>CM074724.1:183633854-184233854 GCA_037306005.1 Rhinophrynus dorsalis | reverse complement strand
AGCACTCCTGTCATAGTTCACATCACTGATTACATCATGTCATTTCCCCACACAGCACACCAGACAGCAGGAGCAGAGGACACAGGAGGTTCCTCCACTGAGGAGGCCAGCACCTCCAGTGCACCACCACCACCACCACCACACCAGCAGCAGTGGCAGCAGCAGTGGCCCCAGCATGGCCCCCAAGGCCCACCGCACCACCAGCAGCAGTGGCAGCAGCAGTGGCCCCAGCATGGCCCCCAAGGCCCACCGCACCACCAGCAGCAGTGGCAGCAGCAGTGGCCCCAGCATGGCCCCCAAGGCCCACCGCACCACCAGCAGCAGTGGCCATACCATGGCCCCCAGGCTTCACCCCACCAGCAGCAGCAGCAGCAGTGGCCATACCATGGCCCCCAGGCTTCACCCCACCAGCAGCAGCAGCAGCAGCAGTGGCCACAGCATGGCCCCCAGGCTTCACCCCACCAGCAGCAGCAGCAGCAGCAGTGGCCACAGCATGGCCCCCAGGCCCTACCTCCCACAGTCCAGCACCGGTACACTCCCCTGCAGGATGTGCCGACAGCCATGGGGAGGCACCGGATGCCCGACATCGTGGGGATGCCACAGCATGGGCCACTGCAGGCAGCCACCAGGCCACAACCGCGGGACAGTAGCCAGTGGCCTATGGACTATGAACACTTTGGCCTCATTGGCCAGCCACAACGGCCACAGGCCCTGGTGGTGGTCACCACACCATCCCCGCCCCAACACACAACACCCCCACAAACCATGCTAGCCACACATATGGCAGTTGTGACATCCCCAGGGGGTCACTCATCTGGGGATGCAGTGATGGGCTCCCCATGCTCCCTCCACATCCGGACCCATGGGTCCACCCCATCTCCCCCAACACCTGTGGTGGAGCCACAGGACAGCCAGAGGGCATCCCCACCACTGTCCCGTTCCCCCTCCACACCACACACTCCTGACAACACCATGGTGATGGATCAGGAGTGTCTGGTACTCCAAAGGAGGCAACTCAGGGTGGCCAGGAGGTGTGCCTGCTCACTCAACAGGCTTGAGCAACATATGGCACACCTCCTGGACAGCATGAGGGCACTGGAGGCCCATCACGTTACTCTCAGCAACCACCTGGTCACCCACACCAACAGGGTGACAGCTTCAATTGACCAGGTGGTTGCTGAGCTCCGTGAGAGTAACAGGCTGGAGACCATCCGCCAGGCCCAGGCCTCCAGTTCCAGTGCCTCAACCCCTGCCAGCACTCCACCAGTGGCACCCCCAGCCCCCAGAACCACTAGAGCCTCACGGCATCAAGTGCAGGAAGCCACCCCTGCAGCCCCGCCCAAAGCACACCCCAAAAAAAGAAAATAAATGTGCAGTTGTTGCTTGAGAACATATCAATGTCTGTGTTTTATTCAGATGATACAGTTAGAGGGGCAGAGTTGTCTCCAATGCATTGCAAAGCTATGCATTGAACACAACTCATGCACAATGAATGGTGTCACAAGCTTTTACAGCAGGGTGAACACACACATCACAATCAGACATGTTTGTCCAAGTTCAACTCACAGACATCTGAAAGCCGAACAACATCAGGGTGTTGTTCCATGATGTGACTTGAACTTAAACAACATGAACACATTAGATATCTCAACAGATAAACCACATGATCACAATTAAGGGGATAGTAATGCTTAGGATGTGTCCAAACATATGTAGTTGGGTTCACCCCCCTGATTGAAAAAGGGAACAACCACTGCTGAAAGGTGTTTCATTCCAAGGTTTTCCCAGCTCAACACTTGAAGTCATATAACAAATATCCCAGTGGCCTGAAGGTGTCAAATGGCACTGTGACTACATCATCCTATGGGGATCCATGGTGCAGGGACCGGAGCTGTCCATTGGATGGTGTAGTAACAGTGCCATTTGACACTTTCAGGCCACTGGGATATTCAATCTATGAATGTAAACTTGGAGTTGGAACAACTTTTGAATTCCACACCTGTCAGCAGTGGGAGATCACTTGTTTCACTCAGGGTGATAAACTCTACTGCATGGATTTTCAAACATTCAATGTATTACTATCATCTTTTCAAAGAACATGAAGAGGGAGAAGTAATCAATGACACAAGATAGATAGTTATATACGATCATATGTTTTATTGATATCAACACTAACAAACAGATGATCCTCATGGATGTGGAGTAAACATGTCACCGGAACAAACTTCTGGACCATATTAAATCATGGCCTGGATGCCTGCAGAGGGTGGAAACAAGATTGAAGGGGCACTATGAACACAACAGTCATGCTATTCCTTTGCCATCATATTTTCTTTCTCTCTCTCATATAAATATTTATATATATATATATATATATATATATATATATATATATATATATATATATATATGGTGTGTTGTCCATGAACAGTCATGTGGGTTATGATGGACTAATGGTAAGGTGTGTGTTATCCAGGTAATTATTTTCTGGTGTGTGGTTAGTGGTGTGATGTGTTGTAAGTGGTATGTACCTGCCAGGTGTGTGTTTCGTCTCCATGGACTGCTGAGGTTACATAGGTGAGCTTGACATGTTGTTGGAGTGACAGATGTGCATGTGGTGTTGTGTGTTAACCCCTGTTGTTCGGAGGTGATTTTGGATGGCTTATGTTGTGCTGCTTTGTGTTCCCCTGGTCCCTGTTGGGTTGCTTGATTCTTATGGTTTGTCTGTGTAGGGCGGTGGTTCCCAACCAGGGTGCATTCCTCCCAACATTTCAAATGGCGAAAGAGGGACACTTCTGTTTTAGGTGGCGTTTCTGGGGGCACGTCTGGTAGGTGAGGCATTGCCAAGAATATTTAAGTTATTTCTTGACCCATCTGCACCTCTTTGTTTAACTGATGGATGATTTAGGAAAAGAACAAAGTATTTTAGTTGCCCATATTACTGGATAAACACATATACTGACAATTAACAACACATTTATGTATGTTTTATTGCTGTGGACCAATGTAATACACATCACTCATTCTGATGTCCGAAAAAGTGGGACAAAAGGGTAGAAAAGAGGGACAGAGGGATTTGGATCTCCAAGAGGGACTGTCCCTCCTAAGAAGGGACACTTGGGAGGTATGAGGGTGTCATGTGATGTTGATGCCCCATGTGCACCAGCTCAGGATGCATCACTTTTCCCATGTTGCTATGTTCTGCACTGGTGATTGGTAATATTGACTTTACACATTTTTGGGGGGATGTGTGTATGGGACATTTGAAGCACTATTCCTCCTCATTGCCATTGACAAAGTGGTACCTGATGCTGGACATATGTTTTTTTTTATTTGGGTATTCCCTTGTGCCCGCTTCCTCCAATATCTCTCCTCTCCTCACGCGTTGGCATTGTGCCAACGCGTCTGCGAATTTTAGAATAGGCGACGCCAGGCAGGGGACAATGGCGACGTGTGAGGAGAGGAGAGGTATTGGAGGAAGCGGGCATCAAATACAAGCCTGCCACCCGCTTCCTCCGATGTCTCTCTTGTCCCCAGCCTTTTCTTATGCTGCGGGCTTCACAGCCACCCGTAGCAATGGCACTTTTATGAATGAAGGGAAGCGCTGCAGTCAGAGTGCAGCCTGCTTCCTTAATTGTATTTTAACCCTTTGAGTGCCAGTGTGGAATGCAGCGCACGCCTTGGCAATGCGTTGCATACCACTCTGGCACTCAAGGGGTTAATAATGTCCTACTTACTGTGTCCCATTGTTATTTGTGTGTTTGCTTCACTCTGCATTGGAAGGAGAGTGGAGCAAAAATAATGATAGCAATGGGACACAGGTGGTGGGCATTACAAATGAATGGATCTAAGTCAATCTACGTTTCATGATAGTATTTATATTATACAATGTATGTAACACACCCACTCACACACATACAGGCATACCTTGCCTAATAACCCTTTGGGAACCAGAGGGCTGGGAGACATGCTATGCAATGCTTTCCTACCTCTCTGGTAATCAAAGGGTTGATTGTGGAGTAAAAGACAGATTTGTCCACTACATGGAAGTCCATGAGGTGGATGTGGATGGGGTTAGTATGTCCCATATATGCAATATATGTGACATATTAAGGGGTGTGTGGAAGGGGGCATTGTGTAGTGCTTGGTGTACTAGTTTTCTTTATTGTAACCCTTTGAATGCCACAGGGGTGAGCAGTACACATCCCTATGGCATTCAAAGCTGTCTATGGTGCTGAAAGCCATCTCTGTGTTCCCCTAGTAGCTGGGTAGGGAAAAGCACAGAGAATGCTGTTCAGAACTGGAGACGTGGGTTTTTTAACACTGCCTCCTGTGCTATTCGCCAAAAAAAGTAGGCGTTAGATTTCTGGCGTGAAATGTTGCAATTTAACTCGCGTTAGCCCTAACTCCAACATTTGAATCGCTTTTGGCGTCGCTTGTACATTATCCTCTATGGGTGAGATCTTGCTGTTCTGGCGACGGGCGACGTCTGTTTCAGAACTGGCGTCGCTTGTTTCTAGTAGAACATTTGCATTGCTCAGTTGACGTTAAAAGCAGCGTCGCCAGTTTTTTCTGGCGACGCCAACATTTGAATCGAGCCCATAGTTCCTGTGCACATGTGACATAAGAAGCATAGACATTGCTTAGAATACTGATGGTAGCACTGCCTAGGTACTATCACTAGCTTAGAGACTCTACTGTGTGCTCGAGCATGTAGCAGGGCCCACAAGTGATGCTACCCCCATTACTCTGGCACCAAAAATGCCAGGCCTTCTATAGAAGCCAAGCCACTACCTTTTATCTATATGCTAATACTGCATGCAACATGACTGAAGAAGACGTCAAGGACAGCCTAGACCCATACCACATCCAATCCAGCGGCAGTATGAGGTTAGGCTCACCCCAGCTTCTTCGGTGAAGTTCTGTTCTGTCACACTGCAAGCAGTATTAGCATACAGATCACAGGTAGTTGGCACAAGTCCGTTTTTTGTTTCACCTTAGGAGCCAAACCAAAAATGAGCCAGACTTAGTATTCTGTGTTGCAGTTTTAAACTCTAGCATGAAGTAATCAGAACACCTGTATAGATGAGGTGCTCACCATGTGGCTCTCCAACTACTGTTGGACTACAACTCCAATTATCTTGAGTATTACAGTAGTTGTAATCCCTCTGATATATAAAACCATAGCTCTCCCTCTGATATATAAAATCACACCCCCCCACATACACTCAACAAAATCAGTCAACACCAACACTTCAGGTAATATTAAAGTACACTCTAATCAACCCCAACTAGCCTTTTAACCCTGCTAGTCCCCAGAAAACCCAAGACATGACTGTCTGATCTCCTCCCTGTCAGAAGGAGCCAGTGAAGCCATACAGTTTAGTTTGTTCAGGTAACCACACAGTGATGAAGTGGATGACATGGGGCAATGGGAAAGAAGTGTTATGCTTGCTTCCTGTCCTCACCGGGTTGCTGGCTGGAAAGTGCAGCTGTGATCATCAGCATGTCTTTTTGGGGAGCAAACCACAGCAAGCCAGCCACCAATCTGACAAGTCTGACAGAAGTTTAGCCACCTCACTCTCTTGAAAGCGACAGCTGAGCATCTCTCTTGGAAGCTGCAGGCCCCTAAATGGAGGCAGGCCTCCAGGCCTCATTGCAGTGGAGTAGGAACTGTAGCATTATAATCTGGATCTCTAAATGGCGGGCCCCCCTCGGTCCATGACCGAATGCCCGACTGGTCAGTCCACCCCTGCCCCCTCCCAATACCAGTCAACAAACCCCCCACAAAAATTCCCTGTTCAACTGATTCTTTCCCCAGACTCCACCCTTCAACACAGGCACCCTCCTCAGACCCCTATGTTTTATGTTTTTTTTTTTTTTTTTAATTGTATCTAGGATTTATTTATTTATTTATTTAAAGTTTATTAATAAAGATAAAGCAATACAGTACAGATCAAAAAGGGGAAAAAAGAAAGGAGGTTGTATAAAGAAGCATTGGTACATCGTATGAAATATTAATTCAGTGAGAACTATGTAACCAGATAATGAAGGAAATGTCACACACTGAGATTCATCCATGTGACAGAGCAATAAAAAGGTGGCATGTGAGTATATAGAAAGACATAGAGCCACTGGAAGTCTGTAGGTGAGAATGAGGAATCAAAGAGATGCAGAAAAGGAAGAAACAGGGATACGAGAGAGAAAGAGGAAGAGAAAAGAGAGAGAAGAGAAAAAAAGGGGAGAGGTGGGGAGGAGGGAAAGGAGAGGAGTGGGGGGGATAGGGAAAGATGAGCAGTTCTTTTTTCGTAATCCACCGGACTATGTCAAGCAGGATGCACATTGACCCATCAAGAGGAAGATGTCGCAGCAGAAGGTCCAGGCACTGGGGAGTTTTTCCAGGGCCACCACACATCAGAGAACAGAGCCCTTTCCCAGAATGAAGGTGAGACAGTTTTTCATAGACCATGATATCCTGGATGGAGGGAGGGGTTGATCTCCTCCAGCAGAGTGAGATGCACATTCTAGCAGAGTTTAAGAGATGCTTGAGGAGGATCCTCCTGGACTTTGACTTGAGTAACTCGCCAAGTCCCATCGAGAAAAGTAGGAGAGTCGGGTCGGAGACAAAGAAATGACTACATTGACAGCAGAAACAATTTGCTTCCAGTAATTCAAAAGAAGGGGGCAAGACCAGCAGATGTGGGTCATATTTTCCACTCCGGAGCCACAGCGCCAGCAGATTGACGGAGTGAATGAGTAGAAAGAGTGGAGAACAGCCGGGGTTCTGTACCAACTAGGCTGACCATACCTCACCTTTAAAAGGGACACACATGAAAAATGCATACTACAGGGTTGCTTTGATTTTGGTGCACTCCTGAAATATGCCTATTTCCTATGTGCCCCTTTTTAAAGGTGAGGTATGGTCAGCCTAGTACCAACGTAAGAGAAGCTTGTAATTGGTTTAAACTGCAGTTAGATTCCTAGACGAGTGCAGGGCGCCCTTAATAGCTTGGATCCAGGTGTCCTCCTGAATAGAGATACCCAGTTCCCCTTCCCAGGCAAGTCTATGTCAGGAAAAAGAAAATACCTTCTCTCCCAGGAGCTTATATAATTTAGAGATAGAATGGGATAAGGAGGAGGAGGAAGAGGCCGTAGGGTGGCAAAGCATAATGAAGGGAGTAAGGTCCCTAAGGAGCAAATGCTTAGATGGGTGGGAGGAAAGGAAGTGGGAGATCTGGAGGTAACCCCAGTAGTCCTGGGACTGTAGGTGGAGACAGTCTTGTAGATAGGAGAAATCAGCCAAGGAGCCGTTGACTAGCTGTTGACTACCCGAACACCAGTGCAAGAAGAAGTCAGGATTAGACGTCAATGACAGGAGGGGGAAGGGGTGCTAGAGAGGGAGGGAGCGACCAAGTACCAGACAGAGAGAGTGGAGCGCAAGAGAGGGGGCATAAGGATCAAACTGGGTTTGGAGAATGAAGGAATACAAAGCCAATTCGTTAAGGGGGCTGAACTAGAGAAAGATTATAAGATAGCAATCCATGGCTTGTCCACCGAGGAGTGGAACCAGTGCAAGATAGTGGACCACCAGATAGTATTGCATTAGATCTGGATCACCCAGACCCCCCTCCCCGCGAGTCCTTGTAAGAAGAGATAACTTGATCCTGGCAGGTTTGTAATTCCAGGAGAGAGCATTGAAAATGCTCTGAAGTGCCTTCAAATACGATTTGGGAAGAGCAATAGGGACAGTTTGCATGAGATGCAATATCTTTGCAAAAAGACAGATTTCAATACATTAATACATTCAATACATTAATGCAGCTCATCCAAGAAAAGAAACAAGACTTCAGATTACATAAGTCCCCTCTAGACGGGAACGGAGCAGAAGGTTGTTAGCCCGGAAAAGAGAAGAAGTTGAGGGAGTGAGCTGAATGCCTAAATAGGGGATAGAAGAAGACACTCAGCAAAAGGGAACTGTAGAGTTCAAAGAAGAGACCTGGTGTGGCGGAACTGTAAGGTTTAAGATCACTGATTTCCAGAAGTTGGATTTAAAGTTGCCAACCAAGCCGAACTGGTGGAGTTCCGCCAATACCGATGGTGCAGCGGGTCGGATACCAGAAAGATAAGGTTGTCAGCAAAAAGGGGTGAGTTTGTGCTCATGAGCAGCTATGGGTATGCCTTTGATATGCGGAGAAGCACAAACTTTATTAGCCAGGGTTTCCATGATCATAATGAAAATGAGACGGGTGCCGTTCCGGAGCTGACAAAGACCTGGGCACTCTCAACCTTGCCTAAGAGTTTGTGTAAAGGGCCCCAATGAAAGAGACAAAACGGTCTCCAAGACCAAAGCCTTGTAAGACCTTGGTGATAAAATCCCAGTTCAACCTGTTAAATGCCTTTTTGGCATCAACAGAAAGAAAGAGAGAGGATTCAGGGATGGAGCGGGCATGGTCCAATATCAACTGAATAGTATTATCCTTAGCCTCCCTGCCAGGGACAAACCAGGATTGATCAGGATGGATCGAGTTGGAGAGGTGAAGTCTGAGGTGAAGATTTTAATGTCCACACTTAGGAGAGAGATGGGGTGGTAACTGGAGCATATCACCGGGTTCTTCCCAGGTTTGGGGATCATGGTGATGTGGGCTTCCATAAGGAGGGGATGAGCCTCAACTGAAGTGGGTAGCAGATTAAAAGAAATTGGCAAGGGATGGGGTAAGTAAGTCCACAAATTTACTGTAGAAATGTAAAGGAAAACTGTCTGGGCCGGGGCATTTCCCAGACGGCAACTGTTTAATAGTTGAGAGAATTTCAGATTCAGAGATATCACCATCCAATAGAAGAGACTGAGAGGGAGTCAGGGAGGGAAGACTCGCGGCTTGAACATAATCAGATTGGGTGACATGGGTAAAGGGGTCGTCAGAGCATGGCAAATTATAGAGATCAGCATAATAAGTTTTGAAAGTCTCAGAAACAGCAGGGGGGTCCTGGACCTTGTGTCCAGAGGGTGCCTGGATAGAGTGAATCCATACAGGAGGAACAGTAGGCTGTAGTTGGCATGGGAGCCACTTACCACACTTTTTGCCCTGTCTGTAGGTGAAGTGTTTCATCCACAAAAAGGATTTGTTCACGCAGGAAAGACATAAAGACCGGACCTGCTGATGTTGGGAAAGAAGATCCTGAAGCACAGAGTCACAGCCCGAGTCCTGATGACGTCTTTCAAGAGAAGTGATGTTTTTCAACAGAAGATCCAAGTCCTGTTTTCTTTTTAAGTGACTGCAAACATATACATTCCCCTCTGATAAAGCATTTCAAAACCTCCCAGATTGTCATCGATGGCATAGACTCATCCAACCTCCATCAGCTTGGGGGGGGGGGAGATGAAGGGGCAGGGACACCTCAGCTTCCACAGGGGCATGGTCGGACCATGTAATGGGATGTAGGGAAGCCTCAATAACTAAGTAGACATGGGACTGCGGGATGAGGAAGAAGTCAATGCGGGAATAGGTGGAATGGGGGGCGGAATAAAAGGAATAAGAATGGTCTGAGGCCATATATCGATAAGGGAGTGCAAGGATAAGAGATCACACAGTTTAGTGTAGTGAGTAGCAGGGAAGGAGGTAGATCCCTGAGATCAGTCTAAACGGGGGTTGAGAACAGAGTTAAAATCTCCGTCCAAGAGGAGAAATCCCTCGGCGAAGACAAAGAGAGAAGAAAGGGTGGACTCAAAAAAGGGAAGTTGGTGGGTGTTGGGAGCTTATAATATGGCAAAGGTGCAAAATTAGTGATCCCACCTGCCCTTTCAGAAAAATGAATCTGCCCTCCGAGTCCGACAAGGTATCAATTACTGTGAAATGGAATCTCTTGTGTAGCAGAATGGCAACACAACTACGCTTGGAGGGAGCAGAGCTACAGAATTGATAATGATACAAGTGGTTATAGAGTTTAGGGAGCCTAGAAGAGGCATAGTGGGTCTCTTGCACAAAGCATACCTTGCTGCCTAAGCGGGAGCACTCACGGTATAGAAGGGACCTCTTCTGAGGTGTGTTAAGCCCCTTAGCATTAATAGATTGTGCCTTAAATCTGTAGGCCATAACTGCAAGAAGGAGGACCTATGCAACACTGAGGGGTCAACATGCTAGTGGCAGCAAGGAAGCAAAGGTTGCTGATCAGGGAAGGAGAGGAGGAAGGAAGGGGAAGGGAGGCAGGAAGGTAAAAGAACACAGAAGAAAGAAGCATAAAATTAGAAAAAGAAAGGAAGAGATAGCAGGCCTAACAGTCAAGGCCTGTAAAAAAAGACAGTCATAAACCAACAAGTGCAAAAACTGCAATATGATCAAGTAATACAATGGATAGTTTGGCAGTCAAGCTGGGGGGGGGGGGGGTCAGCAGCAGAAGAGGAAGGGAGTAGTGTTGAGCGAGCGTGCTCGGCCGATGCTCGGATCGGCTCGAGCATCGCTCTGCTCGGCACATGGCGGTACTCGTACGAGTACCGCCATGTGCTCGCCCGACATGTTCGGGTGAAGAGGATCTGTGCCGGAAGAGGCACAGATCCGAAGACGCTCCGCTGGACCACCAGGGAATGGAGGTACGGGGGCATTGCGGAGATGAAGGGGGCATTGCGGAGATGAAGGGGGACATTGTGGAAGAGGGGCATAGACTCTATGCCCCTCTTCCACAATGTCCCCCTTCATCTCCGCTATGCCCGTCTTCCACAATGTGCCCCTTCATCTCCGCTATGCCCCTCTTCCACAATGTCCCCCTTCATCTCCTATGCCATAGAGGAGATGAAGGGGGACATTGTGGAAGAGGGGCATAGCGGAGATGAAGGGGGACATTGTGGAAGAGGGGCATAGACTCTATGCCCCTCTTCCACAATGTCCCCCTTCATCTCCGCTATGCCCCTCTTCCACAATGTCCCCCTTCATCTCCGCTATGGCATAGGAGATGAAGGGGGACATTGTGGAAGAGGGGCATAGCGGAGATGAAGGGGGACATTGACCAGGCACCCTCCGCTCATCAGAGCAGGGGGTGCCTGGTTTAATGCTCGAGTGCTCCCATTCATTTGAATGGGGCTCGGGTGCTCGGCCGAGCACTCGAGCATCAGGGGGTGCTCGGTCAGAGCACCCGAGCACCCGAGCATCGGGGTGCTCGCTCATCCCTAGAAGGGAGACAAAGCCTGGACTAATGGAAGATATAGATATGGATATACATAGCATGATAAATAAGCAATGGTACTAACATAAGGCTAGAGGTGTAAACCTGCATCTTTCTCCAAGATGCAACACGGAATAGACTAGCTGCGAATGGACAGGCCCCGGAGGCGCCTGAAGGAAAGACATGCCCAGGGTCTCTGAGGGCGTGAAGGTCACACACACACAGGGCTACAAGAGCCAGAATCCAAGCTAAGAAAGGGGCAGAAGTCCAAAATAGGGCAGTAGCTGCAAATGGCATCATGAGAGGGCTCTAGTTCACCAAAAATATTGAACATCAAGAGGCCACAACACCCAGAGGACAGGCCCAGGTAGCTCACAAGTGGGGTACATCCTGGGCCTGCCCAGGCAACTAAGCCAAGATCTGGAAGGCGAGGGACAGAACCAGGAAAATAAAAAATATTAACAGCTTGGCATTCAAAGCAAGCCATAAATGCAAATAATCACAAATAAACACATGCATAACAGTAACAAGTAAAGGAAGGAACAAAGCCAGGTTACTGGCTAGCAGTTCAGGAGCAGGGGAACGGGAACAGGAATAGGGTCAGGCCTCTGCAACAGTCTCAGGGGGATCAGGGGAAATCCTGGATCTCTTGTTCTGGACCGGTATCCATCTCTCCCTCTGAGGCAGCGGATGTCCACCTGGTGAGGTCGAGCAAGCAGGGTCACAAAGATCTGGAACTGGCAAAAAGTTGAGCAATTTGCAGAAGTCCTGAACATCCTCAGCTCTGCGGATAGTATAGGTGCGACCCTCAAATGAGATGATCATGGTGAAGGGGAGACCCCAACGATAGGGGATGCGGTGGTTGCAAAGTTCATCAGCCAGAGGTTTCAGCTGTCGACGTTGCTGGAGGGTACGTGGGGATAGATCTTGAAACAGAGTGATCTGTGTATTTCCAACAGAAAGAGTGTTAGATGAGTAAGGTAAGGGATACTCACTGTTCGGATACAGGAACCCAGAAGCAGGATAGTCGCTCTTGCTGGAGCAGCACACTGGGGGAGGGTCTTGAGAGAGACCACAGACCCCTCCCTAGTGTGAACCTCAAGCACGGGCAACGGATGGAAGAGACTCAGGTGTGCAAGGTCAGAATCAGGACGATGGGAGACAGCGGAGTCCAGGAGTCAAGCCAAGGGTCAAGGTGCCAGAGGTCAGCGGAGTCCAGGAGTCAAGCCAATGGTCAAGGTGCCAGAGGTCAGCGGAGTCCAGGAGTCAAGCCAAGGGTCAAGGTGCCAGAGGTCAGCGGAGTCCAGGAGTCAAGCCAAGGGTCAAGGTGCCAGAGGTCAGCGGAGTCCAGGAGTCAAGCCAAAGGTCAAAGGTCAAGGTAGCAGAGGAAGATACTGAGGTAGGCAACAAGGCAAAGGGGAGCTACAGTAACACTGAGCGCCATGTCCAGGGGGCTCAGTGTTCTTATAGTGGCTGTGGGTGTGCTGGAGAGGGGCAGAGCCGAGCGCCGCATTGCCATAGCGACGCTCGGGAAACCCTGGTCCCTTGTCTATGATGCGCACACATCCGCTGACTGCTGGGTCTGAGTGGGCACTGGTTCTCAGGGAGCCAGGGGGGACTCGGCGAGGTGGCCGCCGCGGCGTTTCGGCAGGAGGCAGAAGCTGAGTGCTGGTGTGGGTGCGGACGCTGCGGGGGGTAAGACTGGGCTGCCGACGGGCAGCCTGACAGTACCCCCCCTGAGACGCAACCTCTGGACAGGGACTGGCGTGGGCCAATGCGGGTACTGTCTGTGGAATGATCTGATGTATACAGGGGCATGGACATGTGAGGCCAGTTCCCAAGAGCGTTCTTCGGGGCCATATCCCTTCCAGTGGATGAAGTACTCGAGTCTGCCCTTGCGTCGTCTGGAGTCGAGCACTCGGTGGACCACGAACTCCTCCTCGCCATCCACCATGACTGGGGCTGGTGCAACAGGAAGGCATCCCGGGAAAGTGTTGGCCATGTAGGGCTTCAGCAGGGATACATGGAAGACAGGATGAATGTGATAGGCGTGCGGCATCTGAAGTTGAAACGCAACCGGGTTGATGACCTTCTGGATGGGAAAAGGCCCAACATACTTAGGACCCAACTTTTTGGTAGGACAGGAAAGCCAGATGTTCCTTGTGGACAGCCACATCTTGTCGCCCACCTGGTAGATCGGAGCGGCAGAGAGATGGCGGTTGGCTTGGTCTCTGTAGCTTTCCTGGGCTTTCAAGAGAGTTTGTTGGAGGGTTCGGAACTGTTGTGTGAGACGGGAGAGGCGGTCAGAAACTTCTGGCACGGACAGGTCGGAAGGGAGCCCAGTTAATGAGGACGGATGGAATCCATAATTGGCAAAGAAGGGGGACATGCGTATGGACCCTTGGGTTTGGTTATTGTACGCAAACTCAGCAGTGGGCAGGTATTGGAGCCAATCGTCTTTTAGGTAGGTAGTGTAGCAACGGAGGTAATGCTCAAGTACTTGGTTAACTCTCTCCGTCTGTCCATTGGTCTGAGGATGGAAAGCGGTGGACAATGAGGGTTGAATCTGCAAGTTTCCACAGAAGGATCTCCAGAACCGTGCCGTGAACTGGACTCCTCGGTCGGTAGTGATGCTCTCGGGCAGGCCATGGAGCCGGAACACAGAGGACAGGAATAAGGAAGCGGTGGTACCAGCGGAAGGGATCCCAATAATGGGTATAAAATGAGCCATCTTGGTGAATCTGTCGCTGACCACCATGATGGTATCATGTTTGCAGGAAGGAGGAAGGTCAACTATAAAGTCCATTGAGATGTCGGACCAAGGCATAGAGGGTACCAGTAAGGGCTGTAACAGACCAATCGGTGATGTGCAAGGTACTTTAGTTTGGGCACGGATCGTGCATGACCGCACGAACCGGGCGGCATCCTGTTGGAGTGTAGGCCACCAGAAATGTCGTTGGAGGAGATTCAGAGTCTTTTTGATTCCCCCATGACCAGCTAAGAGGGAATCATGACATCTCTGCAACACGGGTAGTCGGACAGGCTCAGGCATGAAGATCTTTCCTTTGTACAGCAGGAAGTGGTCGGACCGTTGGATTGGAGGCGTAGTATCCGGGTATGGGGAGCTACTAGAACAGGAGCGAATGTGTTCCATAACGTCAGCTGTAGTGGTTAGGAACACGGCTGAAGGTAGAATGGTGTCTACAGCCTTGGGTTCGTTGCAAATGGGTAACTGGGAGCCGGGAAAGGGCATCGGCTTTGGTGTTTCGGGTGCCTGGTCTGTACGTAATGTGCAGATTGAAGCGGGTGAAGAATAGTGCCCATCTGGCTTGTCGGGGGCACAGACAACGAGCTGCATGGAGATATTCAAGATCACGGTGGTCTGTGTAGACCGTAACCAGATGAGAAGAGCCCTCAAGGAGGTGCCGCCATTCTTCCAGGGCTTGTTTAATCGCCAGGAGTTCTTTGTCACCGATACCGTAGTTCTCTTCGGCTGGGGACAGCCTGCGGAAGTAGAAGGCAACAGGATGTAACTGGCCTGTCTTTGGGTGGTGCTGGGAGAGGATGGCTCCTAAAGCAAAGTCAGACGCATCCACTTCGACAAAGAAAGGGAATGAGGTGTTGGGCTGGACAAGGACCGGTGTGGAGGTGAACTTCATCTTGAGTAGGTCAAACGCTGCTTGGGGCTCAGGTGTCCATTGAAACAGTAGTGTTTGTCGAGTCAAAGCAGTGATTGGAGCAATGATGCGGGAGACGTTGTGGATGAATTTCCGGCAGTAATTGGCAAAACCGATGAATCGCTGGACTGGCTTCTTGTCCATGGGTGTAAGCCATTCGAGCACAGCAGAGACCTTTTTGGGGTCCATAACAACTCTCACAGGTGTTAGGATGAAGCCAAGGAAAGTGGCGGTAGTGGTCTCAAACATGTATTTCTCCAATTTGGCATATAACTGATGGTCACAAAGACGCTGCAGAACCATCTTAACATGCTCACGGTGTTCGGTGATGGAGGGTGAGTATATCAAAATATCGTCCAAGTATACCACCAAGGAAGAATCCAGGAAATCTCGAAAAACATCGTTCAGAAAATGCTGAAATGTGGCTGGGGCATTACAGAGCCCAAACGGCATCACAAGGTACTCAAAATGGCCATACCTACTCCGGAACGCGGTTTTCCACTCGTCCCCCTCCCTGATGCTAACAAGGTTGTAGGCTCCACGGAGGTCTAGTTTGGTGAAGACAGTAGCATTCTTGATACGGTCTAGGAGTTCGGGTATCAAAGGGAGCGGATAACGGTTTTTGATTGTGATTCGATTCAGGTCTCTGTAGTCTACACACAGATGAAGACCCCCATCCTTCTTACCCACAAAGAAGACACCGGCTCCTGCTGGCAATGTCGACGGGCGGATGAATCCCTTCTCCAGGTTTTCCTCGATGTAGACCTTCAGATGATGCAGTTCCGGCTCGGATAGAGGGTAGATCCTCCCGAAGGGTATGGGAGCTCCGGGTAGGAGATTGATGGGACAGTCGTACTCTCGCCTGGGAGGCAACTGGTCTGTTTTCTTTTTATCGAAGACGTCTAGAAAGTCGTGATATGATTTAGGTACTGTAGTGGTCTTGCGAGAGGAGTAGGGTAGAGGGGGTGTTCAGGCAATGCTGCCGGCAGTAACTGGACGAGAATGAAAGTGTGCCTCTGCCCCAGTTGATGGCAGGATTATGTAGCCGTAGCCAGGGCAGTCCAAGGATCACGGGGAATAGTGGGGACGTCACCAGGTTGAAGCTCATCCTTTCTGAGTGGCAGCTGCCCAGGGTCATCTGGAGAGGTAGGGTCTCATGAGTAATAGGTCCAGAAGGCAAAGAAGATCCATCGACTACTTGTATGTAGACTGGAGAGGGCTTGGTTTGTGTGGGCACCTGGAGTTGTCTAGCGAGCTCCTGGTCTAAAAAACAGCAGCTGGTGCCGAAGTCTATGATGGCGGGGACAGAGACACTGTCACTGGTCCACTGCAATGACAGAGAAACAGAAAGGTGAGGAGAGCCACCAACGGGAGCAGAACTAAGACAAACATCCAAATCAGAAGCCTTACCCATGGGGTTGCGTGGTCTGCGGGGGCAAGACCGTATCATATGGCCGGGTTTACCACAGTAGAGACATAGACTGTTTGCACATCTGTGTGCTCTCTCAGCCTCAGAGAGTGGTCCTCATGCAAGTCCAATCTGCATCGGTTCCTTGGGAGAAGTGGTGGAGGTTGGAGCACTGGAGGTTGGTGCAGGTAGCTCTGGGCATCTTGGGGGTGGAGCAGGTTGGGTTGACCGCTCCAGTCTTCTTTCCCGTAGTCTGCGATCAATCCTGATGACCAGATGGCAGAGTTCCTCAAGAGAAGGAGGGATGCCCACTCGAGCCAGTTCATCCTTAAGGGCATCGGACAAACCAAGACGAAACTTATCCCTCAAGGCAGGTTTGTTCCATTCGCTCCCGATGGCCAAAGTGCGGAATTCCGGAACATACTCCTCCACTGGCCTCCGTCCCTGCCATAAGGCCCTCATGGCGATATGAGCAGAGGAGGCCCGGAGAGGGTCGTCAAACAGAAGGTCCACAGCATGGAGAAACGAATGCCAGGAGGTCAATGCTGGATCATTGGTGTGTAACAACTGATGAGCCCAGGTCTGGGGTTCTCCGGAGAGCAGTAAGATCATTGTTCGTATTTTGACGAAGTCAGAGGCGTAAGTCCTTGGTTGAAGAGAAAACATGACCTGACAAGCTGTGATGAAGGTCTTGTACTTTTGTACGGTCCCCAGAGTAGCGTTCTGGAAGAGGAATTCTGGGTTTGGGAGTGTACGCCCTGTCTGAGGGAGGCACCCCTGCAGGTGACATAGCCGGAGCGAACGCGCCTGGAGGTGCGGAGCTGGTCTGCAGGTCGTGCAATTGGTGCTGGAGATGAGTCTGCCTGGTCTGCAGGTCCTGCATGGTCTGCATGAGGGCGGCGATCTGCTGGGAGAGAGCAGTGATAGCGTCCGCGACTCCTGCGGGTTCCATAAGGGCTCAGTGTTTCTGTTAGGTGAGTAAAGTAAGGGATACTGACTGTTCGGATACAGGAACCCAGAAGCAGGAGAGTCGCTCTTGCTGGAGCAGCACACTGGGAGAGGGACTTGAGAGAGACCACAGACCCCTCCCTAGTGTGAACTGCAAGCACGGCAATGGACAGAAGAGACTCAGGTGTGCAAGGTCAGAATCAGGATGATGGGAGACAGCGGAGTCAGGAGTCAAGCCAAGGGTCAAGGTGCCAGAGGTCAGCGGAGTCCAGGAGTCAAGCCAATGGTCAAGGTGCCATAGGTCAGCGAAGTCCAGGAGTCAAGCCAAGGGTCAAGGTGCCAGAAGTCAGCGGAGTCCAAGAGTCAAGCCAAGACTCAAGGTGCCAGAGGTCAGCGGAGTCCAGGAGTCAAGCCAAGGGTCAAAGGTCAAGGTAGCAGAGGAAGATACTGAGGTAGGCAACAAGGCACAGGGGAGCTACAGTAACACTGAGCGCCATGTCCAGGGGGCTTAGTGTTCTTATAGTGGTTGTGGGCGTGCTGGAGCTGGAGAGGGGCAGAGCCGAGCACCACATTGCCATAGCGACGCTCGGGAAACCCTGGTCCCTTGTCTATGACGCTATCACGGTTCCCATGATCTGCTCTGTCACTCTTTGTTGTGGTGCGCTTCCATTTGTTTGGCCCGCCCAGTGTGGCCTTCTTATTCCGGACCTCTGGCACCTGTCAGGTGCCCTTTCGTGGTGTTCCTGTACCAGTGCTACTGTGTTGTTGTGTTCCTGCGTTCCTGTGTACCGACTTGGCCCATCTGACTATTCTCATTGGTTCCTGCTCTGTGATTCGACCCGGCCTGGCTGACGTTCATGCTCCGTGATCTGACCCGGCTTGTCTGACGTTCCTGCTCCCTGATTTGACCCAGCCTGGCTGACATTCCTGCTCCGTGACCTGACCCGTATATCCAGACGACCCTGCTGTGTTCCAGCCGTGATCCTGATCCTGTGTCACTTGGGCGACATTCTGACTTCCGCTGTGCTGATCTAGGGCAGACTGAGTTGTTGCCTCCGATTCACTGGGCCTTCCCATTAACTCTTGCAGAGCACTGTTGCCTCCATTACACTGAGCCTCCGTTAACACTTGCAGAGCACTGTTGCCTCCGTTACACTGAGCCTTCCGTTAACACTTGCAGAGCACTGTTGCTTCCGTTAACCCTGAGTCTTCCGTTTACACTTGCAGAGCATTGTAGCCTCCGTTGCACTGAGCCTTCTGTTAACAATTGCAGAGCATTGTGGCCTCCGTTAACACTGTGTTTACGTTAACCCTTGTTATTCGCAGTGGTTTAGTTACCGCACAGTCAGGTGCTATTGGGCAATTCCATCAGCTCTTGCAGTGTACAGCCTTTTCCGTTACAGCACCGGTCAGGTGCCATTGGCTCTAAACACCTCAGCTCTTGCAGTGTCAGTGTCTCCGTTACCGCACCAGTTGGGTGCTACTGGCTCTAAACACCTCAGCTCTTGCAGTGTCAGTGTCTCCGTTACCGCACCGGTTGGGTGCTACTGGCTCTTATCACTCAGCTCTTGCAGTGTACATTGTCTCACGGCTCAACGTGTGCTACCTCTTGCAGAGTATTGTGGCCTCCATTCCCTGCTCAGCACATTGGTAGTCTCAGTTCTGCCTTATTGACTGGTGCTCTTACATCTTGCACCACAGTCTCGCTCCTTTACCATCTACTGGGCGTTGTCAAACACACCACAACAGAGACTGATTGCTTTCCATGAACTTTAACCCATGTTGTACCTGTAATGCCTGATTATGCCTGTCCTGTGACAGTATATATTAATTTCCCTGTATACTGGGCATGAGAGGGCATCTGTACTCCATTGTCATTTTCCTGTCATACTTTATTGCCTGTAGTGGGCAGTCTTTCATATCTTTTAATAAAACTGGTCTGAGTGTCTTACAAAACCGTTACAGACACGCACACAAGGAAGGGCGGATGTGTGCGCGTCGGCCAAGGCTGACTGCTGGGTCTGAGCGGGGACCGGTCCTCAGGGAGCCAGGGTGGACTCGGTGAGGTGGTCGCCGCGGTGCCTCGGCAGGAGGCAGAAGCCGAGTGCTGGTGCAGGTGCGGATGCTGCGGGGGGTAAGACTGGGCTGCCGACGGGCGGCCTGACAAAGAGGGCTGGAATCTCTGGCCCACAACATTATGAGCTCCTTTTGAGAGAAAGAACGTAGGCAGCAAACTACATCTTTTGGATGGTCGCCCACTTGGCTCCAGGGGCACAGGGCCCGGTGGGCCCACTCCAGCTTGATAGTGTTGCTGGGCACATCCAAGAGCTTGCCAAATAAATCCTGCAGGATCTGGGTGAGGGATGGAGGTAAGATGGTCTACGGTAGGCCAAGGATCCGTATGTTTGACCTCCTGCTCTGGTTTTCCAGGTCATCCAGCTGGGACCGTAGGAGGTCTATGGTCTCATCCTGATATGTGAGACATTGCTGAATGCAGTCCAGAGTGATTAACATAGAATCATGGGCGCCCTCTAGATCCTTGACCCTCGAGCCCAGACCATTAGCTCAGCAATGTCAGTCTTGATCAAATACCTAATCTAGAATAGTAGACGCTCCAATTACCCCCGGGTCAGGAGGTCACCCAATGTGACAGGTCCAGTAGAGCGATCAGGGGAATCAGAACCCGTTGCCGCGTCCATCGTGAGAGGAGGAGAGACAACCTGAGTCATGTTCACGCCTTTTTTGTGCCGTGACGGATCCTTCCCAAAATAAGCGCCTATGGGCATAGACTTCTTCCTTCTACCGGGCATCAGGTAGGTAAGAAGACCAGTATACTAGGAGGAGTGAAAAAGTCCACCAACAGCAATGAGAGAGCTATGAGAAGAATAAGAACGTCCGCCATCTTGGACATCCAGACACCCACCATGAATTTATTTTTTATTAACTGCCCCAATCCCAGTAAACACCCCCCAAAAACATTCCCTGTTTAACTGATTCCTTCCCTATACCCCACCAACACAGGCACCCTTACTCCCTTTTTAAACTATGCTTTTGGGAAATAAAATAATATTTGCTATGTGTTGTGTGTAAATTCAATATTCCCATTGATTTCAATGAGGTAGGCGAAAAAAGCAGAAAAACTGCACTTTTCGCAGGAAATTATTAGATAAGCGGGAAGTGCCATTATTGGCTGATTTCAGTTTGAGGCGAAAATTTTTGCCCATCCCTAGTTAACAGTTCGAGTACACACCCAGGGGTCAGATACCATTAATAAGAGATGCATCCATTGTATTAAAGCTTAACCCCTTAAGAACCGGGGAAATCTGAGGTGGATTGCACTTAAGGAGCGGAGCAATTCTGACCGTTTTGAATATGTCTTTGTGTAAAAAAACACCATTTTCATTTTTTCTCTTGTGATCATTTGGGCGCAATGGGTTAAATTTTTATGGAAACTGCATGAAAGGAATGACTGGTCATTCATACCTACAAAATGGGCAGTTTTAAGTGGATACTGTCCGCCCCTGGTGAAAATCCCCATGTTCCCCTTTCCCACCCTATTTTCCCACTTTTTTATTGGTTAGACTTGGTGGTGTGTACAAGTGTATTACATGGCTCCACATGAATAAAACTCCCATTATTTTGTGTTTAAAGGTCAGCAGATTTGTTTAATAAATAGTTTGTTTAAATAAAATATGTTCTCTGTTTTAAATTTATTAAAAAAAACAGGTTTCTCTTAGCAGTTCAGAAATGGGCCTGCAGCCAGCCCCACCCCCAGCACCAGCACTGAAGGGGTTAATACCCCCAACTACTGCATTATTTTTTTTTACTATGCTCTCTGCTTCTCTTTCCCTTACTTTAATAGTAAGGAAGAGGGAAGGACAGAGCAGACACAAAGGCAATGTGTCAAGGACACTGCATTTTTTAATCAAAATGCCGGTACATGTGATCTCTCCTGGAGCAATCACGTGTTCCGGCAGAAGAGAAAAGGACTGAAGCTGAACGTGCAGAGAGGTGCGTTGCTGTCATTTATCCCATGACATGCCAGGACCATCATGGGTACTCATGGGAAGTGTACCCATGACGGTCCTGGCATGTCAGGGGTCATTAAGGGGTTAAAGCTTAAAATCAATGGTTTGATCCACACACAGAACTCAGATACCATTAATGAGAAAATCATTAATTATAGTATACATACTATACTTACATAGTAACAGAAATTAGGTAAAAAAAGGACACAAGTCCATCATGTTCAAGTTTTGCCTCATAACCCAGAGACATGAGAATTATATAGCTTTCCTGCTGCCAAGTAAGTAAGTCTTAATAAGACATTCCTGTTATTTCACAGTATAACCCTGTATGTTCCAATACTTCAACGGTTTGATCCACAAAGGGATAACAAATATCTAATATCATGAGAGAGAGATGCATCTCTATCCAGTTCTAGAGCCATATTAGCATTGTGGTAAAATTATTGATCTACCTTGCTGTGGACAGAGCCACACATCTAAATCTATACAGCTCCAACAAAATATTTTCTCTCCATCACTAATAATTTGTTTTTATTGTAAAAATATTTTTTAAATTATATTAATACATATTTGATTTGTTTTAATGGGAAAGATATTATACTTCCAATTGTAAAAGCACTGAACTAGTTCATGATGGCTGAGGTGAATTAACAACCTATATTAACCCTATTCTATCTATTTTTTTCACTTGTAAGACAAACCAATTGTTCTTAGGGTTTGTGTTTAATAAGCCTAAGTCATGGAAAACAATTTTTAACTAGCCTGGGTCTTGCACACACAAATATTTTTCAGGCTTTTATAGGCCTGCTTCTATGCTACCTAACCATTATTTGTAAAGAGAAAAAAGGGTTATAACCTACAATGAATATGGCTGGTTGTGGAGTGGTGTGATTTGGTTGATGTATATTTTTTTATATATCAATATACTGTAATATGTAATAGTTTTAGACAGGTGGGAAAAATGCCGTAAAGTAAGAATCCTTTTAAAATAGACATGCTAATTGTTTATATTTATCATTTAACTAAATCAATATTTGGTGTGACCACCCTTTGCCATCAAAACAGCAAGTGCTCTGGACTAATGAGTCAAAATTTTAAATATCTGACTGTAGCACAGTGGTTCTCAACTCCTGTCCTCAGGACCCACTAACAGGCCAGGATTTGAGGATTTCCTTTTTAGAGCACAGGTGAGTTAATCGATGTGAATGAGCCTCTGATCACCACAACTGTGCTCTAACAGAGAAATCACTAAGTCCTGGCCTGTTAGTGGGTCCTGAGGACAGGAGTTGAGAACCACTGCTGTAGCAGAAGGGAGCTTGTGCTCAAAGGGATGGAGAGCGGTACAAGAATGAGTGTCTGCAGGCAACAGTGTAACATGGTGGAGGTTCCTTGCAAGTTAGGGGCTGCATTTATGAAAATAGAGTTGGGGATTTAGTCAGAATTAATGGCCTCTTCAATGCTGAGAAGTACCTACAGATAATTATCCATCATGCAATACCATCAGGGAGGCATCTGATTGGCCCCAAATTTATTCTGCAGTATGTCAACGACCTCAAACATACAACCAAAGTAATTAAAGGGGATCTATCATCCATATACAAGTTTGTCTAAAAAGTTATGTTATAAAGCGACTAGGTGGAATACTGTATTAATTTCTTTTTTTTATTGATATTTGGTCGAAATTACTTCTAAACAGACTGCAGTTACCAACTCTCTACTGCAGTCTGTCACTCTTCCTCTACTCCCCTCTCTCTATCCAGCCTCCTCCAATGACGGAGGATCACTCTTTGTAAGCTGGAGTGGTCTCTGGCCAATGGGAGCGCTCCAGCTTACATGCGGAAATCCTCCATCATCAGAGGAGGCTGGATAGAGGGAGGGGAGCAGAGGAAGAGTGACAGACTGCGGTACAGAGTTGGTAACTGCAGTCTGTCTGGAAGTAAGGAACAGATTAATTTTGATGTTTAATTTTGGCCAAATAGCGATTTATAACCTAACTATAGACAAAGTTGTATAGGGGTGATAGATCCCCTTTAAGAACTATTTTCAGCGTAAAGAAGAACAAGGAGTCCTGGAAGTGATGATATGGCCCCCACAGATCCCTGATGTCAACATCATTGAGTCTGTCTGGGATCACATTAAAAGAGAGAAGCAACGGAGGCTGGCTAAATCTGTATTCATCATGATTCCTACAACAAATATCTGTATTATCATCTTTTGAGTGTAATGTTAACTTCCAGAATTTCTCAGCATATTCAAACACATTAAACAGTGGTCATAGCAGTGGTCCAAACAGTGGTAGATTGTAGCAACCCATTCAAATCCCATTTCCTCATCCTTTATGCTGCTGTTAATAATGCATGTGGCCTGCCTTTCCCTGTCATGTGTGGCTTTGTACAGTCCTGCTACCTGATACCTAGATAGTACTATAGTCTCCCAACACTGCTGCATGATAGCCATGCCCTACGTTAGTTTACGATTTAACCCACTGCACTGAAAACATGGTCTCGACACTTGCTGGTGGGCAACTAAGGGTTTCCACAGCAGTTTGTGTCAGTGTTGGCCACACACATTGTTTTGCCTGTTTTGCCAGTATTCCATGTGGGTCATCATTTCTACAGAAAACCTATCTATCTCTCAAGTATGCTGAAATCATCTCACATGCAGTGGGATCACTCATAGGAGCTTCATGGTGTTCACGTGTATCAGTTACCAACCCATACTCAGCTAGCAAGTCCCAAAGATATGTACCGCTATCAGTGCTGCCATCACCACCACCACCACAAATTTTTGATTGCCACCCCTAAGACCTATGAATTGCTCTGTGTTCAGAAATATGTCAGGAATGACACTTTGTTTTTGATGTTGTTGCTCCTGGTGCTGCTGCTCTAAACTCTTTGCTGCCTTCCTTTTTTACCATGCTTTCTAGCAGTTTTTTGGCCCTAACATTCTCCCTGTCATCCTCCACTAAGTAACCCATCTCTATAAGCATATCTTTACATTGACAGAATCTGATTCCTTATAGATATGATGCTGATCATGATGATTCCCTTTTGCAGAATTATGACATTTTGTGTTTAAAGCACAGTGGCAAGAATGGTTTCCTCTTTGCTTTCAATGGGCATGTGAGGATCTTGCACAAAGCATGCTAACATGTCCTTGACCAGTTGGTGCATGTTTGTGTTGTCATGATGATAAGATTCTTCAACCATGCTCCTCAGTTTGTTCTGCAATAAATAAATGAATGAAAGAATTTACTAATTCCTGCCCCTACACGACAAACTAGCAAGATTGCCTCCACAAATGGTTTCAGCAACTGACATACATAGCACATTTTGTTTGTACAAATGCTCTAGCACATGCAAAGTAGAATTCCATCTGGTAGTGACCTCCATTTTCAGCTGGTAATGGGGCAGGTTGTTGCACACTGGAATATAAAGTGATATGTGAACTGTAGGAGCAGCTAAAATGTCCACAGATTTTGCAGGAGATATTCAGCATTTAGGATTCTGCCAAGAATCTGGTCACATCTAAATTGAGGACAAGGGTAAAGCAGGTACATACACAACTTGTCATGTGTCCTTAGCGGGGAGTGGACAAGGGGCATAGTGACAGCAGCAGTACTTGGTTTCTGGTGGGGGGATTTCACATGGGGGACCCTAAGTGTCATGGTGTTTGAATAGAGTGGTGCCAGATGTTTGATGTGAGTGCAGATGTACCCATTGTTCACAATCGTTCCCTTATTTACCACACAACTGTGCATACTGCAGTTGCTGATGTGAGAGGCATAGTTCTTGCTCTCAAGGGAAACATTTCTATTCTTGTAACAGCTCACCTGTGATTTTGTAGGCAGTGCAGGTGGAGAAACATTAATGGCTAAATTCTTTTCTCCACAAGTACCTGAAGTGGTGGGAGCTACACATGACATCAGTTCTCTGAAACCTTCATTTTTCTACAAAAGAATATGGCAACATGTCCATTGCCAACATCTTAGTAACCTTTCCATTCCAAAGGCGTACTTTGGGATTGTTTTTGTGAAGTTTTTTCTCCTTCTCAGAAACTCAGTCAGTGTGGGTTGGCAGGACATGGCAGAAGAACCCTGAAACTTTATTGCTTTAACATTACTAGAGGAGGTGGTGGCGGTAGATGCAGCATGTGTGGGCAGTCTCTGACTCTTGCGATCTCCTACAGCAAAGACAGAGTCATCATACTCCTCTGCAGCAGGAGCCATAGGTGTTATTTGGATTGAACTAACTGTTGGCACTGGCAGTAGTACAATCTCTGACACATAAATAACTGCACTACTTCTTTTTTCCGTCCTAGAGCCCTGGGAAAATTTTAAAGTGCTTTTGCTAGTTGTGGCAACTTTGGCCTACTGACAGTATGTCTCCCAGTCAGACCTGTGTTTGTGCTTCATGTGGGATCTCATAAAGGAGGTGCCTAGGTGTGAGCCTGCTTTCCCCCTGCTCACGGGATTTTTGCATAGACAACAGATAGCAACATGCTTAGCTTGAAGATTCTGAGTGAAGTATCTCCATACTGTGGACTTCATGGAATGAGGGATTCCTGAGGTGGTGCTGCTGCTACTACTACTACTGGGGCTAGATGTTGATGCAATTCTACTGCCACTACTACTAGGTGTCAAAGGTGCAGCACTTGCAGCAGCAGTAGAGGCAGTCATCATTTCTAACATTGTGACTGTTAACCTGTGTTGTTGTTGCCGGGTACTCAAAACAGGTGTGTGTGGCTGAGTGGGCCTTGGACTTTGAAGAGGCGATGATGCTGATGATGACTGATAGGGTGACTGTACTTTTTGACATCTGTGCTTGTCCAGGGTCAGACTTTTCAATGGCTTTCTCAAACAGTTTGTAGACAGGCACAGTGCTCCCTACAAGTGGTGGAAGATTCAGACTTTGACTTTCTGCTAACCTTATAGCCCTGTCATCGTCCTCACTCTCCAAATCATCTGTATCTGAACAAGACAGGGATGCTGGAGGGATATATTCTAGATCTGGATCATCATCAGTCATCATTAGGTCATCCTCAGCAGCATCTGCATCACCTGCCACTTCTTGCCCAGTTTGCCCACTACTACCCTTATATTCCCCTAAGCTTTTGGAGGTCTCAAACAATTTCTTTTTACTTTTACTGCAACAAAGTTCACTAGTACTACTACTTTGAATATGGGTGTTTTGGTGTTTGTTTGTCTCACTATCTGATGCAGCAGGCACTTCAGCTGCTACACCTTCCTTTATTATGCTATTGCCAGCATCATTAACATTTGAATGCGACTTGTTGTTGTCTTCAGTGTTCTTCTTATTTGCCTCTTTATTTTTCTGGCACTGGTGGTGCTGGAACTAGTTTTGCTAAGACCTTGACAAACTGCATCCTCCCTTGGAGTAGAGGTATCATCATCATCACTTATCGCACATGCTTCAGCAACCATTGCTGCAGTCAGTTTTTGAACTACTATTTTGTTCTCACGTCCTTGCACTGCTCCACCCCTCCACCTTCCCCTTGTGTGTTTGCTGGACATTAAATGTTTTTTTTACTGTACTGGTACACTACACAACTGATGGAGCTGTATGATGCCTTGCCTAAGCCCAGTCAGCTGTCTGTCACTGTCACCTAATATATATATATATATTTTTTTAAATATATTTTATTAACGAATCACTCCATACACATACAAAGAGAAAACAATAAAAAAAGATACATATAAGAGCCATTAAGTACAGCAGGTACATGCAACGTGTACAGCAGAAAAAGGGAACAAAAGCATAATAATAAGGTGTACAGAGTTGATCCGGTTTTTCCATAAAAGTTCAACCCAAACTCTAAACAGCTAACCTAACCAAACTAAAGCTATACCCCTTAAACCCAATTCCTCTCTCCCCCGAACCCGCAGCCCCCCCCCACCCAACAGGCAATACCACCTCAAGATCCCAGTACAAATGGAGACCAGACACAGAGATGCAAAACAAGTACATGCCATATCCATCCACCCAGTAAGTAAGTGCAAGTACATTCAATCCGCTTCATAAAGTTATACATCACCAGGAGCAACTGTAGTATTTGCTCTAGCAGTCCACCAGGTCTGCCACAGCGGTGTAAATAAACTAATTTATAATGTGGAAAACACTGTGAAACCAAGTTAATCCATGCCCTACAAGTGGGAGCCCTGTCTGACATCCAGTTCAAAGCCACCACCTTTCTCGCCATCACCAAAAGCTCACGCAAAAGAGATTTATCATTAGCATCCTCAATCTCATCGGGGAAGATAGACAATAAACAAAGCCTAGGAGTCGCAGGGACAGGCCTTCCCAATACCAGGGTCACAGTACGAATTATCTCCGACCAAAATCTCCCAACCTCAGGACACTCACAAATCATGTGGAAATAGGTCCCACGAAAGTTGTCACACCGATGGCAATGATCAGAACTGGAAATCCCCATTTTATATAGTCTGATTGGCGTATGGTAAATTCTATGTAGAATATTCAACTGTATAATTTGATGCCTAGTCGATGTTGCTACTTGAGCTGGCACCTCCTTAGCCATGTTCCATTCCCAATCCTCTAATGGGCCCAGATCCAGTTCCCATCTAGCCCGTGAGGGAAATTCCTGAGTTCGCATGTGAGATTCCAACCATTGATAAATAAAAGAGAGAGGTCTCAGAGGTTCATGAATTATTAATCTAGAGAGGAGCGGAAACATAGCAATCGTCGGTGTTCTATCACCCCACTGGGCTCTAAGAGCATGCCTGGTGCATAAATAAGAATAGAAAAGATTGTGTGGCAGATTGTATTCATCGTGTAACTGTGTAAAGGATTTCAGCTGGTTATCACAATACAATTGCCCCAAAGTATTAATCCCATATCTAATCCATAAAGGGACAAACTCACTACCAAGCAGGTGATGCAATCCCGGGGCGCCCCAGAGAGGGGTGTCCGGATCCAAGGCTACATATCCCAACAATTTTTTCAACTCCCCCCACACCTCATGTAGGGTTACAAGTAATGTAGTCCGAATTTTAAAAACTGCTGGACCACCATGCAAGAATTGGGGTAGTTCATAGGCAGGTTGTAATAGCAATGCGTCTATCTCAGTAGTTTGATAGCAAGGTCTGGGTGAAACATAATCAAGAACATAGCGGCATTGTGCTGCCAAATAGTACCTGTAAAAGTTGGGCAAGGCAATACCCCCCTCCCGTTTCGGTCTCATAAGAGTAGTCAACTTAAGTTGTGCCCGATGGCCTCGCCAAATGAAATGAGAAATAATTTTGTCTATTTGTCGAAAGTATTTTTTAGGAATTGGGACCGGTGTATTCTGAAAGATATATAAAAACTTAGGCAAAAAAATAATTTTGACAAGATTCGATCTACCAATAGGATTTAGGGGCAAATGAAGCCACGCCATTGTTTTATCATTAAAAGATTGAATAGCAGGCAACAAATTCATTTCCAAAAAGGAGTCCGTCGACGTCGCCACCCGAATCCCCAGATAAGTACAGTCATTCACATAAGAAAGAGGGATGTCCGGTGGGCGAGACTCCCGCAGACCACCATCAATTGGGAGGAGAGAAGATTTAGACCAATTGATCCGAAATCCAGAATATATACCAAAATCATCCACCAATCTCAGAGTAGTCCTCAGGGAATCCCCATCATCACCAAGGAAGAGTAGAATATCATCAGCATATAGTGCAATTTTTTCCTCTCTGCCCTCAATACGGAGTCCACGGATCAATGGGTTAGCACGAATCAATGTAGCCAAAGGTTCCAAGGCCAGGGCAAACAAGCCAGGCGAGAGCGGGCAGCCCTGTCTAGTGCCACGATGCAAAGGAAAAGATTGTGAGCTCAGTCTACCCGTCACCACGGAGGCCCTAGGGTTACTATACAGAATACGTATCCAATTAATAAAGGATGGACCAAATCCAAAACCCCGAAGTACTTGCCAGAGATATGGCCATTCGACGGAATCAAAGGCCTTAGATGCATCAAGAGACGCGACCGCCCGAGTACCAATGTTTTCATGAGGAAGCTGAAGATGTAAAAATAATCTTCGAAGGTTATGGGACGTCGATTTGCCTGGAATAAAACCAGTCTGATCCTCATGTATGATGGTTCCCAGCACTGTGTTTAATCTGGTGGCCAGTATTTTTGCCACGATTTTTGCATCCTTGGTTAAAAGGGAAATAGACCTGTAGGAGTCGCAGAGTTCCGGGTCCTTCCCCGGCTTAGGCAACACAATAACGGAGGCGTCGTTCATGGAATCCAGAAGATGTCCGTCGTCTATAGCAGCGTAATAAGTATTCAGTAGATGAGGAGCCAGAATATCCGCAAACTCCTTATACCACTCTGCAGGAAGGCCATCAGCACCTGAGGCCTTGCCAGCCGGCAAACCACGAATCGCCTCCATCACCTCTCTAAGGAGTATGGGAGCATCCAGCATGCGTTGATGTTTCAAAGAGAGCTGCGGAAGATCACATTGATCAATAAAGTGAGATATCTGGGACTCAGAGCAAGTTAGTCGGGACTCATATAGCTGGGAATAATAGCGCTGAAATCGCAAAATAGAGCTGAAATCAGCTGTGGGTCAATTATCACTTCATCCCCAGAATCCTGGAGCGAAGAAAGCAGCGGGATCCCCCTATGTATAGCAGGGAACAGGAGACAAACCTGGCGTAGGACGCCGAATCCCCACTTTCCACAAACTGACTTTCAGCCGCAGCAGCCTCCGACTCCAAAGTCTCCGCCTCACTAGTTTTAAGTTTATTTTGCGTAGATATAAGAGATATCAAAGAACCCCTTGCAGCAGCCTTGGCAGCCTCCCAAACAATTCCCTGAGGAGCAGAATCAACATTAATGGCGAAGTAGTCACACAAAGCTTCCCTATGTCTAGAGACCAATTGCACATTAGCCAACCAAACGGGGCTAAACTTCCAAACTCTGGGCCCAAGCCTCTGATCGCGATGTAGTGACAATAATAGCGGGGAATGATCAGAGGCCACCCTGGTTAGAAAACAGCAATCCGTAACCCAATTCAACGCCACCTGGTTAACAAACACATAGTCTATTCTAGATAATGTTTTATATGTGGCTGAATGACAGGAGAACTCCCGGTCTCTCAGATGAAGAGTTCTCCATACATCCATAAGCCCCATATCATGCACAAGATTGATAAAAGCATCTCTATTTAACTTGGAATCAACCACAGTCCCACCAAGTCTATCCAAATCAGGATTAGTAGCTAAATTAAAGTCACCCATACAAACTATATGGTAATGTGTCTTGTCAGAGATATATATAAGCATTTCCTGAAGAACTGATGAGTCGAAAGGCGGTGGAATGTAAACATTCATTAAGACAAACAGGGCTCCGTGCAGCTTACACGGTCACCTAATATATTTAGTTCTTTATTCTTTTTTATTTATTTATTTATTTTAAGTTGTCCACCCTTTTGTCTTATCACATTGTGTCCAAAAAAAATTGTAACTGAAAAACAAAATCAACAAAGTCTTTCCCCAGACTTCCCCACCCAGCACAGAGACAATTACAGCAAGATCAGCAAGCAAATAGATCCCTAGCTGCCTGTGTCTTGCCAGTCAATCATGTGGAATTTTGCAGTATTTGGGGTGAACCTCCTTCCTCCCTTCTTCTCCCCAGAGTGCCTCACTGACTCTCCTAATAAACATTTACACAGAGCAAATGTCCTACTAAAAGATTCCGTAAACTAAACTTCCATTCCCCTCTCTGTCTTTTCTAGCTCAAGCAAGGTGCTGCTTTCTCCTCTCACAAACACAAAATTGCAAACTGTGAGAGCCTGGCAGCCTTTTATATGGCTGTAGCCAACCTTTCTTCCCATTGATTGCAATGGGTGAGAAAGAGTGGAAAATCTGCACTTTTCGCAGGAAATTATTCGCTAAGCAGAAAGTACCATTATTTGCCGATTTCAGTTTGAGGCGAAAATTTTCACCCATCCCTAATCATCACCCATATCACTGCTGTTGTTGATCCCATTCCCTTTGAGCTGCCTAATCATCCTGCTGTTTAAAGTGGAACTTTCAGATCTTACTAAGTCGCCATGCATTCATTAAACGCATGGTGACTAGCTTGGAAATAGATGTCTTACCTTTAAAAAATAGCAGAGTGTATAGAAATCCTTCCCATTTGGATACTGGGAACCCAGGCTACAGCACAGTCATCGTGCCTGCATGCTTGCGCTGTCAGTCCCCATCTCCATTGAGTAGCACTGCAGTGCACTATATGGTTACCGAAAGGGACTGACGGCGCAGGAGTGCAGACCTCACTAACCTGCCAGTCAGTCCCCAAAGGTAACACATCTATTTCCAAGCTAGTCGCAATGCATTTAATGAATGCATGGTGACTTAATAAGATCTGAAAGTTCCGCTTTGAACAACTCAACAGCAGCAGCAACAACAGTAGAAAAATCTGCACTTACACCAGGGTATTTAAAAATGGCCACTGGCCAATACAATATGACCTGTTGGCACTAGACCAGTAGGGCATTTTTTTTTTCTTAGGGCTTGTTCTTTAAAAAAAATGAACAAAAACAACACCAGAGGCCTACAAAAAAATAAACAATTTCTGGGGACTTATTTCTAATCAATGTTTTTGAGGGCTTGTGCAAAACAAGACTAAATACTACAAATCACAGCTTCCTTAGGGTACTGGCCTAACACAAGCCTTCTTTGATACAACAAATCAATGTTTCCTCAGGGCATTTTACTCTAGTAAGTCTAAGTCCTACAAACCAGTGTTTCCTCAGGGCTTGGGCCTAACACAAGCTTAATTTTCTACAACTAATCAATGTTTCCTCAGGACTTGTGTCATTAGTAATAAGTCTAAGTCATACAAATCAATGTTATTTCAGGGCTGGGGCCTAACACAAGTCTACGCCCTACAAATCTTCCTCTACAAAAATACCCTATTCTATCAAGTATCAGTCACCCCCAGTCTCAGCATACGTCAAAGGGTATCTGTCTCTGTCATGTTATGTACCAATTTCTTATTTTATTTTTAATTATTTTTTTTTATTAACTGTCCCCCCAACACCAATCAACAACCCCCCAAAACAAATTCCTTGTTCAACTGATTCTTTCCCAAGACTCCACTCACAAACACAGGCACCCTCCTCAGACCCATTTTATACCATGATCTATGTTTTTTTATTTTTAATGGTATTTATTTTTTATTTTTTGATTATCTGTCCCCCCAGTCCCAGTAAACAACTCGCCCCAAATAAAACATTTTCCCATTTCAACTGATTCTTTCCCAACACTCTACCAACACAGACACCCGCATACCCCTTTTATACTATTCCTATGGGAAATAAAATAACATTTGTTATTTGTTGTATATAAATTCAATTTTCCCATTGATTTCAGTGGAATGAGCTAGGTAAAAAAAATGGAAAAAAACTGTACTTTTTGTAGGAAATTATTCGCCGAGCGTGAGTGTCATTATTTGCCGATTTTGGTTTGAGGAAAAAATTATCATCAGACAAATAAACAGCTTTCAAGGAGCGGGGTACAAGTTATTCCCCTATCACCTGTTTATTTAATACATGTATGGCTTTACTTTGAGTATGTTTGCTTGTCCAGGGTTGAATATCTCAATTGTTTACTCAAACAGTTTTTAGACAGGAACAGTGCTCCATTTCAGTGGTGGAAGATTAAGCCTTTGCCTTTTAGCTAACTTTTTGGCCATGTCATCATCTCTCTCACTCTCAACTTCTTCTGTATCTGAAGGTGAGTTAGATGCTGGAGGGATATATTCATCATCATCATCATCATCATCATAAGTCATTAGGACATCCTTAGCATTGTTCCCACCTCTTCTTGCCCACTACTTTGTGCTTGTCTCATTGTCAGATGCAGTAGTTGGTTGAGTTGCTATATCTTCTTCCACTATGCCATCAACACTAGAATGCCTCTCATTGCCATCTTCAATGCTTTTATATGTTTTATTAAGTGCTGGTGCTGGTGGTTGTATAACTTTTAGTGGGATTTTGACAAACTGCGTCCTTTTCTGGAAGAGAGGGATCAGCAGCAATCATGGCTGGAGCCAGTTTTTGGACTCTAACACGTCCTTGCACTACTCCAATTCCTTCCACCCCACCCCCTACCCCTTGTGTGTTTTGTGGACATTACTATATGTGTTTTTATTGTGAAGTACACAATAAAACTGATTTTTGGACCTATACTCTGATTCCCATGTTCCAGATGTGGTTTCAGCAAAAGTCCTACCTATCTTAAGAGTAGCAACATTTCACATCTCACTCAAGACTAGTGGGATGCATTAGACACTCCACTGACTATCCGGAAATACTTTTATCCATTAAACAGTTCATGGTTTCCAAAGCCCCTGGTCCAGGTGGATTCTCTAATAAATACTACATATTTTCATGAATGGCTTCTCCCCTTTTTGACATTACTTTTTAACTCCATTCGAGAAGGTCACTTGCCACCTCCTAAAAGCTACAGTTAAACTACTTCATAAAAGGGGGAAGGATCCATCCCTCTCTTAAGCACTGACGTCAAACCTTTTTGAAAAAATCACAAAAAAAAAAAAAAAAAACACAATCTCCCCTAACCTACCATTCCTCACTCATCTGGACAACGTTGGCTTTGTTAGGGGGCAGGAGGAGTTTACAGTGTCCAGCACACTGTGGCCCTCATACATTGTGCTGCCTGGGTCCAACAACGAAATGCTGCCCCCCCAACCACGCTCCATATACAACAAAAAAGAGAAAATATAAATATATTAAATCTGTCCCTACACTTCCACAGGATAGTTAAAGTGTTAGTAATGTCCAACTAAAAGTGTTTTGCATATAGAAGAGCTTAAAAAGCTGAGCTATATGCAAAAAACCATATCTCTCAAACAGCTATGGTTTAAAGGGATAGTAATACTTAAGTATTACTAATCCCTATAGCAAAGTACTATTTAAAAAAACATATTGCCCCCAGTGTCATCTCTCAAACCTTTATGGTTTGAGAGATGGATGCTTCTAAAGTTGCCCTTTCCCTCCCCCTTCCCCGTAGTCAGCATTTTAGCTGACTGCAGGGAAGAGAGTCGTATGACTTTCAGGTGGCTCTCCAGCACAGCCAGATCGCGTTACTAAAAAAGAAAACTTTCACTGAAATGGTCTTTTACGTGTGCTTGGCTTGCAAGCACACGTAGAAGACCGTTTTAGTGAAAGTTTTTTTTTAGTTAAGGCGATCGCGGCTCTGCTGCAGAGCTGCCTGATGATCTCTGACCAGATTTCCCTGAGTCAGCTAGAATGCTGACTACAGGGAAGGGGGAGGGAAAGGGCAACTTTAGAAGTGTTCATCTCTCAAACCATAAAGGTTTGAGAGATGACACTGGGGGCAATACTTTTTTTAAGTAGTACTTTGCTACAGGGATTAGTAATACTAATACTGGTTTTCAAGCACTCGTTTTAGACCATTCCAATGAAGGGATTCTTGGTAAATGACAAAAACTCGGCACTTCTCAAGCGCCTCCGTGTCCACCGACACAAATCTCCTGCTGACAGCTTTACAGCTGTCAGTAGGAAACAGCGAACTTTAAACACTTGTATCTCTTAAACCATAGCAGTTTGAGAGATATGTTTTTTTTGCATATAGCTCAGCTTTTTAAGCTCTTCTATATGCTAAAAACTTTTTGTTGGACATTACTAACAATTTAAAAGTATAGGCTGCTGCTGCTGGGCGGTGGTGTGGTGTGGGGGTAAGTGGGAGGAGGCGTCACCTCCAGAGAGTTTTGTTTATCTCTGAATTTTTGTTGTAACATTTTGGGGAATTGTAACATTTGTAACATTTTGGGGAATTTAGTCCTCCAGTATGACCTGCTGGAGAATGGAGCAAACTTAATGAGGCTTAACTTTTATTACAGGTTATTAAAAAGAAAAAAAAATACAAATAGCACACATATGAACAAGTTTAAAATCACAGTGGTATAAGTGTTACCCCTTTGAGAGCCAGAGGGGTACGGAATACATTGCAAAGCAATGCATTCCGTACCCCTCTGGCACTCAAAGGGTTAATGCTAAATGTGCATCTGGACATCATACACATAATCAGCATTCCCTATATGTTCTAACACAATATAATCCAACGTAGTACTTAACCCTTTGAGTGCCAGAGTGGTACAGAATGCATTGCTTTGCAATGCATTCTATACCACTCTGGAACTCGAATGGTTAATACCACCACAATCTGCACTTGTTTTATTAACCCTTTGAGTGCCACATGGGTACGCAACGCATTGCAAAGCAATGCGTTGCGTACCCCTTTTGCACTTAAAGGATATCTCTTCCTTTCCTAACATATTGTGTTAGGATCAATCACTTTTCATTGAGCAGGTTGCCCAGCCCTGACAACAGGCGCTATTGGCAGGTTGTCACTACTCAGTGACAAGTGACTGTCGGCCGGACACAAAGAAAAGTGTCACCCTGCCCAGTGTGCCTGCTGTGACAGTAATTAGTGTGGCTCATCCTCAATCAGGCTTACAGACTGAGGCTGAGCCACACTAATTACTGTCACAGCGGGCGCGCCGCTCACAGGACCTGGTGGCTGGCTGGCCCAAAAATGACTGACTGGAGCAGCAAATTGCCGCACCAGTCAAAGTGCCACCTGGGTCCATGGACCCACTGGGACCCATGTTAGGGCCGGCCCTGAGGTAGACTCCAAGGTATTTCAAAGCAGTAGCCTCCCACTTGATGGCACAGAAGGTGGGAGGCAGGGAGTCCACCTGTATGGAACCCTCTAAAAGGCCTGAACATTTGGACCAGTTGATCTGAGCAGATGAGGCAGCTGAATACACCTCTTGGCACTCTTTAACCCACTTCAGATCAACTAGGTCCTGGACCATGAGGAGTTCATTGTCGAAATAAGCTGAAACGATGACCTTCATGTCTGGCTTCTTCAGCAACAGCCCAGTGAGCCTCTTCCTCAACAAGTATAGGAAGGATTTGATAGCTAGTGCATATAGGTGTCCAGACAAGGGGCATCCTTGCCATACCCTTTGTCCAAATAGGTGCTATTAGGGACCAATTGATCTTAATGGAACACTCTGCAGAGGCATACAGCATCTTCAGGTAGCCCACAATATGTGGACCAAAGCTACATTCATGCAGAGTGCTATGTGAAATCTGTGATCCACTCTGTCAAATGCCTTCTCCTGGTCTAGTGAGAGAAAGGCGAGTAACAGACCAGTCCTGCGGGCATAGTGGAATAGATCCCGGACCAGAAAGATATTATCAAAGATGGTGCGGCCTGGGATTGTATAGGATTGGTCTGGGTGGATCACCTCTGCGAACAGGGATCTGAGCCATAATGCGATAGTTTTGGCTATAATGTTAAAATCTGCACTGAGCAGCGAGACTGGTCACCAGTTTTCAATAAGGTGCAGATCCCCCTTCTTGGGAAGCAAGGTCATTATGTCCTTAGACATGAAAGGGACATCTCACCAGTCTCAAGGGCTTCAGTTAGGACAAGGTCCTAGAGTCTCCCAAAAGAAATGGAACAACTCTATGGTCAGCCCGTCCAGCCTCAGAGATTTGGGGCTGAACATGTGGCATTAGACTGAGGGCTTCGGAGAGTTCAGCTAGAGAGAGAGAGAGACTGATCCAGCCTCTCTATTCCACCTGAGATCCATCTCCCAAATGAATCTCAAGCGACTTTGCACAAAGGCCCAATTATCATGGTGCCGTTCCAGGTGACAGAGAACCTCCTTCCAGTCTAGGATATATGCAAGGAAAGGGTTAACAAGAGACCCAATTATATTTGTATACCTTGCATAAATAAATAAAAATTGGTAGTTAAATTAATTTGAGATCTTTTCACAAAGTGGGTATTGTTAAGGTACTTCACAGGGCAGAATTGATTAAATAATCAATGACGTATATTTGTTAGACATGTGCGAATTCATTCGGAGACATTCGGATTTCGTCGAAAATGGGGTCATTCTGAGACATTCGGCCAATCCGAAACTCAAGGGTCATTCTGAAAAAATGATCTGACTCCGAACAGCACAGGTCCGAAATTTGTCGAAACTTTCGGAAGTTTCGGCAATCAACACATTTCCAAAAGTTTTGACTACTTTTGACCAGGACTTTTTTGTACTTCCTGTGCGCGCTCAATTACTTTCCCTCCATAATTTTCCCTCCATGTCTCAAGTCCAATTCCATTCTCCGTTTCATGCACTACTTTCCTCTTTTGTCTGTATTCCAATAGCCTTCTTCGTTTCATGATGGGGGTTGGACTAATGACACAGTCACACAGACAGACAGCCTGCATTTCCTCATTGCTTTGTTGGAGCTCAGAGAGAGAAGAGATTAGAGAGTGTCCAGTTGTTGTGTAGACAGGCAGGTAGCATTAGGCTAGGCATAGGTAGGCAGCCAGCATTAGTTCCAGCTATTGCCACTGCAAGAGCGAGTAATATTTGTTCCTGTGCAAAATATAAAAAAATATTAGGTATTTGTTAGAATACAGGGCCGGCCCTTACATGGGTCCCAGTGGGTCCATGGACCCAGGCGGCACTTTGACAGGGGCGGCAATTTGCCGTCCCATAGCATGTTTATTTTGTGCGCTTCCGACAGTTCTGTGTTGCAGGGTGTCCCATCAGTGTGACTGTCAGCAGCCGGGCAGCCCTATGCTCACTCAGTGGCGATGCCTGCTGGCTGCTTCAGTGACGTGAATTATGTGATAGTGAAACATTATGCCTATTTTGTATTGTTTATCGGCCACCTAAAGTCATGACTTGAATAAATAGGTCTACCGTCCCAGATTTGCTAGAGAGGTTTTACAAATACAGGAGGGTGCCCCCTGTACGAAATGAGTCTAAACATTTGGGATCCCTAGTATGAGTGCACAACAGTGCATGGTGTGTCCTGAACAGGATTGCTGTGAGGTGTCTCCACCCAGAAGGTGCTGGTCGGGCTGAGCTTCAACATTGTGACGAGTGACCAACTAAGAGCACCAAGCCAGACTTAATCTGCAGCCATAGCATCACCCCCTCCTACTCTCCGGGTCCCGCTGACTGGCAATAACAGGTGAGTCACTAAGAGATCTTTCACTTGGAAAGGGGCTAGGTATTACTTGGGGGAGTTGCCTCGTGTGTAAATAATTTCTAGGTGGGAGATGAATGTGCATCACTTATGTGTTTCCTAACAGTAGTAGAATACAACTCCCATCATCCCCTGATTATGACGCTGGGAAATGCCCAGCAATTACCGTAGAGCTCTGTATTGCACACTCACGGAAAACGGTGATATTGCTATACTAAGACAATGCTGTGGACCCCTCTTCAGTATAGATGTCAAACATTTTTTTTTATTTCCTGTGTTGCAGTTCGTTCACAACAGAATGTCTCAATTTTTCTTTTTAACACATTACATCTATCACATTACAATCATTGATGTTTATTCCTGATGTAGTATGAAACACTACAATGTATATACACATAGACTTATCTGATATGAGGGGAAATCAGGATAGGAAAACGAGAGAGAGGAATTTGGGTACTAAAGAGGGACAGTAGGGTAGGAGGCTGGTACCAGAAAATGAAACCTTAATCTTTACCCATGTACTAACATAGAATGTGACATGTAGTTTGTCCTTGTTCGAGTCGACCACTTATGTTGAGTAGGATGTGACAGGCATGGGTTTTCGATGTTCGAGCATATGCTATGTTGAAGGACAGGCATGGGGTTTCGATGTTTGAACATATGCTAAATTGAATGACAGGCATGGGTTCTCGATGTTCGACGTTTGCATTGTGACTGACATCCCATGCTGGAGTAGAGGTGACATGCACAGACTGGCAATGTACGACAATGTCCGTTTTTGGGATGGCAGCGTGCACGGAGGCGCACTGCTATAATTTAACCCATGTTAAATTCGGCTAAATAATTCAGAATGGATCAGAATTTCGTTCGAATCGAATAGGCCCGGTCCGAAATTAGGATCATCCGAATTAGAAAAAAAAAAAATTTGTCCGAATTCGAATTTTACCGAAAATTTTGCCCGTGCACAAGTCTAATATTTGTACAAAAATGTATATATAATTTATATATATATATAAATTAATGTGGTTGGGCATACCTTAAAGAAACTAATAGAGTAACTGGCCTTGGTGCTATAAAATAAGTACATAATAGTGACCAGTTGTAATAATGACAACCAAAAAATGAGCACTCATAAGGTTTTCTATAAAAGAAAACAAAAATGTAGGCTTTATTTAGTCAACATTTCGGCCCCACATTTGGTCCTTCCTCAAGACAAACAGAGCACAAAGTAAAGTGACCTAATATACCCTCTATAGCAGGGAGGACATCATACATCCATGTGACTGACATCAGCATACTCTTGACGTCAGCGTGTCAATCACACTGAAAAAAACACTGGAAAAAACAACAATCCAAATCAAAAGTAAGTAATATAAATGAAAGTGAAATAAATATGAATAATAAATCACTGCTAAACACCAAGAAGTGACTAGAATGGCACAAAGGTCATAACCCAAGAGGCTGTAACCCCCGGAGCACCAGCATCCAGTCCCAGTCTCTGAACAAGACTTCACTATGGACTGTAGGTGCTCAAAAGGTTTAGCCCGTGAATGGCGCTCACTGCAGTGGAAAAGGGAAGCACTGAGGGCAAGGGTGAAGAAGCCAAAGAGCCCCCATGGACCCATGAGCACAACAACCTTAGCCCCTCATGAGCTGGTCGGGCATGGGGAGAACATGTCATGATACCTCCCGTGTTCACCCGGCCAGGCCAAAGGTCCCCATCCCTGTGGACACGGGATGTCCACAGGTGTGTATTTATTATTTATTATTCATATTTATTTCACTTTCATTTATCTTATTTACTTTTGATTTGGAGAATTTGGTATTCACAAATTGGCCAAATTGTGGGTAAGCTTGCCACCACACCACGGTATCTCACTTTCGGCAAGTCCGACTATAATACAACTTAAAAACCTTATCTAAATTTTAAATCCCTGAGGAGATGTTATAGGAAACGCGTTGGAGAGGGACCCTTTAAATACTTTCTTTGCAATGCTTCTGGTTCCCAGTGTGCTGCAATTAAAAACAGAAGTCATACAATATTAAAAAACACAGAAAATGGACTTACCTGGTGCAAAAACCTCAATAGGTATGCAAAGTAAGTGTATGAGAGGATTGTGGATCCAACAGTCCTTTCCTAAAAGATACCTTTTTATATCAACCCCACACAAGTCATGTGAGGGGTGAATTATTGCAGGCAGAGAGTGCATGCAAGCTAGGACAGGCCTGTAGGGCCAGTCCTTAAAGGTCCAGAGTGAAAAAGAAAATTAGATATAGTGCAATAATATTAGTGATATGAAATATTAAATAGGATAAGTGAAAAGGCAGCTAGAATGAGCATAGGAGAAGATAAGACAAGAAGCAAGAAAGAAAACTGACAGCGCCAACTCACCATAACTTATCGATATAAATATATAATTTTAATGTAGATATAAGAAATAAATACAAAGACAGCAGCAGAGAATGAGAGGGTTATGAAGTCCCCCAAACCTCAGGTACAGACACAAAATGAAAACAGACAAACAAAAAGATAAACTTGTGCTTGTCTATGTAAAATAAAGTGTGTGCCCTGTAATGTGCATATATAATGTTTCTTAGTAAGTATGTGCCCTGTAGTGTGCATATATGAGATATTTCTTAGATAAATGAGTGAGAATTTGGTATTCACAAATTGGTCAGGTTTGTACCGTGTAAGTCCATTTTCTATGTTTTTTATATTGTAAGTCTTCTGTTTTTTATTGCACCACACTGGGACCCACAAACATTGCAAAGAAAGTATTTAAAGGGTCCTCCTCCGACGCATTTCCTATAACATCTGCTCAGGGATTTTTAATTTAGATAGGGTTTTTTAAGTTGTATTAGAGTAGGACTTGCCGAAAGTAAGATACCGTGGCGTGGTGGCAAGCTTACCCACGACTTGGCCAATATGTGAATACTAAATTCTCACTCATTTTTCTAAGAAATATTCATATATGCACATTACGGGGCACATATTTACTAAGAAACATTATATATGCACATTACAGGGCACACATTTTTATTTATATATATATATATATATATATATATATAAAATAAAATGTGTGCCCTGTAATGTGCATATATAATGTTTCTTATATATAGGTAATCAGTGTGATAGGAATATAGATGAACACAAAAAGACTCAATGAAATATCTTCTAAGAAATTGACATACAGTAACTTAACCAATATCACAGAGTAACATACTCAGCATAAACAGGGTTAAACCTTACACAGGTCTATCCAGAGGTATAATATAGCAATATTTGAACACAGCAGCATAGCAAGGGTTAGTTGTTCCTTATAATTAATGATAATACAGTTAGTTTCAGTGTTTCTAAATACCTGGCCCAAAACGTCTACAGACTATGCTAAATTAGGTAGAAGGAATTTTGTTATGTGTATTGGGCCCAGTCTGGCCACACAAGTCATGACAACAATTCCTTTTACAACATACACAGTATTTCAAGATTTAGAAATGTATCTGGAAGACAAAATGTCCCAGATCAGACAAATATAATTTAACTATTTATGTACTGTTTTCAATATTGCAAACCTTCTGGATGAGACATACAATTCTGTATATATTATTGCCAATAACAGATTATAAAACCACAATATAATCAAAATGATATATGTTTAAAAACAAAGCCAAAACTAATACATTTCATGCAACTATTAAAATGACAGTGGCAATATCCTGTTGGCTATACATATAGCTCTACAAGGGTTAACCAGAGATTATGTGTTATAAAAGAAAATTGATACCTCACCCAAGATGGTGGCATTTCTTTGTTCTATAAAGATTGTCCCAGATAACTTTCTCAACAGAATAAATTGCTAAGCCACAACACTATCATGAAATAAAATAACACATGAAAAAAGAATCCTATGAAACACACACAATCAGAGACAGATGGAAAAACTTTCCGGATAGCAAAATAAGGACTAATAATAAAATTCACCAAATCAAATATAAGCCCAATGACCTTTTCAGAAACACAAATCCATGTGGCTCTATAGGTGTTAATGATTAGTTTTAAAACTAATTCATAACACTATTTGATCTAAATTGCTATCAAACTATCTCACACATTTCTGGACAAATTAGGTAATTAATTTTGTTTAATTTCCCAGAATAAACTAAAGCAATTAATGTTTATTATAATAATTCTAAAATGGTTTGGCCAGTCCCACTTAAGAATATTTATAAGAAGCTATTATCCCAATATAAGAGATTAATAATAATTCTTAGGGCTATATAGAATTAATGGTAAGGAGACCTTAAAATTACCGGTCCTAGATTAAAGTAATATTAATGTTTCACAAAAGCAGCAGCTCCTATTAATCTTCATAATATTTTAGCCATAGACAGTGTTATTTCAGTACTATCAGAGTTGTAGTTCAAGAGTAATTGAATGATAAAGTATCCCCCTCCCACCCCTTTTACCTACTGTAAGCCACCTCCCCTCAGATGTAGACAGCTCACAGCAAGGGACAATCTTCTTACTGTGAGATCAATGAAAACCCTGCCACCATTTACATGTTTTTCAGATTTTTCCCTTATGGTAATTGAAGATTGTCCTTCTCTGCAATCCCTCTCTGCACTCCATTTGGACACCACCCTGCTGCTCTGTGCTGAGAAGTGTTATATCAGTAAAAGGGGCAGAAGGGGGATACTTTATCATTCAATTACTCTTGATCTACAACTCTGACAGTACTGAAATAACACTCTCCATGGCCCAAATACTATACAGATTAATTGGCGCTGATTTATTATGAAACATTACTATTACTTTAAGGTGTGATTCTCTCAGGTTTCTTCAGCTCTGGTCTAAGTTGGTTACTTCATGGAAGTCCAAACAAAGAGAGACCCTTGGCTTCTAGCACAATGTATTCATTACCCCAAAAAACTTTATTAGAAAGTCATAGCACATCCTTCTCTGATAGGTTGGGTCTAGAATATGATGTCAGAGCATTTTCTAGAGACTCTCTGAATGGCCAATCAAAGATAAAATTATTTGAAGCTAAAACCCTAGTAGCAATAATCGTTTTTGTTCCATAAGGTGACGCTCCTATACCAGGAACTTGCATATATGATTATAAAAATCCAGATGTTTGATGTCAAGATACACAGTTAAGTGTATAGTCAATAAATTATGCCCAAAAATGTCTACTTAATTCCTCTCTTAGATGTTCCCATTGTCATGTTGCTCCCAGTGTCTTTGCAGCATTTTTTTAGCTTTTTTCTATGGCTTCTGCGGACTGTATGATCCAGAAGCCCCTGACGCAGCTTGCAGCCTCGCTCTGAAGCTGAACTTCCAACTGGGGCCTTCAAATAAAACATGCGCCGGTCTCTCCGGCAAGTGATTATAGCATTTCTTGGACTTGGAGCCTGTGTTTTGTATCTCCTTGTACCTTGCAGTAATCCGGTTCCAGACTAAATAATTGTATTTTGAAGACCTCCCATTGCCTACCTTGCCTGTCTTGACCCTGTTCCAGCCTACTGATCATGATACCATTGCCTGCCTGTTTCCTGACCCTGCCTGGTGCTGACCACTCTTGTGCCTACTGATTTTGATACCTCATTGCCAGCCTGTTGCCTGACCCTGCCTGTTGCTGACCACGTTTGTGCCTGCTGATTTTGATACCTCACTGTCAGCCTGTGTTTTACCCTGCTTGTTCTTGGCTTCTCTTCAGCCTGCTGTTTTTCACTGTGTTGCCAGCCAGTGCTCTCCTTACCAGTTCCTGGAATCTGCACATCTATTGGGGAGTCTCTTACTCAATACTTATTTGGATACATTCTCCCTGGGGTTGGTAGCGTTAGACCTTGATGTAGTGGCTTATCCTGGGCCTTGTTCAGCTCAACTGGAGGGGTCATCTGACTTTGTGGCCAGCAACTTTATACAGCCCAGTCCGCAGCACAACCCACTACAGAGGACCTACAACAACGAGTGCCAAACTCTAGCGCTGCCCTCAAGCCTTCACCCTACCAACCCTTGTTGGAAGAGCCATACTATTCCTTGTTTTTTGTGGGAGGTTGCTTTTCCTAGCCTATTGTATCCAGTATTACCCTCCTGGAGTGTGACACCCATAAGATAAGGGTTAGAGGAACTCAGATAGCCTTACCCCCGAAGAAAGTGTCTGAATACAAGAGAAATTCAAACATCAACAGACATTTGTCACCATTAATGACATTTGAATATTTCAGCCCCCAATTCTAGCAATGAACCTATTGTCTCCTTTAACATACACAGGTTTAAGAAATTATTTTTAGCAGGCCAAATGGTTTCTGCAGAATATTTTAACCATTTTCTATCCAGTACAGGGCAGACCCTCTGACATTCCTCTCTACATATTCGCCCTGCAAGTCTTCATCCATAGAGTCAGAAGACATCCTTTGATCAAGGCTAAGCACCTCCCCCTAGAGTGTTTCAGTCTCAGAATTGTGCTGCCTGTTTCCACCCCTAGTATACTCATGTCACAGGGGTTTCAAATACGCCTTGCCCACAGCAAAGTCACCCTTGAAACCACTACAGTCCACCCACTTTTCCTGGATGAATAGCGCAAACTGCTTGTCTTCCAACAAAACATTATTGAAGTGCCAACTGGTGGCTTTTTGAGCGACTTTGTCATGGACGCACAGTTTTGGTCCGAAAAATGGGCCAAACTAATGGCACTGGACTGGGCCTGCAACATGTAGTGGCTAGATTAATACAGCCTGTCAATCTGGGACTTGTACACTAGACCGTCTCGAACCCTGACACAGGTGAAAGTGTCTGAATCTCCTTGGTTCTGTTACCGCCAGATGTTGACCAGTGAGTAGCGAGTGACAATCTTCCTTGGGGAAAACACATATGGTGGATAGTACTCTGTCACAACTTGATCCAGAGCCTTTAGGGTGCAGATGAAGTCACCCCCAATTGCTGAACACTCATCCATGTCCACCATATCTAGATAGGTTAACAAATTAGCAAAGAACCTCACCCTTTCTGGTCCAGAAGCTAGGGCATACATGATCAGCAGATTAAATGTGCAGTCCAGCTCCTGGACAAGGAGATGCAGCAGGCGGCCTGGTATAATGGCCTTCACACTCAACACATCAGGCTGAAAGGACTCTGAGAACAGGGTCACCACTCTACATGATGCCGATGTGAAGTGGCCTAAGTGACTCCAGATGTCAGTTGGCTTCAGCCCCTGGAATGGTATGGGTTTCCTGAAGAAAGCTCACAGAGCACCCTTCTTGCTGTAGATAGTAGAATACCTGGAACCTGCGAAACCCATGCTTACAGCCATTGGTGTTAAGAGTGCTGATATTATTGTATGTTAGGAAGTGCATTTATCCCAACCTCTAGTGAGACCTTATGGGACAGACACATATTCAAAAACCTTCGTGTGGGGATATGTTAGTCAATCCCGAAGTTATTGGCCCTATCGCTAGCCCTAACATATTCTCTTAGAAAGTGGATGATTAACAACAAATTAAAGGCCAGGCTCACCTATATATTATTGTGTCCGCAAAAGGTCTTCTCGAGGAATACTGTTCTATCCTTGGCAGGTATGACAGGGCCTGGAGGATCTATTGAGTGTGTGGCAGCTTCACAGACACCCCAGGGCTCCTCCTCACTGTGGACTCTTTGGATCCCCTTCTCCTCCAGGGGTAAGCCTCCTCAGCTTAATCTTAATTTCCCCACTTCTAGATGTCATTAAAGTGGGGTCTAGAAATACCCTTCGCAATTGAACCCTGAGTAGAAATTTGTGCCCCCTTGTTAGTTCTAGGGGCACACTCAGAGGTAGCTCACCGAATGGCGGCAGGTGGCTTTGTGATTAGGGGTGGGCGAAATGTGAGAAAAATTTCCTGCAGTTGTGAAAAATTTGTGAACATGCATGTGTCCTTTGCCCACAACACTAACACCCTGATTAAGTGACACCGGCAATGTCACAATGTGGCAGGTGTGTATTGTAGTGGTGGTGGGGGACTGACATGGTGTGATTGGTGGGGCATTGACAAACTGCATCCAGCCCTGGAGGAGAGGGGTCATCATCATTTATTGCACATTTTGCAGCAACCATTACTGCAGTCCGTTTTTGGATTACCACTTTACTCCCACGTCCCTGCACTGCTCCACCTTTCCCCTCCCACTTGTGTGTTTGCTAGACATTACTCAACCAGTGTGTATGTTTTTACTCTCTACAGTATACAAATGATGGAGTGCGATGTCTTACCTTAGCCCTCAACAAAATTCTCAATGTCATTTCCTGTCTATCAAGTCTGCCTCAGTCACAGAGCTCACATCAGACTCACAGTCAGCTGTGTCACTAATACAATTATTTGTTTAATTATCTATGTATTAATTTTTGACATTTGTTATTTTTATTTTATTTTTTTATATTTTTATTTGTCATCCACCCTATCTTATCACAGTCAATCAAAAAAAAAAAGATAATTAAAAAACAAAATCAACAACCTTTTTTCCCAGTACAGAGACAATAAAAGCAAAATCAACAAGCACATTGGACCCCAATTCTCTGTCTTGCCAGTTAGTCACACCGAATTTGGGGTCAACCTCCTTCCTCCTTTCTTCCCTCCCAGAGTGCCCCCAGACTTCCCTATTACAGAGACTCCCTAAACTAAGCTACAATTCCCTTTTATTTGCCTATCTTCTCAAGCTCAAAAACATGCTGCTTTCTCCTCTCACTATCCTATCAACACGTTTTTAATGTTTAGTCGGTTATTATTAGTGTGATATTACACTCGAAGCACATTGATCGGATATCTCGCACCTGCTCATGAAGACGTCTCATGGTCTGTAATTTTTATTTACTGTTTGGATGCTTTGAACTCGATGCTGCAAATCTTTTGGTTACAGAGTGATTGATAGTTTTGTTTTAGTGCAGCCATACTATTATTGTTTGCTCATAATACATGGAGTTGTAGAGTATCTCCAGGCTGGCACATAGGAACAGTGACACTTGGGGGTAGATTTAAAGGAATGGGTGCGGTAACGTGTTGTAAGTCATTTAAAGGTCCGTCTTAAGAACAACTAATGGCAGTTTGATAATCCTTACTGCCGATAGACTTACGTGCATTGAGACTCATGGAACAAGATTTCCCAGAGCCATTCAAAGGAGTGCTGGACTGCTAACGCCAGAAAAAAAGATACATTTCAAGGCTAAAAGTTAAGACCCAGTTTTGTTAGCCGTTAGACACAAAACGGTCAAACAGAAAAACCTGTTAAAGACAAACCTCATACCGCACAAGCATGCAAATGGAAACATTAACCCATGCAATGCCAAATTAACACAAAAACATGCTCATGCACCACAAATCACTGTTACACACAACACATCAACCAAGCAACACCACAGGGACAAGGCCTTCCAATAAACACCAACACAATATGACACGGAACGATGGGAGTTATCACACAACACGGACATGCCAATACAATACAAGCTCACCTGTGTAACATCACTAGACAATCCAGACACAACCTGCACCCCACAACTCCACACCCCCAAATGACAAAGACACAGCAATCAGAACACAGCACATTTGAAAACATACACACACCGGCAAACACTTATCTGGACAACAAACACCTTCCCATTGGTCATCACTCACTGCATCACCACACCTAGACAATGCCCTACCACGTACTTAATGGGACAGCTCACGACACTCACATGTGGCTTGTTTTCCACTCAGGGAGAGAGACAGAGAGAGAGAGAGAGAGCGAGCAAAAAGTATGTTTGCCTACATATTGATGCAAAGACTGCAGAGAAGGCGTGCAATGGCGAGAGCTAGGGATCACCAGCAACCCCCAAGCACACCTGATCAACAGCCTTCACCTGTTGCAAGCGAGGAGGCTCTGGCTCAAGAGCCACACAGGAGCCAATCCCCACCTGGAGGATAGCACCTGCCTTCAGATGCACAGCTGCAGCAACAGGATGCTCCCCAGCTGCCACAGGGACCCCTGGAGCAGAGTAGGATGTATAGACGACCACCAAGGCCCAGGGTATATCGCCCAAGGGTCACGCTCCTTGAAATGACCAATGATGAGGTGATTGATCACTACAGGTTGAGGCCACACAGTGAATACTAGGCTGGTGGACGATATCCAGCCCCCCCCCCCATACCTGATGTGCCTGTGGACATTGGCCATGGTGAGGAGACACTGAGAGGGGCAAAGATGAGAGACAGGCTGATCAGTGACCACTTCAGCTGTGAGTATAACACAGGCATTCACACAATCCATGGATGTCCATCATAAGTCCTGTGAATTGATGCCAACACACTAACCACACCACACATGATGTTCTGTTTCACCCCACAGGATCTATGAGACAGCACTGACACTGGCAGCAGTGTGGCCCCAAACATCATCCATACCATGCACGTGGCATATTGTGGCTGGGGATTCCAAAACCCTCTTCCATTCCCTCCTCCATGTTGACATTGCTACCTCAAGGATATCATGCATTCCCCCATGAGAACCAAGGTACAACACATTACCCATGTTTAGCCTGTTCCAGGCCTTGATTGACAGCAACTAACATGATTTGCCACCATGATCAAAGCCATAGCAACCATGGTACTCTTGTATCGAAAGAGCATTATCCAGTGCAATGCATTGGATAACACTCTGTCACGTCAGAGATTAAAGGGCCATTGGAGTGAACATGGGTCCTGTAGGTAGCTATAGCTGAAAAGAGCAGCAGAGGGATGGATCTACAGTGGTAGTGTGTTACACAACATAGAGGGCATGAAACGTGGATCAGATCTCCAGGGACACCATGCTGACCTGTGTGTGTGCGCAGTGATATGTGCCCCTGACAAATTGAATACATATATCAATAAATATGTCCTGATGGCTCCATGAAACAAATACATTTGGACTGCCACTGTCACTCTGACAGTGGCAGCCCAAATTCATTTGTTTCATGGAGCTTTCAGAACATATTTGTTGATGTGTGTATTTATGTCAGGGGTACATATCCCTAGGGCTGTTTGACATCCCCTTAGCTCTCCCCATAATGGGTTACAGATGAGTAGACAACACATTACAAAGAAATGGGCTGTGTACTCCCCTGTAACGGAAAAGATTAAGGGGGTAATGATGTTGAAGCTGTTGCATGACGATCAGTTCAAAGGAGCTGTTCCAAATCCTGTCCCCTTGTCCCACAGGCATCCATAGCATGATCCATCCTTGAACAGAGGAGTTTCCATGTGACTGGACTGAAGCCTTGACAACACTTCCATGAAGCTCACCCCTTGATGTTTCAAGTGATTGTTTTGATGATGCAATGTTTGACCCGATGTTCACAACAACCTCTACTGGAACATTCACATATACATAGAAGACACTAATCCATGCTGTATTAACATCCAGGTATCAAACCTGTACAGTAAGAATGCTCATCTACAGAGTTACCAAACCTTGTGGACAACACACGAGCAGTTCAGTAGTGTTTCCAAAGTATTCATATTTAGTTTAAATGTACCTTTTGCGTGCTCATACAAGTGTTCAATGCATATAGGCAATATAGCCAGAAAACACATGTATGTTTTACTGTAGTTTAAGACACAGTAAAGGAGAACCATCACTATACAATCTGTTTCTGTATGAATAAATGTTGGATTAGACAACTCCACAAACACGCTGCCACACACACTTCCTCCAATATTCAGTTATAATGCCAGGTGGTCCGACTTAATATAAGAGTAGATGATCAGCAATAAATAGTCAGGCACACTTCTTCTACATCAATTAAAACATAACTTTTAATGTCCACACATAATATCCAACGTTTCAGTCCAATATTTAGACTTTCATCAGGGACATATTAATCACATTGAGGATATCACCGTCCCGTTCTTAAATAGCCTACACACATTAGTGTATCACTGCCATCATCTCATTGCATGAATACAGAACAAAGTCCACTCATGGTCAAACAACTAATGGACTCCTGTGATGTAGGTCATGCCTTCCTATGTATGAGGGATACTCTAGCCTTCAGTATGGTTCCAATTTGAGAGATGTCTAATCCAGTAAGAAATAGTCAGGCACACTTCCTCTACATCAATTAAAACATAACTTTTAATGTCCACACATAATATCCAACGTTTCAGTCCAATATTTAGACTTTCATCAGGGACATATTAATCACATTGAGGATATCACAGTCCCGTTCTTAAATAGTCTCCACCGCACCGGGCCTAAGTCACACGCTCACCTGACTATCATAGTAACCTGTGGAATCAAGACCATCCCCAGGAGCGATGCAGACCATTCTTAGAACTAACTTAATCCCTTGATTGCTGGAGTGGCACGCAACACCTCTCATATTGAAGCACTGCCTACCCATCCATGCCCACAAGGGTTAACTCACCCAATAAAACATTATACATTATTAATACCATAAAAACTTCAAATTTAAAATCCCATTAATATTTAACATGAATCATGTCTAAATCTCAAGAAAGACTACATCTTATACTCATAAATAACTAATCAAGCTAAATTGCTCATTTAACCCCATCGGGGCAAGGGTCCCCAAAAGTGTACACCCAATACATCTCTCTCCTAGTCAGTCTTTTCAGCCTGTCTCCTCCACGTGGATGAATCTTGATCCATTCAACTGGACAACATTGTAGTTCTTTCAATTTATGTCTGCATTGTATAAAGTGTCGTGCTACCGGAGTAATTTTTAATTCCTTCTCACTAAGTGTCCCATTTAGGCCCCTAATTATAGAGGACATATGTTCTCTGATCCTCTCTTTAAAGGGCCTGCTGGTCTTACCCACATAGTATTTTTGACTGCACGTTAAGCAACCAATGCACTTGGTAAGCCCCTGCTTCATTGTACTTGTGTGTTGGAGTATTTATCCCTCGGATCGGAACTTATCAATTCATCTCTGATATTTCTTCCCCGTTTGTAACCAAATCTAGGGGTTTCCTGAAACAGATGTCCAATTTTCTAATATATGCCGGTTATTATGAATAGCGTCTTTAAATGGGGAAGAGACATCAGAGACGGTAGTTGTAATCATCATTCTGTTATCTACCTTTCTCACTTTATCTGATGGTCTCTGAAGTAAAGATTGCCCATCTAAATTCTGTACTCTCCTAATATCATCATTAATACAAATCTATTCTTTAACCCCTTTCAATTAACTTTTTGCCCCTTTTGTGGCAAAAGTAATGAATTAATGATGATATTAGAAAAGTACAGAATTTAGATAGGCGATCTTTACTTCAGGGACCATCAGATAAAGTGAGAAAGGTAGATAACAGAATGATTATTACAACTACCTTCTCTGATGTCTCTTCCCCGTTTAAAGACGCTATTAGTAAAAACTGGCACATATTAGAAACTGATCCGGAAACTGGACATCTGTTTCAGGAAACCCCTAGATTTGGTTACAAACGGGGAAGAAATATGAGAGATGAATTGGTAAGATCCGATCCGAGGGATAAATACTCCAACACACAAGGTACACTGAAGCAGGGGATTACCAAGTGCATTGGTTGTGTAACAGGCAGTCATATGATGATGGGGTCCACTATTGTGGTAGCACCTATGAATTATATAATTCATATTAAGGATCAATTAACATGTTCCACTGCATTTGTTATTTACCTGTTATGTTGTCCGTGCAAAAAATACTATGTGGGTAAGACCAGCAGGCCCTTTAAAGAGAGGATCAGAGAACATAGGTCCTCTATAATTAGGGGCCTAAATGGGACACTTAGTGAGAAGGAATTAAAAATGACTCCGGTAGCACGACACTTTACACAATGCAGACATAAATTGAAAGAACTACAATGATGTCCAATTGAATGGATCGAGATTGATCCACGTGAAGGAGACAGGCTTAAAAGACTGACTAGGAGAGAGATGTATTGGGTGTACACTTTTGGGGACCCTTGCCCCAATGGGGTTAAATGAGCAATTTAGCTTGATTAGTTATTTATGAGTATAAGATGTAGTTAGTTCTAAGAATGTTCTGCATCGCTCCTGGGGGCGGTCTTGACGCCACAGGTTACTATAGTAGTCAGGCGAGCGGGTGACTTGGGCCCGGTGCGTCATTCCACTCGTCATCTGCAGGCTCAAGGCTTCTGAGTGAAGCAGGCCTCTGTTTTATGCCATGCTTCCTGTAGTCTCCTCCTACCTACTTCCTTCCTCTGAGCCTGCTCCTCTTACCAACTTCCTGAGGAGGGGCTTAAAGGGCAGTCTGAGTCCTGACTCAGTTGCCCTTGCGTTGTTGTACAAAGCAGTTCTGTGTATGACATGGCTTGTCTGGCCATCCAATCTGGTGCTGGCCTGTGGCTCTGTCTAACTATTTATCACAGCGCCTGTGATCTGAGCGACATTCTGTCCATCTCGCTGATACTGCTCTCCTATTGGCTGCTCTGTACTGCTCCTCCTAGTGACAGCCTTTTTATACCCTGGGCTGTCACTCTGCTAGTGCCCTTTCGTGGTGTACTTGATGCCTGGCGCTAGTTGTTCTTGTTCTGATCCAGTGTATGACCCCGGACTGCCTGACCACGCCATTGTCTTGTTCCTGATACCGTGTACCGATTCGGATTGGCTGACGTTCCTGCTTCCTGCTCTGACCCGGCCTGGCTGACGTTCCTGCTCCGTGTAGCGAACCAGCGAGACTGACGACCCAGCTCTGTGTACCAACCCAGCGCATTTGAGGATCCTGCTCCATGTACCAACCCAGTTTGGCTGACGTTCCCTAACTGTGTACCGGCTCGACTTGGCAGTGACTCCTGCTTCTTCTGTGCCCGGTTGGGCTCCTCCGAACTGTTCCTGCTGCTGCCTATCTGGCACCATTACAGCTTACTGGGCTCCTTGTATTCCGTTATTCTGGTTGCCAGTATCTCTGCCAGTGGTCAAGAGCCTCATTATGCCTCCACACCGTGTTGCACTCGCTTAGTCTTTGTGGTTCAGTTGAGCTCCTCCGGTGGTTGCCGTTATCCAGACCATAGCACTATTAACCCCTTCGGGGGAAGGGCCTCATTTTACTACTACCACTCTGGGTTTTGTTGGGCTCCGTTTCAGTGTGCGATTAATCTCCATTTGGTTCCGCTGTGTGCTTCCGGTTGCCATCCATTTATACTATTGCACATTAACCCTTTAAGGTAGTACATGCACACGGTTTTGGGCTGCTCCGGTAGGGCCTCCGTTTAGGCACGAGCTCTGACCAGCCTGTGTATTGTTGGTGGGCGTCCACCATTGCATCCGCTTACAGGCGTCCAGTGCCTGTGGTTGCAGTCCTGTCATTGTTGCCTCGCCTTGCCTATAAGCGACATTGGGCCTTCGTTACGCATACTACCAGTGGTTTCACTGGTTACCTTGGACATTCATACACTGTATCATATTCATTAACCTGACCTGTATCAGTATTGTGTGTATATTACATACTGGACCCGTGTGGGTTAAATTGCTTGTAACCTGTCCTGTGTCAGTTTCTACTGTTGTTACTGGACCCGTGAGGGTTACTTCATTCCTTGTGTGTCTTAATAAAGTGTGTTTTTACCAATATCTACCGTATCTGAGTGTACTGAACTGTAACACAATTCTCCTGCCTTATCCTTATAGTGGACACCCAATCTGGTGCAGACATGTGGCTCTGGCTGACTACCCGAACTGTGTATGACCTGGCTTGTCTGACTACCCTCTCTGGTGCTGGCCTGTGGCTCTGTCTGACTATTCTCTTGTTATTCCCCTGTACCTAGCGGACACCCAACCTGGTGCGTACCTGGGGCTCTAGTAGACTAGCTATTAACTGACTGCAGGTGTGAGTCAAGCTTCTGCTTTCTCCATATTGACTGCAGGCATGAGTCAGATATCTTCTGTTACAGACTGACTGCAGGCGTGAGTCAGGTAGCCTCCTCTCTGCGTCGGATCAGATCCTGTGTGTCTCACTGGCAGTGTGATGTTCGTCCTCATCCATCTCTCTTGAGATTCAGTGTGCGGTGATGTAGATCTTATGGAGTTGAGGTAAAGTGGAAATGATGACTTCTACAATGATATAATTTCTCCATTTCCAATGGTTTTCTATGGAATCTATCCAATGAGCCCTCAGTAACTTGATCCATTTAACTGAAAAGTCTCCATAGACAAATATGGGAATTGGTGAAGTGATGGTATGGAAGGGTTAACTTCACTCCATCATGTCTTTTACACTGCTTAGTGAATGTCCCCTTTGTAGCATGTAATCCTAACCCTGTCGAATTGTGTTTGTCTTCGGTTAACCCTTTGAGTACTGGAGGGGTTGCCAAAGCATTGTTGAGCGATGCATTGATAATCCCTCTAGCACTCAAGGGGTTATGTGCTGACTTCCCTGTGGGTACATGGGTGACATTGTGGAGGAACAGTAATGATATTTAACAGAGAACACTTTAAAAAGTATGGTTTGTGTGGATTGTGTGTGATCAGCACAGCAACAAGAGGGTTGAACTGGGACTTGGACAGGTTTGGGCCTGGTTGAAATTTGCCATTTGTCCTTGTATTGTGTCTTGTTTGAACCCTCAGGGTTCTGTGTTGATGCAGTTGTGTGGATGGATGATGGGCATGTGTTGAGGTGTGACTGTGTTTGAGTGTGCAGCTTGTGTTGGTTGATGTGGTGTGTGGTTATGTGATGATGCACTTACCGGTAGTGTGGAGGCTCCTCTCATCCTCCAGGGACCCCCTCAATCAGCATGAATGACAAGGTCAGCCGCAGCCTCTCCTCCCATCCGCTGAAGGCGATTGGGACAGGTGGACCACCTCCGGTGCCTCGGGCACACATGGCGATATGCTGAAGTTGATCAGTGACCTGTGCCCTGAAAGACTGAGTTTGCATACTTGCTGGAAAAATAGAATAAGTATATTGTGTGTGTTGTAGTGCGGTAAAGGAGAGGTTAAAAAACAAATCTCTGGGTTTTGTTTTCCCTCTCTTTGCTGTGAGACAAGCAAATAATTGAAGTCTGGTGTGGTGGGAGTGACTAATTGCTGTGTTTGTAATTGGTGGATTCCTGGATTAAATAGCAGATACATAGTGAATACTTGAACGTGTGAATCTTGCCTCAGTGTGTAAGTGCAGAAGTGTGGTAAGTGTAGAAATTTAAAACAGGGGAATTCAAGTGCAGAAGTGTGGTAAGTGTAGGAATTTAAAACAGGGGAATTCAAATACAGGGGATTACACAGGGGACTGCTATTACAAGTGACTGGTTCCAAGTGAAGAGTTAGAAGGAATCTGGTTACGTACATAAGAGTGTGTTTGGTGTTTTATTGGTATTTTATTAAGTTTAAAAAAAAAAAATTGTGTGGGTATTGCAAGAGTTAAAAAAAACTGTTTACTGGGTTTTTCTCTGGCCTGTGTGATTAGGGCTGATTGCTAAGGGATTTCACCTGGTTGCTAGTTACTATAAATATAGTCCATTAGCTTTGTGGAGCTGGCACTGTGAGACTGCTATTACAAGTGACTGGTTCCAGGTGAAGAGTTAGAAGGAATCTGGAGTTAGAATAGAATCAGGAGTTGGAAATCAGCAGAGCTCTGAGGTGACTATCATTTCAAAGGATTTATTGCATTCACATTTAAGGTTGGTTACTAACCATATAGTGAGCATTAGAGGATAATATAAAGCTATTTGAATTGTAAAACCAAGCATGAGTGATAGCAGGTTAGCCAATCTCACGTAGTGCACATCTTGTCACATGTTTGAACACTTGGAGCAATCGCTCCGGGGGTCATACCGCTGTGCCAAATGTGAGCATATTTTCTCTTTAGATCTCTCTAGATCTCTCTAGATCTCTCTAGATCTCTCTAAGATATTGGATTTGGAGAGAAATATTGCAGCATTGCGAGACATTGGAAACCTGGAAAGGAGTTTAGAACTCACAGATCATGTAGTATGTGGGGTTAGTGGCGAAGAGGGTGGAGTTGTAGATGAGGAACGACAGGTAGGCAGCTGGATAACAGTAAGGAGGGGAGGTAGTGGGCAGAGGAAGAGGAAGGCCAGTTCTGAGTTGACTCAGTCCAACAGATTTGCAAGATTGTGTGAAGATGTTGATGAGAATTGCACAGAATTGGCAACACTGGAGAGGGCTGATTCCTCTAGCAGCCAGGGGAACAGTCCTCCTTCCAGGCTAGATGGGATGCAGAGCAGGCAGAAACCAAGGCAGGTGGTGGTAATAGGGGACTCTATTATTAGGAGGGTAGATAGGTAATCTGCCGCCAGGAACGTGAATGCCGAACAGTATGCTGTCTCCCGGGTGCTCGGGTTCGGCATGTTGCGGACAGGACTGACAGATTATTGGGAGGGTCTGGAAGTGATCCAGCTGTCTTGGTACATATTGGAACCAATTACAAAATAGGAGGAAGATGGAGGTCCCTAAAGAATGATTTCAGGGATTTAGGGTGCAAGCTCAAGGCAAGGACCTCTAAGGTAGTATTTTTTGAAATACTACCTGTGCCATGCGTCAGTTCAGGTAGGCAGAGGGAGCTCAGGGAGCTTAATACATGGCTCAAGCAATGGTGTAGGAAGGAGGGTTTTGGGTTTTTAGAACACTGGGCAGACTTTGCTCTTGGGTACAATCTATATGGAAGAGATGAATTGCACCTAAATGGTAGAGGAGCCTCTGTGTTAGGGGAGAGAATGCTAGGAAGCTTGGAGGAGCTTTTAAACTAGGAAAGAGGGGGTGGGTATAGATAGCAAAAATGGGGTAGATAGAGCAGATAGGAACTGGATCCAAGTAAATGACCAGGGGGGGGTGGAGAAAGGGTGGGGAAAAATTTAGTCAGTAGGTAGGAACTCCTAGTAAATGAAGTTGTAGAAAAAAGGCGTGTAGGGATTAATATATGTAAAGACTTCAAAATTAATTGTATGCTAGCAAATGCAAGAAGTATGGTAGATAAAATAGGAGAACTAGAATTGCTGGCGGTTAATGAGCAATTGGACATAATTGGAATAACAGAAACATGGTGGAATGATGCACATGACTGGGCTGTAAATATAGAGTTCTATTCCCTGTTTAGAAGAGACAGAATTAATAGAAAAGGGGGAGGTGTGTGCTTATGTTTGGAAACAGAGCTAAATCCAGTTTTGCAAGGTGATATTAGTGAGGAAACTGGCCAAATTGTGGAGTCCATGTGGGTAGAAATTGAGACTAAATGTGGTGTGAAAGGTAAAAAAAGTTGTTGGTGGGCATATGCTACAAACCACCAAATATCGATGACAATGATGAGGCCCAACTGCTATTGCAAATGAGGAAAGCTGCCCAGTTTGGGCATACTATAATTATGGGAGATTTTAATTACCCAGATATCAACTGGAAAAATGAGACCTGTCAGAGTGCTAAGGGTAGCAGGTTTTTGAACACACTTCGTGAAAGCTACATGTCACAAATGGTGGAAGCGCCAACAAGAAATAACAATGTATTGGACCTAGTGATCACTAATAACACAGAAATGGTATCCAATATTAAGGTAAGAGAACATTTGGGAAACAGTGATCACAACATGGTTACATTTGAGATCAGTCTGGCAAAGCAAAAATGTATAGGTTCAACCAAAACTCTTAATTTTAAAAAAGCGAACTTCAAATTGTTAAGGGCTTCAATGCAACACATAGACTGGGATATTTTATTTAAAGGCAAAAATACTGAGGAAAAATGGTCAGAATTCAAATTTAGGTTGCAGAAATGTACCTGACAGTATATACCAATGGGGAACAAATGCAAAAGAAGTAAGTCAAAGCCAATGTGGTTAACTGCACATGTAAAGAAGGAAATGGCAATGAAAAAAAATGCATTCAAATTATTTAAGTCTGAAGGAGCTGAACAATCTTTCTTAAAATACAGGGAGTGCAACAAAGATTGCAAAAAGGTAATTAGGGTAGCAAAAATAGATAATGAAACTCGAAATGCAAGGGAAAGAAAGACTAATCCAAAAAAGTTTTTCAAATATATAAATAGCAAAAAACTTAAGAGGGAGTGCATTGGACCATTCAAAAATGAGATGGGTGAGTTGGTTAGTGAGGATAAGGAAAAGGCCGATGTTTTAAACACTTTCTTTGCATCAGTATATACAAGGGAGCAAGGAATGGTAGAAGAGCCTCCGCAAGTAACAAATAAAACAATACAATTAATAGATATTGGGTTAACTCAAGGAGATGTCATGGGAAGATTGAACAAAATTAAAACCGACAAAGCACCGGGTCCTGATGGTATACATCTAAGGGTTCTTCAGGAACTTAGTGCAGTGTTAGCAAAACCCCTATATTTACTCTTTAAATATTATATTACCACAGGCTCAGTGCCACAGGATTGGCGAAGAGCTAACATAGTGCCTCTATTTAAGAAGGCAACTAAAACAGAACCTTGGAATTATAGACCAGTGAGTTTGACCTCTGTAGTGGGAAAATGGTTAGAAGGGATAATAAGGGACTATATTCAGGATTACAACACAAAAAATAAAATCATTAGCATGAATCAACATGGTTTTATGAAGAATAGATCAAGCCAAACTAATCTTTTCAGCTTCTATGAGGAGGTAAGCAGCAACCTTGACAATGGCAAGGCAGTAGATGTAGTATATCTAGACTTTGCAAAGGCATTTGATACAGTGCCACACAGAAGGCTGGTGTATAAAATAAGGAAATTGGGGCTAGGAGATAACCTTTGCAATTGGATACAAAACTGGCTGAAGGATAGGGAACAGTGTGTGGTTGTAAATGGAAAATTCTCCAGTACAGTTAAAGTGGAGAGTGGAGTACCTCAGGGCTCAGTACTGGTTCCGCTGCTTTTTAACATGTTTATAAATGACCTGGAAATAGATATAGAAAGCAAAATATCAATATTTGCAGATGATACTAAATTATGCAAAGTCATTAATTCAGAACAGGATATTTTCTCTCTACAGAGGGACTTACATACAATGTCAGATTGGGCAAACATGTGGAATATGAAGTTTAATGTGGGGAAGTGTAAAGTCATGCATTTGGGAGGAAACAATCCCAAGTCTACTTATAAACCTAATGGAATAATTTTAGGTGACTCATTGTTAGAAAAAGACCTGGGTATCCTTGTCAACTACAAACTTGGAAACAGTGACCAGTGTCAAACAGCAGTAGCAAAGGCAAACAAAGTCCTGTCTTGCATAAAAAGAGGTAACGAAGCAAGAGTGGATAACATTATTTTGCCATTATACAAATCATTAGTAAGACCTCACCTTGAGTATGCAGTGCAATTTTGGGCACCGGTTCTGAAAAAGGATATACTAGAACTAGAGAGGGTACAGCGGAGAGCAACAAAATTAATTAAGGGATTGGAGGACTTGACATATGAGGAACGACTAAACAAACTTGGTTTATTTACTCTAGAGAAAAGACGACTAAGAGGAGACCTTATCACATTGTACAAGTATATGAGAGGTCAATACAAGGATCTCTGCGGTGAACTATTTATTCCAAGGCCTGATCAGGTGACCAGGGGACACAGCCTTGAGATTAGAGGAAAGGAGGTTTAAACTTCAGCAGAGGAAGGGTTTTTTTATGGCAAGGTCTGTCAAATTGTGGAATTCATTGCCCAAGGAGGTAGTTATGGCAGATACAATGGATACATTTAAGAGAAGATTAGATACATTTCTTTCAAAAGGGAACATGCAGAGTTATACTGTTTATCAGTAGGCTGATCAGGAAGGTCTGATAAAGACTAATTTAATTGGTAGCAGGAAAGCTATAAAATTCTCAGTTACTGAGGTATGAGGCGAAGATTGAACTTGATGGACTTGTGTCTTTTTTCAACCTAATTTACTATGTTACTATGTTACTATGATATCATCCAACTTCTTTTTGATCACCCTCTTGCAGTCGCTCCTTCTTTTCTTTATGGATTCCACATCCTGTCTGCAGCTGGCCACCGCGTTCACCTTGCTACATATCTGATTCCAGACAGCCTTTCTCCTTGCAGCCAGGCCAGGGACCCTCTCCCTCGGAAAGAGGACTCTCTCCCTCTCTAGAACAGACTCCACGAGAACACTGTTCTCCTCTTCCGTGTAGCGGGGATCCCTGATCCTCTCCTCCTCAGTTCCGGCCTGCGAGGTGTCAGAGCCGTGCCTAGAATGTCCTGCCTGTGCGTGGTGCTCTGTGACAAGTCCCCTCGTCCCACTGACACATCTGTCACTGCCCTCTGTGTGCCTACTCTTTTGGGCCGGGTCCCCCTCCACCCTGCGGATCTCTCTCTCCCACCCCTACTCTGGTCAGGGATGCTCTCCTGACCTTCCTCCTTCTCCTTTACTACCCTCCTCATCCCTCTCTCCTGTCCTCCTCTCCTTGCCATCACTAACCCACTCACACCCAGGCACTCACACAGGCCCTCACAGACACACTCAATCCCACTCATTTTCTGTCACACTCTGTCACTCACAGATTCACACTGAGAAAATAATGATTAAAGAGTGTGTTAGGTGTTTTAAAAAAAAGACTATGTGTGTATGTGTTTGTATGGGTGTATGTAATACGTGAAAAAGTGTGCTATGTGTATATTTAGGTGCAACTCCAATTCTCTCACTGCTCCAAAAACTCCATCTACCTCCAATGACAGCTCCTCTCTCCCTCGCTCTTAACACTATCCTCCGCTCAGGGGTCCTGTGCTGTAGCTCGCTGAAACTCGAAACAGAGACAGGGTGTGACTGTTATATTTGGGTATATATAGGTGTACTAGTTGAACAGCCCGTTACACGGGCCACAGTGCCTCTGGCAGCCGGCTGCGGGGCAGTCACACGCAGTGGAGACTGCCCGCGCCTCTGCTGATACAGAGCTGGATGCTCCTTCGGAGCACCCAGCTCTGTATCAGCCGCGGCGCGGGCAGTCTCTACTGCGCGTGACTGCCGCACGTGCAGCAGTGTCTACTGCGCATGTCGGGCGTTACACACAACTTGGCGAATTATTATATAGGATTTGAACTTTTTGGATACTTTGGGGCCTTGGCATTGGCTGTGGGTTTGAATTTGTTGCTGCATCAATCAGGGTTTCTAGCCAATGCCAGCCGTTATGTTTCATTTTTAAGTTGTGTTTTAACAGGTGATTGGGATGCACAGTGATGTGAAAAAAGGTGCGATGCAGGTTTTTGCGTTATGTGTTTTTATTGTGCCTACACTCGTTAGCTATTCTGGTAGACTACCTGTTGAATCCACTATAAATCATGTATTATTTGCAGCCGATAGGCTTTTTTACTTAGCAGCTGTTTTAACATAAACCTTTAAATCTACCCCTTGTACCATTGCCTTGTCAAACTGAGTGAAAGTAGCACTATGCTTGAATCACATCACCAGTTAACCCCTTCACTGCTGGAGCCACTATATGTTTGTGGATGTTACCCCAGTGTCATCACTGAAGAGTGACCCTGGAGGGAGAGGCTGACTATGGTCCCCAAAGCTCAACACTACTCATTTGGAAGGGACTTTATTGGGTCTCCCCTGTCTCCTCATTGAGACCCTTATTCCCCTGCACAGTCCCCAGACCCTTGACCACATTATCCCCCGCCGGGTCTGAGTGGAGAGGTATGTGGTCTGTCACTGGCTTGCTGAGATCAATAGCTAAGTCAGACAATGCCACCACATGAGGAGGCGATGGATGGCTCCTCATTATAAGTGTGGAGGGATGGATGAGCTCCACCAATTCCTCCAGCAACCTCGAATTTGATTTAAATTTCCTCTTCCTTGGGGTGTAATCCTTAGCAAAGGATACGCTGCTGCTACCAGTACTTTCCTTTGATGTATGGATGGCCTCTTTTTTCCTCCCATCCCCTACACTTGTAGAAGTGTTTGTTTGTGGTGGAGAGTGACTTTAGAGGGTTAGCAGCAACACATGGGGTTGAGGTGGCATTCTTCTCCTTCTTCCCTTTTGCTGCAGCCTTAGAGGCAGCTGCAGCTTGTGATGTTGCTGGTGGGGAAGAAGCACTTGTGGAGGCTGCGGTGGTGGTCCTTGGAACAGCCTTCTTATTTCTCTCTGAAGGGGGGCTTTCCCTTTTGTGGACCCTGCAAGGATGGTCTTAGCAGGGCTGGGTGCTGCATGTGAGTTGCTCGGCATTGGAGGTAGGGCTGGTATTTCAGATCACTGCCCCTCGGGGAAACTCTGGCACGTATGCCCAAGCTCCTTGCACAAGAAGCACTTCACTTCCTCTGGGCTGGAAAGTATTTGGTACAGCACCCCCCAAAGTGGACCACAAAGGACACCTCAATATTCTCTGGACTCCGAGGAAGGAGCACTTGTATCTGCTTCGTAAAAGACAACACATGTTTTAGTGCTTTCTCTTTGCAGCCCAGGGAAATCTTAGCAATTTTGTTTTCCATACATTTTTCTGGCTTCTTCAGCTGCAGAGAGGTTCACAACATCAGCTACAGCCTTTACATATGTCCCAATGCCATTAACCCGAGACATAATACAGCTGCTTTCCCCCAGAGTTGGAGTGACTGGGGCTGGGACTTACTACCTGTGCAAAAGATCTAATAGGTCCAACAAGGGCTGTGCTAGTAGGAGCAGCCAGGTGCAGCCTGAATGGAGGCAGAGGGAGCCTGAAGACACAACAGGGCTGTAGCTGGTATTTTCAGGATATCTTATTTCAACTCTGAGATCATAAGGAATCTTAATTCCCTCCTCAAGTTAGAAGTAAAGGGGAAAGGAAATTGTTTTTATTTTTATTCATTATGAGAGAGAAATTCACTGTTATGCACTGGCACTGAGAGGGTTAACAGAAAAAAAGGTTTTAAAATTCTGTCTCTCCCTCAGAAGAACTATTAAATCAAAAATATACTTAAACAAACATAAAATAAAACATTCCCACCCCCACCAAACCAAAAATTGTTCAAAAAGGAAAAATAGGGGGCGTATCCCAACTGCGATGAAGACGACGGGATAACTACAGTGCTCCGACAACCCACGGTCTTTATCCCTCTTCTAAAGTGAGGAAATCTGCCTATATAGCTTTCAAAGGGCTTATGAATGGCTAGTGAAGCATGAGGACAAAGAAGAATTCTGCTGCTCCTGATACCACTTTAAAAAGATATTTTACAGTGGGATCACGACACGCGCAAAACGGTGGAGAGACCTCCCCCTCCACAAGCACAAACTCTCTGACATGCGAACCAAGCACCATCTTGGAAGCAGAAGAAAACACAGTGATGGCGACTGTTCCACCTGCTTCACCATTACCAATTCATGGTACTGAATCGGATGTTCCGATATCTAGAGCTGACCTCAGGGAATTGTCTGCCTCCCTGAAAGAAGACCTCCGCGGACTGGTGGAGGAATTGAAGTCAGCGTTTAAGTCTGAAATGGCTACAATTCGAGCTGACCTATCGAATCTTAACCAGCGGGTATTGTTACTGGAGGATAACCACCCCCAGCTTAAAGACCACGTCAACACCCTTGAAAATATGATACAACACCAAAAAGATTATATCTACCACCTCTCGTCCAGACTCAACGACCTGGATAATAGGGGGAGGCGCTGCAACCTGCAGATAAAAAACCTACCTGAAACAGTACAGCCTCAGGACCTGAAAGGAACTGTCATTGCCTTTTTTCGTGAGCTCCTGGGAGAAATGTACACTGGTCCAATATATGTCGAACGGATTCAAAGAGCACTTAAAGCTAAGGACAACGTGCCCCGGGATGTGATAATGTGCTTCTTACAATATGAAGTTAAAGATCTCATCATTAAAAAGTGTAGAGATTCTCCCCATTTTCATTGTGCAGAGTCGGACATATCAGTGTATAACGATATCTCTCCTTACACACTGCAATTGAGGCGCGAGATTAAGCCTCTCATTGATCATCTTAGATATCTACAAATCCGATACCGCTGGGAATTCCCATTTGAATTACATGCATCCCTGAATGGTAAAACAGCTTCACTCTACTCATCTGATGAATTAACTATGTTCTGCGCTAGTCTGGGCATATCACTACCAACTCCGATGCTCCATCCGTCAACACCGCCTTCCAGCAAATCACACCGTAGATTGGAATGGTCCCCGAGTTTGCCGGCCCAACGGCCCAAACACTGCAAGCTTGATGTTTCCTCATCTCTAACCACGCAAAGATCTGATGCGTTAGCCTGGACCTAACTGGTGGACATTCCACCCAAGTGTCCTACCATTTAGCCCATGGCCCAAGTGGGTCATCACCTAAACATGTTGGAGACAATCCTGATGCTCGTACGGATGCACCACGGAGCTTTTGTCACCAGGTTTACAGTTATGCATAAGGTTTGAAAGTTGTTGGCCTAAATCGGCATTCCAGTATTGATTGTTGTGTTAGACTTCTGTTCTACTAGATGGCTCCCTAGGGGCCTTGAACGGGACCACCACGGACACTATTTAATATTTTCCCCCAGGTTCTTGGGGATGCCTAGATGATCCAAGTTTCCTTTAACTGTATGTCTCTCAGTGCTTCTTTACTATAATACTGTTCTTTACTCTACTCTCTCTCTGCCTTTATTTTCTGTCTATAATACCCTCCTATGTCCTATCTGTGCACCCACATGCCTCCCCTATACTTTTAGGCCTCTATATAATATCTGCTGCGCTCCTGGGCTGGGGGGGGGAGCGGGGCGCACAGTAATTTGGCGCGTGGCGCTCTCCCTTGGTGGCCAGTAGCTTAGGATACTGGCTCCTGGGCTTGGCCCTCACACAAAATCTTTATTGAGAGCCATGTGGCACCTGTGATATCACACAGACACAGCTAGAAATTTCAGCACTAACAATGAGTTTAATGCTTGGATTTAACTTGTGGGACTCGGCCTTCCTGGGCTGCCGGCCCAGGTGCAATACCTTACAGCTCCACATACTTGATGGAGCACACATATTTTAGTCTATTGGCACTCTGAGGGGGAACCCTTATCACTGCCCTAATCACCGCAATTGATCACGGCTCATATCTGCCTCCACCTCACCGCGCCTGGGCCGAGTGTCCAGGGAGGCTGAGTACCCCATTACCAATCTAATGTTGTCACGGTTTTGTAAGAACACTCAGACAGTTAGGTAAGGTTTAAAAGCTTTATTGAAAATAAATAAGACAATCATCCTACTCTGGTCCAGATGAGGTCTGTACCAAGTACTTCCCAGATCTGACTCAGGTCAGGATGTATGAATATCACAGTAGCAATATATAATAAGACTTTGTAGGCTTGATCCATGGACAGGTTCAGGAACAAGTAGAACCACAAGAGCCCCACACTGCTACTAGGTGAGCCAAGGCGATGGGTAACTGCAGGGCAATTCCATAGGAGGCTAGGGATAGCGGAGGCAACACAGGCAGCACTCAGGCAGTGAACTGACCCTAGAAATCTAGGGTTAACAGAGGCGACACAGACAGGACTCTGGCAGTGATCTGACTCTAGTACACTTGGGTTAACAAAGGCAACACAGACAGGACACTGGCAGTGATCTGACCCTAGTACACTAGGGCTAACGAAGGCGACACAGACAGGACTCTGGCAGTGACTTGACCCTAGTACTCTAGGGTTAACGGAGGCAACACAGACAGGACTCTGGCAGTGGTCTGACCCTAGAACGCTAGGGTTAACAGAGGCAACACAGACAGGACTCTGGCAGTGGTCTGACCCTAGTACACTAGGGCTAACGAAGGCGACACAGACAGGACTCTGGTAGTGACTTGACCCTAGTACTCTAGGGTTAACGGAGGCAACACAGACAGGACTCTGGCAGTGGTCTGACCCTAGAACGCTAGGGTTAACAGAGGCAACACAGACAGGACTCTGGCAGTGGTCTGACCCTAGAACGCTAGGGTTAATGGAGGCAACATAGACCGGACACTGGCAGTAATCTGACCTTAGTACACTAGGGTTAACGGTGGCAACACAGTCAGGACTCTGGCAGTGACTTGACCCTAGTACTCTAGGGTTACCGGAGGCAACACAGACACTGGCAAGTGACCAGACTCCCACAGACCCCTGGAGACTACTGTGGTAGATAAGCCTGACAGGCAATGTGCAGTATGGCGAGTGGGAGTAGGAGGAATGTGATACAGGGTGCGTACCTTGACACATCAGAAGCCAGCGTTACCCCAGTCTGTACACACGGAGGTAGTCAGCCAGTACCGTCAGAAACTGAACCAGATACTTAGCCAGGTCGGCACACACGGTGTAGTCAGCCAGTCCTAGTCAGTAACGGAATTGGATACTCAGCCAAGCCAGGTCGGTACACACGGGGTTAGTCAGCCAGTCCTAGTCAGTAATGGAATCGGATACTCAGCCAAGCCAGGTTGGGACACACGGAGTTAGTCAACCAGTCCTAGTCAGTAACGGACTCGGATACCCAGCCAAGCCAGGTCGGTACACACGGAGTAAGTCAGCCAGTCCTAAGTCAGCAACGGAATCGGATCACAGGAGCGTCAGGAATCAGAAGCGTAGTCAGGTGAGCCGGGTCATACACGGAAACAAGAACATGCAGTTCTGCGGGATACCTCACTGCGCGTTGAGCTGGATAGTATGGTATTCAATGGGATTCTGCAACAAGCAACATTGCTGATCCCTTCACTGGTATTGTACATAGCTTTTACTTCTCCAGTCGATAAGATTCATGTCTTATTTAGATGTGCTGTCACAAAATGTCTTTCTCCTCTTACGTACAGACCACTGTAGCACATACAGGTTTTCATACCTTGGCTTCTTCCATTTTCACAATTACCGCTTTACACCTCCCTTACAATTCCATGACTACTTTCCTCTACACCTCACACACCGTGGTCAGTTGGACACATTCACCACACACTCACACACTCTACATTACAGTGCATCCGCACACCCGAGACTTTTGGTCACCTGGACCCTGCAAGTGGCACTATTTTAGACACCCCGTAATAAACCAGTGGGTTGAAATTGCCATGGCGCTCACAATGTGCCATTCCCCATCTCCTCATAACTTTCCCTCATTGTCCCTCCCCCTCCCCTCTCCTCTCTCGGGGGTTGGGGGGTCTGGCCCTCTTCGCACAGCCGGTCACGTCCTCTTATCATGTATACTCTGAAGGTTTTGTCATTCAACACCAATGGACTGAACACACCTGAAAAAAGGTCTCACTTACTGCATGATTGTTTAAGACTTAAAAGGAGTTTAATTCAAAAGTTATTAATTTTCAAAGTTGAATTTTTTAGGTGCAATATCACAGTGACCTGAAATTGTACAGTGGCGCTGTTGCTACACCATCCTATGGAGATTTATGATCCCGGGACCAGAGCTGTCCATAGGATCGTGTAGCAACAGAGCTACAATTTCAGGCCACTGTGATATTGCACCTAAAAAATTCAACTTTGAAAATTAATAACTTTTGAATGAAACACCTTTCGGCAGTGGGAGTACTCTTGTTTTACTCAGGGGGATAAACCCTACAACATATATTTTTTTACATTTTAAGTATTACTATCCCTTTAAGGCTGATATTGCCTTTATCCAAGAGACCCATTTTAAATCTCCCTCACATTCCCGCCTGTTATCACATCACTACCCAACAACATATTTTGCATCCGCCACAGTTAAGAAGGGGGGGTAGGCATTCTCATAAGCTCTAAATTACCATGGACCCTAATTGACAAAATATCAGATGATGAGGGTAGGCTCCTTCTAGTTAAGGGTAGACTCCATAACCAAGTGTACACTCTAGTAAATGTATATAGCCCCAATATGTCCCAAATAACTTTTCTAACGACGGTCATTGATAAATTAGACTCCTGGGCGGAAGGTCATATAATTTGGGGAGGCGATTTCAACATGGCTATGAATCCGACAATTGATACATCATCCGGTTATTCCCCTTTTAGGCTCTCCCACCTCTCCTGATTTAGAAAACGACTAGCTTACTCCTAGATTCTCGACCCATGGCAAACACTTCACCCTACAGACCGAGACTATACCTTCTACTCAAGCCCGCATGCTTCCTTTAGCCGTATAGATTACATCCTGATCTCCCAATTCTTACTTCAATTCCTTCAGTCAGCTGAAATCCAGACCGCCACATGGTCAGATCATTCAGCGGTCACGCTTTCCATTTCCGTACCAGGTCTCTCAACCTCGCGTAGAGCATGGAGACTTAATGTAACGCTGCTAAAAGACGAGACCATAAAATGAGACCTCAACACATCCGTTGAGGAATATTTCCAATTCAAGTCTGCTAGAAAGGTGTCGGCCCCACTGGTATGGGAAGCCCATAAGAGTGTCCTCAGAGACCTTCTTATTAAATTGGGTCTCATAAAAAAAGAGAACGGGAGAACTCCTTAAATATACTATTGGTGCAAATACAGGCCCTAGAGAACACACACAAGAAAACAACTACTCTTAACCTAGCAGAGGAACTTAAAAAACTGTGACTTGAACTTAACAGCCGCCTCCGATAGTCCTTTCATAAATCCTACATGTGGTCAGCATATCATAGATACATGAATGGTGACAAATGTGGCAGAAGCCTTGCAAATTTTATTAAAGTTAGACGTCGGTCAACTCATGTTTCATCCATCCATAACCCACTAGGTCCTCCCCACTCTTCATACCCACAAATAGCGAAGCCCTTTCATGACTATTACAAACTATATACAATCTTCCTAAGCACACGCCTTCCCCAACTCAATTGGATTTCTTCTGTTATCTTAGTAAAGCTCATGTCCCCCGATTGTCTATGGAGATAAGTAATGAACTCAATTGTCCATTTCGAACAGAAGAAATAAAAGCCCAGGCCCAGACGGCTTTTCTGCTCAAAACAGGCATTAGAGGCCCATGTAGTTGTCCTCCCCAAGCCAAACAAGGATGCCTCCCTGTGTAGCAACTACCGCCCGATCTCATTTCTTAATTTGGATGTAAAAATCTTTGCTAGAATCATATCAAACAGCTTACGTCCCCACCTATCTCTTCGACTCCACCCAAACCAAGAGGGATTCGTTCCTGGTAGACAAGCGAGTCACAACACAGCAGCGGTCATATCTCTACTGCACTCGACCTTAACAAATAATGTACCTGCCATTCTTTTAAGCACTGATGCAGAGAAAGCATTTGACCAGGTTAGCTGGGATTATCTTAAGGCAGTCTTGCACAATGCGGGAATTGGCCCCACTCTAGTTGACTGCATAATGAGTCTATATTCAGCGTCCTCATCGAATATTCTAGTCAATGGCACATATTCTGATCCTTTTTCTATTTCAAATGGCACGAGGCAAGGATGCCCACTTTCGCCACTTCTCTTTAACTTGACTCTGGAACCCATGCTTCAATCCATTTGGAATGATCCTTCCATTCATGGCATCAAAGTAGGTCTCAATGAACACAAAACTTTGGCCTTTGCAGACAATGTTCTCTTCACTTTATCCAAACCTGCCAAATCTCTTCAGCAAGTCTTAGCGGAGTTAGATTCCTACTCCTTTTTATCAGGGGCGAAAATAAATCTTTCCAAATCTGAAATACTTAATATCAACCTTCCTTACCCAGTAGCGACTCAGCTTCCTATATCACGTACCTAGGTGTCCGCATTTCTCCTCAACTGTCCAACATCCCAAACCTCAATATGTCTCCTCTTCTTGATACAATCAAAATGGACATTCGGAGATGGCGACCGCTATTCATTTCCTGCCTGGGTAGGATTAACCCCTTAAGGACCGGGAAAATCAGAGTTGGATTTGACTTAAGGACCGGAGCAATTCTGACCTTTTTGACTGTGTCTTTGTTCAACAGTGTTTTCCCTCTTAGGCTTTTATTCCACCCCCATAAATGATACACTGTTTTTTTACAAACAAATAGGGCTTTCATTTGATACCCTATTTATATGGATAACCCACCATTTACTTTATTAAAATTAAAGAAAAAGGTAAAAAAAACCCACCATTTTTGTTTTTTCTCTTGGGATCAATTGGGCGCAAAGGGTTAAATTTTTATGGAGACTGCACAAAATGCGCAGTTTAAAGTGGCCACTGTCCCCCCTGGGTGAAAATCCCCATGTCCCTTTTTCCCACCCTATTTTCCCACTTTTTTGATCATTACATTTGGTGGTGTGTAAATGTATTACATAGCACCACAACAATCACACTTCCAATTTTGTTTCTTGAGATGTTTTTTTTAAAAAATAAAATATTTTATTTGTAAAAAAAAAAAGTGGGTTGTTTTTATTTAAAAAAAAAAAAAAGTGTATTTAGCAGGTCAGAAATTGACCTGTATCTAGCCATCCTCCTGCACCAGCAGTGAAGGGGTTAACACCCCCAGCTGCTGTATTTTTTATTTCCACTAGGTGTCTCCTCTCTGCTTCTGTGTCCCTTACTTTGATGTAAGGGACGCATTGGCAGAGAGGAGACACTAGAGGCAGTGAGTAGCACTGCCTCATTCACAGATTTAGAATGCCGGTACATGTGATCGCTGACGCAGCGATCACATGACCTGGCACTACCGACAGAGGCTGAGACTGAACGGTCCGGTACTGGACCGCTCAGTCTCAGCCTGGAATGAATGGTAGCAGCGTGCATGGCGGCGCGCTGCTACCATCTAACACTTGACGTAGCAGGACCGTCACTGGTCCTTAAAGCAAATTTACCCTTGACGGTCCTGGTACGTCAAGGGTCGTTAAGGGGTTAACATTACAAAAATTATGATATTACCCAAATTGCTATATATTTTCAACACCGTTCCGCTGCTTTTTCTGATTTCCCTTTTGGAAACTCTACATTCTGAAATCATCTCCTTTATCTGGGCCAAAAAGAAACCGAGAAGATATTCCATACTATCTAGGCCCATAAGTCAGGGTGGACTAGGATTACCCGACTTTCGATCATATTACCATGCCTTTGCTATATCCAAATTGTATGACTTTTCTGCAACAAACCGTAAATGGTTGATAGGGACCATTGATGATTGCACAAGCCCATATGACTCGGTCCAACTGTTCTGGATTGGTCACTCTAAAGTACCTAAGCCCTGTAAATCTCACCCGGTTCTAGGACATATATTGTCTACTTGGTATGGAGTTAATTATTCTGTCTCCTTGTCTCCGATACCCTCCCCATTACTATCTATAGTTGGCAACCCTGACTTCCCGGCCGTTCTCCTCCCATCTTATTTCCAAGATTGGGACTTGGAAGGATTGGCAACCCTTGGATCCATGTCGCAACTACTCCACCCTCTGACAAGAGAACACTTACAATCTCAGTTACCTAATATTCTAATCTCCTGGTGGGCTTTTTTTCAAGTCAGGAATTGGTTACGTCAATATACCACTGATCACGTTTGCACTAGGAATCTTACTCCACTTGAATCTTCTATATCTTCTAATGCTATTATGAAACGACCAATGTCATTCATCTATAATTTACTGACAGATACCTTATCATTGCCCAAACTTACTTCCTGACATTATGGGAAAATGACCTCTCCGTGGACTTAGATACGCCCATGTGGCACAAGATTTTTAGTCACAACTTCAAATTTTCTCGCTCTTCCAAGATGAGAGAAATGAACTATAAATTGTACTCAAAATGGTACCTCACTCCTCTTAAACTTTACAAGATACACACCATGACTTCGCCCCTCTGTTAGTGATGCTCATCTGATATAGGCTCATTGTTTCATATATGGTGGTCTTGTCCACGCATTATTCCATTTTGGGAAGGGGTCAGAACACACATTTCGACTAGATTAAACTTAACATTACAGCTAGATCCGTTATTCTTTCTCTTTGCATGTTCCAAATCAAACACCAGCACCCTCTCTCGCATTCCCCAACAACTGTTGATCCCTCTCCTGAACGAAGCTAAGGCTATGATCCTGAGTTAATGGAAGTCGCAAACTGTCCCCACAATTCTAGGGTGGAACCAGAGAGTGAACTCCTTACTTCATATGGAAAAATGCCATGCAATTGCAACTCACACCCTACAACTCTATGACCAGACTTGGTCCCGATGGTTCTCACTGCCACAACCTACTTCTGATTCTCTTACAGGTTCACTTCAGGGCTGCTAGTCCACTCTATTTTCTTCATAGTGTCTATATGCCTCCAACTCTTTTCCCTAGCGTGATCCCTCACTTGGTGTTGACCAAAGTGTTAATAATAGTAACATAGTAAATACATAGTAAATTAGGTTGAAAAAAGACACAAGTCCATCAAGTTCAACCTTCGCCTCATACCTCAGTAACTGAGAATTTTATAGCTTTCCTGCTACCAATTAAATTAGTCTTTATCAGACCTTCCTGATCAGCCTACTGATAAACAGTATAACTCTGTATGTTCCCTTTTGAAAGAAATGTATCTAATCTTCTCTTAAATGTATCCATTGTATCTGCCATAACTACCTCCCTGGGCAATGAATTCCACAATTTGACAGACCTTACCGTAAAAAAAACCCTTCCTCTGCTGAAGTTTAAACCTCCTTTCCTCTAATCTCAAGGCTGTGTCCCCTGGTCACCTGATCAGGCCTTGGAATAAATAGCTCACCGCAGAGATCCTTGTATTGACCTCTCATATACTTGTACAATGTGATAAGGTCTCCTCTTAGTTGTCTTTTCTCTAGAGTAAATAAACCAAGTTTGTTTAGTCGTTCCTCATATGTCATATAGCTTTTGATTTCTATTCCTTTTTATACACATGATGTGCTGTGCGTTTGGGCCCGATCCTCTAGCCTCCGAGAGCTACCCCCCTTTTTCCCTTCCTCACCCTTGCTTTCTCCCATTTCCCTTCCTCATCACATTCTGCACTCATCGTACTTGACTTATGGTTATCTTCTCTCACATATCCACCCAAAACATGGATCATTATAGCTCACCAGACTTAATGCTCTTGAGATTTTAAAACAACTCAACTCCACAAATCCGTTTATGACTCACACATAGCTTTTCCTTCATCTACTACTTTACACCTCATGTTGGATGGTTTCATTAGTTGTTTATACTCTCTGAGTTGGTTTTCATATCAATATTCCATGAGCTGCAGATGTAAACACATCTACTAATGTTTTTCTTTTTTTTTTGTATTATATATTATATATAATGATATGTGATATATGAGGCATCTCTGTCGCATGTTAAGGTGGAATGTTAGCCAAATGGTTTACTTCAAGCTCTTATCCCTTATTTGTTCTTTTTGATATATTTATTACTATAAATGTCTGGACATTCTCTGTAATGTTTTCTTAAATCTCTAATTAAAAAAGGAAAAAATAAACAATTTAAATTAACCCCTTAGTGACTGGCTGTGCGCACACTAGGCTGGCACTTAACTTCCGCCGAACATTTTTAAATTTTTTTTTAAAAGAATCCGGAGTCCCTGAATGGCATGCAGCCGCAAGGGGACCCAGATTTCCAGGACGTACATGCATGTCCTCTGTCCACAAGGGACATCCGCTCGGGACGTACATGTACATCCTCGGGTGGTAAGAGGTTAATCAAGAAAAATAACCAGGAGTGGGAGATGGGTCAGGGGAGTGTGATGAGGAAAGAAGCCCACAGGAAGTGCGCTGTCTTGGGTAAGAAGCTCAAGCTTACTGGGCCTAAACTTAAATGGTAAAACAAAAATCAAGAACAAATAAAGGAGATTATTATAATTATTATTTAAAAAAGACACTGATATGCAATGATATTTACTCTATTTACTTTATGTATATAAATCAATAAGGTATTGAACTAATTGTATTCCCTTCTATACAATTAGTTCAATACCTTATTGATTTATTATTTATTAAAGACAGAGCTATATTCCTATAACCCATTTTATGAAAATGCACCCAAATCATACTGAACATCTTTCTTCTTGCATTGATTCATATATATATATAATAGATTTTGCTAACACATATTAACCCCGTTCTTCCCATATAGGATCGCATTACAATCAATTATGCCCTAAATAAATTTCCAAGCAATGTTCTTTTGAGGCAACCCAACAAATCCTGTATTATCAGCAGTGTATTTGCAGTGGAGACTGTCGGGAGTTAGATTTCCCCCCAATCGTGCCCCGAGTAAATATCATTGCAAATTGCAGTGTGCTCTGGATTAAGTGAACAGTTTGGATATCACAGCATTGGAAAAGTGTTATAATATACTGATTTTGTGTTTACCTACTAACATGCAGTAAGACAGTTAAAGGTTTAAAGTGTAAAAGGTAGTGTTTTTCTGGGAGTGTGAGTAGTTAGTTAAGGGTGGGGTTTGTGAACAATCACCTGTGTAGGCCTGTATAAATCTAGGTACAGGAATATTAAAGAAAAGAAAAGCAAGGTGCTTGCCTTATAAGCAAGCCAGCCAATCAGCAGACATTAATTTTTTTTAAAATAAACATTAACCCCCTGAGCGTGAGAGGGGCAAACAGCGTGCCATTAATTAACACGCTGCGTACCCCCAGCACCCAGAAAGGTCACAAAAAGAAAATTGAAAAACTGACTGTAACATAAAATGAAGGTAATTTAAATATGAAATGTTAAGTGAAATGAGTCCAGATGGGGGGACACCGAGCAGAGCACACCATTTAAGGCCCACTGGGAGGTAAAAGATGACATGCTCCCAGTGGCAAGGGCTTGGGTGTATTCTGCTCGGATACGGGAGCGCACAAATGCCCGGAATAAATCTTCAGGCTTCATTGGAACCTCCCCTGACAGCATATGCTTCCTGGTCACATAAATGGCCATCTTAGCCTGTGCCAGGAGCAGGTTTATGAGGAGGTCCTCAGCCCTACTAGTCCGAGACACCGTGCGCCCAAAGATGAAGAGGTGAGGGGAGAAGTGCAGCCAGAACCGCAGGAGGAGGCCCCTCAGGAATGACGAGAGGGGATGCAGTCGGCTGCAGGTGAAATAAATATGATAGACTGACTCGCCCCTGCCACAGAAAGGACAGGTGGCAGGGGAGTCCGTGAAACAGGCCAGGTACTCCCCCGTGCTCAGTGCACCATGGAGCACTCTCCAACTCAAATCCCCGATGGGTCTGGGCCCCAAGGTGGAATAGAATGCCCTCCACCAGGGTCTCTCGCCCACGTCAAACACTCACCTCCAGATGGTGTCTGGGTGACCAGCGAGGGCGAGGAAGTGCACTGTGTGGAGCACGAGGGAATACAGCCTCTTCCTCGACATGCCACGGAAACATGCCAAGGGTATCACCCCCAACCGGCTTAAGCTGGGGCTGGAGAAGCCAAGGGGGACTGACGAGGCTTTGGTTGTATACTCACAGCCGGAGGCGAGGGTTCCACAGGTAGGCCTGTAAGGCCTCGTCAATGAAAGTGCTTGAGTCGGGGTGGATGGCAAGCTTGATCTCCTGGAGCAAACGGTACGGAATTCTGGGACTATGGAAACCCATACGGTGCATAAGCACATCGGGCTCCACCCAGTCCGCCCATTCATAGTCCAGGAGATCCCCGACTTGGGTCATCCGTGCTTGGCGAAGGTGACGACATATGCTAGGGGCTTCCAACATCCGATACCCCACAGCTGGATTATATAGCAGGGGCTCCGCTAGAATGTCTGCCCCCTGCACTGTGCCCTGCCTTGACACGGAGACCATGCTCCAGGCCTTGAGGAAGGACTCACAGACTCACAGAGCTTGCTCACAAATACAGTGTGGTCTTTACTAAGTGCTCTGGAATAAGTGTACAGTTTGTGAAACACAGCAGTTAGTGCAACACAGAAGTTACAGGAACAAAGGTAAATTAATTGCTTACATTTTTAGGAACTCACATTTGCACCAAACATGATAAGCATACATACATGTATGCATGCTTGGAACAGCAGTTCCAGGGTCCATACTGCTGTGGCAAGTGTGAGCAAGTGGCCCTTCTAGAAGCTCAGATTGGAGCTCTAGAGAGTCATATTGCAACACTGAGAGATACTGACAACCTTGAGAGGAGTCTCTTGCTAACTGAGCAGAGTATAGCTGGGTCACCTAGCAAAGAGGGAGGAGATCAGCTAGAAGGGAACCAGGCACATAGCCGGGTAGCAGTTAGAAGTGGTTGCAATGGGGGAGGGAAGAGGAAGAGGGCAGCCAGTCCTGAGTTTTTCCATCCCAACAAACTTGCTCATTTAAGTGAAGATTTTGGGGGAGGCAAACCCAGAAGTGGAATTGCTGGAGAAGACTGTTCTCCCTAACAGCCGGGAGAACAGCTCCTCTAACACAGAGGGGATCCAGAGGAAAGTGAAGCCTAGGCAGGTTGTGGTGGTAGGGGACTCCATTATTAGGAGAACAGATAGGGTAATCTGTGGATCTGATCGCAGCAACCGAATTGTTTGCTGTCTCCCGGGTGCCCAGGTTCGGCAGACAGGGTGGACAGATTATTGGGAGGGGCTGGAGAGGATCCAGCTGTCTTGGTGCATATTGGTACCAATGACAAAGTAAAAGGAAGGTGGAGAGTCCTAAAAGGTAATTTTAGGGATTTAGGCAGTAAGATTAGGAACTGGACCTCCAAGGTAGTATTCTCAGAGATACTGCCCGTGCCATGCGCTACGCCAGAGAGACAGCGGGAGATTAGGGAGCTCAATGCATGGCTGAAGTCTTGGTGTAAGAAAGAGGGCTTTGGGTTTTTAGAGCACTGGGCTGATTTTGCTTTGGGGTAGAATCTCTATAGCAGGGATGGATTGCACCTGAATGCAAGAGGGAGAGGATGACTAGATGGTTGGAGGAGATTTTAAACTAGGAAGGGGGGAGGGGCCAATAACTACTGAGATAGATAGTAACATAGTAACATAGTAGATAAGGCTGAAAAAAGACATGCATCCATCAAGTCTAGCCTATGCCAATAACACCCCTGTTGATCCAGAGGAAGGCAACAAAAAAGCCCTCTGGAGCAATTTCCAATGTAGTCCCAAGTGTGTGTGTGTGTGTGTGTGGGGGGGGAGCTATTCCTTCCTGACTCCAGCTGGTAATCAAATAGTTCCCAGGATCAATATCCTATTTGCTTTGAAGTCATCTGTCATAATTGTCAATATTGTTCTGTGCTAGATAGGCATCCATTGCTTTTTTGAATGCAGTTGCATTATCTCCAAGCACAACATCCCGAGGCAAAGAATCCCATAGCCTTACCGCCCTTACTGTAAAGAATCCCTGCCTGTGTTTTAGTCGAAAGCGCCTTTCCTCAAGTCTTAATGGATGACCTCTTGTTCTTAGCTCAGCTCTTTGCATAAATAATTCATTGGATAGTTTTTTGGATTGACCTTGAATGTATTTGTAAATGGTAATCATATCACCCCTTAGACGTCTCTTCTCTAATGTAAACAAACCCAGTTTGGCTAGTCTCTCTTTGTAACTCAGATCCTCCAATCCCTTTATCAGTTTTGTTGCACGTCTCTGCACCTTTTCCAGTTCAGTAATGTCTATTTTTAGAACAGGCGCCCAAAATTGTACTCCATATTCTAGATGAGGCCTAACCAAGGATTTATACAGAGGTAGGATAATATTAGCATCCCTTGCTTCTACACCCCTTTTTATGCAGGCTAGTACTCTATTTGCTCTTGCAGCAGCTGAGTGACTCTGCACACTGCTGTGAAGTCTATTGTCTATCAGTACTCCTAAATCTTTCTCTAATGAGGATTTCCCAAGTTGTTTCCCATTTAGAGTATATGTAGCAAGTTTGTTTCTACAACACAAATGCATTACCTTACATTTATCTACATTAAATGTCATCTGCCACTTTTCTGCCCATTCACTTAGTTTATCTAAATCCTTTTGTAGGGAAAAACATCCAGCTCTGTATATATTTCCTTACATAGCTTAGTGTCATCAGCAAAGATTGAGATGCTACTTTCAATTCCCACTTCTAGATCATTAATAAACAATTTAAAAAGCATTGGGCCCAGGACTGAACCCTGTGGCACCCCACTTATAACCCTAGACCAATTTGAAAAAGTTCCATTTACAACAACTCTCTGCCATCTATCATTTAACCAGTTCTCAATCCATGAACAGATAACACCGCCCAAACCGAAGCCTTTTAATTTTTAATAGTATAGAAAGGGAAGGCGATGTAGTTAATAACCAGGTAGGAGGATCTGGGGGCGGGGTTAGTACAGATGATAGGGAGAAGCCTATAAACCACATCAAAATTAAATCACAAATGGAACATAGCAGTGGCATAAATTTTAAGCTTGCAAATGCCAGAAGTTTAACTGGTAAAATAGGGGAACTGGAGCTGGTAGCAGAAATTGAAAACTATGACTTGATAGGCATAACAGAAACATGGTGGGATGACACACATGATTGGTCAATCAATTTGGAGGGCTACATGTTATTTAGAAAAGATAGGTCAAACAAAAGAGGTGGTGGGGTCTGTCTGTATGTCAAACCAGCATTATTGCCTCATTTGTGGGACAATATATGTGATGACAGTAGTGAACATGTGGAATCCCTGTGGGTTGAAATAGTCACTGGGGGTAAAACTGCCCAGAAAATAGTGGGTATTTGTTATAAACCACCAAACATTGGTGACCTTGAAGAATCAAAGCTATTAATGCAAATAGAACAGGCTTCTCAAATAGGGAGAACTTTAATTATGGGAGACTTTAATTATCGAGAAATAGACTTGAAAAATGGAACAGCTAATTCTGCTAAAAGCAGCAAGTTTCTGAATTTGTTGAATGACAATTTTTTGTCTCAACTAGTGCAGACCTCAACCAGAGGGAATGCATGTCTGGATCTGGTAATAACTGACAATGAAGAACTTATCTCTAACATCCACGTTAGGGAGCACTTGGGGAATAGTGACCATAAAATGGTATCGTTTGAGATTAATTCAAAAAAGCAATTTGATATGGGTTCCACCAAAACACTGAATTTTAAAAAGGCCAACTTTAGCAGGTTTAATTCATCCCTTGGTCTCGTTGACTGGGATAAAATATTTTCAGGAAAAAACACAGAAGGTAAGTGAAATGCCTTCAAAATAACATTGCAAAAATACACATCTAAATGTATCCCTGTTGGGAACAAATACAAAAGAAGCAAATTAAAACCAGTGTGGCTAACCAGTAAAGTAATTCATGAAATAAATAACAAGAAAGCAGCATTTAAACATTACAAAGCTGATGGATCAGCAGAGGCATTTGCAAAATACAAAAATGTCAACAAAACATGTAAAAAGGCTATTAAATTAGCTAGACTGGAGAATGAAAAAAATATTGCTAAGGAGAGCAAGAGCAACCCAAAAAAATTCTTTAAATACATTAATGGCAAAAAATTAAAGTCTGATAATGTTGGGTCCTTGTTATCTGAAATGGGTGAGATGGTCAAGGGGGACAGAGAGAAGGCAGATATTTTAAATAATTTCTTTTCTTCTGTTTTTACCAAGGAAGACCCAATGGACAAGAATCTGCAAACTACTTTTACAGAACAGTCACAGCAAACATGGGACTGGCTAACACAAGAAAAAGCGTTAAAACAATTGAATGGTGTTAAGATAGACAAAGCTCTGGGGCCAGATGGTATACACCCACAGGTACTTAAAGAGCTAAGCCAGACCCTGGCCAGACCGTTATATTTGATTTTCAGGGATCCATTTATTTCAGGTATGGTGCCCATGGATTGGCGTAAAGCAGATATGGTACCCATATTTAAAAAGGGATCAAAGTCACAGCCAGGAAATTACAGACCTGTAAGCTTGACATCTGTGGTAGGGAAGCTGTTTGAAAGGTTGCTAAGGGAATATATTCAAGAATTCTGCTGGAACAGGAATATCATTAGCAATAGCAAACATGGCTTTGTGAAAGACAGATCTTGTCAAACTAACTTGATCGAATTTTATGAAAAAGTGAGTAATAATATATATGCGGAAGCGGCGGTTGATGTGATCTATTTAGACTTTGCCAAGGCATTTGATACAGTTCCACACAAGAGGTTACTGTACAAATTGAATGAAATAGGCCTAGGGGAAAATGTTTGTGTGTGGATTGGAAATTGGCTGAAAGAATGAAAAGAGTGGTAGTAAATGGCATGTTCTCCATTTGGATAAAGGTGATAAGTGGAGTACCTCAGGGATCTGTCCTGGGTCCTCTTCTTTTTAATTTGTTTATTAATGACCTCCCAGAGGGCATAGGGAGCCATGTATCAGTGTTTGCCGATGACACAAAATTAAGTAAGGTAATAAAGTCTGAACTAGATGTGTCTCATTACAAGAGGATTTGGACAAATTGAGTAACTGGGCAGGCAAATGGCAAATAAGATTCAATATAGACAAGTGTAAAGTTATGCATTTTGGGTATAATAATAAAAATGCAACATATAGTTTAAATGGTGTTTCTCTGGGGAAATCTACTAATGAAAAGGATTTGGGAGTAATGGTAGACAGTAGCATGCAGTGCCACCTGGCAGCTGCAAAGGCCAATAAGATATGGGCGATAGGATGATTAGAGGGCTGGAGGAGACTTTAAACTAGAAAGGGGGGGGGAGCTGCAACACAGGCTGGGGAAGGTAGTATAATTGAGGAAATGGGATTAGAGAACGGTCATAGGGGTGGAGAGGAGGAATGGGCTAGTTCATCTAATAGGGAGTTGCCATTGTTACAGCCTGATAAAAGACAAATACATCTGAAAAAGAACGAAATCTTTAAGAATGGCAAAAAAATAAAATGTATGCATGCAAATGCTCACAGTCTGGCTGGCAAGATGGGGGAACTAGAAATGATTGCAGTACATGAGCAGTATGATCTGATTGGAGTGTCTGAAACCTGGTTAGATGATACGTATGACTTGGCAGTCAATCTAGAGGGTTATTCACTTTTTAGGAGGGACAGGGTTAATAAAAGGGGAGGAGGGGTATGCCTATATGTAAAGCAGGCCTTAAAACCTAGTTTAAGGGAAGATATAAATGAAGGGTCCAATGAAAAGGTAGAGGTCTTGTGGTTTGAAATACACACTGGGGGCACACATAATAAAAAGATATTGGTGGGGATTTGCTACAAGCCACCTAATGTTGGGGAGTTGGAGGAAGCCCAACTTTTACTGCAAATTGAAAAGGCTGCTAGGTCAGCAAAGGTAATTATAATGGGAGATTTCAACTACCCTGAAATTGACTGGAGCAATATGACTTCAGGCACAACAAAGGGAACTATTTTTCTAAGTATGATAAATGATAATTTTATGCCCCAACTAGTAGAGGAGCCAACTAGAAAAGAGGCCTTGCTTGACCTAGTGCTCTCAAACGATTCTGACATTGTAAACAATGTGCAGGTAAGGGAACATTTGGGCAGCAGTGACCACAATATTGTATCCTTTGAAGTTTGTTATAAGAAACCCAATAGAAAGAGTTTAACCAAAACATTCAATTTCAAAAAGGTTAATTTTACAAAGTTAAAAGAAGCTTTAAAGGATATCCAGTGGGATGTAATTTTCAAAGATAAAAATGCACAAGAATCATGGAATGTATTTAAAATGCCCTTGGGCAAATATAAACGTCAATATATACCATTGGGGAATAAGCACAAGAGAAGTAAAGCAAAACCAATGTGGATTAATAATGTAGTTAGAAGGGAAATGAGAAATAAAAAGCAGGCTTTTAAGGTGTTTAAGTCAAACGGGTCAGATGAATCATTTAAAAAATATAAAGAATGTAATAAAATCTGCAAACAAGCAATTATGCTAGCTAAAATAGAAAATGAGTGAAACATTGCAAATGAAAGCAAGAAAAACCCTAAACAATTCTACAAGTATATTAACAACAAAAAAGTTAAGGTTGATATTGGTCCTCTTAAGACTGAAACAGGTGAATTGATTAGTGAGGATAAAGCTATGGCTGACACCCTTAATACGTTCTTTGCTTCAGTATATACAAAGGAAGCAGCAATGACAAGCTGTGGGCAAACAGACAAAACCATGGAATTTCCTCCAACATCTACATGGCTTACTGAGGACAAGGTCCAAAAGAGATTGGAAAGGGTTATAGTGAATAAAGCGCCTGGACCGGATGGTATACACCCAAGGGTACTTAAGGAACTTAGTTCAGTAATAGCAAAACCATTATACTTAATATTTATTGATTCACTTTCATCAGGCATAGTGCGCTGTGATTGGAGGAAAGCTGATGTAGTTCCATTGTTTAAAAAGGGAGCAAGATCCAAACCAGAAAATTATAGACCTGTCAGCTTGACTTCCATAGTGGGTAAGATACTAGAAGGGTTATTAACTGACAGTATTCAGAACTATGTGAAGACAAACAATATCATTAGTAGGAATCAGCATGGTTTCATGAAGAACAGATCATGTCAGACTAATTTACTTGCATTTTATGAAAGAGTGAGTAGTAATTTGGACAGGGGAATTGCTGTTGATGCAGTATACTTGGATTTTGCAAAAGCCTTTGACACAGTGCCTCACAACAGATTACTGCATAAATTAAAAGGCTTCGGTTTGGGTGGTGTTATCTGTACATGGATTGAGAACTGGTTAAAAGATAGATGGCAGAGAGTTGTTGTAAATGGAACTTTTTCAAATTGGTCTAGGGTTATAAGTGGGGTGCCGCAGGGTTCAGTCCTGGGCCCAATGCTTTTTAATTTGTTTATTAATGATCTAGAAGTGGGAATTGAAAGTAGCATCTCAACCTTTGCTGATGACACTAAGCTATGTAAGGAAATACATACAGAGCTGGATGTTTTTTCCCTACAGAAGGATTTAGATAAACTAAGTGAATGGGCAGAAAAGTGGCAGATGACATTTAATGTAGATAAATGTAAGGTTATTAGTGATGAGCGAGCGTGCTCGGCCGATGCTCGGATCGGCTCGAGCATCGCTCTGCTCGGCACATGGTGGTACTCGTCGAGTACCGCCATGTGCTCTCCCGCCATGTTCGGGTGGCGGGGATCTGTGCCGGAAGAGGCACAGATCCGAAGAAGCTCCACTGGACCACCAGGGACTGGAGGTACGGGGGCATTGCGGAGATGAAGGGGGCATTGCGGAGATGAAGGGGGACATTGTGGAAGAGGGGCATAGACTCTATGCCCCTCTTCCACAATGTCCCCCTTCATCTCCGCTATGCCCGTCTTCCACAATGTCCCCCTTCATCTCCGCTATGCCCCTCTTCCACAATGTGCCCCTTCATCTCCGCTATGCCCCTCTTCCACAATGTCCCCCTTCATCTCCTCTATGGCATAGAGGAGATGAAGGGGGACATTGTGGAAGAGGGGCATAGCGGAGATGAAGGGGCACATTGTGGAAGAGGGGCATAGCGGAGATGAAGGGGCACATTGTGGAAGACGGGCAATTCGGAGATGAAGGGGGACATTGCGGAGATGAAGGGGGCATTCGGAGATGAAGGGGGCATAGCGGAGATGAAGGGGGCATTGACCAGGCACCCTCCCCTCATCAGAGCAGGGGGTGCCTGGTGTCGCCCCATTCATTTCAATGGGGCTCGGGTGCTCGGCCGAGCACTCGAGCCTCAGGGGGTGCTCGGTCAGAGCACCCGAGCACCCGAGCATCGGGGTGCTCGCTCAACACTAAAGGTTATGCATTTGGGTTGTAGAAACAAACTTGCTACATACACTCTAAATGGGAAGCAACTTGGGGAATCCTCATTAGAGAAAAAATTAGGAGTGCTGATAGACGATAGACTTCACAGCAGTGTGCGGAGTCACTCAGCTGCTGCTACAGCAAATAGGGTACTAGCCTGCATAAAAAGAGGTGTAGAAGCAAGGGATGCTAATATTATCCTACCTCTGTATAAATCCTTGGTTAGGCCTCATCTAGAATATGGAGTACAATTTTGGGCGCCTTTTCTAAAAAAAGACATTACTGAACTGGAAAAGGTGCAGAGACGTGCAACAAAACTGATAAAGGGATTGGAGGATCTGAGTTACAAAGAGAGACTAGCCAAACTGGGTTTGTTTACATTAGAAAAGAGACGTCTAAGGGGTGATATGATTACCATTTACAAATGCATTCAAGGTCAATACAAAGAACTATCCAATGAATTATTCATGCAAATAGCTGAGCTAAGAACAAGAGATCATCCATTAAGACTTGAGGAAAGGCGCTTTCGACTAAAACACAGGCAGGGATTCTTTACAGTAAGGGCGGTAAGGCTATGGAATTCTTTGCCTCGGGATGTTGTGCTTGGAGATAATGTAACTGCATTCAAAAAAGCAATGGTTGCCTATCTAGCACAGAACAATATTGACAGTTATGACAGATGGCTTCAAAGCAAATAGGATATTGATCCGGGGAACTATTTGTCACACACACACACACACACACACACACACACACACCTATACACCTACATTGGAAATTGCTCCAGAGGGCTTTTTTGTTGCATTCCTCTGGATCAACAGGGGTGTTATTGGCATGGGCTGGACTTGATGGACGCATGACTTTTTTCAGCCTTATCTACTATGTTACTATATTGGCATGTATTAAAAGGTGTATTGACTCAAGGGAGGAAGATATAATTATGCCTCTTTACAGGACCATGGTAAGACCCCACCTAGAATATGCTGTTCAGTTCTGGGCTCCCTTTCTGAAAAAGGACATTATGGAACTTGAAAGAGTGCAGAGGAGGGCTACAGAACTAGTAAGGGGAATGGAAAGTTTTAATTATGAAGAAAGGCTAGAAAAGTTAAACTTGTACACACTAGAGAAACAGCGTCTTAGAGGGGATATGATAACACTATATAAATATGTTCAGGGCCATACAAAGGGCTCTCCAAAGACCTGTTCATTAACAGAACAGTACACAGGACAAGGGGCCACCCGTTTAGACTTGAGGAAAAGACATTTAATCTACAACAGCGGAAGGGTTTCTTTACAGCAAGGACAATAATGGTATGGAATTCACTGTCTGAGGAGGTGGTGCTATCGAATACATTAGATGCCTTTAAAAGGGGCCTGGATACTTATTTAAAAGAGCATAACATAGAGGGCTATGTACGTTAGTATTGGGATTAATCTTTAGTTAGGGCTTGTTGATCCAGGGAGAAATCTGATTGCCATTTGGAAACAAGAAGGAATTTTTTCCCCCCATTCAAGGCAGAATTTTAAATTGCTATATTGAGGGTTTTTTTTGCCTTCTTTTGGATCAACGATGGTAAACAGGAATAGGAAAAGGGTTGAACTAGATGGACACAAGTCTTTTATCAACCTAAATTACTATTTTACTATGTTACTATGTTTTTTAAAAGTGCCTTAAAAAACTCTATATTTTCAGCAGTGTATTTGCCATGGAGAATGTGGGGAGCTAGATGCCCCCACAATGCACAGCATCATCCAGTTTCTCTCGGATAGAGACTATTCATTATTCTATTTGTTCTGTTAGACAGAATATGTTACATATATCAACCCCAAATGAATAAGATCTTGTTGTTTTGTATTTTATATGGTAGGCAAGTATTCTTTTTTTCTTCTATAAACTGCCAGTAATATTTCTAATATTGTATATCTAAAAGTTACACTTTGAACTCCTGACCGAGAATCTCAATCAATGATTGGACCACAAAAGTTTAAATACCACTACCCCGCCATTTTGGCGTCTTGAAACATTTACTATATTCCTGACTTATCCTGACGAAGGGGCTGATAGCCCAGAAACGCGTTGAAGAACATACGAAAGGACACATCTATTTTTTGTCATCTGAATTTGTTGCACAATATCAGTCGATTGGAACGGGTAACAATAAATACATTGAGGAAGTAGAAACCGATACATTTCTGGCCCAGCTGTGGACTATAGGTCCCAGACCTCACGAACGGTACCCAGAGGAGGATAGTAGCCCATGAAAGACAACGAGGAGACCTACGGTGTTTCTACATTACCTGATAAGCATGTCTTCAAGGGGAGATCTGGTGAGCAGGCAACTATTCTTGTGTTAATTATTCGATTATTCTATGCTTCTGGTGAGCGCATATGAACTATTGTCTCCTTATCTATATATATATATAGGTATATTGTTAGCACAGTATTAGCCCGGTAACCAGCTATCTGTGAACCCCTGTGTAATATTTTGAAGATATCATTCTGCCTATGTCCTTATAGAGCTGTACGTTCTGCAATACCGGAATAATTGCTTTTACAATATCTGTTTTTATGCAGTGACTTATTATCACTGTTTATATTTTATTATATACATATTTTTGAATAAATACTCTATTAATATTCCCTTTTAGGTGTTTTGTTCCATATATTATATATCATTCTTCCCCATTCACCTTATCTGCATATATTTGCAACTATTTCCAGAAGGAGTACCATCTACTACACTTAGACTACTGGTGCGTTGTCTCTCTTTTCATCTTTTGATTAAATTAGCTAAACTGGAGAATGAAAACATAATTGCTAAGGAGGGCAAGAACAACCCCCCAAAATTATTTAAATACATTAATGGCAAAAAACTTAAAGTCGGATAATGTTGGGTCTTTGTTATTTGAAACAGGTGAGATGGTCAGTGGGGAAAGAGAGAAAGCAAATGTTGAAATAATTTCTTTTCTTCTGTTTTTACCAAGGAAGACCCGATGGACAAGAACCTGCAAACTACTTTTATAGAATAGTCACTGCAAGCATGGGATTGGCTGACACAAGAAAAAGTGTTAAAACAATTAAATGGTGTTAAGGTAGACAAAGCCCCGGGGCCAGATGGTATACACCCACAGGTGCTTAAAGAGCTAAGCTGGGCCCGACCAGAACATTACTTTTGATTTTCAGGGATTATTTTATTTTGGGTTTGATGCCCATGGATTGGTGTAAAGCAGATGTGGTGCCCATATTTAAAAAGGAATAAAAATCCCAGAAGGGAAATTACACACCTGTAAGCTTGACATCTGTGGTGGGGAAACTGTTTGAAGGGATGCTAAGGGAATATATTCAGGAATTAATCTTGAGCAGGAATATCATTAGCAGGAGCCAACATGAGTTTGTGAAAGACAGGTCTTGTCATACTAACTTGATTTCATTTTATGAAAAAGTGAGTAAAAATATAGATTTAGATATAGATAGGCATTTGATACGATATCACACAAAATGTTACTGTACAAATTGAATGAAATAGTCTTAGGGGCAAAGGTTTGTGCGTGGATTGGAAATTGACTGAAAGATAGTGGTGGTAAATGGGAAGTTCTCCAAATGGACAAACATGATAAGTGGACTACCTCAGGTATCTGTCCTGGGTCCTCTTCTTTTTAATTTGCTTGTTAATAATCTCAAGGTGGGCATAGGAAGCCATGTATCAGTGTTTGCCTATGACACAAAATTAAGTAGGGTAATAAAGTCTGAACTGGATGTGTCTTCATTACAAGAGGATTTTGACAAATTGGGCAAAAGGGCAGGCAAATGGCAAATGAGATTCAATATAGACAAGTGTAAAGTTATGCATTTTTGGGTATAATAATAAAAATGCAACATATAGTTTAAATGGTATTTCTTTGGTGAAATCGAACAAAGGATTTGGGAGTAATAGTAAACAATAGACTTAGCATTAACAGTAGAGTGCAGTGACAGCTGGCAGATGGAAAGGCCAATAAGATATGGGCATGTATTAAAATGGGTATTGACTCACTGGAGGGAGATATTATTCTGCCTCTTTACAGGTCCATGGTAAGACCCCCACCTTGAATATGCTGTTCAATTCTGGTCTCCTTTTCTGAAAAAGGTCATTACGGAACTAGAGAAAGTGCAGTGGAGGGCTACAAAACTAATAAGGGGAATGGAACATTTTAGTTATGAAGAAAGGCTAGAAAAGTACACACTAGAGAAATATGTTCAAGGCCCATACAAAAGGCTCTCCAAAGACCTGTTCATTAACAGAACAGTGCAAAGGACGAGGGGTCTCCTGCTTAGACTTGAGGAAAGCAGATTTCATCTACAACAACGGAAGGTATTTACGTTAAGGAAAATAAAGGTATGGAATTCACTGTCTGAGGAGGTGGTGCTATCGAATATAGCATATGCCTTTAAAAATGGTCTGGATACCTTTTTAAAAGAGCAGAACATAGAGGACTATGTATGTTAGTATTGGGATTAATATTTATTTAGTGCTTGTTGATCCAAGGAGAAATCTGATTACCATTTCGAATCAAGAAGGATTTTTTCCCCCCATTCAAAGCAGAATTTTAAATTACTGTATTGAGGGTTTTTTTGCCTTCTTCTAGATCAACAACGGTAAACAGGAATAGTAAAAGGGCTGAACTTGATGGACCTAAATTACTATGCAACTATGTAAGTTGATACCTTTATTGGCTAACTAATCAGATTTAGGATGCACTCTTTTAAGCCCTCTTAGGTCTCTTCCACTTTTATGTCTGCGGGAGAAGCAGAGAAAACTGTTATGTGGTGGGGGAAAACATTTTCTTCCCATTGATTTCAATGTAATGTGCTAGGCGAAAAAAGCAGGAAAACTGCACTTTTCACTGGTACCAAGCGGGAAGAGCTATCTTTCGCTGATTTTGATTTGAGGTGAACATTTTTGCCCATCCCTACTCTTGGGCAAGGAGCTCAAACTTCCTGGGCTCAACATAAAAAACTGAAAAAAAATCAACTTAAAATTCCCCCAAAGTACCCAAAAAAGAAATATAATGGATACTAAAGCTTTATAAACAAAATAAATTCAAAATGAATTCAGAAAGAAAAATTTAATTCCCCTAAAATAGGTCTTCTAAGAGAGCTTTCTTTCACGCATCCTCTCTCCTGCAAACTCTCAGGCACAGCATATAAGAAAAAATGGTAATCACGGCTTTCAGATGTTACAAATTATCCATGAGAAACAGAAATCAAAAGATGAACTGTATAAAATATTTTAAAAATAAGTGTTTAAATTTAGTGTTTAAATTTAGTGTGTAGAAGTGTTTAAATTTAGAGGGTTAATGAGTATCCCATTTAAGGCCCACTGGGAGGTAAATGCTGACACTCTTCCAGTGGCAATGACTTTGGTGAACTCTGCTCGGATACGGGAGAGGTCCTCAGTCCTACTATCCTGGGACACACTGCGCACAAGAATAAGAAGTTGGGAAGAAAAGTGCAGCCAGGACCACAGGAGGAGACACCTTAGGAATGCAAAGAAGTGCTACAGACAGCTGCATGAAAAATAGATATGAATCACAGACAACCCCTTGCTACAGAATGGACAGGTAGCAGTGGAGTTCGTGAAATGGGCCAGGTATTCCCCAGTGCTCCATGGGGCACTCTCCAACTCATGTCCCCAATTGGTCTGGGCACCAAGGTGGAGATGAGTGTTCTCCACCACGGCCTCTTGCCTCCAGGTTGTATCTGGTCATCTTATGAGGGTGAGGAAGTGCCCTATGTGGAGCACAAGGGAATACAGCCTCTTCCTCAACATGCCACCGAGACATGTCAAGGGTATCTCCCCCAAACATCTTTAGTTGGACTTAGGAGGAGCTGAATAGCATTGACAAGGCTTTGGATGTATGCATACAGACAGAGGCAGGGTTTCCAAAGGTGCATGAGTCAGGGTAGATGGAAAACTTAATTTTCTGGAGCAATCAGAGAGGAACTCTGGGGCTTGGGAGACCCATACGGTGCATGAGCACACTGGTTTTGACCCAGTCCGAACATTCATAGTCCAGGATATCCCAGACTTGAGTCATCCATGCTTGGCGAAAGCAGCAACATATGCTAGGGGCTTCCAACATCTGAGCCCCCACAGCTAGATTATATAGCAGGGACTCAATTAGAATTTCTGCCCCCATGCTATGTCATGCCTTGGCATGGAGTCCATGCTCCAGGCCTTGCGTGCTTCCAGGTAGTATGCCAGCAGGACTGAGAGGTCACTCCCAAACCCCTCAGCCATGAGGAATAATTACCAGTTATACCCCATATTGCATAATTGGCGATAGAAGCTGGAGGCCAGTCCTCACCACTGTGGAGAAGGGTTTGAGTACAGGTATCTCTTCAGGTAGTGGAAGCAGAATATGCGCACCTAAGAATGGATGCACACTGCTCCCTGGCCTCCCTCTCCCAGTGGGATGCACGCAACACCCACAGAGACCCTATGCTTTCCCATCCAGAGAAAATCCAGAAACATTCTCTGGATCTTGTTGATGAAATCAGGGTCTGGGCTACGGCTAGATGGGAGGCCAACAGCTGGTTTATTGCCAAAGCCCTCCCCCTTAGGGAAAGCAATTTCACAAGACCCCTCCACAGTACCAAATGAGAGAGGACCTGGTCCTCTAGTTCTTTCCAGTTTACAGGGACTGTGACATCCACAGAGAACAGGTGGACTCCCACTTGATGTTATAGAAGGTGGGAGGCAAGCGGTACACCTTTTATGGAACCCTCTAAATTGCCTGAGCATTTAGGTTTGTCTACTTTAAGCAGTATTTATAAAGGAAACCAAAAAGAAAGGTTTATATTGCCAAAGTGCAATCCCTCCTTAACTATGCCAGGCAACAAATATCCCTCTTTTATCCCACCCCACACAAACACAAATGTTACCTGAGATTACAGGATTCAGCAAACATGGATGATCCCAGCTACAAGTTAACGAACAGAGGAGGGTGGAAGGCAACAGACTGGGGAGGTGGAGGAACACACAGAAGGGAGCTGGAACCACCAACAACTCAGGAACAGAACAGTTGAAAAGAGAGTTGGTGCTGTATATGTTAATGCCAACTTACTGGCCCCACCCTCCTTCTTCCCTATTGGCTAAAGACTATGATTTCACAAAACCCATCCCCATATATTTCCTAGAATGTGCAAAGTCACCACATTCCCCCACTTTTACTTATCCTATGTTGCCTGTTCTCCAAGTATCTTCCTCCAGGGCAGGTAAACCTAGCGAGCACAAAAAACATTTTGGGGTGAAATTTCACCCAGCTTCCTTCAGGAGCAATTCCCTCAGTGACTTGAGCTTCCCTGCATACTTCCTGGGTGTTGCTTATTCTAACATTCTGTCTCCAATTACTCCCGTCTGTATAAAATGTACACATATTTACAAGTTGTTTGCTAAAACGTCTCTACAGGACCCTGACCACTTCATGTTTGTATGGATGATTTTAAGTGAGTCATCTCACATCACTCCATTCAGCATCGGTAGCTGACATCCAGTGACATTCATGACATCCAATGAAACAATCATGTTGCAACTCCTCCAGAAATGGTTCCTTATATTTTCAGTTCCCTTGGTTTTGGGCCCCTCTTGATGTTGTTCCAGATATCTTAAAGGAAGTGAACAAAAATTGAAATCTCACAATACTGGAATATTTTTAAGCATGACAACACAAATCTTTGGGAATGTGATTCAACTATACTTTTTTCATGGGACTCTCATCAGAGTCCCACAGACTCAGAACACAATAATGTGAGCATAGCATTTGCCACTCACTTACTATTTATTGTAACTACTGCTCCATACAAGATTACCCATTCCCAGGTCTGTCTTGATTATGATGGTACCCTGAACATAGTCCCTCCCACCTGTAACTCTCTGTTACCCTGTATACACATACCCATACATACATACACACACACACATATATATAGTACTGTGCAAAAGTCTTAGGCAGGTGTGAAAAAATTTCTGTAAAGTAAGAATGCTTTCAAAAATAGTCATGTAAATAGTTTATTTTTTATCAATTAACAAAATGATAGTGAGTGAACAGAAGAAAAAATCTAAGTCAAATCAATATTTGATGTGACCACCTTTTTCCTTCAAAACAGCATCAATTCTTTTAGGTACACTTGCACACAGTTTGTTAAGGAACTTGGCTTGTTCCAAACATCTTGGAGAACTAACCACAATTCTTCAGTGGATTTAGGCAGCCTCAGTTGCTTCTCTCTCTTCATGTAATCCCACAAAGAATCAATAATGGTGAGATCGGGACTCTATGGGTGCCATACCATCACTTCAGTACTCCTTGTTATTCTTTACACCGAAGATAGTTCTTAATAACTTTGGCTGTATGTTTGGGGTCATTGTTTTCCTGCAGAATCCATTTGTGGCCAATCAGATGCCTCCCTGATGGTATTTCATGATGGATAAGTATCTGTCTGTACTTCTCAGCACTGAGGACACCGTTAGTTCTGTCCAAATCCCCTACTCCATTTACAGAAATGTAGCCCCAAATATTAAAGGAACTTTCACCATGCTTAACTGTTGCTTGTAGACACTCATTCTTGTACCTCTCTCCAGTCTTCTGTGAACCAACTGCCTTCTGCTACAGCCAGATATTTCAGATTTTGACTCCTCAGTCTAGAGCACCTGTTGCCATTTTTCTTCACCCCAGTTCCTGCATTTTCATGCATAGTTGAGTAGCTTAGCCTTGCTTCTACATCAGAGGCATGGTTTTTTTAGCCACAATTCTTCCATGAAGACAACTTCTGACCAGACTTGTCTGGACAGTAGATGGGTGTACCAGGATCCTACTGTTTTCTGCCAATTTTGAGCTGATGGTACTGCTGAACATCTTCTGATTGTGAAGGGAAATAAGCATTATGTGTCTTTCATCTGCAATACTAAGATTCCTTGGCTAACCACTGCTCTACGGTCCTCAACTTTGCCTGTTTCTTTGTGCTTCTTCAAAAGAGTTGGACAGCATATCTGGAAACCCCTGTCTGTCTTGAAATTTCTGCCTGGGAGAAACCTTGCTGATGCAGCATAACTACCTTGTGTCATGCTGCTGTGCTCAGTCTTGCTATAGTTTATAACTTTTGACATTAAACTGCTTTCAGCAAACTTACCTTGTTTGCTGGTTGGCTGTTCCTCAGTCAGTATTTCTCCTACACATTTGTTTTTGTTTCAGTAAATGATTGCGTTTCAACCCACATATTAAACTGATGATCATTAGAACCTGTTTGGTATAACTTTTAATCATACACCTGATTATATGCCAACAAAATCCCTGACTTTGTGCAAGTATACCTAGAAGAATTGATGTTGTTTAGATTTTTCTTCTGTTCACTATCATTTTGCTAGTTGATAAAAAAAATAAACTATTCAAATGTCTATTTTTTAAAGCATTGTTACTTTACAGCATTTATTCACACCTGCCTAAGACTTTTGCACAGTACTGTATATGTATATATTTATTTATTTATTTATCCCATATTGAATATACAAATATACTCATCCTGGAAGTTCCAAGATGAGGCAGTACTCCAAGGGTTTATTAAAAAAATATATATGATTTACTTGGTGATTTGCCATCAAGAGCCATATGCTTTTAGCCTAAGTATGGACCTTCCTCAGGGCTGCCCAAAAAGGGCCAATACCTGATGTTCTGGCCCTGCCTTCCTTCTTTCCTATTGGCTAAATGCTATGATATCACAAAACCAGACCCATCCATTTCCTAGCATTTGCAAAATCACCACAGTGAAGGGGCTAGGAGGATTTTTTGAGTGTGGCAGCTTCACCACCATCCCTGGGCTCCTCCTCACTGAGGACTTTATAGACCCCCTTCTCTTCTAAGGGGATAAGCCTCCTCAGCTTGATCTTAATTTCCCATTTTCTAGGTCTCATTATAGTGAGGTCTAGTACACCCTTCCCAAAAGAACCCGAGGAGAAATGTGTGCCCCCTTGCTAGTACTAGGGGCACACTCAGGGGTAGCTGGCTGAATGGCAGCAGATGGCTGGTGATGATATGGGGAGCTTTGGATGCTTTATATGCCTCCTCAGCCTTTTTCACCTCCTCCTGCACAGCTTGGATGATGGTTTGGGTCAGTGGATGAAGTCAAAGAAGGGATCTCCTAGGTTGGAGTAGTTCTCTCCAAGGTAGTTATGTGATGGACTGCTTGGTCGCCCTTTCCCCTTGGTCATTCTCCCCCTCTTCCATGTGGCATCATTCTTAAAAGCCTCTTGCCCCCCCCTACACTTATAGAAATGTTTATGTTTCGGGTGGGGTTGACTTAAGGGGAGCAGTGGCAACACAGGAGGTTGTGGTGGCATTCTTATCCTTCCCTTTTGCTGTAGCCTTGGAGTCAGCTGCAGCTTGTAATATTGCTGATGGGGAAGATGGAGGTGCAGAGGCTGTGGTGGTGGGCATTGGAACATCCTCCTTAATGCTCTCTGAAGGGGAGGTTTCCCTTTTGAGAGGGCCCTACCATGGTGGTCTTAGCAGTACCATGAGGTACTTGGCATTGGAGCTGGGGCTTGTGTTTTAGATCACTTCTCCCTGGGCCAGCTCTGGCATGTATGCCCAGTTCCTTGCACAAAAAGTACCTCGCTTCCTCTGTGCTGTAAAATATTTTGTACAGCATCTCCTCAAAGTGGACCCCAAAGGACCCCTCAATATTCTGTGCACCCCGGGGCAGGAGCACTTGTACCGGTCTCTTAAAAGAGAGCACATGTTTTAGTTCTCTCTCGCTTTGCAGCCCAGGGGGAATCTTAGAAATGTTGTATTTTAACTCCTCTAGGGCTTGCAAGTGAGGGCGTAGTAAAGGGTCAGGTAGGAAGGGGGTACATTAGATAGCACAGGGATATAAGTCCCCCCACTGTTATCCCCCTCTGCACCAAAATATGTGCAGCAGCCAGCGTGCATACAAAGAAAACAGCTTTTCCATACATTTTGCTGGCTGCTACAACTGCAGCCTTTTCATATGCCCCAGTGCCATGGATCCCAGACATAATACTCCTGACCTCATGCCTCCTAGTCAGCTGCTCTCCCCCAGAGTTGAAGTGACTGGGGCTGGCACTCACAACCTTTGCAAAAGATCTAGTAGGTATAAAAGGGGATGTGCCAATAGGAGCAGTCAGAGTGGAGGCAGAGGGAGCCTGAGGTCTGGGGCCTTTCTGAGACACAGCAGGGCTGTAGCTAGTATTTCCAGGATCTCTTATTCCATGACAGAGAGATGAGAGAGAGAAAGAGAGGGGGGATGAGGGAGAAATTCAGTTCTATGCACTGGCAATGGGGGGGTTAACAGAAAAAAGGTTTGAAATTTCTGTCCCTCCCAGCTGACTTTGTCTCTCACAAAGAAAACCAATTAACTTAAAAATAAATTTGAGCAAAAACATAATTAAATATTCCCACCACCCACCAAACCAACAAGTGTTCAAAAGTGGGGGATGGGTCAGTGGAGTGTGATAAGAAAGGAAGTCCGCCAGAATTTGTAAAACAAAAATCAAAAACACAGTCCAGAGCCTCGAGGGAGCAGTTGAAGTCACCTCCGAATACTAAACACTCATACATGTTGACTGTATCTAGCTAGGTCTACAAACTAGCAAAGAACGTCACCCTCTCTGGTCTGGCAGCGGGAGCATACACATTCAGCAGATTAAAAATGCAGCCCAGCTCTTGGACCTGGAGGTGCAACAGACAGCCTGTGACAAATGCCTTCACACTCAGCAATTCAGTCTGAAAGGACTCTGAGAAAAAGGTTACAACTCCACATGATGCTAATGTGAAGTGGCTGAAGAAAACCCTGCCTCGCTATTCCAGAAGCCAGTTGCCTTCAGCCTCGGGAGTGCTATGGGTTTCTTACAGGAAGCTCACATAGTACCCCCCTTGCTGTAGATAGGAGAGTACGAGTACCTGGATCCTGCAAAGCTTATCCCTACAGCCATTGGTGTTAAGAATGTGGGTGCTCAGAGCCATTACTGTATATCAGGAAGTACATCCATCCCAACCTCTAGTGAGACCTGATGGGACAGGCACAAATTTAAGAACTTGCGGGCACGGATATGTTTGGCAGTCCCAAAATTCTTGGCTCGATGGCTGGCCTTAACATGTTCTCTTTGAGAGTGGATGACTAACAGCAAATCAACAAAATAAAAAAGAAACAACTAAATCAGAAAATTATTATTATTATTAAAGAAAGAGACAGAATGAGATAGAGAAAGAGGGAGAGATTCAGTGCTATGCACTGGCGCTGGGAGTGTTAACAATAAAAAAGATTTTTAATTCTATCCCTCCCAGCTGCTTTCTTCTCTTCCTCAAAATTTTAAATTAATTCTAAACTGAAACTTCCTGGGGCTAAACTTAAATTGTAAAACAAAATCAAAGAAAGCAACAACAAAATCAGAAAATCATTAGTATTAAACAAGAGAGAGAGAGAGAGAGAGAGAGAGAGGGAGGGAGAGATTTAGTGCTACGCACTGGCACTGGGAGGATTAACAGTAAAAAAAGGTTTTACATTCTGTCCTCCCAGCTGCTTTCCTGTCTCCCTCAAAAATGTATTTAAATCAAACTGGAACTTAACCTAACAAAATGAATGAATCCCTCCACACAGCAAACAAAAATAAGTTAAAATAATAAAAATAATCAAATTAAATCTAAGAAGAAAAAAGATACAGGAAGTGAGCCCTCTTGAGCAAGTGAAAAAGTCAAATTAAATTCCCCCAAATCCCCCAAAAAAGAAAAATAAGGTTAACTAAAGATCCTTAAAAAAATGAATTCAAAATGAATTCAAAAAGAAAGATTAAATTCCCCTTAGAAGAAGCCTTTTCAGAGAACTTTCTTTCACACAACCTCTTGCCTACACACACTCAGGTACAGTATATTTGAAAATTGTTAATGCTTTGCCGGCCAATCAGAAAATCAAAAGGTGAACTGTAACAACAAAATAAACGGTTTCTGTATTAAGTGGGTGAGCTGAAAATATTCCAGATGGGGAGACACTGAACAGAGCACACCAAGAAGTGAGGGGAGAATTGCAGAGAGAACGCCAGGAGGAGGCCCCTCAGGAAAGACAAGAGGAGCTGCAGTCAGCTGCAGGTAGAATAAATCAGAAAAACATACTTCCCCTTGCCACATAATGGACAGGTGGCTGGGGAGTCTGTGAAGTGGGCCTGGTATTCCCCTGTTCTCAGTGCACCATTGAGCACTCTCCAACTCAAATCCCTGATGAGTCTCAGCATGAAGGTGGAATAGAGTGCCCTATACCGGGGCCCCTTGCCCTGTCAAAGACTTGCTTCCAGATGGTGTCTAGTCAGCTGACAAGGACAAGGAAGTGTACTGTATGAAGCATGATGGAATACAACCTCTTACTCGACATGCCTCTGAAATATACTGAGAATATCTCCCCCCAATTGGCTTAGGATTGGGGTAGGAGGAGCCAAGGGGGATTGATGAGGCTTTGGATGTATGCAACTGCTGGAGGCGGGGGTTCCACAGGTATAAGTGGCTCTCTGGCCTGTAAGGCCTCATCAGTGAAGGTGCGTGTCTTTGAGTGGATGGCAAGCTTGATCTCCTGGAGCAAACAGCACAGAACTCTGGGAAGACCCATATGGTGCATGAGCACATCGATCTCTGCGCAGTCCAACCATTCATAGCCCAGGAGATCCCCGACTCAGGTCATCCATGCTTGATGAAGGCAGTGACATATGCTGGGGGCTTACAACATCTGAGCCCCCACAGATGTATTGCATAACACGGGCTCAGTTAGAATGTCTGCCCCCTGCTCTGTGCCCTGCCTTGACACAGAGACCATGCCCTAGGCCTTGAAGATTTCCCAGTAGTATGCCGACAGTGCAAAGAGGTCACTCCTAAACTCCCTGGCTTGATGAGCAATAATTGCCAGTCATACCCCATATCACTCAGCTAGTGATAGAATCTGGAGACCAGTGCGCACCACTGAAGAAGGGTCTTCATACAGGTATCTCTGCAAGTACTGGAGCAGGAAGGTATGCACCTGATTGCACATGCACAACACTCTGTAACTTCCCTCTCCCAGTGGGAGGCGCACAACTCCCGCAGAGACTCACTGCTTCCCCATCCAGAGAAAGTCCAGCAGTATTCTCTGGTTCTTGCTGATGAAATTAGAAGTCGGGCTATGGCGGATCAGCCACTGCTATAGCTGGTCCAGGATTGTGCAGGACTGGTCTGACAGGATTACCTCTGCCAGCATGGACCTGAGACTCAAATAGTAACAAAGTAACATAGTTGATGAGGCTGAAAAAAGACATGTGTCCATCAGGTCCAGCCCATGCCAAAAACACCCCTGTTGATCCAGAGGAAGGCAAAAAAAAGCCATCTGAAGCTATTTCAAATTTAGCCCCAAATGGTTAAAAAAAATTCCCCCCTGACTCCAAATGGCAGTCCGATAGTTCCCTGGATCAACAACCTATTGTAACGGTTTTATGGACACTCAGACACAGTAGGCTTAGATAAAACACAGTTTTATTGAAAAAAACACAGAAAAAGAATAACCCTCGCGGGCCCAGTAATATATGTACACAATATAGTACTGACACAGTAAGGTTACAGTAATCAATACCCACACGGGTCCAGTATATATATATATATAACAGCAATAATATAATACTGACGCAGGTCAGGTATAGTTCGTGTGATTCCCAAATGAGACAGCAGTGAAATGGTTACTATGAGGCCAGGAAGACAGAAAGGCCCTAATAGCGCGAGGCTCACAGGACACTCACTATGCAGAGAATGACACAATAGCGAGTAATGCCACAAGAGTAAACGGAGGCCCAGGACAAGCGATAGACTGACGTAGCAGTAATGGAGGACTGCAACTGTAGGCACTGAGGAACACCCAACTGAGACTGCAATGACTGCGACCCGATGGAATATGGCACCAGCCCCGAAGAGGTTAACGAACACTCAGACCTAGTGTCGACTGCCAGATAGTGAGAGCAGCCTGAGGCACCCAGGAATAGACCAACCTCAGCTTGCAGCAGTAAGAGGTCAAGCGTACCGTGGTGCAACCAGATGGATCTACCACACCGTGGTGTAGGCCCACGCGACACAATAGGTGACCGGGTCACAGTAACAAGGCTGTCTGAGCAGCAACAAGGCAACAGAGGATCTGTCCATAGACAGAGAGGACACCGGATGACAGCCCCTAGCTGGATACTGGATGGAGCAGCAGGCCGGACCTGAGATACACAGAACAGGAATGTTCACCAAAACCGGGTCAGTACACAGAGCAGGAACGTCAGCCAATCCGGGTCGGTACACAAAGCAGGAACGTCAGCCAGACCAGGTCGGTACACAGAGCAGGAACATCAGCCAATCCGGGTCGGTACACAGAGCAGGAACGTCAGCCAGGCCGGGTCGGTACACAGAGAAGGAACGTATACAGCAGAGTAGTCAGGCAGTCCAGGTCATACACAGGAATCACACGAAATACTGGAACAAGGGCTATCAATGGAAACACCACGAAAGGGCCCTGGAGAAGTGACAGGGCTCAGTATTTAAGGACTAATACTGGGCGGAGCAAAGCCACCCCAACCAATAAGAGGCATTAGGAAGTAGCACTGACAGAATGTCGCCAGCAATAGCACGGGCACAGTGATATCTACCTGATTTGAAGCCATATGTCATAATTTTCAGTATTGTTCTGTGCTAGATATGCATCCATTGCTTTTTTGAAAGCAGTTGCATTATCTGCATGTATAACATCCAGAGGCATAGAATTCCATAGCTTTACTGCCCTTACTGTAAATAATCCCTGCCTTTGTTTTAGTCAAAAGAGCCTTTCCTCTAGTCTAAATGGGTGACCTCTTGTTTTTAGCTAATCTCTTTACGTAAATAATTCATTGGATAGTTCTTGTATTGACCGTTAATGTATTTGTAAATGGTAATCATATCACCCCTTAGACTTCTCTTTTCTAATGCAAACAAACCCAGTTTGCTAGTCACTCTTGATAACGTAGGTCCTCCAATCCCTTTATCAGTTTTGTTGCACGTCTCTGCAACTTTTTCCAGTTAAACAATGTCTTTTTTAAGAACTGGCACTCAAAATTGTACTCCATATTCTAGATGAGGCCTAACCAAGGATTTATACAGAAATATGATAATATTAGCATCACTTGCATCTACACCTCTTTTTATGCAGGCTAGCACCCTATCTGACTAACTTAATTGGTAGCAGGAAAACTATAAAACTCTCAGTTACTGGGGTATGAGAAGGTTGAACTTGATTGTCATGTATCTTTATTCAACCTAATTTACTATGTTACAATGTTACTATGTATTTGCTCTTGCAGCAGCTGAGTGACTGCACACTGCTGTGAAGTCTATTGTACTCCTAAATATTTCTCTAATGAGGATTCCCCAAGTTGTTTCCCATTTAGAGTACATGTAGCAAGTTTTTTTCTACAGCCCAAATGCATAACCTTACATTTATCTACATTAAATGTCATCTGCCACTTTTCTGCCCATTCACTCAGTTTATCTAAATCCTTCTGCAGGGAAAAACCATCCAACTCTGTATGTATTTACTTACATAGCTTAGTTTCATCAGCAAAAATTGATACACTACTTTCAATTCCCACTTCTAGATCATTAATAAAAAAATTAAAAAGCATTGGGCCCAGGACTGAACCCTGTAGCACCCAACTTATAATTTTAGACCAATTTGAAAAGATTTACAACTCTCTACCATCCATCATTTAACCAGTTCTCAATCCATGTACCGATAACACCACCCAAACCGAAGCCTTTTAATTTATGCAGTAACCTGTTGTGAGGCACTGTGTCAAGGGCTTTTGCAAAATCCAAGTATACTACAAATTACTACTTTACTTTCATAAAATGCAAAAAAACGGAAGAAAAAGAGGCCCTGATGCTGCACTCTCAAATAGCATACCACTCTATCATCAATATAAAATAGGTGTAATGTTTATTAATTAATTAAAAACTACTGGAATATAGATATAGAACACTGAAAAAGTAATAAAAAGGTAGCTTCCCGAAAATATCCCTCTTATGCAAGCTCAAGTGTAACTTAATACCTTCACAATGCCTTCACCTCACATGGTGGGCAATGGAGAAAACCTATTAACCCGTGCAAGGATATGTCCCACAGGTGTCCAATAGCCACATAGAGACTGTAGCCAGTAGATAGAATGATATACAGCGTCTCCCATATAATTAATATACTACCTGAGTAAAGTTAGATATAAAGAAAATGGCGATATACCTCAGATATTGGGAGCTATGTCTAAAACTCAAAAAAGCTGTATATGCTGTCCAAACCCTAGAGTGGTAATAGAGAAACGGACCATTCACAATATGAAAAAAACGCCCTATGTATTGGCTTCTCGTAGCACCACTAGCATGCCGAGGTGCCAAATTACAACTGAGGATACCGGAGTTACCCCGACATAGCAACTCCAGCCCTCAAAAAGCCCAGGCCTATAATAAAATAAGCCAGACGAAAGAAGTACATACATAAACCGGGTCCGTTGAGTACAGATCCGGAGGGAATGAAAAAAGAGCGAAATTAACCCTATAATGGACTATGTTGTAAACTCACCCCCGCATATATAAATAAAGTGTCTTGTACAGGGCACTCCACACGTGGCATAAAGTATCTAATTGGCCATCCACGGATACTAGGTAACAATATAGTATCTAAGCCCAGTAAGTTCGGCACTTCATACTATGCGCTGCTAATTAAAGGGATCAAGCCCAAGGGAAATATATGTGAAATGAGCTCCAGCAATCCAATCTAAGCTAATAGTAAACCCACTGGCAAATCAATTCTAACACTAGAGGTAAATCGCTAAAGAACCCATCTGCCATTCACACTCATGCCGGGGCATATCCGGCTTGCCTCTTAATAAATGCAGAGAGGGGTTCCGAGAAGCCCTATTATGATTATACAATAATTTAATATATCGTAGATTTAAACAGGCTAAGACACAAAAACATATAAACGGACACTGAAACATTCAAACAGACGCGCGTTTCGCCATAGCTTCGTCAGTATAATTACACAAAGACTGAGTAGTGCCTGTATTTAAAGGGATATAGCCCACTAGCGAAAAATTAGAGGTACTGCTTATACAAAGAAGACAGAAACTTATTATAGAGAGGATCATGGGAGCAATAGTTCTCCAATATATCTGTTAGTAAAATAAAATCTGAAACTTTTATTAAAAGATAACAAATGATTTCATAAAGTCACCCGATATGCTATATCTGGTTTGAATTTATAAATGAGCCGCTAAACACATCTCCTCATTAAGACCTCTTGGGGTCATAGTATCCAGTAAGAAAATCCATTTATTCTCTTGTTGTAATAAAGTTTTTTCCATGTCACCTCCTCTTAATCCCAGGGTTACTCTCTGTATTCCCCAAACCCTGAGACTGTTGGGTGATGCATCATGTTTCAGCAAAAAATGTCTTGCCACACTTGAAAGGGTTCTGCCTTCAATGCTATGCGATCTCACATGAAGTATATTTCCTATATGTTCAAGAGCACGTTGTTTTAGCATTCTTGTAGTCATGCCCACATATCGCAAACCACAAGCACATTCCAAACAATATATCACAATTTTGGTCTCACAGGTAATCATGTCTTGAATGACATGAACTTGACCTGTTCTGTCAGTGAATTGTTTGTATTTAACCATATGTGGGCACAGCTTGCATCTACCGCATGGATGTGAACCCTTAACCCTGGATGATTTTTTAGAGATGTGTTGAAAGTGACTTTTGACCAAATGATTTGCAAGATTAGGTGCTTTTCTATAGGTAATTGATATCCTATTCCCCAATGCTGTTTCAAGCCTCAAATCTTGCTGTAATATCGGAAGATGTTTTTGAAGAATATCTTCAGTTTCCTTATGTTGTCGGCAGAATGCTGTCCAAGTCATCACCCTATGAGTATAAAGGGCAACATTCCAGTAGGTGAATTTTTAAGAATTCGAAGAAATTGCTCAGATTTGAATACCTTTAAGGTTCGGGCACAACAATTAAAACAGAGACTACTTAAGAGAGGTTATCCTCATAATAAATTAAAAAAGGCTTATCACAGAGCGTTACATGAATCCAGGGAGAATCTATTATCACCAAAGGTGAAATCAGAATCTTCTAGTATTCGCCTGATTACCACATTCTGCCGACAACATAAGGAAATTGAAGATATTCTTCAAAAACATCTTCCGATATTACAGCAAGATTTGAGGCTTGAAACAGCATTGGGGAATAGGATATCAATTACCTATAGAAAAGCACCTAATCTTGCAAATCATTTGGTCAAAAGTCACTTTCAACACATCTCTAAAAAATCATCCAGGGTTAAGGGTTCACATCCATGCGGTAGATGCAAGCTGTGCCCACATATGGTTAAATACAAACAATTCACTGACAGAACAGGTCAAGTTCATGTCATTCAAGACATGATTACCTGTGAGACCAAAAATGTGATATATTGTTTGGAATGTGCTTGTGGTTTGCGATATGTGGGCATGACTACAAGAATGCTAAAACAACGTGCTCTTGAACATATAGGAAATATACTTCATGTGAGATCGCATAGCATTGAAGGCAGAACCCTTTCAAGTGTGACAAGACATTTTTTGCTGAAACATGATGCATCACCCAACAGTCTCAGGGTTTGGGGAATACAGAGAGTAACCCTGGGATTAAGAGGAGGTGACATGGAAAAAACTTTATTACAACAAGAGAATAAATGGATTTTCTTACTGGATACTATGACCCCAAGAGGTCTTAATGAGGAGATGTGTTTAGCGGCTCATTTATAAATTCAAACCAGATATAGCATATCGGGTGACTTTATGAAATCATTTGTTATCTTTTAATAAAAGTTTCAGATTTTATTTTACTAACAGATATATTGGAGAACTATTGCTCCCATGATCCTCTCTATAATAAGTTTCTGTCTTCTTTGTATAAGCAGTACCTCTAATTTTTCGCTAGTGGGCTATATCCCTTTAAATACAGGCACTACTCAGTCTTTGTGTAATTATACTGACGAAGCTATGGCGAAACGCGCGTCTGTTTGAATGTTTCAGTGTCCGTTTATATGTTTTTGTGTCTTAGCCTGTTTAAATCTACGATATATTAAATTATTGTATAATCATAATAGGGCTTCTCGGAACCCCTCTCTGCATTTATTAAGAGGCAAGCCGGATATGCCCCGGCATGAGTGTGAATGGCAGATGGGTTCTTTAGCGATTTACCTCTAGTGTTAGAATTGATTTGCCAGTGGGTTTACTATTAGCTTAGATTGGATTGCTGGAGCTCATTTCACATATATTTCCCTTGGGCTTGATCCCTTTAATTAGCAGCGCATAGTATGAAGTGCCGAACTTACTGGGCTTAGATACTATATTGTTACCTAGTATCCGTGGATGGCCAATTAGATACTTTATGCCACGTGTGGAGTGCCCTGTACAAGACACTTTATTTATATATGCGGGGGTGAGTTTACAACATAGTCCATTATAGGGTTAATTTCGCTCTTTTTTCATTCCCTCCGGATCTGTACTCAACGGACCCGGTTTATGTATGTACTTCTTTCGTCTGGCTTATTTTATTATAGGCCTGGGCTTTTTGAGGGCTGGAGTTGCTATGTCGGGGTAACTCCGGTATCCTCAGTTGTAATTTGGCACCTCGGCATGCTAGTGGTGCTACGAGAAGCCAATACATAGGGCGTTTTTTTCATATTGTGAATGGTCCGTTTCTCTATTACCACTCTAGGGTTTGGACAGCATATACAGCTTTTTTGAGTTTTAGACATAGCTCCCAATATCTGAGGTATATCGCCATTTTCTTTATATCTAACTTTACTCAGGTAGTATATTAATTATATGGGAGACGCTGTATATCATTCTATCTACTGGCTACAGTCTCTATGTGGCTATTGGACACCTGTGGGACATATCCTTGCACGGGTTAATAGGTTTTCTCCATTGCCCACCATGTGAGGTGAAGGCATTGTGAAGGTATTAAGTTACACTTGAGCTTGCATAAGAGGGATATTTTCGGGAAGCTACCTTTTTATTACTTTTTCAGTGTTCTATATCTATATTCCAGTAGTTTTTAATTAATTAATAAACATTACACCTATTTTATATTGATGATAGAGTGGTATGCTATTTGAGAGTGCAGCATCAGGGCCTCTTTTTCTTCCTTTTTTTCCATTTGATAATGCCTTTGCACCTTTATAGCATACACGTGGATTGTATATACTGAGGATAGTGCAGGCTGATATTTTTTTTCTTTTGCTTTCATAAAATGCAAGTAAATTAGTCTGACATGATCTATTCTTCATAAATCCATACTGATTCCTACTAATAATATTGTTTCACATAGTTCTAAATACTGTCAGTTAGTAATCCTTCTAGTAACTTACCCCACTATGGAAGTCAAGCTCACTGGTCTATAATTTCCTGGCTTGGATCTTGCCCCTTTTTAAACAATGGAACTACATCAGCTTTCCTCCAATCACAGGGCTCTATGCCTCATGAAAGTGAATTAATAAATATTATGTATAATGGTTTTGCTATTACTAAACTAAGTTCCTTAAGTACCCTTGGGTGTACCATCACATCCAGGTACTTTATTCACCATAACCCTTTCCAGTCTCTTTTGGACCTTGTCCTCAGTAAGCCATGTACATGATGGATGAAATTCTTTGGTTTTGTCTGTTTGCCCATATCCTGTCATTGCTGTTTCCTTTGTATATACTGAATCAAAGAATGTATTTTGGGTGTCAGCCATAGCCTTATACTCAATAATAAACTCACCTGCCTCAGTCCTAAGAGGACCAAGATCAACCATAACTTTTTTATTATTAATATACTTGTAGAATTGCTTAGGGTTTTTCTTCCTTTCGTTTGCAATATTGCACCCATTTTCAATTTTAGCTAGTTAATTGTTTCTTTACAGATTTTATTACATTCTTTGTATTTTTTAAATGATGTGTCTGACCCGTTTGACTTAAACACTTTAAAAGCCTGTTTCTTATTTCTCATTTCCCTGCAAACCTCATTTTTAAGCCACATTGGTTTCACTTTATTCCTCTTGTGCTTATTCCCCAATGGTATATATTGACACGTATATTTGTTTAAAGGGATAGTAATATTTCATAATAAAAGCAGCTCTAATTAATCTTCATAGTATTTGGGCCTTGGAGAGTGTTATTTCAATTCTGTCAGATTTGTAGTTCAAGACTAATTGAATGATAAAGTATCCCCCTCCTGTTCTTTTTAAACACTGCTCAGCTCAGAGAAGCAGGGTGTGTCCAAGAAGACTGCAGAGAGGGACAATCTTCAAATAAGATAAGGGAAAAAGCTGAAAAACCTGTCAAGGGGGCAAGGTTTTCATTGCTCTCACAGTAAGAAGATTGTCCCTTGCTGTGAGCTTTCTGGTCTATGGACCAGGTTCCAAATCTGAGGGGAGGCGGCTTACACTAGGTAAAAGGGGTGGGAGGAGGGAACTTTATCATTCAATTACTCTTGAACTACAACTCTGACAGTATTGAAATAACTCTATGAAGATTAATTGGAGCTGCTGTTTTTCTGAAACATTACTATCCCTTTACGAGCATTTTAAACACATTCCATGATTCTTGTGCATTTGTATCTTTAAAAATTACATCCACTGAATATCCTTTTATACTTCTTTTAGGTTTGTAAAATGAGCCTTTTTAAAATTGAATGTTTTGGTTAAACCCTTGCTATTGGGTTTCTCATAACAAATTTCAAAAGATACTGTATTATGGTCACTACTGCTCCAATGTTCTCTTACTTGTATATTGTTTATTATGTTAGAATTGTTTGCGAGCATAGGTCAAGCAAGGCCTCTTTTCTGGTTGGCTCCGCTACTAGTTGGGACATAAAATTATTGTTTAGTATAAGGCTATTGGTTAGCCTGAAGTTGTGGGCGGACCGGGGTACATTCTTATACCTCGGTCGGCAGCCCTCAGTTACATTGCGAGATTTAGGAAGGTCTCGCGGTGTTGTGATGAACCAGTCAGTTGCATGATCGGCGCCAGCATCAACGTCAACACCAGCGCCAGCGGCAGATTCGGCTCCAGTGTCGGCGTCGGCTATTGGTTAAAGGTCTACCTACAGAATCACGGTAATCCCGCTTTGAACATTAACTCTGGATACGGTTCGCTACAGATCTACGGTGCGATTATTGCTTCCGTTCTCCTGCCCACTCGCAGGCTACAGTTTAGGTCTCTTGTATGCTCAACTGGTGATAAATAGAGTTCATACCCACAATTGGACAATAAGCGCCATTAAATCGTATAAACTTGTTTTAAACTCATAACATATACATTCTTTTGAAGCTTTGTATGTGCTAATTTCCTAGCATATACCAGTATACCTAATAGACACCCAAATCAAGCCCTAGAAAAAGTAACTCTGTCTACACCTCTAATTGAAGGGGATCACAAATCTATACTTAATTACTGCTAAAAGGAATGAGAGGTTAGCACCATTTTCATGCTTCAAGGTCCAATGGGATTTAAGAGATGTAATTAAAAGTTGGGAATTCATGCTGCTCTAATCCTTCTATACTGGTGGGCCAGAGACTTAGAAGAAGTGACTAGGGAGGTCACGAAATGCATTAGCTGGCATGTAGTGCATATGTGTTATTTTATTCTTGGATGTATTTTTGAATACATTATTAAAGTTTAGGTTTTTTTTATTTATATATGTGTGTATGTGTGTATATATATATATGTGTATATGTATATATATATATATATATATATATATATATATATATATATATATATATATGTATGTATATATGTGTGTATGTATGTATACACAACTGGCCACGATATACCTTCACATCATTATCATATATATGTAACTAGATCAGTAGTTTCGGGACCCCCAGAATAATTTGTTTAGTGGGGATCCTAGTATTCTTGTTACCGTGTCTTATATATTCTACAATAAGCAATAGGATATGCTGTGATGTACCCATTAATGTGTTATGAGGGTAGTGGGCTACAGATCGATTCTAGGTCTCTCACTTGAAGTTTAGGGAGGAAGATTAGTAAGGGAAGTCGGTTCTGTTAGCGTTCAAGTCATCACTCAGGTTCATTCTTTACAGTCTAGATTTGTGGGGTTTTGGCTTCCATCTTGGAGGTGAAGTCACCTCAGACTTCAGGCTGCAAGTAACTGTGCTTTTTCACATCGGAGTCTTCTCACAAGGTTGGCGGAACTTTTCATTTTTTTTTTTTTTTCTCTTTTTCGATCACTACTAAGATTAGGTAGGATAGGTTTCTTATTTTTCTAAAGTCTGTCGGTCCCTGTCTTTCAGGGTAGAAATGGAGGAGTAGTCCTGTCCTCCGGGAAATCTCATATATTTCCCCTCAGCCCAACGCATAGTTAGAGTACCTCCTCCTGCTCTCGTTTAGGTAGGGCATCACGGTTAGCCAGGTTTTCTTTCGAGATAGATAACACCGCCAGTTACGTTCTCGCCTACCGCTTAGGCAATCGCCCCTTGGTCCAAATCATAGGTAGTTTTGGTTGGTGTTTATAGTTGAGGGCCTCACCTTCCCCACATATACAGCTCAGTTAGGTGCTTCTTCATCTATCCTTTCTCTAGCCAGTTAGGCATTCAGGTGACCGACAGCAAATAAGTAATGCCTATTCACGTATTTTCTCATTATCTTTGCAGGTTTAGGATCAAGCATGTCGGTCTCTTCGGATCGTTCAGCTATGCCAGAGATGCAGGACATACCTGGGCCAGCGTCTAACCTTTCATCCCCTAATTTATATAGATCATGGACTGTGGCCAAGATCATTAAAGAATTACAGTCCAGGGGCATTCCTTACCCTGCTACGGCTAGGAAAGCCAAATTGTTTAAGCTCCTATTCTCCCCTACCTTGACACCAAGACCTAGCACTAGCCATAGTCCAGATCCTTCAATATCTCAATCCACGTCTGATTTTGCTGATTTACAGGCTTCAATAGACACTCTGGCGTAATCGGTAGCCTCTATACATGCCCGGTTGGATGAATTAGGGAATCCACCTTCGGGTCATCAGGTGGCTCAGATGGTTTGTCCAGGTATTCCTCCCAGTCCAGCTTGCGCAGCGATAGGGAGCCCTGTTCCTGCCATCTCGCCAGCTCATTTTATTCCTAACCACTTGAGGAAGGATATTATTGAGGGCAAGGATGTAAATCTGGTATCCCTTTTGATATCCTCTCATGACAGCGTTGAAAACAAGGCCTTTTCTTGTGATCAGGTTTCAGTGGTTCTTAAAACAAAAGATCCCAGATTGGGGAAGAAATTGTCAGTTACAGAGTTTGTTTTAGCCTTCAGTCTATACTGGGATGTCATTTGTTCTGTTCACCCCGAGCTCAGGGAGGAGTTGAACCATTATTTGTACAGGGTGGTAGAGCTCGGGCATAAGTATGGTGGTTACAGTTTTTATGACTATCACAAGTCTTTCTCAGCCAAAGCAGCGGCTGCACTTGCACAATTTAATATCACATTGGACTGGAGCCAGCTGGACACAGAACTTTTTTGCCGTCACTTTGCCGGTCTTCGTGCTCCGGTATGCTCCAGGTGTCAATCAACTGAACATTCTACTAACTTGTGCCCGGGACTATCTAGTTCACTGGCTCTTCAATCTCTGCTGGATAATCAGGGTGAGGGTCAGTCCGCTCCTCCCACCGCCCCTAGGTTTGATCGTTTGGGTAGACCTATAGTGTTCTTTGGCAAGTCTCAAATCTGCAACAATTATAATTATACTGGTTGTGGTTTTAGTGCTTGCAGATTGGTTCATTTATGTTCTCTGTGTAAAGGGGCTCACCCTCGTTCTATTTGTCCCCAGAGATTGATCCCAAAATCATGACTAGACGGGGTGCATATTGCAAACCTCAAGACTTACCTCAAATCTCACCCCTCGACAGGCTTAATGATTTTTTTTATTCAGGGGTTCACGGAGGGTTTTCACTCCGGTCTGGTCACTTTACCTAGCGGCACACTGGAATGTGAAAATTTATTGTCATCTCTGCAAGAACCTGAGGTGGTTGATGATTTGATCAGGATTGAAGTTTCCAAGGGGTATGTTATCAGGCCTTTTGCTTCCCCCCCTTTCTCCCATTGGCGTATTAATCAGATAGGAGTGGCGCACAGTAAATCCTCAAATAAACCCCGTTTGATTTACAATTTGTCAGCACCGCATTCAATAGCCATTCCTAGCCTTAATTCACTTATTCCCTCGGAAGAATTTGTGCTACATTATTCCACAGTAGATGACGCTATTCAGCTGATCATTCAGACAGGAAGAGGTTCCTGGTTAAGCAAAGCCGATATTGCTGATGCATTTAAACTTTTACCTTTACATCCATCACTGTGGAATCTGCATGGGATCAAGTGGCTTGGATTGTATTATTTTTCCACACGTCTGACTTTTGGGGCCAAGAGCAGCCCTAAGCTGTTTGATATCTTTTGCTGGATTCTACTAAACCATCATCATTGTCACCATGTTATTCATTACCTGGATGACTTTCTTATCATAGAACCCTCCCACACGAGACCGATTGGCCCAGGGGAAATTTCAGCTCTGTTTTCTAATTTGAATATTCCATTATCTCAGGGCAAATCCATTGGGCCTACCACCAAGCTCTGTTTCTTGGGTATTCAGTTAGATACCGATACAGACCGATATCTCTCCTCCCCACTTTATCTAAAATCATAGAGAAATGTGTACATGTGCAACTACATAAATATTACCAACAGACCAGTTTCTTCACCCCTCTTCAATCAGGGTTTAGACCAAACCACTCAACAGTCACGTCTCTTCTAAAAGTAACCAATGATATCCAGACTGGCATGGAAAATGGTGAACTCACAGGAGCTATTTTCCTTGATTTCGCTAAGGCCTTTGACACAGTAGACCATAACATTCTTATCAGCAAACTCCATAACTCAGGATTGGGTAATAATTCTCTACAATGGTTCAGATCCTATTTATCAGACAGAATGCAGTATGTGTCAGTTGCAAACAATGACTCCCGTCCGCTCAAAATAACAAGTGGAGTTCCCCAAGGCTCCATTCTTGGCCCTCTTCTATTTTCTCTTTTTATAAATGATCTGCCCAAGGTTTGCAAATCATCTTCAGTACACATGTATGCAGATGACACCATAATCTATGCTAAAAACTCTAGCATATCACAACTTGAAACCGAATTACAACATGATTTCTACAAAGTGGAAAGATGGATAACACAGAACAAACTTTTCTTAAACACAGATAAAACAGTCACAATGATATTTGGCACAAAGCACAAACTGCGTAGTCTCGACAATATCCACCTATCCATTGTGACAGAGTCTAATCGTAAATTGGCCCCAGTAGACTCCTACAAATATCTTGGTATGTGGCTTGACCCTAACCTCAATTTTGGTCACCACATTGACAAATTAACCTCTAAACTTTATCCCAAAATAAGTACACTTTATAGAAACAAATTATGTCTAAGTACCCAGGTGAGAAAACGTATTGTACAACAGATGCTGCTGCCAGTCATAGACTATGGTGACGTAGTATATGCTCCAGCGCCAGAAATCCACCTCAGTAAACTTGACACTCTATATAATTCATTATGCCGCTTTATCCTCCAGTGTGACTACACTACCCATCATTGTGACATGCTAAAAGAACTAAATTGGCTAACACTCAAATCTAGACGTGACCTTCATCTTTCTTGCTTAGTACACAATCACTTCTCTGGAAAACTACCACAATACCTAAGCAGTATGCTCACCCCAGCTCTCCATACTAACTATAACCTCCGCTCCACTACTAACAACTCACTGCGTATACCACAATACAAGAAAGAAGCAGGAAGATCTGCCTTCTCCTTCAGAGCTCCAAAAATCTGGAACAATCTGCCGGAAAAAATCACATCTGCACCCAGTCTAAAATCCTTAAAAGCAAATGTTTCTTTATATCTACAAACAGTGTGTAACTGCAAATAATCCCATTATTTAATAAGTATGTATATTTCTGTATGTTTGTATATAATGTCTCACAATTAGTGTAAATATGTAACCTTTTACTGAAAACTATCCAGGACATACTTGAAAACGAGAGAAATCTCAATGTATTCTTCCTGGTAAAACATTTTCTAAATAAATAAAATAAAATAAAATAAATACCGTGAGCATGGAAGCCAGTTTGCCAGAGGATAAACTTTTGCTAATTCAAAATATGATTGCAGAATTTGCTGCCAAGGATTCCTGTCAGAGAGCAGAGTTACAGTTGCTGTTGGGTACGTTGAATTTTGCCATGAGAATTATTCCACAGGGTCGTTCTTTTATATCTCATTTATTGTCCCTGCTCTCTGGGGATCCACAGGAAGGAAATTCGGTACTCCTTGATGAAGTCACTAAGCTAGATTTAGATATGTGGGCTCGATTCCTTAGGTGTTGGAACGGTCGCTCCATGTTCATACCTAGAATAACGGCTAGGTCTCCTACGGTTGTCACTCATGCGAATATTTCTGGTGGGTTTGCAGCTATTCATGGCAATCATTGGTTAGCCAAGGCCTGGCCTCCAAAAATAAGTAGGTCCCCCGATTTCAAAAATTCACCAGGCCTTTTTGAACTTATACCGATCGTGGCTGCCGCTACGGTGTGGGGTAAGTTCTAGATTGGGAAAACAGTCAGATTTAAGATTAATAACGAGATCACGGTATCATTGATTTATAAAGGCCGGTCCACCTCTCCCCTAATAATGTCCTTTATGAGAAAATTGGTTTAGTTATCTTTGTATTTCAAATTCAATATTATTGGGGAACACTCGTCAGGAAATTCAAATACTTTAGCTGAAGTATTATCTTGTTTGAAATTTCAGGAATTCCACCAGCTACACCCCTCGGCAGATCCCTCTCCAGAATCGTGCCTGGAGTTAGACTCCATGAAGATGGATTAAATATCTATTTACAAGGGGCGAAGGCTCTTATGCATCAGGCTCTGGCGGCTAGTACAAGAAGAAGCTATGCCAGAGCTTGGTCTTTGTTTCAAAAGTTCATCTATAACCTTAGGCCCTATAATCCTTTTGACATTAATACAATTTTGGCTTTCATATCTTATTGCCATTTTTTATTACATTTGACATTTAACACCATCAAACTATATGTAGTAGGTATTCAGCACTTTTTAGTTTTGTTGGATAGTCAGTATCAGTCGCTATTCGTGAGTCACCCTATTAAATTAGCCTTGAGGGGTATCAGGAAATCCCAGCAACATAAAGCTTCACCCAGATTACCTGTTGATGGGAATCTCTTTCGGGTCATGTGTCAGTTCCTGCATACTAAACCATTTTCTATAGAAATTAACAATACGTTGTTGGCTGCCATATTTCTGGCTTTTATGGTTTCATGAGGTCAGGAGAAATCACTGTGGCTAGGACTTCAGATAAATTCTTAACTATTGCCGACTTGGTTCGTTTTTCTGACCATTATGTTTTATTTTTGGCATCTTCAAAAACCAATCAAGTTGGCCCCCCTACCAAAATCTATTTCTACCCCTCCTTCAACGCTTGGTGCCCGGTAGCCTACTTGGATGCTTACTTACCTCAAGACAAAGCTAGGGACAGCCCCTTGTTACCCATACTGGGGAAACCATTAACTATGGCCACATTTATTAAATACGTCAGACTTGTCCTCACCAGGTTAGGCTTTGACACTAAAGGTTTCTCAGGGCACTCTTTTCATATTGGGGAAGCTACTTCGGCATCCCGCCATCAAGTACCTGTTCATATTATTAAGTATTTAGGTAGATGGGCTTCCACCAGTTATATGACTTACATACCTTTTCCTATGGTAGAAATCAGACAAGCCTTCTGTAACTTGGCCTTGTAATCTCATACGAATTGCATGTAATAAACTGATTACTGTGTACTCATGGATCTGCTTTCTTATTTTTGCCCTCTCTTAGGCCTATATTTACGCGGCAAGGAGCACACCTCAGCCACGTATTTGCATAAGTAAGGTCCGCCCACAAGTATAAGGCTATTGGTTAGCCTGAAGTTGTGGGCGGACCGGGGTACATTCTTATACCTCGGTCGGCAGCCATCAGTTACATCGCGAGATTTCAGAATCCCTCCCTTAGGCAGTCCCCCCCTTTCTTTTTTTTTTTCTCTCCTCTTCCCATGGACCCTCTCTTAGGCCTATATTTACGCGGCAAGGAGCACACCTCAGCCACGTATTTGCATAAGTTAGGTCCGCCCACAACCATACTTAAAGTGGAACTTTCTCCAAAATTGAAAACTTAACAATGGATTTTAATTCTTAACACAACATCAGCATTGTGTTTGTTTTTCTTCCCACTCACCTAGTAGTGGGGATATTTAACCTGCAAAATCGGGCACTTCCATGGTCTACGGGACCCTGTACCATCTCAGGACTTCCCAGCTGCTCCAGGGAGTGCATTCACACTCCCCTTCATAGTTGTATTTCTATGGGCTAACGTTACAGCAAACTCCGTTTACAATGCTGCTGAGTTTGCTGTAATGTTAGCCCACAGAAATACAGCTACGAAGGGGAGTGTGAACGCACTCCCTGGGGCAGCTGGGAAGTCCTGAGGCATCATGCAGTCCCGCAGAATGCAGAAGTGCCTGATTTTGCAAGTTAAAGAGGAACTATCACCTAAATTCAAACTTTTATAGTGGATTTTAATAGTTAACCCAACATTAGAGCTGGGTGTATTTTAAAAAAAAAAATTGCTTACAAGTGCAGATATTACCCCAAAATTGGGCACTTCCGCGTTCTGTGGGACTGAATGTCCCGCTTGACTTCCCAGCTGCTCCAGGGATCACGTTCACACTCCCCTTTGAAGCTGGGTTTCTGTGCTGTAGTGTTACAGCAAACTCCATGCACAATGCTACTGGGGTTGCAACGCACTCCCTAATGTTGGGTTAACTATTAAAACCCACTATAAAACTTTGAATTTAGGTGATACTTCCACTTTAAATATCTCCAGTACTAGGTGAGTGGGAAGAAAAACAAACACAATGCTGATGTGTTAAGAATTAAAATCCATGGTTAAGTTTTCATTTTTGGCAAAAGTCCCACTTTAAAAAATTATTTCCCTTTGTTATGCTGGAAGTCATATTGCTCCAGTCAGTTTCAGGATAGTTGAATTCTCCCATTATAATTACTTTTCCTGACAGAGAAGCCTTTTCCATTTGCAGTAAAAGTCAAGCTTCCTCCAACTCCCCAGTATTACGTGGATTGTAGCAAATCCCCACTAACATCTTTTATTATTATTATTATTATTATTATTATTATTATGTGTGCCCCCACTGTGTATTTCAACCCACAGGGCCTCTACCTTTTCATTGGACCTTTCATTTATATATTTCCTTATAATAGGTTTTATGGCATGCTTTACATATAGGCATGCCCCTCTTCCCCTTTTATTAACCCTATACCTCCTAAAAAGTGAATAATCCTCTAGATTGACTGCTAAGTTATATGTATCATTTAACCAGGTTTCAGACACACCAATTAGATCATGTATTGCAATCATTTATAGTTCCCTCATCTTACCAGACAGACTACGAGCATTTGCATGCATACATTTTATCTTTTTGCCATTCTTAAAGATTTCATTCTTCTTTGTCAAATGTATTTGTCTTTTATCAGGCTGTAACAATGACAATTCCCTATTAAATGAACTAGCCCATCCCCCCTCTCCACCCCTATGCCTCTTGTGTAATCCCATTTCCTCAATTATACTACCTTTCCCATCCTGTGTTGTTCACCCTCCCCCTTTCTAGTTTAAAGTCTCCTCCAGTCCTTTAACCATCCTAATGCCCAGCAACATGGCCCCCTTTCCGCTAAGGTTCAAGCCATCACGACTGTAAAGATTGCCACCAAGGGAAAAGGCTGCCCAGTGCTCTAGGAATCCAAAACCCTCCTGCTTACATAAAGTCTTTAGTCACGCATTTAACTCCCTATCTCCTGTTGCCTTTCTAATGTAGCATGTGGCACAGGTAGTATTTCAGAAAATACTACCTTAGAGGTCCTCTGTTTAAGCTTATATCCTAAATCCCTGAAATCCATCTTAATGGACCTCCATTTTCCACTGACTTTGTCATTAGTACCAACGTGTACCATGACAGCTGGGTCATGCCCAGCCCCTCCCAACAATCAACCCGATCTGCCACATGTCGAACCCAAGCTCCCGGGAGACAGCAAACTGTTTGATTGCAGCGATCATGGAGACAGATTACCCTGCCTGTCTTTCTAAAAGATTCCCCTATCACCACCATCTGTCTAGGTCTGCCTGAGTCCCAGATCTCAACCGTGCTAGAGGGGCTGTTCTACATGCTATTAGACATAACAGTCCTCTCTAGCAAAGGCATTCCTGTGTCAACATCCCCAACATCATTACTCAATGTAACAAATCTGTTAGGGTTAAAAACACAGGCATATCCTCCCTATCCCTCTGCCCTTCTCCTTGCTGTGTCTAACTGTAACCCATCTGGTTACCTGCTCTTTCTTTGTGCAGTCTCCACCCCCAGAACTACCTACTATTGCTTCCTGCTGGTCATTCAGCAGACCCCTCTCAAGAGTGGCCATCTCTCGGGGGGGCGTTCCCGTACGCTGAAGGAGATGGACGCGTGAGACTCGAGCTCCTATGCCCAACCGCCCTTCACTCATCGAATACCCTATACCACCCTTCATGTGGTATGACTAACACTTTGGGTTGCTTCTAGTGTTCTCTTACATGCCGAATAAGAGGAAGAAAAAACTCCACTTTGGCGATTCTACGCCTTCTACTACTAGCTTGTTGTCACCTTACTTGTGGAGAACTTCCGGCCACGCAACAGGAGTGGTCTTTTCTACCAGTGCTGGCAGCACTTCCCCAGCAGCCGCTTTGAGTTCTGGGACCTCGACAGCCATGGACCCACACCAGTTACTTACTCCCGATGTCTTAGAATCCCTCACTACTAAGGAGGACCTGAAGGCTCTGGCGGGGGATATTAAGGCCTCTTTTCAAGCTGTTATTTCTGACCTCCGACAGGATCTCATCTCTCTGTTCACTCGCATGGACGCGGTGGAGGACGCTAACACTGAGCTTTCTGATGCTCTACTTGGCATTGAAAACCAGCTTCAAGCTCAACAGGACACAATCTCTACCCTCCAATACCGTCTGGACGACTTGGATAACAGAGGGCGCAGAAACAACTTGCGACTCAAGAATGTGCCTGAGTCGGTGCCCCAAAAGGACTTATTGGCATTTTTGCAGTCGTTTTTTGCCCAGGTTCTCCAACGCTCTGACCCAAAGGGGATTCTGATTGACAGGGCCCATAGAGCTCTTAGGCCCAGAGGCCCGGGTGACCCTCCTCGTGACATCATTTGCAGGCTTCACTATTATACGGGCAAGGAGTCCATAGTACAGGCCTGCAGAAACCAAATGGCGATTTCCTATGCTGGAGTTAATGTGCAAGTGTATCAGGATTTGTCTCCACATGCCCTCTACCTCCGGAGACAAATGAAACCTCTTACCGAGCACCTACGTTCCCTAGATGTGAAATACAAATGGGGTTTTCCATTTAGTCTTACTGCTCAACATAACAATCACTCAGCTACTTTGAGGGACGTTACTGGAGTGCATGATTTTTGCGCAACTTTAAACATCTCGCAACCACCTCCATCTGCTGTAAATCTGGATCGTCCCCCGATGCCACTGTTGGAAAAGAATCAGAGGCTGCGCTGGCATTTGGATGCCGTGTCACCCAAGAGGAAGAAAAGGAGGGATGAGCCTGATCAAGCTCTGCCTGCAGTTTCCTCTGAGACCTGACTTTTTGGGATGAGAATCGACACTGGCTATCCAATTGGAGTTATGTGGTTCCCTGTTCTACCTGCTCACCTTCATTGGATCCTTTGGGACCTTGGGGGCTCAATTCCAGTTCAGCGTTTTCTGGTTACCCTGTCATGGCCTCTACTTTGGTCATAAGGCTTTCATGGGTTTGCGGGGACTTCTCTTTATGCTCTGCTATACAGACTTTACTGTTCACATTCCATAATATGCAACTGTGTTTTTGGTTTTGTATGTTTTCAAGTTGGTCCCTCGCTCTGCCGGCAGTACCGGATCATGTTTATGGCCGGTCTCCCGACAGAGTGATGGAGCAAACTTTGCTTCACTTATTATTTCCCTACTCCCCTTCCCCTTTTGGCTTTGCCTAACGTCCTATTGCGTGAGTGGAGTTTGGGTTAATTGCAATTATCATGTCCTCCCAATGGGGGGTGAGATGCATTTTTTGCGGGGCGCCCCTTTGTGGAAGGATGTGTGATACGAACTTGCTGGGGTATTTTGTATTTTGCTCCTTGGCCCAGCTGTTCCTCCTCTTTATAAGCAATTTGGGACCTGTTTGCTGATGGGAGGATAGGGTGGGCCTTGGAGTGCATCATACATAGGTATATGCTTTTCATATGTGGGCTGCTGCATTGATAAGACTAACTGAAGTCTGACTACCATCGTCCTATTGGGGGCTTGTGATCCTGCATATACATGTGCTTTTGCTGACCTCGTGCTAGGATGACAGTGCTCTTGTTATTTTCCATGCCGCACTCACCTATGTCTTGATCAAGATTTCTGTTGTGTATCTTGGTTGTGTCATTGCCCATCAACAGACATGGGTTCTCCTTATTTAGATTGCACTTGGATAACATCTTTGAATAATTTTATGTTGTGTTACCCTGGGGTATTTCTTCAAACTGTGACTCCCTTATGGTTATTTTGTTTATAGTTTTCCTGTTTATAACATGCTCTGCCCTATGACTATATGCCTCTCCCAACTTACATTTTGATAGCTACTGGATTATCTTCTATTTCATTTTTCCAACCTCCTTTTTCCTGCTTTTTAAGTGGGGTATTCGATTGCTCAGTTTTTCTGCTTGTTTTGTCTCTTGCTTTGGGCGGCTGTGGCTTACTCTTGGTGCTGCACGCTCCTCCTTCTCCTTTGATTCGTGACTTTCCCTTTTCTTTTTCATATCCACTGCACCAATACTTACCCTATGCCTCTGCCCCTTACCGCTCTAGTACGACGTGTATACTCTTCTCTGCACTCTGCAGGTGGAGTCCATGTAGCGGCATTCTTTTACTCTTTTCCCTTTTTCTATCTGCTCTCCTTTTCTTTTCCTACTCTATATTCCCCTCCCCTGGTCCTTCTGCGTCTTCTTTCCTTGGTGTGTTTGCCCTTGTCCTCTCTTCCACTGTCTCCCTTCCTTGTTGTCTATGTTGTCAATTGGAAGCATGTCCTTCTCAGACCTGCGGGTTGCTTTTTCTTGGCATTTCATCCCAGGTGCTTGCGGTTCCGACTCCCTGACCTGAATTTCCTTTTCTGGCCTGACCTCTCCTGCTGGCTTACTATCTATTTGCCTACTGCTCCTTACCTATAAGATGACAACATCTACAGTTAGAGTCACTTCTTACAATGTGAACGGTTTTAACAGCCCACAAAAACGCTCTATGATTCATGGGGAGCTCATCCGTCTCCGGTCTGACATAGTGTTTCTACAAGAAACGCATTGTGCCTCCTCTCATCAACCTAGACTCTCCACGAAGCACTTTCCCCATGTTTGGACTGCTTCTTCTCGGGGGGAAAAAAAGAGGTGTTGCTACTTTAATTAGTCGGGCTGTTGACTGGTCCCTAATCGACTCTCAAGTTGATCCGGACGGACGTTATCTTTTTCTTAAAGGGAAAATCGCTAACGTTACTTACACGCTAGTGAACATTTATGCCCCTAATGCATCCCAATATAGATTCTTCCAATCCATCTTTCGTAATCTGTCCACTTTTGCTGCTGGTTTTTTGATCCTTGGTGGGGACTTTAATGTTGGTCTCACCCCTTCTCTAGATCTTTCATCTCCCGGTTCTGTTCGTTCTCCCTCTACTGGCCGTAATATTCTTACCTTACTTCGGAACCTCTTTATGGTTGATGTCTGGCGCTCTTTTTACCCCGGAGCTAAGGATTACACTTTCTTCTCTCATCCCCATTCTTCTTATTCTCGGTTGGATTATATTTTTATTAGTCAGGCATTGCTATCATAAGTTCTATCAGCGGACATACACAATATTTCTATTTCTGATCATGCCCCGGTCTCTGTCGATCTCTCGCTACCGCCTTCATCTAGTCCCACCCGCACCTGGAAATTGAACACCACATTATTGTCTGACTCCGCTGTACTTTCACGGCTTTCAGCTGACTTGGCCCTCTATTTTGATACCAACACCACTCCTGACGTTGCTCAGACGACAGTGTGGGAGGCCCATAAAAGCTTCATTTGTGGTTCATTCATCTCTGCTGGAAGTTGGCGTAATAAATGCAGACGACAATTTCTTGACTCTCTTCAGAAGGATATTAGTCATCTTGAATCCATTCACAAACTTTCTCTATCTCCTTCTATTCTCCATAAGCTTACTAATTTACGGGGGGAACTTTCCGCTTACCTGCGGTCTCAATCGTTTAAGTCATACATGTGGTTTCGCTATCAGAGGTATTTATCGGGGGACAAATGTGGAAAAACCCTAGCTCAGGTAGTCCACAGAGATAGGATTCGCTCACATGTTCACTCCATACGACTTTCGGCTTCCTCCTCTGTTTCTACCCATGAATTGATAGCGGATGCTTTTAGGACATATTATAAAGACCTGTATACTTTGAACGGTTTGGAGCCGTCTCCTCCCCCCTCTCTCAGGCTATTCTGGACTTTCTTTCACGAGCGGATATTCCTCGTCTCCCCTTGTCTGCTATTTCTTCGCTTGAAGCTCCTATTTCCGACTCGGAAATTCTTAGAGCTCTTCGGTCTACACCAACTGGTAAATGTCCAGGTCCGGATGGCCTGCCCGCTTTATATTATAAGACTTTTTCGGACCTCTTGATGCCACATTTGACTCTGACTTTTAACGCTGTGCTGGATGGCACCCCTTGGCAACCCTCTTCTTTGGTGGCTCACATTACTGTTTTACCCAAACCAGGGAAGGATCTGACCCTGTGTAGTAGTTATAGACCGATTTCCCTTCTTAATGCAGATCTTAAACTATTTGCCAAAATTCTGTCTTCTCGGCTACAACCCTTCCTCCCATCACTTATTGACCCGACTCAATCTGGATTTGTCCCTGGGAGGGAAACCAGGGACAATATTATTAAGGCAATTTCCATTCTTCGTTCGGCTTCTGTCTCACTGGAACTGGCTATGCTCTTATCACTTGACGCGGAGAAGGCCTTTGACCGAGTGAATTGGGAATTTATGGAAGCTGTGCTTCGCTGGCTTGGGCTAGGCCTGCGTTTTCTTGCGGCGATTTTGTCCCTTTACTTGTCACCTTCCGCTCGGATCTCGGTCAATGGCCTTCTCTCGTCGCCCTTTGATATCTCAAACGGAACACGTCAAGGCTGTCCTCTTTCGCCCCTACTCTTCGTTCTTACTTTGGAACCCTTACTTGCCTCAGTTCAAAAAGATGACCAGATACACGGCATCACCGTGGGCTCAACATCTATTAAGTTAGCTAGTTTCGCGGACGATATCTTGGCTTTTCTAACTTCTCCCCATGATTCTCTTACTGCCTTAACGGGCCTTTTATCTACATACGGCCACCTCTCTGGGATGAAAGTGAACTACTCCAAATCTGAAATTTTGCCTATCTGTATTCCTAATGCCTTACAAGCTTTTCTACAAGCGGAACATCCATTTAGGTGGGTGTCTGGCTCGATTAAATACTTGGGGATTCATCTTACGCCTCGCCTATCTGATCTTGTTCCGCTTAACCTAAATCTGCTGGTCTCTTCTTTGAGACAGGAGATATCCTCTTGGAAACATATTTTTGCCTCCTGGATTGGTCGTATTAACCTAGTCAAGATGGTCCTCCTCCCTAAAATTTTATATGTATTTCAATCTTTACCTCTTCGTATTCCTTTGACTTTCTTTACTACAGTTAAACGTTTGATTCACTCCTTTGTCTGGAACCAGAAACGGCTTCGAATTCGTCAGGAGATCTTGTTTAGAGACCCTTTGTCTGGGGGGTTGGGTCTCCCAGATTTTTTTAAGTACCATCGTGCTACATCTTTACTAGGCCTTTTAGATTTAGTTCGCTCTCTTCCAGATAAAGATTGGGCGGCTCTCCTCCAATCTCTAGTTCCGACTATATCTCTTCGACAACTTTTATGGTCAAAATCGGATAATTTGCCTGCGTTTCTGTCAACCCACCGTATTTTTTGTCATCTTCTTCACACCTGGAAATGCTGTGACAAAGTGGCTTCTCTCAGCCCTCACCCCTCGCCTCTGTGTTCCTTATTGGGCAATCCGGACTTTCCTCCTGGACTGGACAGAGCCTGGTCCGAACGTGGATTGGTTGACCTGGACCATTTACTTCCAACTCAGTCTGTCCCATCTTTTCAAGCTCTTTGTTCTCAATTTCACTTACCGCAGGTTGAGATCTGGAGATACTTTCAGGTCCGGCATTTTTTGCTGTCCCCACACCTCTGACTTTACGAGCCACGGTCTCTCACCTTTTTTGAAAAACTTATTATCCTTGATTTTCAAGTTCCCAAGGGGATCTCGAAACTTTATGCTTTACTTGCAGAAGTTTCTAACGCCCGATCCCAGTCCTTTCTCTTACGTTTTAAACTTGCTTGGGAACGCGAACTTGATGCTACTATTCCAGATTCTTCGTGGCTCCTGTCTTTTAAAATGTGCTGGACCCACATTAAATGCGCTAGGTATCGTGAAACAAATTACAAGGTGCTCCTTCGATGGTATCGATCTCCCTTACTACTCTCTAAGCTTAAGACTACTTCTTCGGACCTGTGCTGGAGATGTTCTTCTCCAGCAGCTTCTCTGGCCCATATTTGGTGGTCCTGCCTGCTTATTCGCCCTTTTTGGTTGTCGATACACTCATCTATCACTCAGGTTCTGGATCTCCACCTACCTTTCTCTCCTCAGCTCTTGCTTCTTAACGTATTTCCAGATCGTGGACAATCACCGATGATGTCTCATAAGGTTTTACGACATTGGTTGTTGTTGACATCCATTGCTAGAATTTGTATCCCACGCAGATGGATGGACCCGAACCCACCCACTGTGCTGGACTGGAGATGTGAGCTTTCTCATGTTCTGGAATTAGAGTGTCTCCATTCTATTTCTCTCCATAGGCAGTCCGCATTCCGGGATGATTTTGCTCCATGGGATCGCTTACTTGATCCTAGTCAGATATTTTCTGGCCTAGCGAATGTTGGTCATGCTCCCAGTGCTTCCTCTGTGGTCCCCTAAACTCCTATTGTGTGTTCCTCCCCCCCACCCCCCCACCCTCATTCCTCATTTATTCTTCCCTCCTCTTCCTTTTCTTCTCTTTTTAGTTGTCTTTCCTTCTTTTCCTATCCTTACATTTTCTCTTCCTCTATTATACTCACGATTTCTTTGATTTAATGACTTGTATCTTACCATGCCTGCAATCCTTGCTTTGCACATACGTTATGGATCGCCAAGTCTTTGCAGGTTGTTAGATCTTTTCAAGTTTGTTAAAGGCATGTTTGTTTTGTTCTGTGCACTTGTAACTATACCTTGTATAGTGTATGTTCATGCTTCTCTTTACATCCCTGTATGCCTTTTCTTTCATCAATAAAGATTTTAAAACTTAAAAAAAAAAAAAAAAAAAAAAAAGAGTGGCCGTCTCTCTCAATGTTGCAACTTGACCCTCAAGAGAGACCACTTGCTCACATCTGCCACAGATGTATGCACCCTGGAACGGTTGTTCCAGATGTGCAAACATATGGCAGCTTGTGCAAGGAGTTAAACAGACATACTACCACTAATATTATGCCAGTTACCACAAGCTAAAAGGCAGGCAGAAAAAAATATCTGCGCAATAAGGTTAATAAATGTGTTCCCCTGTGTAATTCCCTGTATTTCAATTCCCCTGTTATTTAAATTCCCACACTTCTGCATGTACTTGAATCCCTCTGTTATTTAACTTCCCACACTTACCACACTTCTGCACTTACACACTGATGCAAGATTCACGTGTTCAAGTAGTCACTGTGTATGTTATTTAAAGCAGAAAGCCACCACTTACAACCCAGCAATTAACCACTCCCACCACAGACTGTAATAAGTAGCAGTAGTAATAAGTACTACAGAGGGAGGGAAAAAAGTGTTTTGTTTCTTAACCTCTCCCTTACCACACTACACCACACACAAAAACCTTATTCCATTTATCCAGCAAATATCACAAGTTTAGTTTTCAGTCCACAGATCACTGATCAAAACTTACAGATCACTCTCTCTTTCTGTTATTTAAAGCAGAAAGCCACTACTTACAACCCAGCAATTTACCACTCCCACCAAACCAGACTGCAATCAGTTCCTTGTAACACTGCAGAGGCAGGGAAAAAAGGGTTTTGTTTTTTAACCTCTCCCTTACCACACTACACCACAAACAAAATACTTATTAAATTTCTCCAGTAAGTGATCAAAATGAGATAACTTAGGCTATGATCTTATAATCCATGCTGAGCAGCGAGACTGGTCACCAGGTTCCAATAAGGCAGAGATCCCTCTTATTGGGCAGCAAGGCCATTACTGCCCTTTGACATGAAATGGGCATCTCACCAGTCTCGAGGGCTTCCATTAGGACCAGCTGGAAATCACATCCTAGAGTCTCCCAGAAGAACTGGAAGAACTCAATGGTAAGCCCACCCAGCCCCAGAAATTTGCCATGGGGCATTAGACTGAGGGCTTCAGAGAGTTCAGCTAGAGATATAGGCTGATCCAGCCTCTCTTCCAACCTTGTTGACCATTGGAAGCCCATCCCAAAGCACCTTGTAGGCGTCTGGAGAGATGGGATCCAGAGAGAACAGGTCTGCATAGAATTTCCAGGCCATGTCCCAGGTGCTCTCCAGATCAAAATTAGGGGCACCATTCTCTGCAAAGAAGCAAGTGATATGTCTATGGCTACCCCCTTCTTCTGCAGTCCATAGAAGCAGAGCGATCCGCAATCCACCTCCCAAAGGAATCTCAAGCGGCTTTGCATGAAGGCTCCTTTAACCTGGTGCCGTTCCAGGTGACAGATAACCTCCTTCCTCTCTACATATTCGTGCTGCAAGGCTTGGTCTCTGGATTCAGCAGGCAGCCTTTGGTCAAAGCCAAGTACCTTCCCCCCCAGAGTGCTTAAATCTCGCCATTGCACTGCCTGCTCACATGCCTAGTATGCTTCTGACACAAGAGTCTGAAGGGCACCTTGCCCACATCCTACCACTTGCTCAACATGGCATAGTCACCCTTGAAACCCCTGCAGTCTGCCCACCTCTCCCAGATCATAGCCACAAACCTTCATCCTCCAACAAGGTACGGATGCACAGTGGTGGTCCGAGAACGGGGCCAGCCTAATAGAGGGTTGTTGGCCACGGCTCCCCTCCCATTGAGATATGATGGGGATCCCACCTTGTGCCGGGGTTTCCTAAACCAGCTACAAATTTTTTTGGAACTGGTACCCCAGGCTTTTCCGAGCGAGAGAAGTAAGGTGGGATTCATGATTTAATTGTTAACTGGTCGAGCGCTAGTTTGGGAAAACCCAATATGGGAGATGGGCAAACCTATCACGACAAACTTTAATGAATTCGTAAGGGCCTTCCGTAATGTGTTCGAGGTTCCTGGGCACGCCGCCTCTGCAGCAAAACGTCTGATGAGAATTCAGCAGGGCGCACATACAGTGGCGGATTATGCTATAGAATTTCGTACACTCGCTGCAGAGGTTTGCTGGAATGATGAGGCCTTTGTGGCAGCATTTGCACAAGGCCTCAATGACAAAATAAAGGATGAGATAGCCGCACGTGAGTTGCCAGATGGGCTGGACAGATTCATAGAGTATACTACCTTAATTGATACTCGCATAAGGGAGAGGAGTCTAGATAAAGACCACAAGCAGAGGCCAACCATGGTGGGGGTGCCTAACCTGAATTGCCCACTCATTCCTCCCTCTCCTCCCACGGCTCCAGGCACCACGAACTGTAGTAGTGAACCTATGCAATTGGGGTTCCACCGTTTATCCAAAGAAGAGCGACTATTCCGACACAGGCAAGGCTTGTGCCTGTATTGTGGCAAGTCTGGCCACATATTACGCTCTTGTCCAGTACGGCCGGGAAACGAAAACACCTAGGATCTTGTAGGGGACAGATCCTAGGTGGTGTATACCAGTCCCCAGAGGGCACCCAGAATAAACCTGTGGTGGAGGTCCTGGCATCCTGGGATGGGTCCTCCTTTGTCGCTTCCGCCCTGATTGATTCCGGCGCGGCCAGTTACTTTATGGATAAATACTTCGATAGCCATCACAAGATTCCTTTGGTTGAGATGTAATCTCTACTAAATATTGAAGCCACTGATGGGAGACCTTTAGTACTTCCTCAGGTCACCCAGGAGACCTGCCCCTTGGTTATTCGTACTGGAGCCCTCCACATGGAGACCCTGAAATTTCAGATCATTCAGTCTCCACATTATGCAATTATTCTGGGTCTCCCATGGCTGCAAAAACACAACCCCATAATAGATTGGCGATCCTGCGAGATTCTGGCCTGGTCTGAGTTATGTACGACACAATGTTTACTCCAACCTACCAAAATTCTTTGTACCTCTCCCTCCTTACCGCTTGAATACCAATCATTCAGCGATGTATTCAGTAAGGGAGAGGCTAGCACTTTGCCACAACATTGCCCTTATGACTGTGCTATTAATATCATGCCCAGCTCGATGCAGCCTAAGGGTAGAACCTACCCATTGTCCTGTGAGGAGAATCAGGCAATGGAGGAGTATATCGCTGATGCCCTGGCCCGGGGCATAAATCGCAAATCTTCCTCACCTGTGGGGACTGGACTCTTTTTTTGTGAAAAAGAAAAATGGGGAACTTAGACCCTGTATTGATTACAGGGGCCTGAACAAGATAATGATCAAGAATGCCTACCCCATTCCGCTCATAATAGAATTGTTTGATCAACTCAAGGGTGCTTCCATTTTCACCAAACTCGACTTAAAGGAAGCATATAATCTGTTCAGAATAAAGGAGGGTGACGAGTGGAAATCCGCTTTTAACACTCGAACAGGGCATTATGAATACCTAGTGATGCCCTTTGGGCTACGCAATGCCCCAGCGGTTTTCCAAGAGTTTATTAACGATGTTCTTAGGGACATGTTACAGTTCTGTGTAGTGGTCTACCTGGATGATATTCTGATTTATTCTGCTGACCTGGAGACTCACAAAGAACATGTCAAAACTGTACTACAGAGGTTGAGAGAAAATAAGTTATTTTGCAAACTAGACAAGTGTGAATTCCATAGATCCAAGGTGCCGTTCCTAGGCTACGTGATTGGCAAAGATGGCATTGCCATGGACAAAGACAAACTGTCGGCCGTGTTGCAGTGGCCACATCCCATTGGCCTCAAGCCCTTGCAGCGGTTCCTGGGCTTTGAAAATTATAATAGGAAATTTATCAGTGACTACTCGTTGATTGTAAAGCCATTGACTGACATGACGCACAAGGGTGCTAATGCTTCAGTATGGTCCCCTGAAGTGGTAAAGGCATTTGAATCCCTGAAACCTGCATTCTCCTCAGCACCAGTTCTGTCTCATCCGATACCCAGTTTGCCATTTACCTTGGAAGTAGACGCCTCAGAGAGTGGTGTAGGGGCAGTGCTGTCACAGAGATTGGGTACAGGGAAGACCTTGATGCCATGTGGATTCTTTTCCAAGAAAATGACTAAGGCCCAGAGTGTCTACGATATTGGGGATCGCGAATTACTGGCAATTATTTTCACACTTCGTGAGTGGCGCCATCTGTTAGAGGGCACTAGGGCGCCGATCCTGATCCTTACAGACCACAAAAACCTTACCTACCTTTCGGAGGCCAAAAGGTTATCCCCTAGACAAGCTAGATGGGCCTTGTTTATGTCATGTTTCAATTTGATAGTATCATATTTACCGGGTACTAAGAATATTAAGGCAGATGCCTTATCCAGACAATTTGGTACAGATCCTGAGTCCGAGTCGGCATCAGTGCCTATTATACCTCCGGATCGCATCCTTGCCACTCTACATACCAGCATCACATCCCCATTGGGTCAAGAGATTTTGGCAGCCCAGGCCAATGCCCCTCCCGAGAAACCCAAGGGGAAATGCTTTGTGGATGAACCCTTTCGGGTTAAGTTAATGGAGACTTATCAGGCATCCCGTGCTGTCGGCCATGTAAGCAAGAACCAATTAATATGGTCATTATCCTGAATGTTCTGGTGGCCTACGCTAAGAGCGGATTGTGCAGCGTTCACAGCAGCTTGTACAGTGTGTGCCCGCTCCAAGTCTCCAAGGCACCTCCCAGTGGGGCTCCTGCAAGCTGTTCCTAATGGCGAGCGTCCATGGTCACCTGTATCAATAGATTTTATGGGAGAACTGCCTGCCTTTAATGGTTACACAGTCATTCATATGGTGGTTGATAGATTCTCGAAGATGGCACATTTTGTGCCACTCCCTGGTTTGCCCTCAGCTAAAACATTGGCCATGGTTTTTGCTAGAGAAGTATTCTGGCTTCATGGGGTACCCAAGGTCCTTGTCTCGGATCATGGGAGTCAATATGTATCTAGGTTCTGGAGGGCATTCTGTGACTAAATAGGCATCCAGTCGTCATTTTCATCTGCCTACCACCCCTAGACGAATGGGGCCACTGAACGCTCCAACCAGGGGTTGGAGCAGTTTTTATGGTGCTTTATCTCCAACCATCACGATAACTGGGCAGATTTGTTGCCATGGGCTGAGTTCACCAGAAATTGTGCCGTGTGCTCTGCCTCTGGGAGCTCACCCTTTCTCATCAACTATGGGTTCCAACCATGCTTGCTCCCAGGCACGTTTCAAGCACAGCAGATGCCAGCCCTAGATGAACATATTAGGCAACTCCACGCCACTTGGGCACAAGTCCAGAATTCTCTCAGGGACTCATTTCAAAGAGTTCAGCGGCATGCCAACAGTAGACGTCTGGTGGCTCCTGTGTTACAAGTGGGGGACCGAGTATGGTTGTCATCCAAGAATTTCAAATTGCAAGTTCCATGTGGCAAGTTGGCTCCTCGATTTGTGGGTCCATTCTGGGTGCTCCGTAGAGTTAAACCTGTTGCCTATGCTTTAGAGTTGCCTGCCTCTATGAGAATTCATAACGTTTTCTATCTGTCCCTTCTCAAGCCCCTGGTGTGCAACCACTATACCACCACTCAGGCAGTTCAAGCTCTAGTACGTATTGAGGATCACGATGAATATGAAGTGCAGAGCATTTTAGACTCACGTAGATTCCGTGAACAGATCCAATACCTGGTACACTGGAAGGGATATGGCCCAGAGGAACGCTCATGGATAAACCACTCTGACATCCATGCTCCACTATTGTTGCGCAGATTCCATGCCAAGTTCCCAGCTAAACCCAGACCTCCCTCAAGACGGGGGGTGGGGGTCGTTGAGAGGGGGGTACTATCAAGGTGCCCGTGATCCTAGAGCGACATTCTTAGCTCCTGGTTTACACTGGCTGCGCTCTTATTGGCTCTGGGCTATTGCTCCTCCCAGGGCTTGCCTTTAAATACGCCCTCCTGTCACTATACCGGTGCCCTTTCGTGGTGTACCCGTATCTAGCGACTAGTTGTTATTGTTTCCTGTTTCCGTGTATGACCCGGCTTGCCTAAATACGCTTGTGCCTGACGCTCCTGTGATCCGATCCTGTTGATGACCTGGACTGGCTGACTAACTCCTTGTGTACCGAACTTGCCTGGCTGAGTATCCGATTCTGTTACCGATTAGGACTGGCTGACTAACTCCTTGTATACTGAACAGGCGTGGCTGAGCATCTGATTCCGTTTCTGACTAGGAATGGCTAACTATCCGTTACACCGATCTGGCTGGGCTAGTGTTGGTGGTCCTCCTGGCTGGCTGTGAAGTCTGTGTGTGCCGACCTGGTAGAGCTGCTAGTTCCGTCACTTACTGGACTAGTCTATTACCTCCATATACTATATGGGCATACACCGGTCCAGGACCGGTTATGTTACATGCCTATCTCCCGCTCGCTCGCCGCTCCTGCTGTCTCCGGGAGCTTGTGGGAGTCCTTGTACTCACCAGTGTCTGTGTTGCCTCCGGTAACCCGATAATATCTGGGTCTAGCCATTGCCACACTGTTGCCCGTGTTGCCTCAGTTAACCCTAGTAACCTAGGGCCGTTACAATGCCAGTATCTGGTGTCTGTTGTCTCAGTTAACCCTAGCGTGCTAGGGTCCAGTCACAGTTCAAGTCCGGTCTGTGTTGCCTCCGCTCACCCTAGCGTACTAGGTTTTGTCACTATAAGTACCACTGCCGTATTACCTCCGTTAACCCTAGAGTGCTACAGCCTAGTTGATGCCTGAGTCCATGTTGTGTTGCCTCCGTTAACCCTAGTGCTCTAGGGCTTTGTCGTTGCCAGAGTACTGCCTGTGTTGCCTCAGTTAACCCTAGTGTTCTAGGGTCCCGTTACTGCCAGAGTCCTGCCCGTGTTGCCTCAGTTAACCCTAGCGTGCTAGGGTCCCGTTACTGCCAGAGTCCTGCACTTGCTGCCTCAGGCTACCCTACTCTCCTAGGGTCAGTTCTCTGCCAGTGTTTTGCCAGTGTTGCCCACATTAACCCTAGTCCACTAGGGATTGCCCTTCAGTCACCCATCGCCTGTGCCACCTATTGCGTTGTGGGACTGTTGAGGATATTATTGTTCCTGTAACTTGCTGAGAATCTGCCTACAAGTCCAAGATCACTATACTTGTTTGCTGACTATTTCAGTGTTTGTAGTATTTCCCTGACCTGCGTCAGATATGGAAAGTACTTGGTACGGACCTTATCTGGACCTGAGTGGGGTTATTGTACATTATTTTCAATAAAGCTTTTAACCTTACCAAACTGTCTGAATGTTCTTTTACAAACAGTAACAAACCGTGACAGATCAATAGCCAAGTCAGACAATGCCATCACATGAGTAGGTGATGGATGGCTCCTCTTTTTAACTTTGGAGGGATGGGAGACAAGCTCTGCCCATTCCTCCAGTGTCCCCCTATTTATTTTAAATGTCCTCTTCCTTGGGGTTTCATCCTTAGAAGAGGAGATATCCTCTTTAGAGGTCTGGGATGTTTCTTGCTTCCTCCCCCTCCCCTACACTGGTAGAAGTGTTAATGCTTGGGGTGGGGGTGATGTTACAAGGGCAGTAGAAACACAGGGGGTTGTGGTGGCATTCTTCTCCTTCTTACTTTTTCTGCAGCCTTAAAGGTAGCTGCAGCTCGTGATGTCACTGGTGAGGAAGAAGGAGGTGTGGAGTCTGTGGTGGTGGGGCTTGGAACAGCCTCTGTATTGCTCTCTGAAGGGGGGTTTCTCTTTTAATGCCCCTGCCATGGTGGTCTTAGAAGGGCTGGGTGCTGCACGTGAGGTGCTTGGCATTGGAGCTGGGGCTGCTGTTTTACATCTCTGCCCCTTGGGGCAGCTTTGGGGTGTATGATGGAGTTGAAGTCTAATATCGCTACGATTCCCCTGGGTTGCAAAGGGAGAGTACTAAAATAGGGGCTGTGGTGTTGGGCCTTGGAACAGCCTTCTTAATGCTTTCTGAATGGGGGGTTTCCCTTTTGAGAGGGCCATACCATGGTGATCTTAGCAGGGCTGGATGCTGACCATGAGGTGTTTGACATTGGAGCTGGGGCTGGCATTTTAGATCACTTCACCCTGGGGCAGCTCTGGCACATATGTCCAGCTCTTTGCACAAAAAACACCTCACTTCCTCTGTGCTGCAAAATATTCTGTACAGCACCCCTTCAAAGTTGACCCCAAAGGATCCCTCAACATTCTGTGCACCCAGAGGCAGGAGCACTTGTACCTGCTTCTTAAAGGAGACCACATGTTTTAGTGCTCTCTCTTTGCAGCACAGGGGGAATCTTAGAAATGTTGTATTTTAACTCCCCTAGGGCTTACAAGTGGGGGTGTAGTAAAGGGTCAGGTAGGAAGGGGGTACATTAGATAGCACTATTCATGTGTCCACCCCTTCCAGGGGTTCTACAGGGATATAAGTCCTCCCACTGTGATCCCCCTCTGCACTAAAATATGTGCAGCAGCATCATGCATACAAAAAAAACAGCTTTTTATATTAACTTACTATACAATTGTAGTGCCACAGCTGAAGAGAAATTCATTTGTAATTGACTGTTTCTTGTTCTAAGGAATATATTTCGTTAACACTAGCAAAAAGGGCATGGCATTACCCTTGGGGATTAAGGGCTAGATTCAAATGTTGGCGTTGGCAGAAAAAACTGGCGACTCTGGTTTTAACGTCAACTGAGCAATGCAAATGTTCCACTAGTAAGAAAACGCCTATTTTTTTTGGAGAACAGCACAGTAGGCAGAGTAAAAAATCCACGTTGACGGTTCTAAACAGCATTCTCTGTGCTTTTCCCTACTCAGCCACTAGGGGAACACAGAGATGGCTTTTAGCACCATGGACAGCTTTGAATGCCATAGGGATGTGCACTGCTCACCCCTGTGGCATTCAAAGGGTTACAATAAAGAAAACTAGTACACCAAGCACTACACAATGCCCCCTTCCATTCCCCCCCTTAGTATGTCACATATATTGCATATATGTGACACACTAACCCCATCCATATCCACCTCATGGACTTCCATGTAGTGGAGAAATCTGTCTTTTATTCCACAATTAACCCTTTGAGTACCAGAGAGGTAGGAAAGGATTGCTTAGCATGTTTCCTACACCTCTGGTACCCAAAGGGTTAATAGGCAAGGTATGGACTACATACCTTGCCTGTATATATGTGCGTGTGTGTGTGTGTGTGTTTTAAACTTTTTTTTATTATTAAAATACTATTATTACACATACTTTAAATTAGATCTCATTCATTTTTAACGCCCTACCTCCTGTGTCCCATTGCTATTAGTACTTTTGCTCCACTCTCCTTCAAATGGAGAGTGGAGCAAAAGTACTAATAGCAATGGGACACAGTAAGTAGAACATTATAAATGGATGAGATCTAAGTTAAAATACAATTGAGGGAGCAGGCTGCACTCTGACTGCAGCTTCCCTCATCTTCATTAATAAATTCCTCCTTCATTCTTAATTCCATTGCTGCAGGTGGCTGTGAAGCCCGCAGCATAAGAAATGGCTGGGCACTATCGAGGCATTGGATGAAGCGGGAGGAGGGGAGAGAGACATAGGAGGAAGTGGGTGGTAGGCTTCTACTTGCTGTCCTCTTCCTCCGATACCTCTCGGCAGTAAATACAAGCCTACCACCCGCTTCCTCTTATGTCTCTCTCCCCTCCTCCCGCTTCCTCCAATGCCTCGCTAGTGCCCAGCCGTTTCTTATGCTGCGGGCTTCACAGCCACCCACAGCAATGGAATTAACCCTTTGAGTGCCAGAGTGGTACGGAATGCATTGCTTAGCAATGCATTCCATACCACTCTGGCACTCAAAGGGTTAAGAATGAAGGAGGAATTTATTAATGAAGATGAGGGAAGCTGCAGTCAAAGTGCAGCCTGCTCCCTCAATTATATTTTAACCCTTTGAGTGCCAGAGTGGTACGCAACGCATTGCTTTACAATGCGTTGCGTACCACTCTGGCACTCAAAGGGTTAACTTAGATCTCCTCCATTTATAATGTTCTACTTACTGTGTCCCATTGCTATTAGTACTTTTGCTCCACTCTCCATTTGAAGGAGAGTGGAGCAAAAGTACTAATAGCAATGGGACACAGGAGGTAGGGCGTTAAAAATGAATGAGATCTAATTTAAAGTATGTGTAATAATAGTATTTTAATTAAAAAAAAAAGTTTAAAACACACACACACACACACACATATATACAGGCAAGGTATGCAGTCCATACCTTGCCTATTTACCCTTTGGGTACCAGAGGGGTAGAAAACATGCTAAGCAATGCTTTCCTACCTCTCTGGTTCTCAAAGGGTTAATTGTGGAATAAAAGACAGATTTGTCCACTACATGGAAGTCCATGAGGTGGATGTGGATGGGGTTAGTATGTCAAATATATGCAATATATGTGACATACTAAGGGGGGGGCATGTGGAAGGGGGCATTGTGTAGTGCTTGGTGTACTAGTTTTCTTTATTGTAACCCTTTGAATGCCACAGGGGTGAGCAGTGCACATCCCTATGGCATTCAAAGCTGTCCATGGTGCTGAAAGCCATCTCTGTGTTCCCCTAGTGGCTGGGAAGGGAAGCACAGAGAAAGCTGTTCAGAACTGTCGACGTGGATTTTGGATTTTCTGACTGAACTTGATACTTTGGAGTGCTGTGATTGGCTGTGGTGCTAGGTAACATTTTTATCGTGTGTTTTATGGTAAGATTTTCTATGGGACGCAGGTTTAAGGTTAACGTGTATTTTGTTGGTTATCGCTCGTTAGCCTTTCTGGGTAAGGAAGATTTGAATTTCACGTTACCTGGTCTTGCTTAACGCGCGAAGGCAGTTTTTTTTTCTTCACGTTGGTTTTAACGCCAACATTTGAATTGAGCCCTAAGTCCTTTGAGTACTTCAGGGACACTGACATCCAGGTAAATCCAGAAAAGGAAACAATGTTCATAATGACTGTATAGACTGTATTATGTGTGTGTATGTGTATGTTGTGTGTGCATGTGTGTATTGCGGGCATGTGTGTTGTGCATATGTGTGTATTGCGGGCATGTGTGTTGAGCATGTGTGTGTATATTTTGTGTGTGTTGCGGGCGTGTGTGTGTGCTGCAGGCGGGCATTTGTGTTGCATGCGGGAGTGTGTGTTGCGGGTGTGTGTGTGTGGCGTGCGTGTGTGTGTGGCGTGCTTGTGTGTGGGGTGCTTGTGTGTTGCGTGCGTGTGTGTTGTGGGCTTGTGTGTGTGTTGGGTGCTGTAGGCGTGTGTATGTTGTGTAAGTGTGTGTTGTGGGCTTGTGTGTTGCGGGATTGTGTTTGTTGCATGCATGTGTGTTGCGTGTGTGTGTGTTGAGTGTGTGTGTTGCGGGCGTGCATGTGTGTTGTGGGCGTGTGTGTAGTATGGGTGTGTGTTGAGGGCGTGTGTTGCGGGAGTGCATGTGTGTGTTGCAGGCAAACATGTGTGTTGCGGGCATGTGTGTGTGTTGTGGGCATGAGTATGTGTTACGGGTGTGCGTGTGTGTTGCGGGTGTGTGTGTGTCTTGAGGGGTGTGTGTTGCGGGCTGTGGACGTGCATGGGTTGCGTTTGTGTGGGTGTTGCTGGCGTGTGTGTGTTGCGGGTTTGTTGCCTGTGTGTTGCGGGCATGTGTGCTGTCTGTATGTATTATGTGTGGTGCGTGTGGTGCATATATTGCATGTGTGTGTGTGTGTGTGTGTGTATTGTGTGTGTGTATAGTGAAGAAGGCCCCTGCAATCCCTTACCTTATCAAGTGACAGAGGAAGGAAATTGCCTATTTGTTTTTTGAAAGAGGAGAGGAGGAGGGTTACTCTTTGAAGATAAAATCACCAAGAGTATGCTAGTCACAGAATTGCGAGTTCCATTCAGGTCCATGTATGGGGTGATTCCAGTTTGCACAGTTTCTTCTTTTTGGATGAGGAACCATGAGACCAGTCTCTCACTTCTGGGTTCTTGGTACTTTTTGTGTGGCAGGAACAGTGTAAGGTAAGGCATTTGTAATTAATGCGTTGGGGAGCAGGGTAGTAGAGCAACATGTAACCATTGTAAGACAATGTTCTTAATGACTGGATTGTTGAATTTACGTGTGTGTTTGTATAATGTATTGTGTTGTGCGTGTGAGTGTGCATTGCATGTGTTTTACACGTGTTTTGCTTATGTTTTGTGCACGCTTATGTTGCACGTCGTGTGTTGCGTGTGGCGGGCGGGCATGTGTGTTGCGGGCGTGTGTGTTGTCTTTGTGTGTTGCAGGCGTGTGTCTGTGTATATTGTCTGTGTGTGGGCATGTTAACCCTTTGAGTGCCACAGTGTTGAACATGGCATTACTTTGGTACCTCTTTGCCAGTCAAAGGGCTAAGGCATACAATGTGTATTAAAAGTGCTCATTAGTGTAACAGTGGTGGAGTGTGCTGAATGCACTCCATGTGATTTTTGGTGAAAGCTGCAGAGAAAACAGCACTGTTTGTAGCATAAACATAATGTGGTGATGTGTGAAATTTTTGTCCCCAACAGGAGAGTGTCAGCCATTTTTTTGGTTTCACTGAAGGGATACTGAAGGGTGTGGACATTTAAATGAGTGTCTGTATGTTGTACTGACACAGTGTGTGTGAGATATGCTAACGTCCTCCTAGCTGCTCCCTGGGGTATGTATGTTGGGCAATGGCAGTCTATAGGAGATCTGCATATGTGTTCTTATGTGCCAGCCCTGGGGTGTGTGTATTATAATTTTGTGTGTAGTACTGGGCTCTGGCAACAGAGGACAATGCAAATCTCCTCCTAGCTGCCTCCCTGGGGGTGTGTGTGGCACGGACGTAGAATTTGTGGTCACCTGACCACTTCTTCTTTTATAGTATAGATAAGGAATGTTCATATATGCTGGACTGAGCATCTCTTAGCTAATCTCTCTAGCTCCCGGTCAAGAAACTAGACTGACCACAGCAACAGATGTTATGGGGGTAGAAGTGATTGTGTGATAACTGGCAGGTAGAAAAATCTGATGAAATGAATTGGGACAGGAGTGGGTAGGGGGGTTGAAAGCTTTTCAGTTGAACTACAAACATTCTTCTTGTATGATAATTACCACGTAGGCTATGTCAGAGATCTTACAGCGATAACAGAAGACCGGACACTGTATATTTGTAGCATAAAATAAATGAACAATATAAATAAATACATTCGAAATCTTGCACACAATCTAGGTATGACACACTTTTTCACAGTGAACAGAATTGATAAAAAGAATCAATTAGTCATATTCATGAAACAAAATATGTAATTTTATTTAAAGCTAATTAAAATGTGATATATAAAATACAATAGTAATAGGTGAATTGGGACTATAAAGGTATGTAAAACTGACTCAGTAATATATATCAGGCAACAGTTCTAGACTAAGATATATATTATGACATAAGAAAATATATCAGATAACGGCACAGGTAACACACATTTATAGATATCCAGAGGTATAGTCTAGAAATGTTTGAATCCAGAAGTAGTGAGGGTTAACAATTCCTACAATTTAGACAATACAGTATGTGGCAGTGTAACAACACCTGCCCCACCCCGTATTTACTAAGGCAATAAGAGCGGCAGGAAACTTGTCACTTGAGTGGTGTTCAATAGGACACAGGTCAAGTGACAACCCTTAATAACCACAATGCACAATATTGCAAGAAATATTGCACTCTATCTGAAAGACTTAGGGCTAGATTTAAAGGCAACAGTTAAACCAGCCGCTAAGTGAAAAAGGCACATCGCTCGCAAATAATACAGGAGTTACGGCAGATTCAATAGCTACTCTACGAGAATAGCTATCGAGAGTAGGCACACAAAAAACACGTAACACAAAAGCCGTTGTCGCTCATGTTAATGCACAACGGGCGGCCAAATCACACGATAACAGCGCTCAAAACAACATCTAACATAACGGCTGCCGTTGTCTAGCAACCATGATTGATGCCAAAACAAATTCAAACACACAGCCAATCACAAAGCCCCAATGTATCAAATAACTTCAAATACACCTATATATACCCAAAAATAACCGTCACACACTGTCTGTTATCGAGTTCTTCAGAGCCAGATATCAGGACCCAGGAGCGGAGGATAGTCATTAGAGAGAGGGAGAGAGGCGCGTTCATTGGAGGTAGAGGAGTTTTTGAGTTTGGAGAGAGGAGAGCATTGCACAGAATACGACACATAGCACATCTTTGCACATATTACATACACACATACAAACACAAACACATACATATACATACACATAGTCCTTTTATTTTATAACACCTTACACATTTTACTTTTTATTTTGACAGTGTGAATCTGGGAGTGAAAGTGTGTGACAGAGAGTGAGTGGATCGAGTGTGTCTGTGAGGGCCTGTGGGAGTGCCTGGGTGTGACTGGGTGAGTGATGGCCAGGAGAGGAGGACAGGAGAGAGGGATGGGGAGAGTAGTGGAGAAGGAGGAAGCTCAGGAGGGGATCCCTCAGCAGAGCAGGGGTGGCAGAGGGAGATCTGCAGGGCGGAGGGGGACCCGGCCCACAAGAGCAGGCACACGCAGGACAGGGACAGAACCTGCAGTGGGATGAGGGGTAGTTGCTGGGGAGCACCCCACACAGTCAGGGTCAGACCAGGCAGGGCACTCCGGCTCTGAATCCTCCCATGCCGGAGCTGACGAGGGCAGGATCAGGGACCCCAAATACACAGAGGAGGAGAACACAGCTCTCGTGGAAGCTGCCCTGGAGAGGCAGAGTGTTCTCCACCCAACGGCGAAGGTCCTTGGCCTGTCAGCGAGGAGGAAGGCAGCCTGGAACCAAATATGCAGCCGGGTCAACGCGGTGGCTCCATGCAGGCGAGACGTTGAGTCCATCAAAAAGAGATGAGGCGACTGCCGGAGGGTCGTCAAGAATAAGATGACAGAGCTCGCCAAGCACGCCCGAGGCACTGGAGGTGGACCAGCAGTCCCTATCACCTTCTGCGGCTGGGAGGAGATGGTGCAGCAGACCATGTCCCCGACCCTGATCGAGGGGGTCATTGGAGGAACTGACACTGGGGATGAGAGGAGCCTCCACACTACCGGTAAGTGCAACACTACAGAACAACACACTACAGCAACCAACACCAGCTGCACACACAGTCACACCTCAACACATATCCATCACTCAACCATACAACTGCACCAACACAGCACCATGAGGGTTAAAAAAAGGACACAACACCTGGACAAATGACAACGTCCAACTTGGGACAAACCTGTCAAAGTCCTACTTCAACCCTCCTGTCGCTGTGCTCATCACACACAATACACAAACCGTTATGTTCAAAATGTCGTCTGTTAAATATCATCACTGTTCACACACAATGTCACCCATGTCTCCACCCCCACCCTAACCCCTTGAGTGCTAGAGGGATCATCAATCAACAATGCATTGGCAACCCCTCTGGTACTCAGGGGGTTAACCAGACAACAAGTCAATAGGCCAACGATCACATGCTACACAGGGGACATTCACTAAGCGGTGACAAACAGATGGTGGACATAAAGTAACCCTCACACACCCTCACTTCACCAATACCAGTGTTAGTCCATGGAGAATATGCAAAAACAAGAATCAAGTTTATAAGGTCTCATTGTACAGACTCCATGGAAAACACTGGCAATGGGGAAAGGAGATCACTGGAGAAGTCACCATCATGTTCACTTTATCAGTTCTACATCACTGCTTACTGAATCACAAAAAGGGGGCATCAGGTCATACATCCCAGTGTCACACAGAATAAATGCTTGTAGGTGCAACACACAGGCCGAAAACTATTACACAGAATTCAAGCTGGAAAATGTAGGCATTGGTGTGGCTGCAATCATTTACTCTGACTTGAAATGACATATATCCCATATCTGATTCCCACATGGATCCACAGGGGTGCTAATGCCATGGATGGATGGTACACCAGCCGCTCTTTGCAGGATACACATGGGAAACAAATTGCAAACATTGTACCTTGGTCACCAACAGGCCATGACTGATGGATATCTAGGACTGAGTACGGTTGCCTCACACAGAAGGATGGATGGGCTCATACACAGAAAAAAACAGGCCTCAATCAAAGATATCCCTCACTACTGGCTGGATTGTTGCCCTTAGGATTCAAATGTTTGTTACTAAATATGTTCCAACACGATGTGAACAGAGATCACTTCACTGGATGTGATTGGCTTACTGGACAGATATGTGCACCCATCACAAATCAACCTACATTGCAAACATCCAAATACACATACATAGTATATCACACTCTATGCAGATGGGATATACGAGGTATGTTCATATCCATCATATCAGTACAATGTCTTGTTGGATGGGTGCACATGTATAGCCAGTAAGACTATCACACCTACTGAACTGCTCTCTGGCTTCACATCTTGGAAGGATATTACTGTATCCATATGAAGGGTACATATCCACATACAAATATGACCATTGCTACTTGTGTGTCACTGTAATGGGATAGCAATGGGTAATGTCATCATGATGTCATATCATTGCCATCGTTAACAAATGTGTCTTGATCTAAGTCCCATCCCTCCAACACTCATGGTTATACAGATATTGTGACAGGTGGAGATATCTATCATGTGACCACACGGAGGCTCTTCAACAGAGCCAAAGTCGCAACATGTCGAGATAAATACCTCTTTGGAATGGTCCACAGAGTGTGCTTGCAAAACATGCACACTCTGTACACCATTCCAATTAAGTATTGTTCTCCAAATGGGCGATTTGGGCTCTGCTGAAGAGCCCTCGTGTGGACAAATGACTGAAATCTACATCTGGCACATAGAGCAATATCTGAACAACCATGAGGGTAGGAGGGATAGGACTAACAGAGAGCAACATCTGTTTTCACAATCTCTACAATCTGACATCAAGGTGGACTTAACCTTTGCCATCCCGAGTTAAACAATGGTATTCCTACTGCTGAAAGGTGTGTTGATACAAAAGGTATCACAGCTCAGACGTGGATATGTCAGGGGCAATATCCCAGTGGCATGAAATTGTACAGTGGTGCTGTTACTACGCAATCATATGGACAGCTCTGGTACAGGGACCAGATATCTACATGGGAGGGTGTTGCAACCGCCCCACTGTACTATTTCGGGCCACTGTGATATTGCACCTCAAAATGAAACCTTCACCGGTAATAACTCAAACAACACCTTTCAGCAGTGGGAGTACCCTTGTTTACCCAGGGGGATTAACCCAAACACATATATTTGTCTTTAACACATATCAAAGTATAACTGTCTCCATAAACATATGGCTAAGGTCACTAATCACAACATCTTCTTCCTCCACACAGCTTACGGCCGTCAAGCCCAGCGGGAGACAGTGGAGGAGGCTATGTCACCCCCCAGTGAGGAGGACACAGAGGAGGGGACCAGCCGGTTGTCACCTTACCCACCATCACCATCCCCTCCACCACAGGCTGCACCACCACAGGCTGGACCACCACAGGCTGCACCACCACAGGCTGGACCACCACAGGCTGCACCACCACAGGCTGCACCACCACAGGCTGCACCTCCCCAGTACAGTGGCTGGATGCCACAGGAGGAGAGGTGGACATATCCATCCACCTCCACCAGCTACTACCCTCCTTCAGCAACACCACCACCGCCAGGGAGGCAATGGCTGCCAGGGACAGTGGCCACCACCCAATATGGGCCATATGCCTCACAGATAAACCCACCCTCCTGGATGGCTCCACAGCATGCCCCAAGGTATGATCCGAGGTGGGGTCCCACCACCTATCAGTGGCCACCATATGACCCTTGGCCACTGGACTACCCACACCTGGGCCTGATTGGTGAGCCCCAGCGCCCCCTACCCAGGGACATATTCACACCTCCACCAGCACACACATCATTGGGCAGCTCTGGATCACTTGATGTGGTGGGCATATGCCCATCATCTGCACCAGCCACTCCAACAGCAGCCACAGCATCCTCAGCAGCAGCAGAGGAAACAGCACCTCCAGCAGAGGAGGAAACAGCACCTCCAGCAGAGGAGGAAACAGCACCCTCAGCAGCAGAGGAGGAAACAGCACCCTCAGCAGCAGAGGAGGAAACAGCAGCACCAGGGACACCGGGCACATCCACCTCCAGCACCGCACGCCTCACAGGGATGGAGGTGGAGTGTATGGCCCTTCAGAGGAGACTACTCCGGTCAAGCAGGAGTACTGACAGCAACATCACCAGGAGCAGGAGGCAATCCAGGAGGAACATTGGCCAATTGGAGACCAGAATCCAAGCCCTGGAGTCAGAGGTGGCCAGGGGGAACACACTACTCCAGCAGCTCAGGACTGGTGTGATGGACATGTTGACCCAGGTCCTTGTGGAGTTGAGGGAGATCAACCGCAGGGAGAACCTGAGGATGGAGAGGGCGAACTTGCGTTCCACCGAGGGGTCTACTTCAACCAACACCCCCTCCAGTGTTACCCCTGAAGCCACACCTAGGGGACAGAGGGTTACCAGGAGATCCACAAGGGCATCCACCTCTGGCACTCAGGCTAAGACCCCCCCCCCACAAAAAAGGAAAAAATGAAAGGCCCAACCTGTCAACTTTCTCCTCAATAAAAAAAACATTTTAGTTTTATTCCTGTCTGATCTGTTGTGTCTTCAGTTATGGATTGTGTGGCAGGGTTGTCTCCAATGCATTGCCATACAATGCAGTGAACACAACCTCTGCCTGGGTGATATATTAGTGGGATGCTACAACATGGGTTCACACACACACACCGTTGTACAAATTCAACATGTAATACATCCCTGGAGCCATATGACACCACTGTGTTATATGGCGGTGTTGTGTGTTGAATTTGAACATCAAAACATACCCCTTAGCACAACAAATGGTACAACATTGAACATTCGTCTACTTCATATGTTGTGTTTAACCCTTTTAGTGCCAGAGTGGTAGGCAACGCATTGCAAAGAATTGCGCTGGGGACCACTCTTGCACTCAGTGGGTTAATGAGATTAGCAGACAAACAGCTCTGTGACTTAGCGGGGACATTACAAGCAGGAACAGCTAAATGGGACATGTATCCATATTGTCTTGGATTCACACACTCATTGTGCAACTAACTTACTGGGGAAGCTAATGTTTTTAACCTAGGATTTCAATGTGTAGCACACACATTGATATCCTGGGGTGAGCATTGGTGTCTCCAGTAAGTTGAGTTGCTGTTTCCCTAAGGGTGTAACAACAGACTTCACCAGTGATAACACATGTCCACTTAGTCTGTTCGTTGATATAGCCCATGTACTGAGATATGTCAAAGTCAAGCAAAATCTCAGAACATTGATTATACTGAGCAATACAGAATATGTGGACATGTATTCACTGTGGAAGTATGTCCCCTGTATCACCTCTTTATCACTCCCACAACACATTGGTGCATCATTGCCACCATCATCTGTTTGCATGGATACATCATAGAGTCCACTCACTGGCAAACAAGTGGTGGACTCCTGTGTTGTGGGTGATGCCTTTCCATGTATGGGGGATACTCTATCCTGGATGTGGTTACGCATTGACAAATGTGTTCTCAAATATATCCTCCTACAGACACAGATTGAATGTTGATGGTTCATCTTTATTGTGTCTCAAAGTACATTAGAATGTACATGTGTTTTCTGTGTGTATTGCCTATATGCATTTAACACCTGTATGTGAACACTAAATGTACTTTGAAACTAAATTGTACTACTTCAGTAACACTGCTGCCCTGCTCATGTGTTGTCCACATGGTTTGACAACTCTGTAGTTGAGCATCCTAACTGTACAGGTAATAACACTCAAGAAATGGTGTTTTCTGTGTCTCTATGAGAATGTTCCAGTAGAGGTTTGTGTGAACCTCAGGTCAAACTTTGCATCACCAATAACATCACCATAAACAGCAAGGGGGTGATCTTCATGAAGATGTTGTCAAGACATCAATCCAGTCACATGGAAGATCTTCAGTTCAAGGATGGATCATGTTACAGATGCCTGCGGGACAAGAGGACAGGATTTGGAGCAGTGGACATGAACTGATCATCAAGCAACAACAATTTAGTCTTTTTAATCCCCTCAATCTTCTTGATTACAGGTGTGTACACAAACCATTGCTTGACAATGTGTTGTGTACTCATCTGTAACCAATTCTGTGGGGAACTTAGGACATGTGCACCAGCCCTATGGATTTGTGCCCCTGACATGTATACACACATAAACAAGTGTTCTGAGAGCTCCATGGAACAAATTACATTGTGCTGCCACTGTGAAAGTGACAGTGGCAGCACAATGTCATTTGTTCTATGGAACTGTTAGGACATATTTGTTGATGTGTGTATTCATGTCGGGGGCACATTGGTCTGCACACTCACAGGTCAGCATGGAGTCCCTGGTAATCTGATCTACGTCTCATGACCTCTACATTGTGTGCCCATACCACTGTACATCCACCCCTGTGCTGCTCTTCTCAGCTGTAGCACAGTACAGGTCCCATATTGAGTCTGATGTCCCTTCTAATGCATATCATTAGATAATACTCTTTCGCTACTGGGCTAGCATGGTTGTTCAGGCTATAATCATGGCATATCCAGTTAGTTGCTGTCAATCAAGCCGTGTAAGGTGATGAACATGAGTAATATGTTGTACCTTGTTTGTCCTGGGGGTGTGCGTGATATCCTTGGGGTCTGTATGTCAACGTGGAGAGTGGAATGGAGGATGGTTGTTGAGTCCACACACACAATTTGCCATGTCCACTGCCAGTGCAGTGCTGTGTCACTGTTCCTGTGGGGTGAGACAGAACAAAATGTGCAGTGTGGTTAGTGTCACAGGACTGATGGGGGACTTGCATGGATTGTTTGCATGCATGTGTTATACTCACAGGTGAAGTGTTCCGTGATGAGCCTGTCTCTGATCTGTGCCCCTCTCATGGTCTCCTCCACATGCCCGATGTCCGTGGCCACTTCCTGTATGGGGGGGGTCCGGGATGTGATCCAGCAGTCTGGTGTCCACTGCGATGTTGTGCAGTATTGCGCACGCCACAATGATGTCACACACCTTAGCCGGTGCATACTGCAGTGCTCCCCCAGAGTGGTCCAGACATCGGAATCTTGACTTGAGAAGCCCAAATGTCCGCTCAATAGCATTCCTCGTTCTGGCATGAGCCTGGTTGTAGCTTTCCTGGACATGTGTTTGGGGATTGGCCAGAGGGGTCAGTAGCCAGGACTTGCATCCATAGCCAGCATCACCTGTGTAATGTGAGTGACATGGTGAGACAGGGAGCACATGTTGTGTGAATGATGTTTTGTGTGGTGGACGTAGTATCTGTGGGTCAGGTGCATGCTGAGCAGCGTGGTGTGTACGCCTGTGTATGTGGTGTGATTTTGTTTTGTGAATTCACCCACTAGCCATCCCCCTGTAAAGGTTCCATTCTCAAAATCTCTGTGGGCTGAGGAGTTTTGTAGAATGTATGCATCATGTGTGCTGCCAGGATATTTTGCACAGACATTCATGATCCTCATGTTGCTGTCACACACCATCTGCACGTTGATGGAGTGGAAGTTCTTCCTGTTGATGAATAGCTGTGCGTCACGTGCTGGGGCCTTAATCCGGACATGGGTGCAATCTATAGCACCCATGACCCTGGGCATGCCTCCCTTTGCGTAAAAGGCCTGCTTGACGTGTATCCAGTCCATGTCGGTGGTGGGAAAATGTATATAGGTACTGGCCTTGCTTTTGAGGGCTGGCAGGACCTGGGCCAGCACTCTGGAGAATGTGGCCTGTGACATGCCAGATGCGTAACCCTCAGTGGACTGGAAGGCCCCGCTTGCCATGAAGTGTGTGGCACAGAGTAGTTTCTGCAGGCCAGTTAGGGCATGGTTGTGGATGTAGATGGGATCCACCTGCTCCTTGATGACCTCATACAAGGCAATGATGCTGTCAGGCCTCAACCTGTAGCGATCAATGACCTCGTCATCAGCCATTCCAAAGAGGGTGACCCTTGGGCGGTATACCCTGGGCCTTGGTGGTCGTCTATACATCCTGTGCCCTCCAGGTGGGGATGGACTCCTGTGTGGCTGCTGAGCCAGAGCCTCCTCACTTGCAACAGGTGAAGGCTGTTGATGAGGCATGCTTGGAGGTTGCTGATGTTCCCTAGCTCTCTCCCTTGCACGCCTTCTCCGCAGTCTTCGCAACAATATGTAACCCAACATACTGTTTGCTCTATCTGTCTCTATCTATCTATCTATCTATCTATCTATCTATCTATCTATCTATCTATCTCTATATCTCTCTCTCTCTCTCCCTGAGTGGAAAACAAGCCACAAGTGAGTGTGTTGAGTTGTCCCTTTAAGTACTTGCTAGGGCATTGTGTAGGTGTGGTGATGAGGTGAGTGCTGACCAATGGTGAGTTGTTTTTGTCCAGGTAAGTGTTTGCAGGTGTGTGTGTTATAAGATGTGGTGTGTTGTGCTTGTGCTGTGTGTGCCATTTGCGGACGTGCAGTTGTGGGGTGCAGGTCGCGTGTTGATGTTGCCCAGGTGAGCTTGTATTTGCAGGTGTCCGCTTTGTGTGATGACCCCCATTGTTCCGTGCCATGTTGTGTTGTTGTTTTTTTGTGTGTCGTTGTCCCTGTGGTGTTGGTTGTTGTTGTGTGTGTAGTGATTTGTGTTGTGTGTACATGTTTTTGTGTTGTTTTGGCATTGCACGGGTTAATTTTCCCATTTACATGGTTGTGCGGTAAGCCTTTTGTGTGTTTTCCTATGTAACGGGTGTTTTGTTTTGGCCGTTAAGTGTCTAACGGCTAAGAAAAGTGGGTCTTAACTTTTAGCCGTTAGGTGTGTCTTTTTTTCAGCCGTTATCAGTACCGCAAGCCTTTGAATAGCTCTGGGGTATGTTGTTGAATGCGTCTGAATGCACGTAAGTGTATCGGCCGTTAGGATTGTGCAACTGCCGTTAGCTGTTATTTAGATGGATCTTTGAATTGCAACATGACACTTAACGCACCCGTTAGTGATTTTTTTTGCTAACGGCTGCCTTTAAATCGAGCCTTTAAAGTCTCAGATCAGCCAAATGTAGACTTTAACTATATGCCTGCTGGTTTTAATTATGCACCCCTCTAGATGAAGCACAGAATAATGAAGTACATTTCCTAGCAAAAATTTGCATTACCACACTATAATCTTAAGTAATAAAAGTAAGGATATGGGTATAGCTATACAATGATAATATGTGTAAAATATATCACAGCATATAAACCCTAAAGATTATAATGACAAATTCATGTCTGCACACATCGTAGCGCAAGGGGTTAATTGAAGTTATGAGCAGAAAGGATTAACTAATTACACACTTCAAAGTTTTGTTCCGTCAAGATTTTCACAGGTGTGACTATGTCAACAGTACAATCGACGCAAGATATTACAAACAGACAAAGCAATCTGAAACAGAACCTTCCCAAAATACCAAGTCCGCAAACAAAGGAACAGAAATATTCAGAACACTGTAAAATGGAGTACAATGACCCTCTCAGAACCACATTATAGTGAATTCTTTGTGCTTATTTACAGTGAAAACAAATGCATCTGCCAGCATTCAGGCACAAATACTCACCCGCATGATAAACAACTGGATCTGTAGGCATAGCCCTCTTGGCTAATATGTAACTCCCAATGATCTAAAATTATTATCAATCTGATCTTGCCCTATTACCAATGTGATTGGACTGTATAATTTCCAATAGTTGTACTAAACTTTACAGCCAAATGGCTACTGAATTTGTTTCTTAGTAGGCTGACTAGTTCTTACTGGGAAGAAAAATAAATATAACTAAGTTATCCCAGAATTCACTGGGTTATGTAACTTTGGAGGTTAATACAGTGTTAAGACAATAAGTTAAATTATACTTTACCAATCTGATAACAGGGTGTGGTCTCAGGCATGGCACGGTTCTGTTCACTTCAGGAACCAGGAAAGTCAGTAAACAAAAAGCCCCCCCTCCTCTTGTTTGCATGCTGCGTATATTACCCAAAAACCTCCCTCAAAGGAAAACACGCCTATTCTTCTCTAAAGAATTAGCATATGTAGTAATAAATATTAAGAGATATTTATAAAAGTAATATGAAGCATAAATTCTATCATGTTGCTAGGTGGCAGTCTACTACCAGGAAAAGTTAGTAAAGGAGAAATCCACTAACACAAATATTGTATTATAATTTTCAAGATAATATTCTTCCTGGAATGTGTGAGAATTGCATCCCCCAATCTGATACACAAGAGTAGTTTAGATAACATTTTTAGGCTACGGGGAGTGAAATCCTTCCTGGTCTCATGGTTATCTTACAGTGTTTTCTTGTGAGGAAGTCTGCAAAATCTTTTCTACAAAATGTTGCTTAAAGATACAGCCTCATACATACACAGACAAAATGGTTACTGAACAGACTCTATAACCATTTCTATATAGCCAGAGTAGATTCTCTGACAGATTGTACCCGTTTAAAATTGTATAAATAATTAATGTTTTGCAATTTGCAAAGCAGGGCTGCCTTGAAATGCTTTAACAATTCATGCTGTATGTTCAAACGTAATCTTGATTGAAGCCTATTTCCTACTTCTACTCTCCATATCTGTGATCAGCTGGAGTCTACAGAGGACATGGCTCATATGGCTAACAGTTTTGGTGACTCTGTTGGGACTCCAATAACCTGAAACCTGGGAAAAAGTGTGGGACCAGTGATGTGGAGGTGAGAAATCCAACTTGTGGATCCTTTGTGTCCATCCTCACATCTTCCTTCATCGATCCTTCACGGATTCCTATACCTCAGGTGATGGAGTGGAAGTAGGAACAGACAGACAGATAGGGTTGTGTGACTGACCAGCTATCCAGATTGTCAAGTAATGTGAACCATTTTTATATTTATCAGGATTGTATTATATAAGAAGAAAAGATTCAGGTATAGTGGGACAATTCTCTACTTCAGGGACGGTCCTAGGCAAATTGGATAGTTAGAAGTGAGCATTGTCATAGGAACAAATTTCCTTGTAGAGCTACTATGGGGGCCAGGAGCAGTTAATGCTCTACTTCAGGGACGGTCCTAGGTAAATTGGATAGTTAGAAGTGAGCATTGTCTTGTGACAGTGTGTATTGGATAAGTGGGGTCCCCTTACAGTATGGTCTAAGGCAGTGGGTCTCAACTCCTGTCCTCAGGACCCACTAACAGGCCAGGATATAATGATTTCCTTGTTAGTTAATCAATGTGAATGAGGCTCTGATCACCACATCTGTGCTCTAGCAGAGAAATCCCTAAGTACTGGCCTGTTAGGGGGTCCTGAGGACAGGAGTCGAGAAGCACTGGTCTAAGGAATATAACAGGGAAGCTTTTGTCCTATTGTGTGAAAATGCCTCTCCAAGTTTAGGAACCGAGTGGCCTCTGGTAGGCAGTCTGGAGACGGAGGACGTCTTAACTCTCCGTGTAGTGCTAAGGGAACAAGTGAAATGGGAACCTGATTTTGATTTATCTGATATTTGGTTGGTCAGTCTACAGAGGGTAAGGCTCATTTGGCTAACAAAATGAAAAGTGAGAAAATAAAGAGGGAAGGAGTGTTTTATATTTTATTTTGTATTAGAGAGAGAAAAATGTTTTTAAAAAATATGTCCCTTTCAGCAGCTTTATTCTATCCCTCAGAACACTGAAGTCCAAAATAAATTATTCCCACCACCCACCAAACCAAAAAGTGTTAAAAAAAAAAAGGTAAATAAGCAATTTAAATTAATCAAGAAAAACAACCAGGAGTGGGGGATGGGTCAGAGGAGTGTGCTGGGAAGGAAGCCCACAGGAAGTGAGCCCTCCTAAGTAAGAACCCCAAGCTTCCTGGGGCTAAACTTAAATTGTAAACCAAAATCAGGTTTGCAGTTTTGGTTTTATTATTATAAAAACCTCAGGTCAACTCTGTACACTTTACTAATCCGTGTCTGCTTTTGCTAATGTTATACATGACTGCATATTCCTGCTGTACTTGAATGACTTTATTTGTACCTCTTTTTTCTTTGTATTTGTATGGAGTGATCTGATAATAAAATATATTTAAAAAAAAAAAATGTAAACCAAAATCAAACAAAGCAACAACAAAATCAGAAAATTATTAGTATTAAACGAGAGAGAGAGAGAGAGTGAGAGAGAGATTTATGCACTGGCACTGGGAAGGTTAACAGTAGAAAAGGTTTTAAATTCTGCCCTCCCATCTGCTTACCTCTCTCTCAAAATTAATTAAAATCAAACAAAAATTAATGATTCCCTCTTCACAGCAAACCGAAATAAGTTCAAATAATAAAAATAATCAAATTAAATCATAGAAGAAAAGAGATCAAGCAGTTGAGGATGGGTCAGGGGAGTGAGCAGGAAAAACAACCCCACATGAAGTGAACCTTCTTGGACAAGAAGTTAAAGCTTCTGGGGCTCAACTGAAAAAGTTAAATAAAATCTAATTAAAATGCCCCCAATTCCCCCAAAAAAGAAATATAAGTTCAACTAAAGATTTATAAACAAAACAAAATCAAAGTCAATTCAAAAAGAAGAATGAACACCCCCTAAAAGAGGCCTTTTTCAGAGAACCTTCTTTCACACAACCTCTCTGCTACACACTCTCAGGCATAGTACATTAGAAAATTATTAATGCCTGATTGACCGTGAAGCCGGCCAATCAGAAGATATTATAATTTAACCATTAAACACAGAAACCAAAAGGTGAACAGTAACATAAAAATAAAAAGTTTCTATATTAAGTGGGTGAGATGAAACTAATCCACATAGGGAGACACTGAGCAGAGCATACCATTTAAAGCCCACTAGGAGATAAATGCTGACACTCTCCTAGTGGCAAGGGCTTGGGCGAACTCTGTTCGGATATGGGATGGGAGAGCACAAATGCCTGGAACAACTCTTTAGGCTTCATTGGAGCTTCTAATGTCAGCACCTGCTTCCTGTTCACATAAATTGCCATCTTAACCTGCTCCAGGAGCAGGTTTACGAGGACGTCCTCAGCTCTACTATCTGGGACACACTGCAACCAAAAGTAGGTGGACAGGAGAGAAGTGCAGACAGAACTGCAGGAGGAGGCCCCCAGGAATGACAAGAGGAGCTGCAGTCGGTTGCAGGAGAAATAAATCAGGAAAACCGACTCCCCCTTACCAGAGAATGGACAGGTGGCTGGGGAGTCCGGGAAATGGGCCAGGTATTCCCCTTGCTCAGTGCACCACTGTGCACTCTCCATCTCAAATGAGTCTGGGCATCAAGGTGGAGTAGAGTGCCCTCCATCGGGGTCTCTCATCCCGTCAAACAGATGGTGTCTGGTGTGCTGACGAGGGAGTGGAAGTACACTGTATAGAGCATGTGAGATTACAGCGTCTTCCTCCACACATGGAAACATGCCAAGAGTATCTCCCCCAACTGTCTTAAGTTGGGGATAGGAGGAGCCAAGGAGGATTGATGAGGCTTTGGGTGTATGCATATAGCCAGATGCATACATCAATGAAGGTGCTTGAGTCGGAGTGGATGAAGGTGCGGGAGTCAGGGTGGATGGCAAGCTTGATCTCCTGGAGCAAACAGCTGTATTGCATATCAGTGGCTCAGAATGTCTGCCTCCTGCACTATGCCCTGTCTTGACACAGAGACCATGCTCCAGGCCTTGAGGGTTTTCCGGTAGCATGCCGTCAGCACTGAGAGCTCTCCCAAACTCCTCAGGCTTGATGAGGAATAATTGCTGTTCATACCCCATATCGCACAACTGGTGATACAAGCTGGAGGCCAGTGAACACCACTGTGGAGAAGGGTCTGCATACAGGTTAAAGTAAATAATTTAATATGTAGCATAGTGTCCTTTAGAAGTCCAACTTGTGGTTTCCAAATGAAGTAAATAATTTAATATGTAGCTATATATAATAATACATTCATAATTCCAATGGTTCATCTACTTTAGCCAGTATTTATAAGAAAGCTAAAATACAGAGATTTAAATTCAAGAGTGCAATTCCTTCAAAGCTATACCAGGCAACCCATTACCTGGTACAATATACATTTACAAACACATCAATGTTTCTTGAGATTACAAATGTCCAGCAAAACTTGGATTTCAGTTAGAAGTCCACAAACAAAGGGGAAGGGGGAAGGCAAATGGGGGAGGGGGACACAGGAGGGGCTGGATCCACCAACAACACAGGATAAGAAAAGACACAGCCAGAGCAGCTGTGCTCTATTCTTTAGCCACTTTCTAGCCCCGTCCCTTCTTACTTAATGGCTAAAGGTGATGCTGTCACAAAACAACTTCCATCCATTTCCCAGCATGTACAATGTCACCACACAGGTATTTCTGCAAGTAATGGAGGCGGAAGGTGTACACCTGAGTGCGTATGCACAAAACTCCATGACCTCCCTCTCCCAGCAGGAGGCACGCAAAACTTGCAGAGACAAATGTTTGCCCATCCAGAGAAAGTCCAGCAGCATCCTCTGGATCTTGCTTATGAAATCAGTGGTCAGACTTATGAAGATCAGCTGGTACCTTACCTGGAAGGCCTTGATAACTAAAGCCCTCCCGATTAGAGAAAGCAATTTCACAAGACCCCTCTACAGTCCCATACAAGAGAGAACCTGGTCCTCTATTTCTTTCCAGTTTTCAGGGACTGTGGGATCTGCAGCTGACAGGTAGACTCCAAGTTATTTCAAAGCAGACGCCTCCCACTTGATGTTATGAAAGGTGGGAGGCAGGAAGTCCAACTGTATGGGACCCTCTAAAAGGCCTGAGCATTTGGGCCAGTTGATCTGAGCAGATGAGGCATCTGAATTCACCTCTTGGCACTCTTTAGCCCTCTCCAGATCAATTGGGTCCTGGGCCACGAGGATTATATTATTGGCATAAGCCAAAAGGATGACCCTTTTCCTCAACAAGCATAGGAAGGGCTCTATGGCTGGTGCATATAGTTGTCCAGACAAGTGGCATCCTTGCTGTACCCTTCATCCAAATACCCAGGGTGCCATTAGGGACCAAATTATCTTAATTAAACACTCTGCAGAGGCATATAGCATTTCCAGGTAGCCCACAAACTGTGGACCAAAGTCTAGTGAAAGAAAGGCGAGTGACTGACCAGTCCTGCGGGCATAGTACAATAAATCCCAGACCAGAGATATTTGCAAAGATGGTCCAGCCCAGAACTGTATAAGATTGGTTTGGGTGGATCACCTCTGCCAGCATGGACCTGAGCCTTATAGAAATTGTGAAATAGGTAATTATTTTCTTTTATTCCGGTCTAACACCTTTCTTCCCGGGGACTGCAGATGTCACACCTTTCCGCAGGATCTCCTAGGTCTTATGAGCAGCCCGGAGAGAGAAATTAAAAACACTTGGACTCAAAGTTTAGTGCTATAATTTCTCTGATTTTATTGCTGTGATTCATGAGTTTATATAATGATAAAATGCATGGGAGACATTTCATGAAGGGGGGTTTCCTCCCTGGGGTGGGGGGGTACATGACATCGTCTTTTATCATAGTATCATAGAGTAAAGCACTCTTTGCCCAGTGTATGAGCCAGTGGTTCGGATAGACAACACCTGCTGTCAGCAAATGAGGAACTTAAGAATCAATTGGTAGAGTGCCCTCCAATGAAAACAAGTCCTGTTGCCGCAAAAGTACAGGAACAAATTATTTTGAGATTTGTGCTAATAAAAAAGCAGAAATTAGGTCACTGGTTTGCAGTAACTTGATAAAATATATTAACCCTTACACAGTGCTGAATATGAAACCAATGTGTTATAGCAAATATATATATATATATATATATATATATATACATATACATATTTGTGTGTGTGAATAAGTATATACATAAACCTAGTTATAACAAATATTACTCCTTTCAATCCCTCCTTTTGTTCTTAAAAGAACAATAACAAACACCAGCCCCTGGTCATACACAGAGAGGCTGGGATCCTAACTGAAAACAGGATCCCACCCCGAGGGACTCATGATGGCATCAGGGGACCCCACCCCTCAAGGGTTGTTTAATGATTGGTTCATGATGGTTGCCAGCGGGGTAGGGATGCTAATGAGACAGGTGAATAAAATGTTTGTAACACTAGTCATGCGGGATAAACAGAAGTCTGAGGTGTTCATTATGTGTAAAGCCATATATGCCCATATGTTTCCCCCAAAACTTCTTTGGGTCATATAGCGTGATTGTTCAGTCTCATTATGTTTTATCATTGTGTCTAAAGGGTGCACATAAATGAACATACTGATCATTGTGGTAATGAGGATCATACCCAGAATCAATTGAAAGATACGCTCAACATTTTTACATGCTATTTCAGATGCACTTAGCCCAAACCGGGTGTATTCTACCCCACCAATAGAATCATCATCAGGTTTGTCTTGGGGGGGGGTTGTTCTTGAGGGGTTAGGGGCAAATAAATGGAGAGGAATTCATCAATAAAATATTCATCAAGGGAAGTTATTTCATCAAGGGAGTTTTCTTTATGCAGCATGCTTGTACCCATGTTGGGCTGTTATCAGTCAATATAGCTGTTTGGGTTACTGCAAGGATGGTAGTTGGTTCACCAAATGGAGGGTCCAAGATCTTGTTCCTGATGAGCTGCTTGACCAGGACCTGGTCACCTGGCTAAAAAGGGCGTGTTGGTTTACCTGTGGGAAGAGGTAAAGAAAGAGAAACATCACCATAGATGCCATTCAATTTATCAATCAATTGTGATACATATTCTTGTTTAATACATTCCAAGTCACCTAGGGACTTGGGTGGGCCATGTGACTTAGCCCATGGGGTAGGAAATGGCCTTCCCATTAACACTTCAAATGGAGAGAACCCAGTGGTTTAGTTGGGTGTCATTCTCATCTCTGCCAGTACTGCAGACAGGTATACTGGCCAATTAACAAAAGTGCCCCTTGTACCTTTCCTCAATTTTTCCTTAAGTTTCCTGTTAGTTCTTTCTACTTGACCAGAGGACTGTGGGTGATATGGTATATGAAATTTCCATTCTATACATAATTTCTGGCAAATGAATTGGGTAATTTGTGCAGTAACAGGTGTTCGTTGATCACTAGTGGACATCCAAATCTAGGGATGACTTCCTTGCATAATATGCTAGCCACAGTTGCAGCATTTTCCTTGTGCACAGGAAAAGCCTCAACTCATTTAGAGAAGTGATCACAGATGACCAACAGATATTGAAATCCCTTTGACTTTGGCATATGTGTAAAATCAATTTGTGAATTTTGCTTAGGTCCATCAGGAGGAGGCACGTTTTTATGTTTACCATGTTTAATACCAGTTGTGTTGTTTCTAGCACATGTCAGACATCTGACAACTGATTGTCAACTAGTTCTGTCAGGCCCTGTATAACAAACTATTTCTGTATGGTGCTAGCTGTCTGTTTCTTGCCTATGTGGCCAAAACTATGAAAGTGACTTAAAAAAATGGGGGCTGCTGTCCTGGAAATGGCTTTTCTACCTTCCTTATCTGACCAGAATCCTTCAGGGTTCAAGATCATTATGTGTCCAATAGTATTTGTCAGAGACAGAAGCCAAAGCTTGCAATGCAGCAATATCCACTGTGGGGGTGGGGGGTATCTTTACCATTGCAAGCTTAGTGTCAATTGTAGAATTATAATCTTTATGTAAAGGCCCTGAGAAGGCCGCATCCCTAGTGACCTTATCAGCCAATGCATTACCCTTCATGCATCAGTGTTGTCAGAGCTATGTCCTTTACATTTAACAATGGCTAAGGTTCTGGGTAATAAAATGGCATCAAGTAAATCATTAACAAGTTGATCATGTGATATACCTTTACCATCTGCTGAAACAAAACCCCTGTTCCTCCAAATGATCCCAAAATCATGAACTACACTGTATGCATACCTAGAATCTGTGTAAATGGTGACATCTTGATCTTTAAACATTTTACAGGCTTGAGTCAGGGCTACCAGTTCTGCAGCTTGTGCAGAAACAAATGGTAAAGAGTTAGCCATTAAAATAACATTAGGCAACTGTACAACAGAGAAGCCAGTGTGATATATTCCATCTGCTGGCTTAGAACAGGATTCGTCAACAAAAAGCACTTCTCCTGTGTCTAAAGGGGAAGTGGATAAATCATGACTGGGCGAGGTGTCAGCTGCAATAGTTTGCAAACAATCATGTGGCTTTTCATCTATATGTTTTTCTTCTGTTCGTAAATGTGTTAACATCTTGTGTAGTGCCAATGAGGGGCCCATATGTGAGGGATAGTACTTAATGGACAAGTTCTGTGTGGATGTTAATATGGTTTCATATCCTGAGCTTCACTGCGCTGTCATGTTGAGTTGTGATGGTATTGAGTATGTGCAGTACTTGATGTGTAGTGTGTAGGGTGGTGGTGGCATGAGAGAGCACAAATGGCTGAGACATCACAATTAAAAGAGCACAACTTGCCACTGACCTCAAGCATGCGGGCATACCCTGAATCACAGTAAGTAAAACCATAAAAAAGTAGGTGACAGGCCTGATTCCATTACCATGCTCCTGTTCTAAGACACCTGCAAAGGTAGACCCCCCCATACAGTAGAAGTGGAGTGGTAAAGCATAGTTTGGTAGTCCCAATGCTGGAGCAGAGCTCAGTGATGTTTTCAATGTTACATAAGCATTGTCCATCTCTGGAATCCAACAAAGTCTTTCTGGAGCATCTTTCAAAGTACATTGTCTCAAAATATGGGCATAGTATGAACAATCAGAAATACATTGCCTGCAATAGGTAACCATCCCCAAGGAGGACATCATGCTTGCTTAGTCTGTGGCTTGGCCAGTCCCATAATTGCACTCTGTCTGGGGATAACTGTCTCTGTCCATGTGACAAAACAAATCCCAGGTATTTCACTTTTGACAGACAGTATTGGAGCTTCTTGGGTGACACCTTGTGGCCATTTGTGGCTAAGTGTAACAGCAATCTGCGTGTGTCTTCATGTTAGAATCTTCGTCTGGACTACAAAGTAACAGGTCATCAATGTACTATAATAGCATGGAACCTTTCTTGGGGCCCAGTTTCCCAGCGTCTTATGGGCAACAATGTAATAAACACTGGAACTGTCACAGAAGCCCTGTGGAGTTCTTTTCCAAGTGTATCGGCTCCCTCTATATGTGAAGGCAAAAAGTGGTTGTGTATCAGGGTATACTGGTATGCTTAAGAAAGCACTGTTCAAATCAATAAACATGAACCTAGTGCTAGTGGCTGAGATGGCAGATCATATAGAATTGACATCTGGCACTTTAGGTGCTATAGGTTGTACTAAATCATTGATACGTCTCAAATCCTGTGTCAGTCTCCATGTACCAGTTCCTGGTTTGTGTTGTAAGGTGATACTGTGAGCACAATAATGCCCTTCTGTCTTAGTTCCTGTATGATAGGTTTTATCCCTATCTCCTTTTCTGGTGAGGGGGATATTGTTTGATATATGTAGGTGTACTACCTAGTTTGAGAGTTGTTTGATAAAGGGAACAGTAAATATACCCTGGATCAGTGGATGAGTGGCCCATAAGGTATGTGGCAGATCAGTCAATGCTGAAGGTATGTCAGGGTCATAGCTCAGGTGTGTGAAAGACATAGTAGTAAATGTATCTAATGGAATGTACATTTGTTTTCTTACCAGACAACTGCCCTCAAGCCACAGATAAGCTCCTACAGCTTTATTCACTAAACCACAGACCATGAATCAGTGAGCTGCCCCCAGAACATAATCTGGTGTCCAATGTCGCACAATACGAGTAGCCTTGGGTGAACATATCCTGCTGTAAATGTTGCAAAGCAAATCGAGGATGTCATCCTGCAGCAGCAAAGATAAATGTAACATATTGACCCTTCAATGCCAGTGTGCTCTGCGCCAGTCATAAGAGGAAACGAAAATGCAGAAGTACACACTACCCCTCCCTTCTCTGTAATCTGCAGTGACAATTGTAACTTAGTCATTAAATCTCTTCCTAGCAGATTGAGTGTACAATTAGACATAATCAAAAAGGCATGCTGTAGTTCAACACCATGGTCATTAACAGTAAGTGTCAATTTTGGAGTGACTTTGCACTCAATTTGGACCCCTCCTACTCCAACAGAGGATATGCTTGCAGTTGTGAGTGAACCTGTATAATATTTGGTAGAAATGCTCGATTTTGTGGCTTCGGTGTCGACCAGAAAGACATACACCCGCCCCTCAACTTCTAGGGTTAACATGGGGAGAGTGTCCCATTTCTCAGATAACTGCCCAACAAAGCAGCAAGCAAGGAGTTCCATCCTCTGGCGGCCTATTGGGGGTTGAGGTCTCCATTGTAACTGGTGAATAGGGGGTCCCCCCTGTCCCATGTTGTTTTGTGTAATCTGTGTCTGGGCATGTGTCTGAGTGAGTTGTGTCTGTCCACTGTAAGGGGTATTTGCCTGTCCTGTCCATGGAGGTGCCCAGCAGTCCCGCTTCCAGTGCCCCAACTTCCCACAATTAAAACAAACTCCTGGTGCGTGTAGTCTTTCTCCTGATTGATTCCTAGGTCCCCCCTAATATCCCCTTCCTCTTCCCTTTCTATTCTGCCATCTTCCTCTGTACTGTACGCCAAACTGATCTCTACCTCTTCCTCTCTGTAGCTGGGAATACATGCTAATCTCTGGTGGATTATTCTGGTTTTGTTCAGTAGTGGCATACCCTGCAATCGTACCGACTTTAGACGGAAATGCTCCTGCTTCATCCTTAATCCTAATTGCCTCCTCAAATCCTTCTGCATCTAATTTATGCCAGCTGCCAACACATATCCTGACAGTCTGCGCTATCTCAGGCTTCAAATTGGTGAGCAAATGTTGTATATATACTGGACCCAGAGACTCATTCTTCTTATCAAGTCCACATTCATTTGCCCATGTGTCTCCAAAGCGGGTTAAAAAATCAGAAACACTTTCTCTAACTTTTTGTTTGCATGCAATGGCTCTTGTAATATCTTTTAAATCACCTCCTAATGCCACCAACTTATTTTTAACCTGCTCCCACATAGTATTTAGGTGTTGCGACCACACATTCTCCTTCATTGTCTGTGGGAAGTCCTATTTGGTGCTCAGTAATGTACAGTCCTTAGGCCAGTCAATCCCCATGTGTTTAGTGCATGCGTTCAACAGAAATCTGTAATCTGGCCCAATCAGTTTAAGTAGGCAATTGCTGCACTGGAAGACTTAATAGGATTAGGGCAGTCCTTGGCCCATGCATTCATTGTCAGGACGTCAGGGGGTTTATTAATGACCTGGTCACTCATAGTCATAAAAGGCATAGTCAAGTGTGTCTGTCTAGGTGGTTCGTTATGTAGTTCAGCTGTTGTCACTACCTTGGTTCTTCTCTGGTTTCCAGGGGACAGTCCCATATCAATACACATGTCACTTATACACTGGGTAAGGGTGTAACGTACAGACTGGGTGAGGGTCTGAAGTACCTGCTCTTTTGTGATGAACTGTGTCTCTATGTCTTGTTGTTTCTGTTGTGCCTCTGAAGCCCTTGTCATCTGTCTTGTCTTTACCCCTGCACTAGTTCCCATAGTCTTATGTCCGTCTCCTGAACCGTCATCAGAAGTCATATCCAAGACCCTAGTAACTACCTGAAGCATGTCCCATTTCTGCCCCTCAGTGAGTCCCGAAGTACTTGGTGTGTCAGTGGTTGGCAGCCTTTGTGCTTCCTCTATGGACTGTTTTGTACACCTAGGGGTAGTAGTGTTGTCAGTTACCCGTGCGTCTTCTGTGAATGGCGTTTGTATGCTAATCCCTGGGGATAACCCTATTCTATCATTATATGCCCATTATAGGGCACACATTATTCACAGTATATAGAGGAGTGCAGGTCTGTTTGTTTGTATGTCTATTCTATCATGTTCTTCTATCAAACACTGGGTCCTTTTAACAAGACCTGCAACATATTGTCACATTCTGGGAGTAAAAAAAAGATCTGGTGGTGTGTCTGCATGGGAAATGGATTGTTCTTGTCCTTCCTGTTGTTCATGCTGTGTTTGTGTAGCCTCCTTAGCCCTTTTCAGCCTGGTCTGAACTCCTACAATCCCTACTGGACCTGTTGGTGTGTTTGCTATTGTCATCTCAAGATTTTTAACTATTGTGTCATTTGCTTCCTGCCCTTGTGTAGGTGTGAGTCCTGTACTGGTGATAATTTGTGGGGGTGTTGCTGTACGTGTGTTAGATTCTGTCTCATCTTCCTTTATCTCCTGTTTGAACTCTTCCTTAGGGGTTTGTCATCTGCGGGTGGCAACTATCAACTCTAAGTCATCATCTGTTGTCCCTGAAGTAGTCAAGGAAGGGTAAAGAGAGTGGAGAGTCTGGGGAATAGGGTAAGGGTGTGGCAAGGGAAATGCGGTAGGAATGGGGGAAAGTGGTGATGGAGGAGGTGGAGGATTATGTGGAAGAGTATTCTGTAATGTAGTCTGAACACATGAGTAGGGAGCTAAGTCTACCCAAACTTTACTGCAGGCAGACATATACTTCATATCCCACTTGGGATCCCCTTCAAATGAAATCCACTGAGGATCACCTAAACACAGTCCCTTGATCATGGCCATGTGCCAAACGTCAAACCCACCTTCACGTGGAAAGGGATTTGAGGAATGCAAGGCCTCAGTCCATCCTGACATGTTATCGCAGAAAGGATCAGCATAGTAATCACCTGCCTGTTCTATGACAAACTGTTTAGCAGATTGACCGGGTGTCATCTTACATGGCTGTATTTTGACACTCTTAGTGCCCTTTTTAATAGCTATCATAGAATTTCTAGGCTTCGACTGGTTAGTTCCCATTTTCTGAACAGTAGTAAGTTAAAACAAAAATAACAATGATTTTGAAATCCCAAGTAAAATAGCACAGTTGCAACCAAATTTAGATGGTACCAATGTTTATGACTTGAATAGTGAGACCACTTACCAAGATCTATAAAACAATAAAAATTATGTCATGCAAACATTAGTTTTGGCAGACAAGAATAAAAAGACATACAGCAAAGCATATATACAAAACAATATCATACATCCTGTCATGTGGGGTTATTACGGGCCTTCCTTTTATACCTTATTTTCTTCTCTTCCCTTCCATTAGATGGGGTGCTCATGTACACTGCCCCAAAAATGATGATGAGACAGATTATTTACTCTTGCTTCCAACTATCTTCAAATGGGGTGAACATGTGCTCTGGCCCCAAAACGATGATGAGGCAGATTATTCACTCTTGCCTCTGATCCAGAGGGCTGATTATCTACTCTTGCCCATGTATATATGTTGGAGGGACAGATTATTTACTCTGACCCTTATATAAGGTTTATCGTGGTGATCATGACCTCTGCCCCTGTGGTGTGGATTTATTTAATCAAATTTTAAAATTCTGAGAAATATTAAGTTACACCCAAGCTCGGTCAACAATATGTCACAAATGTGAAGTGCAAGGATGTATGATGCAATACAGAATATATCTACAACAGTTAGTACAAAAAACTACAATAAACAGACATTTTTTTCCCCTGGCCTGTTCAATCCCCAGGAAGGATGTGTGTCTATCACAGGAGCCTGTTAACCTGTGTAACTTATCCTTATAGTGCAAATATGCACGTAGGCAGGACTCTAACTTCCTTATATAGACTACATGGGACTTGAAACCATGAATAACCCAGTAGGTGGACTCTAACCACCTACCAGGTGGACTCTAACCACCTGTAAATCACCTGCAAGATGTACTTTAACCACCTGCAAGGTGGACTCTAACCACCTGCAAGGTGGACTCAAACCACCTGTAATAATTTCAGACCAGCAGTAAACGCAGGTATCGTCAGAGAGGGGGTAAGTAGAATATATATATACATATAGCAGAATATATATACAAAAAGAATATAATCCACTTACCTACTCCGTGAAGATCCGGCCTGGCTATGCCAAATTGAAATAGGTACTTCTTTTCTTTTACTCTGGTCTAGTGAGAGAAAGGAGAGTGACTGACCAGTCTTGCGGGCATAGTGCAGTGAATCCCAGACCAGAGATACTTTCAAAGATGGTCCAGCCCAGAACTGCATAGGACTAGTCTGGGTGGACCACCTCTGCCAGCACGGACCTGAACCTTAAAGAAATAGCTTTGGCTATGATCTTATAATCAGTGCCAAGCAGCAAGACTAGTCGCCAGTTTTCAATAAGGCAGAGATCACCCTTCTTGGGCAGCAAGGTCATAACTTCCGTTAGGACCGGTTGGAAATCAAGTCCTAGAATCTCCAAAAAGAACTGGAAGAACTCTACGGTCAGCCCGTCCAGCCCCGGAGATTTGCCATGGGGCATTAGACTGGGCTTCAGAGAGAAAGAAAAAAGAGAGAGAAAGGCTGATCCAGCCTCTCTCTTCCACCCTCGCTGACCATTGGAAGAGAGCGCATGCTTTAGTGCTCTCTTTTCAGCCCAGGGGAATCTTAGAGATGTTAGACTTTAACTCCACTAGGGCTTGCAAATGGGGGTGCAGTAAAGGGTCCGGTAGGAAGGGGGGCACATTAGATAGTACTAATCTTGTGCCCATCCCTTCCAGGGGTTCCACAGGGATAAATATTCCCCCCTCACCCACTGTGATCCCCCTGTGCAGCAAGCAGTGTGCATACAAAGAAAACTTTCCCATACATTTTGCTGGCTGCTACAACTGTAAAAGGGCTCACAATATCAGCTGCAGCCTTTACATATGCCCCAATGCCATGAGCCCCAGACATTATACAACTGACTCCATGCCTCCTAGGTAATTTTGCAAGACCCCTCCACAGTCCCATACTAGAGAGGACCCATTCCTCTAGCTCTTTCCAGTTTCCACGGACTGTGGGAATTGCAGCGGACAGGTAGATTCTAAGGTATTTCAAAGCAGTAGTGTCAAGGAGACTCTGGTAAATAAGAACACAAAACAGGTACAGTAAGATCAACACCACTTTATAAAAACAATATACAGATAAAAGCACTTCCCCAACCTTCCCCGGGAACAGGTGTGAGGACAGCACTACAGCCCACTACCCAGGAGCAGAACATTGAGCCTATGCCTGCACTCTCTGAAATTCTGCCTCAACGTAGAAAAGAGATAGAACCTAGCCTACAGTTCTCTCAGGAGAATAGACGCAGCCTACCCAAGGTGGAGAGAGGGTGGCTGGTAGGAGGACACACGGAACCCTAGAATTCTAGGATCCAAGGCAGATACACGTGATACCCTAGAACGCTAGGGCCCAAGGCCAATACCCACTGGAATAGACCAATAGAGCAAGCACTGGAAGGCAACAGACCAGGGGAGGGCTGGCAACTTGTGGCCGGGAGGGCAACTACAATCAAGAGGCCCAATTCTACTATCATTCCAGCCCACTGTCCCAGTCCGCCCCCTTTGATTACATTTTAAATTTGCCATTAACCCTTTGAGTGCCAGAGGGGTATGCATACCCTCTGGCACTCAAAGGGTTAGTGTTGTGAAGCAAGGCAATACCACAAAGCTTACAAATGAAATGGGGTTACACTGGTGCAACTACAGAGCTTACAATTTAAGTTAAGCTACACTAGTGATACCATACAGCTTACAATTTAAGTAAAGCTACACTAATGATATCATAGTGCTTACAATTTAAGTAAAGCTACACTAGTGATAGCATAAAGCTTACAAAAGAAACTGTATGTTACTAGTGTAGCTTCACTTGGATTGTAGCTCCATTTCAGTTGTAAGCTCTGTTGTATCACTAGTGTAGATACATTTGCAGCAACAAGCGGGAGTGGCCCACCAGCCCAGACATATGACTGGCCCAGGGGGCAATTGCCCCCCTGCCCCCCAGGTCAGCCCTCCCCTGCAACAGACTAACCAGGAGGCCACACAGAGAAGGTAGTCTGAAAAGGCCAAGGTCAAACACGGAGCGGAAGTCAGACAAGGCCAAGGCTCATACTCAAAGAGGGTACTCAGACAATGCCAAGGTACATACACGGATCAGGTAGTCAGACAAGGCCAAGGTTCATACACAGAGCAGGTAGTCAGACAAGGCCAAGGTTCATACACAGACCAGAATCAGCAGCCAAGTGAGGGTCACAATGGAGAGAAGACTCAGGAAACTAATGCACTGGTACACCACAAAAGTGCAACTAATCCCAGAGTCCAAGCCGCTTAAGTAGTCTGTCAGGAAAGCGGGACAAGTAAGAGCCAATAGCAGCGGAGGATACAAAAAGCAGCGCGAAAACGCGTGCACAGCAGGAATGCGGAAGTGACCGGCACGCTGCCAGCCACCTGCCAGGAGGAACAGGATGAGTACAGGAAACGGACAGGGGTGTCAACAGTCCTCGGGACAACTGTGATAGTACCTACCCCTCAACAGCCTCTCCCTCGCGGAGGAGGACCAGGTTTGGAAGCGAAGCGAGAATGGAACCTCCTGAGGAGTGCAGGACCATTAATGTCACCACCGGAAACCAAGGAGCGTTCCTCTGGTCCGTACCCTCTTCAGTGTATAAGATATTGCAATTGGCCTCTGGATCTACGTGAGTCTAAAATATTCTGCACTTCATACTCTTCATGATCTCCAACCTGGACAGGGCCCAGATGGACAGTAGCAGAGGTGTAACAATTACAAATCAAAGGTTTTAGTAAGGATACGTGAAACACGTTGGCAATGTGTGTCACAGGAACCACTGGGCTCCTGGTTCCTGGAGGGGCCTGATGGCCAGCCTCCTGTCCACAGACTATGGACCTAGCCCTGGAACAGGGTATGTCCACTCCCTGATACTGTTAAACAAGGACACAAAGAACTGTGGCGACTATGGGAGATATTGGTGTGTTAGAGATATGGAATCTCATGTCTTCAGACTATTTCTACCCAAAAGACTAACAACCATAGACTGCTGGCTTACTTCAAAGGAAATGGGCAGTTAGGGGTTAAGTATTTGAGTTTAGCCAAGGATGCTGCAAATGTATATTGCAGTCCCTCAAGCCTTTTGTTTCATTGTTCACCCTCACCCAAGCTCTGTGTGTATTGTAGCCACTCCAGTCATTGTAGGGCTGTGAACTGTACTGAGACCCCCTGTGGTGTGCTCACCTAATCACGTCTGGCACTTTGGTATTATGTACCATTTGTTGCTAGCCTTTTGTGTAGTAATGCAATCATGTCTGTGTTATTGCAATTGCTGGGACCTTGTGCTGTTGGCCCTTTGTCTTGTATATAGTGATTTATATTATCCCTGTGACTCACCTATTGTATCCTGCCTGCCTATGTATTTCAGTGTAGGTTTTGTGTATAAATATGTGTGGTTTGTTCCAATAAAGGCAGTTATTATTCTAACCCCAAGACACTAGTGTTGTCTGATGCTTGGGGGAAAGCTTGCTGTATCCAGAGTGTGCTCTTGGTACCCTGACTCTAGTTCTACCTAGTTTTGGGGTATATTGTGATATGCTGTTGGATGTCCATCTGGCTTGTAGTGGAAGAAGTGATCATTGATGGGGACACCAAGGCTGGGTGTCCACTGGTACCGTCACATTTGGTGGCAAGCAGTGGGATTCGGCTTCTTCCAAGGAACTGAAACTGAGACCAGCATTCAGGGGGAGATACAGCCGCTGGCTTGACCCTGGTTTCAGCAACAGTTCATGGGTGCAGTGGAAGCAACAGCTGACTCACCATGCCGAAGCGAGCTAAGACTGCTTCAGCGGCCAAGAAAGCAGCAACTCAGACCCAGAGGAAGGGAGACCGAAGTAGCAGCTCTCCACCGGCCGGCTCCAACGCGTTAGAGGCTGAGATAGAGGCTACGGTTTGCCAAGCCCTATGCAGCTACGAACAATGGTGGGCCACGCTAGAGACAGAGGGATACTTCTTCTCCTCCAATGGCTTCATCCCTTTTGTGGAGAGGCATGAGAGGGAGAGACAGCAGTGGAGCCCCTGCATCCTCAGGCTGAGTCCGGACCACAGGGCAAGCAAGGTACTGGCATCCTGGATTGGAGATATTATTTTCCTGGATCTCCAGTAGGGGGCTTTCAGCGATGTGACCAGATTCGAATGGTTTTGGTTCCCCACAACTCCTCTCCCATGCTGTGGCTTTGCCTACAAGGGTCTCAGCTTGCTGTTGTATGCCAGGGAGGAGGATCCAGACTTTGGGAGTCGCAGCGAAAGCCAGTTCTGGGAGATCCGCGACAAGCGAGCCACGCAGCTGGGAGTGTCAGAGATACCAGAGGTATGGGGAGAGCTGGAGGATATCGTAACCCAAGAATGGGGACTTGAGATTGAGTGTTGGGACCTCCAGGAAGGGGTTATTTACACCTCTCCTCAACAGCAAATTTGTATAAACATTGAAGGTACCATGGATGAGACTGCGGTCGCTACGAGCACCTTACCAGTGGAAGAGTGGGCTCTTCCTGAGGTTGACTCCAGTGACCTGTTATGGTCTAGTTAGCGTGTAGCAGGCAAAGCTACGGCCACCGCTAACCCGTTTGTTATGGATGTCCCCACGGCATTGAAGTACTGTATTTCGGGAGTGGATGAGGTGGGCATCACTACCCAGTGGCTGTTTGTGTTACAGGGAGAGAAGGTAGCCAACCTCTCTCCCCAGCGGCAGATGGCTTGTGTAACTAAGGGGGCGTGGATGAGATTGCGGTCACCACAAGCATCCTACCAGTGGAAGAGTGGACCCTTCCTGAGGCTGGCCCAAGCGACCTGTTATGGTCTGGCCAGCGGGTAGCAGGCGAGACTACGGCTGTCGCTACCCCTTCAATTAAGACTGTTTCAGCTGTAAGGAGCTGGGTTCTAGGAGGGGATGCAGTTGACATCACTCCTCAGCAGCTGTTGGAGGTACAGGGAGCGGAGGTAGTCGACCTCTCTCCCCAGCGGCAGATTTGTATGGGCACTGAGGGTGCCGTGGATGAGACTGCGGTAGCCACGGGCACCCTGCAAGCAGAAGAGTGAGTTCTTCCTATGGCTGACCCCAGTAACCTGTTACGGTCTGGTCAGCCAGTAGCAGGAGAAGCTACGGCCACTGCTACCCCTTTCATTGAGGCTGACTCCAGTGACCTGTTAGAGTCTGGTCAGCAGGTAGCAGGCAAAGCTATGGCTGCTGCTACCCCTTCCCTTGAGGATGTTCCAACAGCCAAGTGCGGTGCTCCACGGTTTGGTGCAGTCATTCCCTCACAGCAACAGCCATGCCTGGTCCCGGGAGCAGAGTTGGCTGACCTCACTCCCCAGCGGGAGATTTGTGTTCTCAGAGGTGAGGTAGTCGACCTCCCTCTGCAGCGGCAGTGTGAGGACCCGGGGGTGGGAGCTGTTGTACCCCCCTCCAGCTAGAGGTTGTGTTTCCAGGAGCGGAGGCAGTCGGCATCACTCCCCAGCAGCTGTTTGAGCTACTGGGAGAAAAGTTAGTCAACCTCTCTTCCCAGTAGCAGGTTAAAGCACCCAAGGTGCCACCAGGAGACGGATACCCAGCGGAAGAGCTGGCAACAGGGCAGAGCGCCGCTGGCCTCTGTCCATCTGAGCAATTGCCCCAGTAAGCGGGTGCCGGCCGCACCACTCCCCTGCAGCGGAGCGAGATCCAGAAGGAGATGGAGTGTTGAGTACTCTCACCCCAATATCCAGAGCAACTCTACCACCCACTCTCATTATCCTCAGCCAGCAGCGGAGATCCTGGTAATGTACTGACTGGGAGTGCACCGTTATTTGGGTGGGGGGTTTTGTGGGCTCCGAGACTCTTATGTACCGGAGCCTGGGTTGGGCGGCCTTCCTGGTTCAAGGTGTCCTATGTCCAAGTCACCCTGTACCTCAGAGGGGCAGGGTGCAAAGCCGGCCAGACCCCTGTTGCGGATGTGGCACTACACGACTATGTGTCCACTCCAGACAGCAGCGAGCTGACCTGTGTGGATCATGCTGTGGCTGTCAGAGGTGGACAAGGGAGAGGAATGTCACAGGAACCACTGGGCCCCTGGCTCCTGGAGGGGCCTGAGGGCCAGCCTCCTGCCCACAGACTATGGACCTAGCCCTGGAACAGGGTATGGCCTCTCCCTGAGACTGTTAAACAAGGAACACAAGGAACTGTGGCGATTATGGGAGATATTGGTGTGTTATAGATATGGGATCTCATGTCTTCAGACTATTTCTACCCAGAAGACTAACAACCAAAGACTGCTGGCTTGCTTCCAAGGAAATGGGCAGTTAGGGGTTAAGTATTTGAGTTTGGGCAAGGATGCTGTAAATGTATATTGCAGTCCCTCAAGCCTTTTGTTTCATTGTTCACCCTCATCCACGTTCTGTGTGTATTGTAGCCACTCCAGTCATTGTAGGGCTGTGAACTATACTGAGACCCCCTGTGGTGTGCTCACCTAATCACGTCTGGCACTTTGTATTATGTTGTACCATTTGTTGCTAGACTTTTGTGTAGTAATGCAATCATGTCTATATTATTTTAATTACTGGGACCTTGTGTTATTGGCCCTTTGTCTTGTATATTGTGATTATATTATCCCTGTGACTCACCTATTGTATCCTGCCTGCCCATGTATTTCAATGTAGGTTCTGTGTATAAATATGTGTGGTTTGTTCCAATAAAGGCAGTTGTTAGTCTAACCCCAAGACACTAGTGTTGTCTGATGCTTGGGGGAAAGCTTGCTGTATCCAGAGTGTGCTCTTGGTACCCTGACTCTAGTTCTGCCTAGTTTTGGGATATATTGCGGTATGCTGTTGGATGTCCATCTGGCTCGTAGTGGAAGAAGTGATCATTGACGGGGACACCAAGGCTGGGTGTCCGCTGGTACCGTCACAATGTGCGTATTAGCAGTAAGGTCTAGAGCATAAGCGACAGGGTTAACTCTACGGAGAACCTGGAATGGACCTACAAAACGAGGGGCCAGTTTCCTGCAAGGCATCTGGAGGTTCAAATTATGAGAGGATAACCACACTCTCTCCCCCACCTGAAAAATCGGAGCTGACAACCTTCTACAGTCTGTCTTTTGTAACTCTGCATGGACCTCTGGAGTGTTCTCTGAACCCGTACCCAAGTGGAACGAAGTTGCCTCAAATGCTTATCCAGAGCGGGATGTTTTGTGCCTCAAGAGACTCAGGGAGCAGAGATGGTTGAAACCCGTAATTGATCAAAAACAGGGAACTCTGCAAGGAAGAATTCACGGCACAATTCCTGGCGTACTCAGCCCACGGTAACAGGTTCGCCTAATTATCATGATGGTCTGAAATAAAGCAACGTAGGAACTGTTCCAAAGCTTGGTTAGACCACTCTGCAACACCGTTAGACTGAGGGTGGTAGACTGAGGAGAATGAGAGTTGGATACCTGTTTGATCACAGAAGGATCTCCAAAAACAAGATACAAACTGGCTCCCTCGATCCGAGACCAGAACCTTAAGTACTCTGTGGAGCCAAAACACCTCCTTAGCAAAAAACTTGGCCAACACCCTGGAAAAAGGAAGTCCCTGAAGAGGCACAAAGTGAGCCATTTTGGGAAACCAATCTACGATCATAAGCATGACTGTGTAGCCCTCAGATACAGATAGTTCGACCATAAAGTCAATGGACAGGTGTGATCAAGGACATTCACTATTAGGAATCGGTTGCAGGAGACTCGCTGGAAGATGTCTAGGAGTTTTAGTACAAGCACAAGTGGAACAGGCAGCTACAAATGCAAGCTGGGCCACCAAAAGATCCGAGAAATGGACCATATCAGTTGGTCCCGCTCAATATGTCATGCAGCCTTCGAGGAGTGATAAGTCTCCAGCAATCTGGTGCGAAGGGACTAGGTCACAAAACATTTACCAGTGGGCTTATCCACAGGTGCAGAAGCTTGAGAGGCAAAATCTCATCTCCCAAGGGTGAGGTAATTCTTTTCTGTATGGTAGCAAAAATACGGTCTGATGGAATGATAGAAACTGGAGTACTTTTAGACTCAGGATCAGACCCGAACTGCTGGAAAAGAGCGTCCACTCTAATATTCTTGGTGCCAGGAAGATACAAGACCACAAAGTTGAATCTAGAAAGGAACAGGGCCCATCTAGCCTGCTGTGGAGAAAGCCTCTTGGCTAGATATGTAAGATTCATGTGATCCATGAGAATCAGGACTGGGGAACTGGTCCCCTCCAGGAGGTACCGCCATTCATGAAGGGCGAGAATAATGGCCAGCAGTTCACAATCGCCAATCTCATACAGACTCTCTACCTTAGACAACTTTTTAGTAAAAAACCCACAAGGAAGCAAGGTTTCCGATCACTGGGACAGGAGGGCACCTACTCCCGACTCAGATGCATCAACCTCCAGGGTAAAGGGCAGGGTGGGATTTAGATGAGACTAGAAAGGAGCCTTAGCAAATGCAGATTTCAAACTCTCGAAGGCCTGAAGAGTGCTGGGAGGCCAGTCAGACATATTTTCTCCCTTTTGAGTCATGTCAGTGAGTGGCTTAACCACCGTGGAGAAGTACCGTATAAACTTCCTATAGCAGTTTGTGAAGCCCAAAAATCTCTGTATGGACTTCAGCCCAACAGGAAGTGACCACTGTAGGACTGCTGAAAGTTTTTGTGGGTCCATAGCCAATCCAGAAGAGGAGATCACGTAGCCCAAGAATGTCCCCTGAGATTTATGGAATTCACACTTCTCCAATTTGCAAAACCATGTATTGACTTCAGAGGTCTTAACTCCCCATCCTTCTTTTTTACAAAAAAGAATCCGGCATCGGCCGGCAAGGAGGATTTGCGAATGATCCCTCTGGATAGGACATCGGTCACATATTCCTCCGTGGCCCAATTCTTCTCTACCGACAGAGGAAATATGCGACCCCTGGGAGGTATGGCACCCGGAACCAAATCAATAGTACAGTCGTAAGGCCTGTGTGGCCATAATGTACTAGACTCTACCTTGTTGAATATCTCACAGTATGACTGGTACTCTGCAGGTAACGAAGGAGAGGTACAAAGTATTCTCGTAGGCTGCTGAAGGCAAGACTTAGCACAACTTGCAGAGCAAGTATCACAGTTAACCTTTAGCTATCTGTGCTTCTTTCCTCTGTGGTGTGTCGGTCGGCATGATTGAGGATATTTCCTCAGTGCTGATGTCATGAAACAGGCACTAGCTAGGATGCCTATTTATGGACCTATTCTGTGTTGCCTAATTGGGTCCCGCCTTCTCCTGCTCCTTTATAAACCTCCCTGGGCCTGGGAGTCATTGCCCTTATGCAGTGTTTCTGATATTGTCTCCTGCGCTCCATTGTAACCCGTGCTTTCCTGAGAATCCGCTCGTGTATGACCCAGACTTGTCTTACTACCCACATTGGTTCTGACCTGTGGCTCTGGCTGACTAACGCACTCTGTGTATGACCCCAGCTTGTCTGATTACCCACATCGGTCCTGACCTGTGGCTCTGGCTGACTAACTTTCTCCGTGTAGGTTTCGGTTTGCCTGACTGCTGGCTCCTGTCTGACTACCCGCTCTATATAGTGCCCGGCTGGTCTAACCTGTGGCTCAGGCTTACTACTTGCTCCGTGTAGGTTCCGGTTTGTCTGACCACTGGCTCCTGTCTGACTATCCGCTCCATCTAGTCCCCGGCTTGTCTGACCTGTGGCTCTGGCTGACTACTGGCTCAGTACTCTTCTAGCATGCCTACTACTAGTCTCGGTTTTGTGTGGCTCAGACCTGCTCTCTCTCCCTGTTGCCTCTGGTATGCGGGACCTGAGGTGCAAACTGGTGCATCCTCGTCTGTACTCACTGATGCTCCATCCGTACCTCTGTCTTAGCACAGTGTGCAGCTCCGGGTAGGAGGTTGGGGACGATTATCCTGTGGACTGGGGTTGTGTGGGATAATACCAGCATTGCTGTACTTATTAAATAAAGGTGGATTTATATTTTATATACGTGTCTGTCCTTCTTAACCTGAAAACCATGACACCAAGACACAATGTCGCATGTTTGCCAATCTATCCTGGGGTTTCGTGTCTGCAGCCATGGAAACCCCAAATCACGGCGTAATGAGGAGAATTTATGACCTTAAACTGCAGAGTCTCCACATGAAGCGCTCCTACCCTCAGAGCCAGGAGACAAGTCTCATGCATAACATGTTACGGTTGTAGGGGTCTCCCGTCAATGGCCTTGATAGCCAACGGGGAGGAATGAGGCAACAGAGGAATAGCATGCTTGGCCGCAAATCTTGCATCAATGAAATATCCAGCTGCCCCAGAGTCTATTAAGGCCAGAGCAATCACCGATGATGAGGCCCAAGACAGAATTACCTCACCACGAAACTGCACCCAGGGTCATTCCCTGACGTGACCCTAGGGGAGGATGTTTCCCGGCAGGACGGAACATGACTGCAATAAGTGACCCGACTCCTACAATATAAACAAAGGCCATCTCTTCGATGGAAAGCCCTCTCCTCCACTGAGAGACACGTAAAACATACCTGCTTAGGCTCACCCCTGGCAGGCTCATAACCAGGAGGTATGAGAGGAGAGGGAGGGCTGGGTGGGATAGTAAAGTTAGGTGCCAATCGGGACATAGACCTATGCATCCGTTCCCTGAACAAAGGTCTCTATCTGATCCTGGTATCCATCAGGATCGAAAAGATGATGAGTTCTTCCAGATCCCCCGGCAGCTCAAGGGCTGCCTTCTTATCCTTAATAGAGTCACTTAAACCTTGCAAGAATGTGGTCACTAGTGCCTCATTGTTCCAGCCCACCTCCACCGCCAGAGTACGGAATTTGATTGCAAACTCTGCTACTGTGCATGCGCCCTGGCGGATAATCATAAGTTGTTTAGCCTTTGAAAGTGCCCAGGCTGGAACATCAAAGACCCTACAAAATGCAGCCAAAAATTCCATAAAATGAGAGATTATGGGTTTCTCCGTCTCCCACAGAGGGTTGGCCTATGCCAATGCCTTGCCCGACAAAAGCAAAATCAAGAACCCAACCTTGCTCCGTTCATTCGGGAATGCATGCGGTACCAACTCTAGGAAAATGCCCAGTTGGTTGAGGAACCCACAACAGAGTGTAGGTTCTTCTTTGTACTGTTGAGGGAGTAGATTGGAGCAGACCCAGACAGCCCTCGGGAAGCACTAGTCTCAGGGTTCGCAAGCACAGCCGGTGCCGAGTTAGGGAAGGCCACCTGTTGGCTCTGGCCAGAATGCTGGGAACTTGTGGATTGCCTGTACCTTCAGTAATCATCGCCCTTTTGTACTGTCACGGAGACTCAGGTAAATAAGGACAAGGATCAGGTAGTCAGACAAGGCCAAGGTTCATACACGGAGCGGGTAGTCAGACAAGGCCAAGGTTCATACACAGAGCGGATTCAGCAGCAAAGCAAGGGTCACAATGGAAAGCAGACACAGGAAGCTAACGCACTTGTACACCATGAAAGGGCAACTAAGCCCAGAGTCCAAGCCACTTATGTAGTCTGTCCGGAAGGCGGGACAAGTAAGAGCCAATAGCACTGGAGGATACAAAAAGCAGAGTGATGATGCACGCACAACTCCAAGAGGCAGCAGGAATGAGGAAGTGACTGGCACACCGCAGGCCACCCGCCAGGAGGACCAGGATGAGTACAGGAAATGGATAGGGGTGCCAACAGTCCACGGGACAACTGTGATAGTATCCACCCCTCGACCATCGACTCCTCAGGAGGACTGTCCTGGACATATCCCAAATCACTGATTAGAATGACTTTAATCTCATTCAAGTAAGGGGCCATATGATGATCGGATACCCAGTCCTTTATGTTGTACTACCTGACTGAACATTTGTTGTTTATTGGTACTATATACTAAGTGTTCACCATCCAGGGGATGTTTACACTCCTGCTCATTTCCAGTTGTTTATACTCTCACACATTCATGTTTACATTTGATCAACTATTCACATATTTACAAGAACTTTGAACCAGTACCAGGTCTGGGCAGCCATTTATATATATATATATATATATATAATTTGTATATATTTTATTTGACACCCTTTTAACCCCTCTTTTTTCTTTGTTTCTCTTGTGTTTCTATTTTCAATAAATTATTCCTTGCTGTATATTTACTAATACTGCACTTTGTGGATTTTAGTTTTGTGCTGTTTTTTCTCTTTTGACAATGACAACTTTTGACAATGATAAAGTGAATGCAAATACAAGTTCAGATAAATAAAACTAAGATAAGAAATGAACAGTAATTGGATGACCCACCCTGCTTCACTGATGTCAGCAGTAATTCTAGGATTACTTTTGGGGTGCCTTCTCTTGGACATAAGACATAGTTTTGCATTATAGAACATTTGCATTTTCTTATAGAAAAATTCAAATTGATAATTAAAGTCTGCCTTGCATCTAAAAGAAAATCTTAAGCAAAAAAAAAATAGCATTTCTTCTTAAAAAAAAAAAAAAAAATAGTAAAATCTTTGCAAATATTTATTTAAAAGCAATGTGACTTCTGAGTGCAAATAACAAACACAGCTAGCACCAATTGTATAAATTACATTATCTGTTTGTACTTTGAAATTTAGACAAAATGTAATTAATTGGTCCATAGAGGCCCCCCGAAAAAAATTCACTGCAGCCAGCGTTGCTTGTTTAGTGTTGTTAGTGTCAGTGTTGTGATGAATGAACAATGAGCTGCATATAACTATAGTATTCGATGGATTAAAGGGAAGCCATCATAGTTGCAAAAACTCAATTTCAAATCTTGTCATATCTAATCTATTTTTTTATTTACTATACTAGTATCAAAGCCCGTATACACGGACTAAAGTGCACCCAGCGGCCCCGGCTGCTGCCCCGGAGCAGAGATAGGCGGTGAGACATCTGGAGCTCCCCGCTCCGGATCGGCTCACAGCGAAGCTCCCTTTGTGCGAAACCACACATACACAGTCTCTACTGTGCATGTGCAGTTACGCTCAGAGGGAGCAACACATTCTATCACTTTATGTTATAGGATATTTGCTAGTATATTAGAATGGAAACAAAGCCCCGTTGAACCTGTTTGGATTTTTTTGCCTAAAATATGGTAAAAAAAATAATTTCTGACTACAAATTGCCCATTTGATTTACAGTATCATTCCTGCGTTGAAGCCAATTGTCATAGCCAAAATGGTATTCAATCCTTTTTTTAACATATCTATAATATCCATTAACACATCCTCCCCATGTAAAGGATTGCTGTAGCAAAGAGCTCATGTCCTATAATCCTGATAGATGCCAAAAGTGTTTTTTTATAAGCAGTATGACTAAAGAGTTTTCCAAATAGTTCTTGTATGGAACATGAATAAAAACCAATGAATATGTCATTGAATATGTCATAAAAACCATGGGCTGAGCTGTGGAATATACCCCACTGGCTTCTGTCAGCCATTTTGGGAGTCAGGAAGCTAAAGCCTGTACAGGTAGACTGTGCTACAGAATTGCAGTCTTCACAGTCTTCATTGCTGTCAACAGGATCTGTGTATACATCCTCTAAAAATTAACTCTGAGAAAGTGAGCTCTGAAAATTAACTTTGAACAGAAAAGACAGACATTTGGTTACTTACCTAGATTAATAGACCTGTTACCTCTGGAGCAGATATGTTGAACATGATAGTTGTTCATTAGGACATTTGTTTCTATGAGGAAGGGTTTTAACTGCCTTTCATATAAACAGACATTGTAATGTTTGTAAAGCTATAGTAAAATAAAGTCTGGGGGAAGACTACTTATTAGGGAGGGGAAAAGAATAATAGTACACAAAAGCATATAAGCAGGAATACAACAGTGATAATATTCATCCCTTGGTCTCGTTGACTGGGATAAAATATTTTCAGGAAAAAACACAGAAGGTAAGTGGAATGCCTTCAAAATAACATTGCAAAAATACACATATAAAGTTATCCCTGTTGGAAACAAATACAAAAGAAGCAAATTAAAACCAATGTGGCTAACCAGTAAAGTAATTCATGAAATAAATAACAAGAAAGTGGCATTTAAACATTACAAAGCTGAGGGATCAGCAGAGGCATTTGCAGAATGCAAAAGTGTCAACAAAACCTGTAAAAAGGCTATTAAATTAGCTAGACTGGAGAATGAAAAAAATATTGCTAAGGAGAGCAAGAGCAACCCAAAACAATTCTTTAAATACATTAATGGCAAAAAATTAAAGTCTGATAATGTTGGGTCCTTGTTATCTGAAAAGGGTGAGATGGTCAGGGGGGACAGAGAGAAGGCAGATATTTTAAATAATTTCTTTTCTTCTGTTTTTACTATGGAAGACCAAATGGACAAGAATCTGCAAACTACTTTTACAGAACAGTCACAGCAAGCATGGGACTGGCTAACACAAGAAAAAGTGTTAAAACAATTGAATGGTGTTAAGGTAGACAAAGCTCCGGGGCCAGATGATATACACCCACGGGTACTTAAAGAGCTAAGTCAGACCCTGGCCAGAACGTTATATTTGATTTTCAGGGATTCTTTTATTTCAGGTATGGTGCCCATGGATTGGCGTAAAGCAGATGTGGTGCCCATATTTAAAATGGGATCAAAGTCACAGCCAGGAAATTACAGACCTGTAAGCTTGACATCTGTGGTAGGGAAGCTGTTGGAAGGGTTGCTAAAGGAATATATTCAAGAATTCTGCTGGAACAGGAATATCATTAGCAATAGCCAACATGGCTTTGTGAGAGACAGGTCTTGTCAAACTAACTTGATCGCATTTTATGAAAAAGTGAGTAATAATATTGATGCGGGAGCGGCGGTTGATGTGATCTATTTAGACTTTGCCAAGGCATTTGATACAGTTCCACACAAGAGGTTACTGTACAAATTGAATGAAATAGACCTAGGGGAAAATGTTTGTGTGTGGATTGGAAATTGGCTGAAAGATAGAATGCAAAGAGTGGTAGTAAATGGCAAGTTCTCCAGTTGGATAAACGTGATAAGTGGAGTACCTCAGGGATCTGTCCTGGGTCCTCTTCTTTTTAATTTGTTTATTAATGACCTCCCAGAGGGCATAGGGAGCCATGTATCAGTGTTTGCCAATGACACAAAATTAAGTAAGGTATAAAGTCTGAACTGGATGTGTCTTCATTACAAGAGAATTTGGACAAATTGAGTAACTGGGCAGGCAACTGGCAAATGACATTCAATATAGACAAGTGTAAAGTTATGCATTTGGGGTATAATAATAAAAATGCAACATATAGTTTAAATGGTGTTTCTCTGGGGAAATCTACAAATGAAAAGGATTTGGGAGTAATGGTAGACAATAGACTTAGCAGTAGCATGCAGTTCCAGCTGGCAGCTGCAAAGGCCAATAAGATATTGGCATGTATTAAAAGGGGCATTGACTCAAGGGAGGAAGATATAATTATACTTCTTTACAGGTCCATGGTAAGACCCCACCTAGAATATGCTGTTCAATTCTGGGCGCCCTTTCTGAAAAAGGACATTATGGAACTAGAAAGAGTGCAGAGGAGGGCTACAAAACTAGTAAGGGGAATGGAAAGTTTTAGTTATGAAGAAAGGCTAGAAAAGTTAAACTTGTACACATTAGAGAAACGGCGTCTTAGAGGGGATATGATAACACTATATAAATATGTTCAGGGCCCAAACAAAGGGCTCTCCAAAGACCTTTTCATTAACAGAACAGTACACAGGACAAGGGGCCACCAACTTAGACTTGAGGATAGGAGATTTAATCTACAACAGCGGAAGAGTTTCTTTACAGTAAGGACAATAAAGGTATGGAATTCACTGCCCGAGGAGGTGGTGCTATCTAATACATTAGATGCCTTTAAAAGGGGCCTGGATACTTATTTAAAAGAGCATAACATAGAGGGCTATGTACGTTAGTATTGGGATTAATATTTAGTTAGGGCTTGTTGATCCAGGGAGAAATCTGATTGCCATTTAGAATCAAGAAGGAATTTTTTTCCCCCATTCAAGGCAGAATTTTAAATTGCTATATTGAGGGGGGTTTTTTGCCTTCTTTTGGATCAACGATGGTAAGCAGGAATAGGAAAAGGGTTGAACTAGATGGACGCAAGTCTTTTTTCGACCTAAATTACTATGTTACTATGTGTGTTACTATGTACTATGATAATATGAATTTTTCAGAAAGTGGCATCCTTTTTAACCCATTGAGTGTCAGAGGGGTACACAGCATATTGCAGAGCAATGTGTTGCATATCTCTCTGGCACTCAAAGAGTTAGATTAAAATATCTCACTGTAGTACTTTTTAACTATTTAATGCAATACATATACTATAGAAGTTATTTTCTTTTTCTTTGTAGCTGCTCATCGAAAAAGGTATTCCTGGTAACCAAATCCATTTTTCCGTTCTTGGACTGGTTTCCAAAATATAGATGGAAAGAATGGTTTGTACAAGATATTATATCAGGAGTCAGTGTGGGACTTATATCAGCTTTACAAGGTGAGTTTTTGGTTTTAATATTAAACAACTATAGCTCTAGCACCTATATTTTGAAATATAAGAAGGATCAATGTGTAGATATCTTGTATGTGAGAAGTTTATTAGGAAGAGTATAACATTTTTTTAACTAATACCAAATTAATAAAATGTATCACACTATAAAATATACAAATTAATTAGCTACACATTTCTTGCACCCCTGAGGAAGTAGAGATCTACCACCACGATGCACGTTGGGATAGTCTCCATTGATTGTACTTCCATGCCCCCTGTGAGTTTTCTCTCCTCCTTTCCTTAGTTGTCCTACACTCTGTAGCCCACGGCATTGGCCTACAGCCATGAGGACACCGGGCTACCTTTCTGTTTCGCTCCAGGAGAACTTTTAAATTATTGGGGTTATATTCCTCTCATTTTCTGCATCTCTAACAACATCTCAGTAGTGATGGGTACATCTTCCTCACTCGGATTACCATCAGGACCCATCCAAGCTTCATTGGACCAGACTTGCCGCATATCCATCAGACCAGTAAGGAAAGATTTTCCTGTGACACAGCTAGACGGCTATCAGGGAAGGAACCTATGTGAGTGTATAGATTGTTGTTTCTTATTCTTTGATTTTAATCAATTTGCTCCACCATGTTTTTTGTATTTTGTCCAGGTTTACTCTTCTCTCTAAACAAGGTATCCTACACATAAAAGCCACATTGTATTTTTGCCCATCATTAAGTGGTTTATTTTCTAAAACAGGAATGGCACATGCACAGAAAAGTACCATAATTTTCTTAAAATGTTTTTTATCAAGCTCTTGCTGATGTACAATGAACAAGTATAATGTATAGTCCATGGAAATACTTTATAACAGTGGTTCTTAAATGTGGCCACCAGAGTGTTTTTGTGCGGCCACCATGAGAACTGTGGAAATGTTGACAGCATAGATGTTGTCTGAACAATTTGTTGCTGTGCAGAGTTTGTAAAATTTCACTTCTGACTGGCTGAGGCTTACCGCCTGAAGTGCCTCAGCCAGCCAATGATTGCTCAGCCTGCCCCAGCTGCAGCTCTGTATTAATGCGTGCCTCTGCAGACAAGCGCGCAGAAGACTTGTAGCAGTGAGAAAGCTGCGGCGGGCAAAAGGGGTAGGTTGAGAGCACTTGTTTTCCTTTCTTCAGAAATATTATGGCACTGTACTTGGGGCTGAAATTCTCCACTGGCCTGTGACTAATCAAAGAACCTTATTGTCCTATGGCATAGAGATTTTGATATGAATCCATTAACCATTTGAGTGTCAGTGGGTTACTCAAATCCTTACAATGTGTTGCATACCCCCTCTGGCACTAAAAGGGCTAATAAAGGTCAAACTGCACTGTCAAAAGTTTACACATTCTGTGGCAAGTTAACTAAACCATGAGGGACAATTTAAAATGAGCATTAGTTTAATCTTTTTTTTTTTTTAACCCTTTTAATGGACAGTTAGAACGTCTCCAGTGCATTGAAGCCCTATTAAAATAAATCATTTCAGTGGGGTTATTTGCCTTGTATTGGGAAGCTTGTTTGTCACAGCATGAATGTTTACTTTCTACCAAAATGACAACTCAAAATGTTTTAAAGGTGATGTCATGCACAACTATAGCCTTCAAGTGGCCCTTATCCCTGCGCCCCCCGCCCCGTTCATAGTGACGATGCTTGGTTTCCATGGTTTCTGGTCAGTTGTTGCCTTAGCCCTCTGGGAGGTTGTCTAGAGAGCAGGGTGAGTGTAGTCCAGAGTGTGAAGAGCAGGTTAGTGTCACCAGGGGCACTGTAAAGAAGGGGTGAAACCGTGTCTTGTTATCTTAAATGGGGTAGTGTTGGTTTATTTATGGCTATGAGCCCAAAAACTAAGGGGGAGCATCCATAACAATGCCCTCTAGTTACAGCTGAACGGTCTTTGATTGTGTGAAAGTTTTATAAGAGCTCTGGGATCAGTGGCAGTGATATAATGTTATTTTATTCACGCTTTAAGTACCAGAGTTCACAATGGGTTAAAATTGGTGAGAATTCTTGTTTATCCCCTCATGTTGCAGGTTGTGTTACTCCCAGAATGAAGCCTTTTTACTTTTGTGCACACCCCACTGGCACTTGAAGGGTTAAAGCACCTCTGATCTACTCACGGTTTTCAAGTTGTTATCATTGGGATAAGGGTAGAATTTCAGCTTTTGCCATCTCTCTTCCATGCTAGATTTGCCTTATACAGTGGCATGGATTTGTTTGCCCTGCACTGCACCTACCAGAGAGCTCTCCCATGCCCAGCACCCAGAAAGCAGCCTTTCTCTACCATTACCAGTGGGTGCATTTTACCTGCTATGCCCTGTGTTCAGCGAGAACTCTTGTTCTGACATGCCCAGCAACTAGCAGGTATTCTTGTGGTAAGATGTACCGTAACCAGCAGGTACTCCTGTTTTGCCATACCCAGGCAGGCACCCTTATACTGACTTGCCCAAAATAGGTACCCCTCTGTTATATCCAGCTGTAAAGCCCATGTCATTCCCTGTTGGCACCCCTAATCTGCTATGCCAAGCTAGCACACCTACTGTGCCATGTCCAGCTGTCACCCCCTGCTCTGGCAGCTTGCTACCCTACTCACACTCTGCTATGCCAATATGACACTCCTATTATATCATGCCTATTCTGAACCCCTACTCTGACATGACAAGCTAGCACATCTATTCTGCCATGACAAACCTGCTACCTTACTCTGCCTGCCAATATGACACTCTTATTCTGCCATGCTGAGCTGGCTCCCCTACTCTTTGTCCAGTTGGTGACTCTACTCTGCCATGCCAATAAAGCACTGATACTCTGCAATGTCTTCCAGGCACCCCCTCTCTGCTATTCTCAGTTCTGCCATGACCAGCACAAAGCAGGCAAACCCACAAAGGACACAGCACCAAATAGACACCCAATTATACCATGCCCAACCATCTGCTTAGAAATTCCAAGCTCTCTGTTGACTCACACAATTTGCAATGCCCAAAACCTAGAAGTTTCTCCCCTTGTTTGCAATGCCCAGTAGTTAGCGGGTTCCCACATTTTGAAACTCCTAACAATTGGTGCCACATCCCTGCAGTACCTAGCACAGCATGAGGGTCATGTACCAAGAGAAGTAGTGCAATTCTGGGGCAAAACAGCTTAACATAGAGAAAAAAATAAAGATTCCCATTGAAGAAATGTCTCTCTGTCTAGCTAGCATTCCAGGGGTTAAAGACCCCTAAAGACAATGGTGATTTTAGTTAGTTCTCTACAGAGCAGTTGGTTTGTCCCACAATTGCAACACTTTTTCTAAGTACATCGGCCTCATTTGCCCTTTGAGTGCCAAAGGGCTGAGTAACATATTGCTCTGTAATGCGATGCTCGCCCCCTGGCACTCAAAGACTTAAGCACCATTGCACTGACATGCACACAACCAAAATAATACAAACAGAAGAGTTATTTCATTTTAATAGATGTTTTCTGCCTGGTCAAACACAGTTGAAAATGTGGTTTCATGGGGTGTACCCAGAAGGTGGGCTTGTAACCCCTCTGGCACTCAAAGGTAGCGTGTTAAGTAAAATTGCCTAAGTTTTATTGTTTTATTTATTTCTCCTATTCACCTATTTTGTTTTACATGTTTATATCCCTTACATGGGGCTATCTGAATGTGTTTCTCAGCTAGGGAAGCCTTTGCAATACATTGGAGACCTCATTAGCATTCAAAGGGTTAGATTCCCATTTAAATGAATGGGAGAATTTTTTTTTTTTTTGTTTCCCTGTGGTTCACTTGGTTGCCTAATAACCACTCCACTTTTTTGTGCATATGGTCCACGTAGTTCCCATGATTATAACTAGTAATTAAAATGAACACTGTTACAAGAATGGAGCACTGCTAGTGCAAACAAATGGCACCATAAGTAACAAATACAAAATCAATTATTTAAATTGAGCTTTCAACCCCCTGTTGGCTAGGGGTCTCCAATACATTGCAAAGCAGTACAGCAAAGAACCCTTTATGGGAATTGTGAAATGTGTATTTGTCCCTTGTGGTGCAGAATGCAGATGGTCTGCCACAAAATTACTCCGCTTGAAATAAATATATCCAGTAACCAGTACATTTTAACACACTTTTATGAGGTACTTTTTAATACTATGTGATTTCTGTAGTGTTTAAATTGTAATATGATGTAAATTTATTGTTGTTGCACTTATTTATATGCAATTTGCGTATGTCTTAATCCCCTTATACCATTTGTGCAAATAATGTCATAGTGCAGCCACCACGACATGGCTGTTGTCGCAGTGACGGCCGCCAGGACACTGTGGTGGCCTTCTTGGCGGCCACCAGAAAAAATTCCTTGAGAACCACTGCTTTATAACATAATATACATTTATTGCTGTCTGGAATACCTAGTGTTAATTAATGGGAACATGCCAAGTGTCACCTCTTTGTCACGTCATACCCCCCAGGGTGTCATGAATTTAAGTTGGTGCAGGATCTTGATTCTGTACAATTATATTTACTGTGTTAAAAATGTAAATTATATGACACTGAAGAAAACTCTTAAGTTGATGAGGCAAAACCCGAGAGATGAACTAGAGTCTCTGAACCAAGGTTTTTGATATATCACAGTAGGTATGTGCCAAATTAGAAAGAGAGGGCTAGATAGTGACAAAATAAAAAGTAAATATGTGCTTAACCCCTTCGTGTCCGGTGACGTAGCCAGACCGTCACGCTGGTCCGGCACTTAAGGACCAGTGATGGTCCTGGTACGTCACGTACTTTTACTCACCGCGCTCCTGCCGGGGACTGAAGTCGATCGCTCCAAGACCAGAGCGATCTCTTTCAGTCCCTCCATTCGGCGTGCCGCCCCACGTGATCAGTCACGTGGGGCGGCATGCCGAAATTCCCTATCTGGTCCTTAAAGGACCACACACCCCGGGACCGCTGGTCCTTAAGGGTTTAAGTTGAAAAAAAGACATTATTGAATTGTAATTGGATTGGAGGATCTGAGTTATAAAAAAAAGAGTCTAGCCAAACTGGGTTTGTTTACATTAGAGAAGAGGTGTCTAAGGGGTGATATAATTGCCATTTACAAATATATTCGAGGTCAGTACAAATAACTCTCCAATTAACTATTTACCCAAAGAGGGGAAAGGTGCTTTTGACTAAAACTAAGGCAGGTATTTTTTACTGTAAGGCCAGTAAAGTTATGGAATCATCTGCCTTGGGATGTTGAGCTTGCAGATATTGTAACTACAAAAAAGTAATGGCTTCAATGATTTTTTTTTTTTGCTCTGCTCTGGATCAACAGGGGTGATTTGGCATGGGGTGGATATAATGGGCCATGTCTTTCTTCTGTGTCCCCTTCCCCGGCAATTTATACCAATGGGTTATGTCCCTCCCACCAGCTGGTGTAAACCAATCAGAAAACATTTAAAGGATGCACTTCCTATCTGCTATTCAGTCTTTTTTTAAGCCAGCTGGCAACAGGGAGCCGTTCTATCAGCTCTTAGTATTTCTCACCTCATTATTATATAGCCCATTAGTAATTTTTTGAGGCCACAGTCATGCCGCCCTGGCCAGGAGATCAAGGAGATCCCTAAAGCCCTGCTCTGTCAGCAGACTGGTCAGAGATGGTGCATGGCCCACAAAAAACTCTGGATTCTCCCCTGAGGGCGAGCGGAAGGTGGAGCAGGTACCCATAAGAGAATGATGATGGTGCGTTCCACAGGTGGAATGAAAATGTATCAGAGGTCATGGCACACACGATCTGGGGGGAAAGAAATGCACAGGTAAGATGCCTTTTTTATAATAACTGTTCAACCTGTTTTGATTAAAGGCCTATGCGTTCCACCCTGGAACGCACACCAAGAGCCCCAGATAATTAAAGGCTTTTTTCTCACGGTAGAGCAGATAGTCAATTCCTTTTTTTGGGAGTGTATATGTATGTGTGTATGTATTTATTAAAAGTTATGGTTTAAAAGTTCGGGGGTTCTACTGGTGAAGTTTGGCTACCCCTAAACTAGTTGGATCTTTTGCAAGGGGCTAATGAATGGAGATATAATAAAATTTCCCGGAAAGTTTAAGCATGTCTAAATTTTGGCATCAACTTGCAAAATTATGTACAGACTGCCTAAGGGACAGCCGGGCAGGATATGCCAGGGCAGTTCCAATTATGCCTGAAATGGGTGAAATAATCCATGCAGAAAATTGTTAATGCAAATACAGTCCCCTGTTCAGCAAAATATCCATAAAATAAAATACTTCAAGCAGAATAGAAGAAGCAGAAGTTGAAGAGATCAAGATCTGCTCTCATGATATTCATTAGACAATCAGGGCATAATCATTGAAGATCAGAGGTTGTTTAATGGAAACATTTAGGGAAATTTAAGAAGACCTCTGGGCTACCACAGTAACAGACATCACTTGAATATATCACATGCAGCTTGCCTAGGCAGCAGAAAGGTACAATCTGTATTTCCTCTGTGTCCAATCCACGACAATAGACTGTGGGTATTGACTCCGCCTCCCAGCTGGTAGGAACAATTAAAAACTATAAAAAGTCTGCTCTTCCTCCCCAACTCAATTATTTTGGTCCTACCAAGCTGCACTCTACCATAAATGCGGTATACATTATTACAATAATAAGGGCTTGGATTAGATACCCCTTGTGTTCCTAAGAGATCGCATGGATCCTGAAATTCAGTAAGTCAGTATGCCATTTCTGCACTCTCCAGTCACCTGCCCTCCCATTTCACGTTTGTCAGATCAAGCAAACGCGTCCGAATGTGACACTTGTATGCCTAGTCCAGAACCAGAATTTCAGCGAAGAATCAAGGAGGGTTCCTGTGTATACGTGAGCAGGGAGACAAGGAGAAAGCAGCTATGTAAGCCCTTATTATTGTAATAATGTATACCGCATTTATGGTAGAGTGCATAGAAATCTCTGGAAAGTAAAATAATAAAGAGAGAGAAAGATGCGACCTGCCTCTGTCCTCCAGCTTGGTAGGACCAAAATAATTGAGTTGGGGAGGAAGAGCAGACTTTTTATAGTTTTTAATTGTTCCTACCAGCTGGGAGGCGGAGTCAATACCCACAGTCTATTTTCGTGGATTGGACACAGAGGAAATACAGATTGTACCTTTCTGCTTCCTTTTATTATCTGCCTATTTGTCATATATGTATATACAATATATATATTTATACATAATTCTGTTTATTTGACTGGTTGAATATTAAGATCTCTTATTCCAAAGACGGCAAGGGGGACAAGCCAAAAGAGGTTACTGAAGCTCTTGAGGAAGACTAGTACCTCAAAAGCACAAGTTTGTGCTGGGTATGAAAACAATTTATCCCCAGCAGATACTGTAATGTGGTGTGTTACATGCATGTAAAAGGATTGCTGGGATTTTCCCTCTCAGTTCAGAGACTTCTTAAGGGGGTTGAAGAAATCAATTCAGGTCACTTTCACCTCTATGCAGGAGTAGGCTAAGAAAAAAGCAGTGAGCTCTGACTCTGAAGAAGGCCCATCACATTTGCCTAAAGGAAGAGTATGAGGGAAGTGTGATTAAATGGAGTCAGCTATCTCCTCTGCTGAACAGGGAAAGATAACTCAATTAACAAATTGGGCTAATTTGGTATACACGACCAGACAGACTAATTAATGCTATGAGAAAATACTAGGTTTATCTGAGACCCAGATAGGTATAAAATATTATTGACAAAGACTTTAGGGACAAAAGTTGGCTCAATTATTTCTTTTACACTGCTTAATACACGATGGACCCTGAGAGATAAACTGTCAGCCATTTCAGGATGATTCCAAAAGAGTGTTCCCATTCTTGGAAGAAGACACAGCAAGAGGGGGGGGCACCTCCAAAGGCGGATACAGCTGTTACTCTGTTTTCCTGCACGTAAACTATATTATTAGAAAACGGAACTGCACTCAGAGATCCTATGGAAAGAAGAGTAGACAGCACTTTTAAACAGTTTGCTACTATCAGACAAAACATGAAATTGGCTACAGCTATGGCAAGTGTATTCCACACCTTGCAAATCTGGTTGTCTGATTTGAAGATAAATTAGAATCTTCAATGTCAAGATCTTGATTTATTGAGGGAACTAACTTCCCTTATCATTCTCTGCCAGACGGATAAAGGCTGAGATGCTGACGCATCCTCTAAAAACTAAGTGGTTTCATTACCTTTCCAGTGGTCCAAAGTTATTCAGAGATCAACTAGATGACATTATTACAGAGTATCCATTTCTCCCACAGAAAGAAGATTTAGCAATTCACTAGCTAGATCCTCAAACTACAGAAGGCAGTCCTTTCATGAAGCAAGACATTATGTGACTAGGCAGACATTTGGACAAAAAGAAATGCAACTCAGAGTGCCAGAGCTGGAAACCGAAAGGTTTTCCAGGGATAGGTACAATTTCAGAGAACCTTCCAATGGATCATCATAACATCACTGGTAAGGATCAAGAACCTGAGGCCAAAAATGCAGATCGCTATACAAGCTCTGCTCCAGAATAAAATCATAGAACAGGTACCATTGCAAGTGTAGTGCCATGGAGTTTATTCAGTTCAATAAACCCTACGTTTAATTCTGGGTCTAAAATAGATTAATTCCTTTATCAAAATCAGACAATTAAAAAGGGTTGAAACATACCATCAGCAGTCAACATGGTCTGAAATAAATGTATATTAGTAAAAGCGCATACAACGTATGTTACATATAGGTTATATGCGTTTTATTAAAAATGCCTGCAGTTGTCACCTGCATGGATCATCTATCCTACTGGGTAGGTGATCCTTGCTAGGTGGGTGTCAGAAGGGGTCCTGATGCCCCCCTCGAGGTCTGAACTATTTTTTTTTAATTAAATACAATATACAAAATACAATAACATTTATTGCACATATACAGGCAAGGTATGGAGCCGCATACCTTGCCTATTAACCCTGTGTTGATCAGTGACCTGTACCCTGAATGACTGAGTTTGGATACTTGGTGGAAAAATAGAATAAGTACATTGTGTGTGGTGTAGTGTGGTAAGGGAGAGGTTAAAAAACAAATCTCTTTGGGTTTTGTTTTCCCTCTCTTTGCTGTGAGACAGGAAAATAATTGAAGTGTGGTGGGAGTGACTAATTGCTGTGTGTGTAATTGGTGGATTCCTGGCTTAAATAGCAGATACATAGTGAATACTTGAACGTGTGAATCTTACATCAGTGTGTAAGTGCAGAAGTGTGGTAAATGTGGGAATTTAAAACAGGGGAATTCAAGTGCAGAAATGTGGTAAGTGTGGGAATTTAAAACAGGGGAATTCAAATACAGGGGATTACACAGGGGAACACATTTATCAATCTTATTGTGCAGCTATTTTTTGCCTGCCTTTTTAGCTTGTGGTAACTGGCACATATGAGTGGTAGCATGATTGTCCATTTAACTCAGTGCGCAAACTGCCATATGTTTGCACACCTGGAACAACCATTCCAGGGTGCATACCTCTGTGACAGATGTGAGCAAGTGGTCTCTCTGGAAGCTCGTATTAGAGATCTGGAGGGGCAGGTTGCAACATTGAGAGAGACGGCCAATCTTGAGAGGGGTCTGCTGACTGAGCAGCAGGAAGTGGTGGTAGGTAGTTCTGGGGGTGGAGACTGCAGGTAGCCAGATGGGTTACAGTTAGACATAGCAAGGGGGGTGGACAGAGGAATAGGGAGGACACTACTGTGTTTACTAATTCTAACAGATTTGCTACATTGAGTAATGATGGTGGGGATGCTGACACAGAAATGTTTTTGCTGGAGAGAACTGTTCTCTCTAACAGCCGGGTGAATAGCCCCTCTAGCACGGATGGGATTCGGAACTCAGGCAGACCTAGACAGATGGTGATGGTAGGGGATTCTATTATTAGGAAGACAGACAGGGTAATCTGTCGCCAAGACTGCCACAATCGTACAGTTTGCTGTCTCCCGGGATCTCCGGTTCGACATGTGGCTGATCGAGTTGATAGATTGTTGGGAGGGGCTGGTCATGACCCGGCAGTCATGGTACATGTTGGTACTAATGACAAAGCCAGTGGAAAATGGAGGTCTGTTAAGAAGGATTTCAGGGACCTAGGATATAATCTTAAGCAGAGGACCTCTAAGGTAGTATTTTCTGAAATACTACCAGTGCCAAGTGCTATATATGAGCAGTATGATCTGATTGGAGTGTCTGAAACCTGGTTAGATGATACGTATGACTAGGCAGTCAATCTAGAAGGTTATTCACTTTTTAAAAGGGACAGGGTTAATAAAAGGGAAGGAGGGGTATTTCAATATGTAAACGGGCCTTAAAACATAGTTTAAGGGAAGATATAAATGAAGGGTCCAATGAAAAGGTAGAGGCCTTGTGGGTTGAAATACACACTGGGGGCACACATAATAAAAAGATATTGGTGGGGATTTGCTACAAGCCACCTAATGTTGGGGAGTTGGAGGAAGCCCAACTTTTACTGCAAATGGAAAAGGCTGCTAGGTCAGCAAAGGTAATTATAATGGGAGATTTCAACTATCCTGAAATTGACTGGAGCAAAATGACTTCCGGCACAACAAAGGGAAATATTTTTCTAAGTATGATAAATGATAATTTTATGTCCCAACTAGTAGAGGAGCCAACTAGAAAAGAGGCCTTGCTTGAACTAGTGCTCTCAAACGATTCTGACATGATAAGCTATGTGCGAGTACGGGAACATTTGGGCAGCAGTGACCACAATATGGTATCCTTTGAAGTTTGTTATGAGAAACCCAATAGCAAGGGTTTAACCAAAACATTCCATTTCAAAAAGGCTAATTTTACAAAGTTAAAAGAAGTGTTAAAGAAGTGTCCCACCAAGGACAACATCTGCAATGAGTTTGTATGTTCTCACTGTGTTTGCATGGGTTTCCTCCGGGTACTCCGGTTTCCTCCCACACTCCAAAAAACATACTGATAGGTGAATTTAGATTGTGAGCCCCAATGGGGGCAGGAACCAATATGAGTGTAAAGCGCTGTGGAATCTGTGTGTGCTATATAAATAAAGGATTATTATTAAAGGATTATTATTATTAAAGGATATCCAGTGGGATGTAATTTTCAAAGATAAAAATGAACAAGAATCATGTAATGTATTTAAAATGCTCTTGGGCAAATATACAAGTCAATATATACCATTGGGGAATAAGCAGAAGAGAAGTAAAGCAAAACCAATGTTGCTTAATAATGTGGTTAGCAGGGGGATGAGAAATAAAAAACAGGCTTTTAAAGTGTTTAAGTCAAACGGGTCAGATGCATCATTTAAAAAATATAAAGAATGTAATAAAATCTGAAAACAAGCAATTAAGCTAGCTAAAATAGAAAATGAGAGAAACATTGCAAATGAGAGCAAGAAAAACCCTAAACAATTCTACAAGTATATTAATAACAAAACAGTTAAGGTCGATATTGGTCCTCTTAGGACTGAGACAGGTGAATTGATTAGTGAGGATAAAGTTATGGCTGACACCCTAAATACGTTCTTTGCTTCAGTATATACAAAGGAAGCAGCAATGACAAGCTATGAGCAAACAGACAAAACCATGGAATTTCCTCCAACATCTACATGGCTTACTGAGGACAAGGTCCAAAAGTGACTGGAAAGGGTTATAGTGAATAAAGCGCCTGGACCGGACGGTATACACCCAAGGGTACGTAAGGAACCTAGTTCAGTAATAGCAAAACCATTATACTTAATATTTATTGATTCACTTTCATCGGGCATAGTGCCCTGTGATTGGAGGAAAGTAGTTCCATTGTTTAAGAAGGGAGCAAGATCCAAACCAGGAAATTATAGACCTGTCAGCTTGACTTTCATAGTGGGTAAGATACTAGAAAGGTTATTAACTGACAGTATTCAGAACTATGTGAAGACAAACAATATCATTAGTAGGAATCAGCATGGTTTCATGAAGAACAGATCATGTCAGACTAATTTACTTGCATTTTATGAAAGATTGAGTAGTAATTTAGACAGGGGAATTGCTGTTGATGTAGTATACTTGGATTTTGCAAAAGCCTTTGGTACAGTGCCTCACAACAGGTTACTGCATAAATTAAAAGGCTTCGGTTTAGGCGGTGTTGTCTGTACATGAATTGAGAACTGGTTAAATGATAGATGGCAGAGAGTTGTTGTAAATGGAACTTTTTCAAATTGGTCTAAGGTTATAAGTGGGGTGCCGCAGGGTTCAGTCCTGGGCCCAATGCTTTTTAATTTGTTTATTAATTATCTAGAAGTGGGAATTGAAAGTAGCATCTCAATCTTTGCTGATGACACTAAGCTATATAAGGAAATATGTATAGAGCTGGATGTTTTTCTCTCTGCAGAAGGATTTAGATAAACTGAGTGAATGGACAGAAAATTGGCACATGACATTTAATGTAGATAAATTTAAGGTTATGCATTTGGGTTGTAGAAATAAACTTGCTACATATACACTAAATGGGAAGCAACTTGGGGAATCTTCATTAGAGAAAAATTTAGGAGTGCTGATAGACAATAGACTTCACAGAAGTATGCAGAGTCACTCAGCTGCTGCAAGAGCAAATAGGGTACTAGCCTGCATAAAAAGAGGTGAAGATGCAAGGGATGCTAATATTATCACACCTCTGTATAAATCCTTGGTTAGGTCTCATCTAGAATATGGAGTACAATTTTGGGCACCAGTTCTTAAAAAAGACATTGTTGAACTGGAAAAGGTGCAGAGAAGTGCAACAAAACTGATAAAAGAATTAGAGGATCTGAATTATAAAGAGAGTCTAGACAAACTGGGTTTGTTTACATTAGAGAATAGACGTCTACGGGGAGATATAATTACCATTTACAAATACATTCAAGGTCAATACAAAGAACTATTCAATGAATTATTTATGCAAAGAGCTGAGCTAAGAACAAGAGGTCATCCATTAAGACTAGAGGAAAGGCCCTTTTGACTAAAACAAAGGCAGGGATTCTTTACAGTAAGGGCGGTAAGGCTATGGAATTCCATGCAACAAGAGGCAAGGCGGAGATCAAAGAGGAGGAAGAATAGAGAAACCCACGAAGAGACTGTAAGTTCCATGATGAGTAAAATGACTAGCTGGCCATCACCTTCTTCCTCTAGGGTAACTACATCTTCTGCCAATCCACCTCGTTCATTTTTCCTTCCCCCTCCAAATGATAGTCACACTGTAGATTTTAGGATGTGGCAGTTCGTGTCCACCCATTGCACACTATGTGGTGCACTGACCACACATGGCAGTGTGGTGGAGGAGAATTGCAAGCAGGGCATCAAACTTCATCTGAGGAGATTCTATCCCTGCAGAATATGCTAAGATGGTGGCAGGGAGGGTTCGTCATTACTATTAAACTGTCAGCAAGTTGTCATGTGTCCTTAGCGGGATGTGGACAAGGGGTATAATGACAGCGGCAGTAATTGGTTTCTGGTGTCATGGTGTTTGGATAGAGTTGTGTCAGGTGTTATTTACCACACACACTGTACACATTGCAATTGCTGATGAGAGGCACAGTTCCTGTTCTCAAGGGAAAATTTTCTATTCTAGTAACAGCCCACCCATGATTTTGGAGGAGGGGCAGATGGAGAAGAATTATTGGCCATCTTCTTCTTTTCTCTCTTTTATACTGGAGGCTACTTATTGTGCTGATACTGCCTCAGGTGCATCACTGGAGCTAGTGGTGGGAAGTGGAACCTTCATCATCCATCACCCATGTTGCTACTGTTGTTGATCCCATTCCCTTTCAGCTGCCTAATCATCCTTCTGCTTAAACAACTCAGCAGCAGCAAGAACAGCAGTTGCAAATTCAGCTGTTATGGACTCAGGAGGACATTTGACAATGGCCAGTGGCCACTGGCCAACACAACATGGCCTACTGGCCAACAGGCATTTTTTTTTCTCAGGGCTTGTGCACTAAAAAACAAAACAAAAAAAAAACATAGTCCTACAAGGAAAAAGAAAAATATTGGAGGGATTTGTTTCTAACAAGCCTATGTCCTACAAATCAATGTTTCTTCAGGGCTTGTGCTTGTAATAAGTCTAAGTCCTACAAATCAATGTTTCCTCAGGGCTTGGGTCTCTAACAAAGCTAACAAATCATCCTCTACAAAATACTCTATCAAGTCAAGTATCAGTCCACCACAGTGGCAGCTTATGTCAGGGGGTTCCTGTCTCTATCACTTTACATAAAAATGTCTTAGTTTATTTATTTTTTACTAACTGTCCCCCCAGTAGCAGTCAAGAAACCCCACCAAAACAAATGTCCCTGTTCAAATGATTCATTCTCCATACTCCAGCCACCAACACAGGCACCCTACTCAGACTCCTTTTACACCATGTCTTATCGGGGGTTTTTAATTGTATTTAAGATTTATTTCTTTATTAACTGCCCCCAATCCCAGTAAACAACCCCCCCAAAAAAACATTCCCTGTTCAACTTATTCTTCCTCCATACCCCACAAACACAGGCACCCCTGTGCCCTTTTATATTATGCCTTTGCGAAATAAAATAATATTTGCTATGCGTTTTGTGTAAATTCAATGTTCCCATTGATTTCAATGGAATGAGCTAGGTGAAAAAAGTGGGAAAACTGCACTCTGGAAATTATTCACCAAGCAGGAATTGCCATTCTCCGATTTCAGTTTGAGGTGAACATTTTCACCCATCCCTACTCAGGAGGGCATCCCTGAGCAGAGTATGAATAGGAGAGGCAGATCAGCTGGGCGGAGAGGTATCTGTTCTAGGAGAGGTACACAGGACAAAAGCAAAACTGCCAGTGGCACAAGAGGTATTTTTCAGGGAGCACTCCACACAACCAAGGAAATTGCAGGCAGGGCCTGAAAGCCAAAGTTTTAACATGTCCCATTTGGTGGTGATGACAAGAGGCTGAGGGACCCCAAAAACATGTTCAAAGAGAACAGGGTCCTTGTACAGAGTATATTGGAGAGGCAGAATATCTTGTATCCCAAGTAGAAACTCAGTGGATTGGGGGCAAAGAAGAAGGCAGCATGGAGACAGGTGATGAGCAGGGTAACTCTGTCTCCAGCTGAAACCGGTCCAAAGGGTGGGGAGATTGCAAGCTCTTTGTCAAACACAAGATGGGTGAAAGGGATAGTAATGGATCTTTTAAACTTAATGTATTATTGTAGCTATTCAAAAAATAAAGTAATTGATGCCAGTTTTATCTCTCAAACCCATATGGTTTGAGAGATATACGAATACAAAGTTCCCCCTACCTGCCCTTTCACTGACGTCAGTGCTTTGTCTTAAAGCAGGCAATCCTGGTCCACAGACCGACCAGTGGCTCTTCAGCAGGGATGAAATAGCGAGATCTAAAAACAAATACTTCTTTGGAACAGTCTACAAAGTGTGCCTGGTTGCAAGCACACTTTGTAGACTGTTCTAATGAAGTATTTTTAGATCTCGCTATTTTGTCCCTGCTGAAGAGCAGCCAGCTGGTCTGTGGACCAGGATGGTCTGCTGTAAGATAATGCTCTGATGTCAGTGAAAGGGCAGGCAGGGAGAACTTTGTATTTATATATCTCTCAAACCATAAGGGTTTGAGAGATAAAACTAGCCTCAATTACTTTATTTTTTGAAGAGCTACAATAATATATTACGTTTAAAAGATCCATTACTATCCCTTGAAGTGACTATAACTGCCAGAGGCACTGGAGGTGGGCCCCCTCTCGACATCACATTCAGCCCCTGTGAGGAGATGCTCCAACAAAACTGGTCAGCGACAGCTGTTGAGGGGAACCAAGGAGGGAGTGACATTGGAGACAACAGGACCCTCCAGACTACACACTACACAAATACTCATACCTACTATGGTCCAACACAGTGACAGCTGCCAACATTCCTTAACACAAGTTCACCAACACAGCTCTGAGAGGGTTTAAACAAGGACAGAATACCGGACAAACCCTGCACATATGGGAAGGATCAAGCAGGAGAAATCCTGTTCAAGTCTAATCCCATTGTTGCTGTCTTGATCAACTATACTCACAGCACACAATCAATGCCCATCACCACATTTTAGACAAATAACTGTTATGTTAACCACAATGTCCTACATGGAGCAACAGAGAGGTCAGCACACAACCCCTTGAGTGCCAGAGGGATGACCAACTCATTGATCGACAATGCACGGGATACCCCTGTGGCACTCACATGGTTGGCAGAGTATGAACATAACATAACAAGGTTACATTGTACAGATCCGAAGGGGCAGCTCACACATCACACTTCAACCAATTGCCTGCTATCCCCACTCAGGGAGATCTTGTCAAACTAACCTCATAGATTTTGACTGGGTAACTAAAACAATAGACCAAGGGGGAGCAGTAGATATAGCTTATCTAGATTTCAATAAAGCATTTGACACTGTCCCCCATAGAAGACTCATTAAAAAATTGCAGTGTTTGGGTCTGGATGTAAAAATAGTTCAATTGATAAGGCAATGGCTGAGTGAGAGGAGACAGAGGGTGGTAGTCAATATTCGGACTAAAGGAGTGTTACTAGTGGGGTACCTCAGGGATCTGTACTAGGGCCCATTCTTTTTAAAAAAATTTATTAGTGATATTGTAAAAGGTCTTCAAGGTAAGGTATGCATTTTTGCAGATGATGCAAAGATCTGCAATAGGGTAGACATTCCAGGGAGAATAAGCCAAATGACAAATTATTTAGGTAAATTAGAAGAATGGACAAGAGTGTGGTAGCTGCGGTTTAATATTGATAAATGTAAAATAATGCACTTGGGACATACAAATCCAAAGGAAACATATACTATTAAGGGTACTGTGCTGTCAGAGACTACAGAGGAAAGGGATTATTATTTTTAATGACTTAAAGGTAGGCAGGCAATGTAATAAATTGGTGGGGAATGCAAGCAGGGTGCTGGGTTGTATAGCTAGGGGTTTTAGTAGCAGAAAAAGGGAAATGATCATGCCACTTTACAGATCTATATTTAGACCTTACTTAGAGTATTGTGTAGAGTACTAAAGACCCCATCTCAAGAAAAAATTCACAGTAGGGCTACTAAAGTGGTGACTGGTTTACAGGAAAAGAAATATTAAAATAGACTAAAGGATCTGAACATGTATAACTTGGAGGAGTGAAGAGAGAGAGGGGATCTCTAGACTGTAAGCTCTCACGAGCAGGGCCCTCTGATCCTCCTGTTCTACACATCTGATTGTACTATTTAATACCTCTGTATGTCTATTCCCCAATTGTACAGCGCTGCGGAATTAGTTGGGGCTATATAAATAAAGAATAATAATAATAATAATAATATGATAGAAACATTCAAGTACATGAAGGGATTCAACAAAGTGCAGGAGGGAAGTGCATCTCAAAGAAGTAAAAATGTTAGGACAAGAAGCCATAGTCTAAAACTAGAGGGACACAGGTTTAGACGTAATGTAAGAAAGTTTTACTTCACTGAGAGAGTAGTAGATAAGTGGAATAGCTCACCAGCAGAAGTGGTAGAAGTTAATACAGTGACAGCATTTAAGAATGCAAGAAAAGACCAAGGACCAATTAAGGTTTGAGGTTTTAACAGTAGGAAAATGGGCAGACTAGATGGGCCGAATGGTTCTTATCTGCCGTCAAATTCTATGTTTCTATGTTTCATCTGTTAACCAAAGCTGAACCATCACACTTCAACTGATACAAACCGTGTACAATGCATAGGCTTCAACAGCAAACACACTAGGGCCTCAGAACACATCAATGCACAGCTGAATTAATAATGACAAACAAGTACAAACAATGTAAGCAACACATGCAGGCACAGCAAGCACACAAACAAACAGAGGAACACTGCAACACAAGTAGCTAGAGGACTCATCAAACACACACCAGGAAACCCAAAACAAACACAAAAAGGGGAATTGTTGTGTTTTCATGTACTAGTGTTTTTGTATTCCAGGCCTATGTGTTGTACATGTAGTCAGTTGGTCCTAGTAGAACAGTGATGGTTCAGCTTTGTTTATCATATGTCACGTGAAGACTGTGGATAGCAAGGAGGCATTCTTTGCCATCCCCACTCCTAAGCATACGTGTGATTCCTAATGCTCAACCATGCCATTTTGGATGTGTGTGTTAGATGTGGCCTAAAGTTGCTTGTGTTCCTCGGTCCATGTTGTTTTGTGTACTTGCTGTGCCTGTTTGTATTTCTCACATTGTTTTTACTTGCTTCTCATTATTTATTCAGTGGTGCATTGATGTGTTCCGAGGCCCTAGTGTGTTGGGTGTTGAGACCTATGTGTTGTGCATGCAATCGGTTTGTATCAGTTGTGTTAGCTGACCCCTGCAGATCTGTACAATGTAACCTTGTTATGTTATGTTCATACTCTGTCAACCCTATGAGTGCCAGAGGAGTAGCCAATGCTTTTTTGATCAATGTGTTGGTCATCCCTCTGGCACTCAATGGGTTATGTGCTGACCTATGAGTTACCCCTTGCCATCCCCACTCCTCAGGATACATATGATAACCAAAGCTACAACACTATAGGTTGGTGAAATCAATGTATGTGATTTTGTCAAATTTAGCAATCAATGTGTGTCAGGATGGTATCCAGTGAATTGCAAAGCAATGCATTGGATACCATCCTTCCACTCAAGGGTTCACATGTAAATGTCATAGTCTTGCAGCACTCCTGTCATAGCTTAGATGACTAATTACATTATGTAATTTCCACTCACAGCAAATATGCCTGCAGAACAGAAGGAGGAGGGTAAAGATGGCCTCATTGGTTTTTCACCCAGTGACACAGCCCCCGAGGAGCCAGGAGAGGAATCACCTCTTCCTCCACCACCCCCACCCCCTGCAGAGTATGGTCTTCAAGCGCCACCCCCACCCGACGAGTATGGGCTCCAAGCACCACCGCCCAGGGTATAGCCTGCCAGCCTATTCTACGAGAATAGCTATCGAGCGTAGGCACACAAAAAACACGTAACACAAAAGCCGTTATCGCTCATGTTAACGCACAACGGGCGGCCAAATCACACGATAACTGCACTCAAAACAACATCTAACATAACTGCTGCCGTTGTCTAGCAACCATGATTGATGCCAAAACAAATTCAAACAAACAGCCAATCACAAAGCCCCAATGTATCAAATAACTTCAACTACACCTATATATACCCAAAAATAACCGTCACACACTGTCTGTTATCGAGTTCTTCAGAGCCAGATATTAGGACCCAGGAGCGGAGGATAGTGATTAGAGAGAGGGAGACAGGCGCGTTCATTGGAGGTAGAGGAGTTTTGCAGTTTGGAGAGAGGAGAGAGGTGCACTAAATATACACATATCACACTTTTGCACATATCACATACACACATACAAACACAAACACATATACATACATACACATAGTCCTTTTATTTTATAACACCTTACACATTTTACTTTTTATTTTGACAGTGTGAATCTGTGAGTGAAAGTGTGTGACAGAGAGTGAGTAGATTGAGTGTGTCTATGAGGGCCTGTGGGAGTGCCTGGGTGTGACTGGGTGAGTAAACAGGAATAGGAAAAGGGTTGAACTAGATGGACGCAAGTCTTTTTTCAACATAAATTACTATGTTACTATGTTACTATGAGTGATGGCCAGGAGAGGAGGACAGGAGAGAGAGATGGGGAGAGTAGTGGAGGAGGAGGAAGCTCAGGAGTGGATCCCTCAGCAGAGCAGGGGTGGGAGAGGGAGATCCGCAGGGCGGAGGGGGACCCGGCCCACAAGAGCAGGCACACAAAGAAGAGGGACAGAACCTGCAGTGGGACGAGGGGTAGTTCCTGGGGACCACCACACACAGGCAGGGTCAGACCAGGCAGGGCACTCCGGCTCTGAATCCTCCCATGCCGGAGCTGATGAGGGCAGGATCAGGGATCTCCACCCGATGGCAAAGGTCCCTGGCCTGGCAGCGAGGAGGAAGGCAGCCTGGAATCAGATCTGCAGCCGGGTGAACACGGTGGCTACATGCAGGCGGGATGTGGAGTCTGTGAAGAAGAGATGGGGCGACTGCAGGAGGGTGGTCAAGAACAAGATGTCTGACATGGCCAAGCAAGACCGAGGCACCGGAGGTGGCCCATCTGTGCCCATCACATTCTGCGGCTGGGAGGAATGGTGCGGCAGAACATGTCCCCGACCATGATCGAGGGGGTAGTGGGAGGAACTGACACTGGGGATGAGAGGAGCCTCCACACTACCGGTAAGTGCAACACTACATAACCACACACTACAGCAACCAACACCAGCTGCACACACAGTCACACCTCAACACATGTCCATCACTCAGCCATACAACTGCACCAACACAGCACCATGAGGGTTAAAAAAAGGACACAACACCTGGACAAATGGCAACGTCCAACTTGGGACAAACCTGTCAAAGTCCTACTTCAACCCTCCTGTCGCTGTGCTTATTACACACAATACACAAACCATCATGTTCAAAATGTCGACTGTCATAGATCATCACTGTTCACACACAATGTCACCCATGTCCCCACCCCCACCCTAACCCTTTGAGTGCTAGAGGGATCATCAATGCATCGATCAACAATGCATTGGCAACCGCTCTGGGACTCAAGGGGTTAACCTTACAACAAACAAGTCAATAGGACAACGATCACATGCTACACAGGGGACATTCACTAAGTGGTGACAAACAGATGGTGGACACAAAGTAACCCTCACACACCCTCACTTCACCAGTACCAGTGTTAGTCCATGGAGAATATGCCAAAACAAGAATCAAGTTCATAGGGTCCCATTGTACAGACTCCATGGAAAACACTGGAAATGGGGAAAGGAGATCACTGGAGAAGTCACCATCATGTTCACTTCATCAGTTCTACATCACCGCTTACTGAATCACAAAAAGGGGGCATCAGGTCACACATCACAGTGTCACACAGAATAAATGCTTGTAGGTGCAACACACAGGCCGAAAACTATTTTACAGAATTCAAGCTGGAAAAAGTAGGCATTGGTGTTGTGGCTGCAAGCATTTACTCTGACTTGAAATTACATATCCCATATCTGATTCCCACATGGATCCACAGGGGTGCTGATGCCATGGATGGATGGTACATCAGCATCTCTATGCAGGATACACATGGGAAACAAATAGCAAACATTGTACCTTGGTCACCAACAGGCCATGACTGATGGATATCTAGGACTGAGTATGGTTGCCTCACACAGAAGGATGGATGGGCTCATACACAGAGAAAAAAACAGGCCTCAATCAAAGATATCCCTCACTACTGGCTGGATTGTTGCCCTTAGGATTCAAATGTTACTAAATATGTTCCAACATGATGTGAACACAGAGATCACTTCACTGAATGTGATTGCCTTACTGGCCAGATATGTGCACCCATCACAAATCAACCTACATTGCTACCATCCAAATACACATACATACTATATCACACTCTACGTAGATGGGATATGCGAGGTATGTTCATATCCATCATATCAATACAATGTCTTGTTGGATGGGTGCACATATATAGCCAGTAAGGCAATCACACCTAATGAAATGCTCTCTGGCATCACATCTTGGAAGGATATTACTGTATCCATATGAAGGGTACATATCCACATACATATATGACCATTTCTACTTGTGTGTCACTGTAATGGGATAGCAATGGGTAATGTCATCATGATGTCAAATCATTGCCATCGTTAAAAGATGTGTCTTGATCTAAGTCCCATCCCTCCAACACTCATGGTTATACAGATATTGCTCTATGTGACAGGTGAAGATATCCATCATTTGACCACACGGAGGCTCTTCAGCAGAGCCAAAGTCGCAACATATCGAGAGAAATACCTCTTTGGAATGGTCCACAGAGTGTGCTTGTAAACCATGCACACCCTGTACACCATTCTAATTAAGTATTGTTCTCTAAATGGGGCGATTTTGGCTTTGCTGAAAAGCCCTCGTGTGGACAAATGACTGAAATCTCCATCTGTCACATAGAGCAATATCTGCACAACCATGAGGGTAGGAGGGATAGGACTAACAGAGAACAACATCTGTTCCCACAATGGGAATCCCAGTGACCTGATATTGTACAGTGGTGCTGTTACTACACAATCATATGGACAGCTCTGGTACAGGGACCAGATATCTACATGGGAGGGTGTAGCAACAGCCCCACTGTACTATTTCTGGACACTGTGATGTTGCACCTCAAAATGAAACCTTCACCCGTAATAACTCAAACAACACCTTTCAGCAGTTGGAGTACCCTTGTTTACCCAGGGGGATTAACACAAACACATATATTTTTCTTCAACACATATCAAAGTATAACTGTCTCCACAAACATATGGCTAAGGTCACTAATCACAACATCTTCTTCCTCCACACAGCTTACGGCCATCAAGCCCAGTGGGAGACAGTGGAGGAGGCAATGTCACCCCCCAGTGAGGAGGACACAGAGGAGGGGACCAGTCGGTGGTCACCTTACCCACCATCACCATTCCCTCCAACACAGGCTGCACCACCACCTACTGCACCCCTTCAAGCTGCACCACCACAGGCTGCACCACCCCTTCAAGCTGCACCACCACAGGCTGCACCACCCCTTCAAGCTGCACCACCACAGGCTGCACCACCCCTTCAAGCTGCACCTCCCCAGTACAGTGGCTGGATGCCACAGGAGGAGAGGTGGACATATCCATCCACCTCCACCAGCTACTACCCTCCATCAGCAACACCACCACCGCCAGGGAGACAATGGCTGCCAGGGACAGTGGCCACCAACCAATATGGGCCATATTCCTCACACATCAACCCACCCTCCTGGATGGCTCCACAACATGCCCCAAGGTATGATCCCAGGTGGGGTCCCAGCACCTATCAGTGGCCACCATATGAGACTTGGCCACTGGACTACCCACACCTGGGCCTGATTGGTGAGCCCCAACGCCCCCTACCCAGGGACATTTTCACACCTCCACCAGCACACACATCATTGGGCAGCTCTGGATCACTTGATGTGGTGGGCATATGCCCATCATCTGCACCAGCCACTCCAACAGCAGCCACAGCACCCTCAGCAGCAGCAGAGGAAACAGCACCTCCAGCAGAGGAGGAAACAGCACCCTCAGCAGCAGAGGAGGAAACAGCACCCTCAGCAGCAGAGGAGGAAACAGCAGCACCAGGGACACCGGGCACATCCACCTCCAGCACCGCACGCCTCACAGGGATGGAGGTGGAGTGTATGGCCCTTCAGAGGAGACTACTCCGGTCGAGCAGGAGTACTGACAGCAACATCACCAGGAGCAGGAGACAATCCAGGAGGAACATTGGCCAATTGGAGACCAGAATCCAAGCCCTGGAGTCGGAGGTGGCCAGGGGGAACACACTACTCCAGCAGCTCAGGACTGGTGTGATGGACATGTTGACCCAGGTCCTTGTGGAGTTGAGGGAGATCAACCGCAGGGAGAACCTGAGGATGGAGAGGGCGAACTTGCGTTCCACCGAGGGGTCTACTTCAACCACCACCCCCTCCAGTGTTACCCCTGAAGCCACACCTAGGGGGCAGAGGGTTACCAGGAGATACACAAGGGCATCCACCTCTGGCACCCAGGCTAAGCCCCCCCCCCACAAAAAAGGAAAAAATGAAAGGCCCAACCTGTCAACTTTCTCCTCAATAAAAAAACATTTTAGTTTTATTCCTGTCTGATCTGTTGTGTCTTCAGTTATGGATTGTGTGGCAGGGTTGTCTCCAATGCATTGCCATACAATGCAGTGAACACAACCTCTGCCTGGGTGAAATGTTTGTGGGATGCTACAGCATGGGTTCACACACACACACACACACACACACACACACACACACCGTTGTACAAATTCAACTGGAAATACATCCCTGGAGCCATATTACACCACTGTGTTATATGGCGATGTTGTGTGTTGAATTTGAACAACAAAACATACCCCTTAGCACAAGAAATGGTACAACATTGAACATTCGTCTACATCATATGTTGTGTTTAACCCTTAGAGTGCCAGAGTGGTAGGCAACGCATTGCAAAGAAATGCGTTGGGGACCACTCTTGCACTCAATGGGTTAATAGGATAACCAGACAAACAGCTCTGTGACTTAGCAGGGACATTACAAGCAGGACAGATAAATAGGACATGTATCCATATTGTCTTGGATTCACACACTCATTGTGCAACTTACTTACTGGGGAAGCCAATGTTTTTAAACTAGGATTTCAATGTGTAGCACACACATTGATATCCTGGGGTGAGCATTGGAGTCTCCAGTAAGTTGAGTTGCTGTTTCCCTAAGGGTGTAACAGACTTCAACAGTGATAACACATGTCCTCTTAGTCTGTTTGTTCGTTGATATAGCCCATGTACTGAGATATGTCAAAGTGGAGCAAAATCTCAGAACATGGATTATACTGAGCAATACAGATACTGTGGACAGGTATTCACTGTGGAAGTATGTCCCCTGTATCACCTCTTTATCACTCCCACTACACATTGGTGCATCACTGCCACCATCATCTGTTTGCATGGATACATCACAGAGTCCACTCACTGGCAAACAAGTGGTGGACTCCTGTGATGTGGGTGATGCCTTTCCATGTATGGGGGATACTCTACCCTGGGTGTGGTTACGCATTGACAAATGTGTTCTCAAATATATCCTCCTACAGACACAGATAGAATGGTGATGGTTCATCTTTATTGTGTCTCAAAGTACATAAGAATGTACATGTGTTTTCTGTGTGTATTGCCTATATGCATTGAACACCTGTATGAGAACACTAAATGTACTTTGAAACTAAATCGTACTACTTCAGTAACACTGCTGCCCTGCTCATGTGTTGTCCACAATGTTTGACAACTCTGTAGCTGAGCATTCTAACTGTACAGGTTATACTCAAGAATTAGTGTTTTCTGTGTCTATATGAGAATGTTCCAGTAGAGGTTTGTGTGAACCTCAGGTCAGACTTTGCATCACCAACAACATCACCATAAACAGCAAGGGGTGATCTTCATGAAGGTGTTGTCAAGACATCAATCCAGTCACATGGAAGATCTTCAGTTCAAGGATGGATCATGTTACGGATGCCTGTGGGAGAAGAGGACAGGATTTGGAGCAGTAGACCTGAACTGATCATCAAGCAACAACAATTTAGTCTTTTTAATCCCCTCAATTTTCACAGTTACAGGTGAGTACACAAACCATTGCTTGACAATGTGTTGTGTACTCATCTGTAATAAATTCTGTGGGGAACTAAGGACATGTGCACCAGCCCTATGGGTATGTGCCCCTGATATGTATACACACATTAACAAGTGTTCTGATAGCTCTATGGAAGTAATGACATTGTGCTGCCACTGTGAAAGTGACAGTGGCAGCCCAATGTCATTTGTTCCATGGAACTGTTAGGACATATTTGTTGATGTGTGTATTCATGTCAGGGGCACATATGTCTGCACACTCACAGGTCAGCATGGAGTCCCTGGTAATGTGATCTACGTCTCATGACCTCTACATTGTGTGACAATACCACTGTACATCCACCCCTGTGCTGCTCTTCTCAGATCTAGCACAGTACAGGTCCCATATTGAGTCTAATGTCTCTTTAACCCCTGATGTGCCTGAGTATTATCCAATGCATATCATTAGATAATACTCTTTCGCTACTGGGCTAGCATGGTTGTTCAGGCTATAATCATGGCATATCCAGTTAGTTGCTGTCAATCAAGCCGTGTAAGGTGATGAACATGGGTAATATGTTGTTCCTTGTTTCTCCTGGGGGTGTGAGTGATATCCTTGGGGTCTGTATGTCAACGTGGAGAGTGGAATGGAGGATGGTTGTTGAGTCCACACACACAATTTGCCATGTCCACTGCCAGTGCAGTGCTGTGTCACTGTTCCTGTGGGGTGAGACAGAACAAAATGTGCAGTGTGGTTAGTGTCACAGGACTGATGGGGGACTTGCATGGATTGTTTGCATGCATGTGTTATACTCACAGGTGAAGTGTTCCGTGATGAGCCTGTCTCTGATCTGTGCCCCTCTCATGGTCTCCTCCACATGCCCAATGTCCATGGCCACTTCCTGTATGGGGGGGTCCGGGATGTGCTCCAGCAGCCTGGTGTCCACTGCGATGTTGTGCAGTATTGCGCACGCCACAATGATGTTACACACCTTAGCCGGTGCATACTGCAGTGCTCCCCCAGAGTGGTCCAGACATCAGAATCTTGACTTGAGGAGCCCAAATGTTCGCTCAATGGCATTCCTCGTTCTGGCATGAGCCTGGTTGTACCTTACCTGGGCATGTGTTTGGGGATTGGCCAGAGGGGTCAGTAGCCAGGACTTGCATCCATAGCCAGCATCACCTGTGTAATGTGAGTGACATGGTGAGACAGGGAGCACATGTTGTGTGAATGATGTTTTGTGTGGTGGACGTAGTAGCTGTGGGTCAGGTGCATGCTGAGCAGCGTGGTGTGTACGCCTGTGTATGTGGTCTGATTTTGTTTTGTGAACTCACCCACTAACCATCCCCCTGTAAAGGTTCCATTCTCAAAATCTCTGTGGACTGAGGAGTTTTGTAGAATGTATGCATCATGTGAGCTGCCAAGATATTTTGCACAGACATTCATGATCCTCATGTTGCTGTCACACACCATCTGCACGTTGATGGAGTGGAAGTTCTTCCTGTTGATGAATAGCTGTGCGTCACATGCTGGGGCCTTAATACGGACATGGGTGCAATCTATAGCACCCATGACCCTGGGCATGCCTCCCCTTCCGTAAAAGGCCTGCTTGACGTGTATCCAGTCCATGTCGGTGGTGGGGAAATGTATATAGCTACTGGCCTTGCTTTTGAGGGCTGGCAGGACCTGGGCCAGCACTCTGGAGAATGTGGCCTGTGACATGCCAGATGCATAACCCTCAGTGGACTGGAAGGCCCCGCTTGCCATGAAGTGTATGGCACAGAGTAGTTTCTGCAGGCCAGTTAGGGCATGGTTGTGGATGTAGATGGGATCCACCTGCTCCTTGATGACCTCATACAAGGCAATGATGCTGTCAGGCCTCAACCTGTAGCGATCAATGACCTCATCATCGGTCATTCGAAAGAGAGTGACCCTTGGGCGGTATACCCTGGGCCTTGGTGGTCATCTATACATCCTCTGCTGCTGTGGAGCATCCTGTTGCTGTGGAGCATCCTGTTGCTGTAGCTGTGCATCTGCAGGCAGGTGCTGTCCTCCAGGTGGGGATGGACTCCTGTGTGGCTGCTGAGCCAGAGCCTCCTCACTTGCATCAGGTGCAGGCTGAGGTTGTAGGAGAGAGGTTGTGTGTTAGGAAGCTCTCTGAAAAAGGCCTCTTTGAGGGGAGTTTTCTTTTCTTTTGTTTTCTTTCTTAGTTAGTTTAGTTAAATAAGAGTTTAGTTAGGTTTTATTTCTTTTTTTGGGGAAATTGGTTGAATTTTTAGTTGATTTTTACACTTTTAAGTTGAGCCCCAGGAAGCAGCAGCTTCTTGCCCAACAAGGCTTACTTCCTGTGGGCTCCTTTCTCCAGAGCACACCCCTGACCCATCCCCGCTGCTGGGTCTTTTTTCTACTTTGATTTAATTTGATTCTTTTATTTATTTTGAAAAACTTTTGTTTGGTGGGTGGTGGGGAAGATTATTTTCTGTTAGGTTAAGTTTATTTTTGAATTTAAGTTCATTTCTGAGGGAGAGAAGCAAGCAGCTGGGAGGGAAAGAATTTAAACATCTTTCATTACTGTTAACCCTCCCAGTGCCAGTGCTTAGCACTGCAGCTCTCCCTCTTTCTTTTTGTTTAAGAAGAAAAGTTCATTTAGTGTATTTCCTTTGATTTGTTTTATTAATTTCATAGCCCCAGGAAGCTTGAGCTTCTTCCCCAGAAAGGGCTCACTTCCTGTGGGCTTCCAAACCCAGCAGCACTCCCCTGACCCTTCCCCCACTCCTGGTGCTACTCAATTAGTTAATTGATTTCAGTTGTTTTGTTTTCTTTTCAACACTTTTTGGTTTGGTGGGTGGTGGGGAATTTATTCTATGTTTGTTTATAGTTTCTTTTTCATTTAACTGTCTCTGAGGGAGAGATAAAAGCAGCTGGGAGGGACAGAGATTTAAAACACCTATTTTTCTGTTAACCCTCCCAGTGCCAGGTGCATAGCACTGCATCTCTCCCTCTCTCACCTCTCTCTTTAAAAAACAAACAAAACAAAAAATATATATATAAATAAAAATTCCTTCCTTTTATTTTATTTCTTTCTTTGATTTAAAATGGGGAAGGGGATAAAGAGGCCTCAGGATCCCAAAGATGGAATAAGGGATCCTGGAAATACTAGCTGTAGCCCTGCTGTGTCCCAAGCAGCAAGCCCCAGACCTCAGGCTCCCTCTGCCTCTACTCAGGCTGCTCCTACTGGCACTGCCCCTGTAGCACCTACTATTACTAGATCTTTTGCACAGGTGGTTAGTGCCAGCCCCAGTCATGCCAACTCTGGGGGAGAGCAGCTATCTAGGAGGCATGGAGTCAGATGCATAATGTCTGGGGTTCACAGCATAGGGGCATATGTAAAGGCTGCAGCTGATGTTGTGAGCCCCTCTGCAGTTATAGCAGCCAGCAAAATGTACGGCAAAGCTGTACTATTTCTACGTACGCTGGCTGCTGCACATACTTTGGTGCAGAAGGGGCTCACACTTATATCCCTGTGGAACCCCTGGAAGGGATGGGCACACGTCTGGTACTATCTAATGTGCCCCCCTTCCTACCGGACCCTTTGCTGCGCCCCCACTTGCAAGCCCTGGGGGAGTTAAAATCAAATATCACTAAGATTCCCCTGGGCTGCAAAGAGAGAGCACTTAGGCATGTGCTCTCTTTTAAGAGGCAGGCACAAGTCCTCCTGCCTCGGGGTGCAGAAAGTATTGAGGGGTCCTTTGGGGTTCATTTTGAGGGGTTGCTGTACCGTATATTTTACAGCACAGAAGAAGTGAGGTGCTTTGCTTGTAAGGAGGTGGGGCATACACGCCAGAGCTGCCCCAAGGGGCAGCGTTCTAAAACATCAGCCCCAGCTCCAGTGCCAGTCGCAAGCACCTCACGTACAGCACCCAGCCCTGCTAAGACCACCGTGGCAGGGCCCTCAAAAGGGAAAGCCCCCCCTTCAGAGAGCTATAAGGAGGCTGTTCCAAAGCCCACCACTGCAGCCTCCATGCCTCCTTCCTCCCCACCAAAAACATCAGTAGCTGCAGCTACTTCTGAGGCTGCAGCAAAAGGGAGGAAGGAGAAGAGTGTCACCACTACCCCCTGTGTTGCCGCTGCCCCGGTGCCATCCCCCCCTCCCCAAGTATAAACACTTCAGCAAGTGTAGGGGATGAGGGGAGGGAGGAAAGATCTCAGCCCTCTAAAGAGGGCACGGGGAGCGGCGGCACCTCCTCTTCTAAGGATGACGCCCCAAGGAAGAGGAAACATAAGACCAAGAAGGGGACAATGGAGGAATGGGAGGAGCTTATCTCCTATCCCTCCAAAGTAAAAAAGAGGAGCCATCCATCGCCTCCTCAAGTGGTGACATTGTCTGACCTGGCTATTGATCTCAGCCAGCCAGGTACGGACTACACACCTCTCCCCCCAGACCTGGCAGGGGATAATGTGGCCAAGGGTCTGGGGAATGTGCAGGGGAATAAGGGTCTCCCTGAGGAGACGGGGGCAGACAGCCAGCCAATAGCTATGCAGCTTGTCTTGCCCCTGATATATGAAGGGAAGCCCAATAAAGCCCCTGCAGAATGGGCAGTTAGTGTCCCTAAGGTGCTGAGCTTTGGGGACCACAGTCAGCCTCTCCCTCCAGGGTCACTCTCCAGTGGCGAAACTGGGGTAATACCAACTCCCCAGGATGTGCCACTCCTGGAGGCGATAGACTTAAGTATAACGCCCATTCAGGACCCTGTAGAGGAAAATCCAGGGAAGGGTGATGCAACAGAGGCGGTGGTAATGGAGGAGGGTGACCAAGCAGTCTCTCCTATTAATACCGTGGAGGTGACTGCTACAACCTCGGAGATCCCTCCTCCCACTTCAGCCACTGACCCCAACCTTAGCATCATCCAAGCTGCGCAGGCGGCAGTGGAGAAGGCTGAGGAGGCATATAAGGCCTCCAAAGCTCCCCATGTCACCAAGCCATCTGCCGCCGTTCAGCCAGCTACCCCTGAGTGTGCCCCTAGTACTAGCAAGGGGGCACAAGAATCCTCTCAGGGTTCGGTCGCGAAGGGTGTATTAGACCCCACTTCAATAACATCTAGAAGTGGGAGTGTTAAGATCAAGCTGAGAAGGCTTACCCCCTTAGAGGAGAAGGGGGTTTATAAAGTACTCAGCGAGGAGGAGCCCAGGGATGGCAGTGAGGCTTCTGCAGCCTCAATACCTACACCTAGCCCTGTCATCCCTGCCAAGGAAATAACAGCTTTCCTTGAGAGCACCCTTCGCGGACAAAATAAAAAGAAGGTGCGCTTGGCCCTTGAGAGGTGGAATGATCTGCCGTTAATCATCCACTCTCTCAGAGAATATCTTAGGGCCAGCAATAGGGCCAAGAACTTCGGGTCTGCTGAACATATCCGTGCCCGCAAGTTCTTAAATTTGTGTCTGTCCCATCAGGCCTCGCTAGGAGATGGGGCGAAAGCACTTCCTGACACACAGTAATGGCTCTGAGCATCAGCACCCTTAATACCAATGGCTGTAGGGATGGGTTTCGCAGGTTCCAGGTACTCTCCTATCTACAGCAAGGGGGGTACTCTGTGAGCTTCCTGCAAGAAACCCATACCACTCCGGAGGCTGAAGCCAACTGGCATCTGGAGTGGCGAGGCAGGGTTTTCTTTAGCCACTTCACTTCGGCGTCATGTGGAGTGGTGACCCTGTTCTCAGAGTCCTTTCAGCCTGAGGTGCTGAGTGCGAAGGCTGTTATCCCAGGCCGTCTGCTGCATCTCCGGGTCCGAAAGCTAGGCTGCACGTTTAGTCTGCTGAACGTGTATGCACCCTCTGCAGGACCGGAGAGGGTGAGGTTCTTTGCTAGTTTGTTGACCTATCTGGAGTCGGTCGATGCGGATGAGTGTTTGGTTATCGGGGGTGATTTCAACTGCACCCTCGAAGCTCTGGACCGTGTCGGGACAGAGCATTATCCACCATCCGCGTCGGCCTTGAGGGAGGTCATCACCCGCTACTCCCTGGTCGACATCTGGCGAGAGCAGCACCCAGGGGCATCAGACACTTTCACCTATGTCAGGATGAGAGATGGTAGGGTGTCCCACTCCCGGATCGATAGGCTTTATATATCTAGCCACTACATGTCGCTGGCCCGGTCCAGTGCCATTAGGTTGGCCCTGTTCACGGACCACAACTGTGTGTCCGTGAAGTTGTCGCCCATGTCATCAGCAACAAAAGCCGCCTATTGGCACTTCAACAATACCTTGTTGGAGGACGAGGGCTTTGCGGCATTGATCCGGGAGAGGTGGACGGACTGGAGGGGTTTCAAGGGTGACTTTGCCACGCTGAGTCAGTGGTGGGACGTGGGCAAGGTGCACTTGAGACTCTTGTGTCAGGAGTATACTAGGGGTGTGAGCAGTCAGCGCAATGCCGAGATTGAGGCACTCCGGGGGGAGGCGCTTGGCCTCGAGCAAAGGCTGGCTGCTGAATCTAGGGATCAAGTCTTGCAGCGCGAATACGCTGAGAGGAAGGAGGTTCTCTGTCACCTGGAACGGCACCAGGCTAAGGGAGCCTTCGTGCAAAGCCGCTTGCGATTCCTTTGGGAGATGGATCGCGGCTCGCGCCTCTTCTACGGACTGGAGAAGAGGGGGGTAACCGTAGACATATCACCTGCCTCCTCGCGGAGGACGGTGCCCCTCTTTTGGATCCGGAGAGCATCCGGGACAGGGCCCGGAGATTCTATGCAAACCTGTACTCTCCGGATCCCATCTCTCCAGATGCCTGCAAGGTGCTATGGGATGGGCTTCCAACGGTCAGCGAGGGTGGAAGAGAGAGGCTGGATCAGCCCATCTCTCTAGCTGAACTCTCTGAAGCCCTCAGTCTAATGCCCCATGGCAAATCTCCAGGGCTGGACGGACTGACCGTAGAGTTCTTCCAATTCTTTTGGGAGACTCTAGGACCTGATTTCCAACTGGTCCTAACGGAGGCCCTCGAGACTGGTGAGATGCCCCTTTCCTGTCGACGGGCAGTAATGGCCTTGCTGCCCAAGAAGGGGGATCTCCGCCTTATCGAAAACTGGCGGCCAGTGTCGCTGCTCTGCACGGATTATAAGATCATAGCCAAAGCTGTCACCTTAAGGCTCAGGTCCGTGCTGGCAGAGGTGGTCCACTCAGACCAGTCCTATACAATCCCGGGCCGGACCATCTTTGATAATATCTTTCTGGTCCGGGATCTGCTCTGCTACGCCCGCAGGACTGGTCTGTCACTCGCCCTTCTCTCATTAGACCAGGAGAAGGCGTTTGACAGAGTGGATCACAAATATCTCATAGCTACTCTGCAAGCATACGGCTTTGGCCCACGCTTTGTGGGCTATCTTAAGACGCTGTATGCCTCTGCAGAGTGTTTAATTAAGATCAACTGGTCCCTAACGGCACCCCTGGTATTTGGACGAGGAGTACGGCAGGGATGCCCCTTGTCTGGACACCTATATGCACTAGCCATCGAGCCCTTCCTATGTCTGTTAAGGAAGAGGCTCACAGGGCTGGTGCTGAAGGGGCCAGACATGAGGGTGGTCCTTTCGGCATATGCTGACGATGTACTCCTCGTGGCCCAAGACCTAGTTGATCTGGAGTGGGCTAAAGAATGCCAAGAGGTTTATACAGCTGCCTCTTTTGCTCAGATCAACTGGTCCAAATGCACAGGCCTTTTAGAGGGTCCCATACAGGTAGACTCCCTGCCTCCCACCTTCCGTAACATCAAGTGGGAAGCTACAGCACTGAAATACCTTGGAGTCTACCTGTCCGCCGCGAATCCCACAGTCCCTGCAAACTGGAAAGAACTAGAGGAACGAGTCCTCTCTCGGATGGGACTGTGGAGGGGTCTTGCGAAAGTACTTTCCCTAAGGGGGAGGGCTTTGGTGATCAACCAGCTGGTGGCCTCGCAGCTATGGCACCGGCTGATCTGCCTTAGCCCAACCCCCGAGTTCATCAGTAAAATCCAGAGAATGCTGCTGGACTTTCTCTGGATGGGGAAGCACTGGGTCTCTGCGGGTGTGGCGTGCCTCCCACTGGGAGAGGGCGGTCAAGGAGTGGCGTGAATACGCACTCAAGTGCACACCTTCTGCCTCCAGTACCTGCAGAGATACCTGTACGCAGACCCTTCACCGCAGTGGTGCGCGCTGGCCTCCAGCTTCTATCGCCAATTGCGCAATATGGGGTATGACCGGCAACTATTCATCATCAAGCCTGAGGGGTTTGGGAGCGACCTCTCAGTGCTACCGGCATACTACCGGGAAACCCTCAAGGCCTGGAGCATGGTCTCCGTGTCAAGGCAGGGCACAGCGCAGGGGGCAGACATTCTAGTGGAGCCCCTGCTATATAATACAGCTGTGGGGGCTCGGATGTTGGAAGCCCCTAGCATATGTCGTCGCCTTCGCCAAGCACGGATGACCCGAGTCGGGGATCTCCTGGACTATGAACGAGCGGACTGGGTGGAGCCCGATGTGCTTATGCACCGTATGGGTTTCCATAGTCCCAGAGTTCCATACCGTTTGCTCCAGGAGATCAAGCTTGCCATCCACCCCGACTCGCGCACCTTCATTGACGGGGCCTTACAGGCCGGAGAGCCACATCTACCTGTGGAACCCTCGCCTCCGGCTGTAAGCATACAACCAAAGCCTCGTCAGTCCCCCTTGGCTTCTCCAGCCCCCAGCTTAAGCCGGTTGGGGGTGGTACCCTCGGAATGTTTCCGTGGCATGCCGAGGAAGAGGCTGTATTCCCTCGTGCTCCACAGAGTGCACTTCCTCGCCCTCGTCGGTCGCCCAGACACCATCTGGAGGCGAGTGGTTGACATGGGCGAGAGACCCCGGTGGAGGGCACTCTATTCCACCTTGGTGCCCAGACCCATCGGGGATTTGAGTTGGAGAGTGCTCCATGGTGCACTGAGCACGGGGGAGTACCTGGCCCGTTTCACGGACTCCCCTGCCACCTGTCCTTTCTGTGGCAGGGGCGAGTCAGTATTTCATATTTACTTTTCATGCAGCCGACTGCAGCCCCTCTTGTCATTCCTGAGGGGACTCCTCCTGCAGTTCTGGCTGCACTTCTCTCCACATCTCTTCATTTTTGGGCGCACGGTGTCTCGGACAAGTAGGGCTGAGGACCTCCTCATAAACCTGCTCCTGGCACAGGCTAAAATGGCCATCTATGTGTCCAGGAAGCAGGTACTGTCAGGGGAGGTTCCAATGACGCCTGAAGCTTTATTCCGGGCATTCGTGCGCTCCCGTATCCGAGCAGAGTACACCCAAGCCCTTGCCACTGGGGGTATGTCAGCTTTTACCTCCCAGTGGGCCTTAAATGGTGTGCTCTGCTCGGTGTACCCCCATCAGGATTCATTTCAACTCATAATTCATCTTTAAGTTATTTTTATGTTACAGTTAGTTTTCTCCGGTTCTTTCTATCTCCCTTTGGGTGCTGGGGGTGCGCGGTGTGTTAATTATGGCACGCTGCTTGCTCCTCTGGCACTCAGGGGGTTAATGTTTATTTTAAAAATATTAATAATATTACTGTTCACTGATTGACTGGCTTGCCTATAAGGCAGGCACATTTCTTTTCATTAAAAAAAAAAAAAATTATATTTCCTGACTGGCTGGCTTGCCTATAAGGCAAGCACCTTTGTTTTCTTTCATAATTTCCTGTTGATGAATAGCTGTGCATCACGTGCTGTGGCCTTAATCCAGACATGGGTGCAATCTATAGCACCCATGACCCTGGGCATGCCTCCCCTTCCGTAAAAGGCCTGCTTGACGTGTATCCAGTCCATGTCGGTGGTGGGGAAATGTATATAGCTACTGGCCTTGCTTTTGAGGGCTGGCAGGACCTGGGCCAGCACTCTGGAGAATGTGGCCTGTGACATGTCAGATGCGTAACCCTCAGTGGACTGGAAGGCCCTGCTTGCCATGAAGTGTATGGCACAGAGTAGTTTCTGCAGGCCAGTTAGGGCATGGTTGTGGATGTAGATGGGATCCACCTGCTCTTTGATGACCTCATACAAGGCAATGATGCTGTCAGGCCTCAACTTGTAGCAATCAATGACCTCGTCATCAGTCATTCCAAAGAGGGTGACCCTTGGGCGGTATACCATGTGCCTTGGTGGTCGTCTATACATCCTCTGCCCTAGCAGGTGGGGATGGACTCCTGTGTGGCTGCTGAGCCAGAGCCTCCTCACTTGCAACAGGTGAAGGCTGTTGATGAGGCATGCTAGGAGGTTGCTGATGTTCCCTAGCTCTCTCCCTTGCACGCCTTCTCCGCAGTCTTCGCAACAATATGTAATCCAACATACTGTTTGCTCTCTCTATCTGTTTCTATCTGTCTCTATCTATCTCTCTCTCTCTATCTATCTATCTATCTATCTCTCTCTCTCTCTCTCTCCCTCCCTGAGTGGAAAACAAGCCACAAGTGAGTGTGTTGAGTTGTCCCTTTAAGTTCTTGCTAGGGCGTTGTGTAGGTGTGGTGATGAGGTGAGTGCTAACCAATGGTGAGTTGTTTTTGTCCAGGTAAGTGTTTGCAGGAGTGTGTGTGTTATAAGATGTGGTGTGTTGTGCTTGTTCTGTGTGTGCCATTTGCGGGTGTGCAGTTGTGGGGTGCAGGTCGCGTGTTGATGTTGCCCAGGTGAGCTTCTATTTGCAGGTGTCTGCTTTGTGTGATAACCCCCATTGTTCCGTGCAATGTTGTTCTGGTGTTTTTTTGTGTGTCGTTGTCCATGTGGTGTTGGTTGTTGTTGTGTGTGGAGTGATTTGTGCTGTGTGTGCATGTTTTTGTGTTGTTTTGGCATTGCACGGGTTAATTTTCCCATTTACATGGTTGTGCGGTAAGCATTTTGTGTATTTTGCTATGTAACGGGTGTTTTGTTTTGTCCGTTAAGTGTCTAACGTGTGAGAAAAGTGGGTCTTAACTTTTAGCCGTTAGGTGTGTCTTTTTTTCAGCCGTTATCAGTACCGCAAGCCTTTGAATAGCTCTGGGGTATGTTGTTCCATGCATCTGAATGCATGTAAGTGTATCGGCCGTAAGGATTGTGAAACTGCCGTTAGCTGTTCTTTAGACGGATCTTTGAATTGCAACATGACTCTTAACGCACCCGTTAGTGATTTTTTTTACTAACGGCTGCCTTTAAATCGAGCCCTAGGTGTCAGACTGTCCACATTTGGTTCCATCCACAGGTGTGGTAATAGAGGTGTTTGCTAACCATGTATATGTGTTGGATAATTCACTTGCAGGACAGACTATAATATCAAAGATAGGTTGGGATTCATACTCTGATGAAGGAAAGCAATCACTGCTGTTCATCTGAGGTTGCTCATTGAGATCATTGTCGTGATTGTCTACAAGATAGCAGCATGAAGAAGCCACTAGTCTGGTCAATTGATTACACCGTGCAGGCAGCACATGGAGGTTACTCAGTGAGGTGTAATAAACAGTTGATAAGGTGGAGATGACTTCTCTAGTGATCTCACCTCTCTAGGTCCAATGTTTCCCTACGGTCCTCATCACACCTTAGTGAATCTCCACATCATCTGCTAGCATCAATACATCTCAAACTCCATTAATGGTCACCATTTAATAACTAGAACCCTGTTTTAGGTAAATGCCTTCTGAGTATAACAGAAACATGCCGCTTAAAGGGATAGTTTTGCTGGTTTTTAACTCATTTTAATATTGTAGACATTAAAAATATTTATACATGTGTCCCCTGGGGATTGGATTGGTGCCCCCTCCTCCTTCCCCCCTTTCTCTTTTTCCTCCCTACCCTCCCTTCCCTCTTCCCTCTTCCTCTCCCCTTTTCCTTTACTCTTCTGCTTCACCTCTCTATCTCTTCTACTTGCCCTGACTACCCTCTCTAGACTCTTCTTTCTTTTTCTCCCTGCTCCTAGTTTCTTGTTTCTTCCCTCTGAGATTTAGAGCTGTCACATGGCTCTTTCTTGGTTGTCTTGTTCTCCCCTAAGCTCATCATTGATCCTATTTTTAGAATATCTGAGAATATGTTTTAGCTACTCTTGCCTCATTCCTGTGTATTTGACCTTGGATATCTCTTATATTCTACTTTTTGCTTTGTGATCTGTCATGTTTTACTTTGGATGTATATTTTCTAATGCTACAATAAAGATTTAAAAAATAAATATATATATATATATATATATATATATATATATATATATATATATATACAATGAGGTATGTCCCATCTCTCAAACATGTAAAGTTTGAGAGATCTAAGCATCTAAAGATCCCCCTCCCACCCCTTTCATATCCAGGACCAGCCGGCGGCTCTTAAGCAGAGCTGAAATAGCGTTTAATAGAAAGAAATACTTAATTGGAACTGTCTATAAAGTGTGTCTGGTTTGCAAGCACACTCGGTCCCGGGACCAGGATCTGCTTTTGTCAGGTAGAGTGCTGACGTCTATGAAAGGGGCTGGAGGGGAGGACTTTAGATGCTTAGATCTCTCAAACTATGCATGTTTGAGAGATGGGACATACCTCATTCTATTAATATTTTTAATGTCTTCAATATTAAAATTTGTTAAAACAAGCATTACTATTACTATTACTAGTTATCTGGAGACATGGATGATTCAACAGACATATTTGGATTAGAGATGGGCTTCCTTTAATATGGTTAATAATACAGCAGAGCATCAACATAGTTGAATTGTACCACAATGCAATGAAGCTTACTCCATGCACACAAAGGATATGTTTCACATAATACCTGGCTACTGAGGAAACATATTACAGCTGTGCATAGGTTCTAAAAAATATATTTGAACTCTGAAGAAGAGCTGTATTGCTATGCAGTTCTTTTCCTTTAGATCTTAGGAAAATCCTACACATATACTTAAAGGGATAGTAATACTTCGTTTTAACTTTATTTTATTTTGTAGGCATTAAAAAAACATGAAGAATGATATAAGTCTTATCTCTCAAACCTTTATGGTTTATGAGATATTCACAAGAAAATTTCCCCTCCCCGCCCCTTTTACCTAGTGTAAGCCATCTCTTCTCAGATGTGAGTCTGGTTGTATGACCAGACAGATAACAGAAGGGGACAATTTTCTTTGTATGAAAACAATGAAAGCCCTTCCCCCCTTGACAAGTTTTTCAGCTTTTTTCCTTATCTTAATTGAAGATTGTCCCTCTCTGCAGTCTACCTGGGCATCTCCCTTCTGATCTGGTTGAACAGGGGGGGGGATACTTTGTTTGTGAATATCTCTTAAACCATAAAGGTTTCAGAGATAAGACGTATATCATTCTTCAAGTTTTTTTAATGCCTACAAAATAAAATAAAGTTAAAATGAAGTATTACTATCCCTTTAAGCATTTTGCTAATGTGTTAAAGTTATTGCAGAGGTTTCACATTGAATAAACACCAACACTTGGGAACAGCAAGAGGTGAGCTTCATGGACGTGTAATCAACGTGTCATCTGGACATTCCTCTGTTCTATGAGGGGTTATGTCATTGATGCCTGTAGGAAAAGATGACAGGATTTGAAACTGCACTATCAAACATGCATACGATAACCCATCATTATGCCATTTACCTTTTGCATTCCGGAGGAGTAGGCTATCCGTAGCTTTACAATGTGTTGTCTACCCCTGTCACGCTTTACTATGGTAGGAGTATAAAATGAGAAGAGAGTTAGGCTCCTCCAACAAGGGATAGTAGAGCAAGACACTAGGGAGCGAAGCTGGGGTATGGAGCGAGGGTTGTCTAGGAGAGGGTTGTGCTGCGGCCTTTGCTGACTAAAAGTGCTAGCCGCGAAGCTAGATGTAGTGGCCCCCAACAGAGGAGCTGAAGGGAAGTCCTGGATAACCCCCACCCAGGCAAACTATACAAAACTATCCCCCGGGAGAAAAACTGACACTCCAAACAGGAAAACAGAGAGCACTCACAGAGGCCTAGGACGGGGAGTCCAGCAGACAGAACTGCCGAGCAGGAACAAGGAGAAGCTGGAGATCCAGAAGACAGGGCCGGTGTGGCGGAAAGGGTGATCTGGAGGTACAGGAAAAACACGGGACACTTGTACTTAATTCAGCAGGCAAGAAAGTGGTCAGGAGATCCGGGTCATACACAGGTAGCAGTACTTGTTTCAGAAGACTAGAGAGTGGTCAAGAGATCCGGGTCATACACAGGTCACAATAATTGACAACAGCAGGCAAGGAGAAGTTGGGCGGTCCAGGTCATACACAGAATAACAGCACCAGGAAGAGCAGGCAAGGAGAACTCGAATGGTCCGGGTCATACACAAGATCAGGAAGCAAACACAGAATTCTAGAGTGACAACTAGAAGCTCAAGAAGACGCTATAATAAAGGGTCACACTGAGCACAAAGAGGTCCTACAGTAGTAACAATCCGGAAGTGGTGCTCAGAACGAAGCGTGGATGCTGGCCTGAAGCGCACCACTCAAAGGAACGTGGTAAGTGCTGGCCGGAAACATCTAAGAAAAAAAAAAGAACCATGGCAATACACCGGAGGGGCATGATACCACCCCACACCCAACGGCCGACACCGGAGGCCGCTCAGGCGGACTTAGCAGGAAAACAGAGATGGAAGTGCTGTAGCAGGGCAGGAGCATGGACGTCCCGCACCGGAACCCAGGAGCTTTCCTCGGGACCGTAACCCTGCCAGTTCACCAAATATTGAAGGTGGCCATGAACCCTATGGGAGTCCAGTATGTGGTCAATGATGTATTCCTCGTGCCCCTGGACAGTGACCGGAGCCAGAGCAGGAGCTGCTGGGAGAGGATAACGGGAAGGGACCCAAGGCTTCAGCCGAGATACATGGAATACAGGATAGACACGCAAGGAACAGTACACAACCGGAGAAAGGCACTTAGCCACACGAAAAGGACCCAAAAAACATGGTCCCAGTTTCGCCGAGGGTTGGCGTAGGTGGATGTTCTGGGCCAACAACCACACCCTCTCTCCAGGGAAGAAGACAGGTGCAAGACACCGGCAGCGATCAGCAGCCACCTTTAGACGCATCTGAGAAGATAGGAGGGAAGAGAGCAAGGTGGACCAGTGGGGAACCAAAGAGCTGACCCTGTCTTCAGCGGAAGTCACAAGAGGAGAACCAGGAGCCAACAGGTGGGTACGTGGGTTGAAACCCAAGGCAGCAAAGAAAGGAGAACAGCCCAGAGATGTTTGTAGAAGGGAGTTGTAAGAAAGTTTGGCCAGTGGTAGGAGCGCAACCCAATTGTCGTGTTGGTGGTTGCAGTGTGTGCGAAGGTAGGCCTCCAACGACTGGTTAAGATGTTCAGTCTGGCCGTTAGTCTGTGGGTGGTAACCAGAAGAGAACTGTAGCTTAATACCCAGACGAGCACAAACCAGTCTCCAGAAGCTGGAGACAAAAAGGGACACCATGAAGCCGGATGACATCAAGAAGTAATAGGTCAACCAACTCCGCAGACGTAGGAAGCTTGGGAAGAGGTACAAAATGCCCCTGCTTGGTGAAATGGTCTATGACCACCCATATGACAGACATGCCCCAAGATTCGGGCAGATCTACAATGAAGTCCATGGCAAACTGTGTCCATGGTAAAGCCAGCACAGGTAATGGGTGAAGAAGACGCAAAGGGAGAGTGTGAGGGGCTTTCATCCGAGAGCAGGTTGGACAAGAGCCCACCATGGCGTCGACATCAGCATGAGAACCAGACCAAAGTAAATAACGGGAGAGATGATCATGAGTGCGTTTGGTACTGGGATGACCTGCCAGTGGAGAAGTATGTGCCCAAAGAAGAACCTCAGTACAGTAGGGTACAGGCACAAACAAGACAGGTCCACGTGTTGGAGGACTAGCTGCTGGGGCAGTCAGTTGGGCATCCCGGATAGCCTGAAGAGTGGAAGTGAACAAGGCGGCCAGAACACTGGAGAAATAGGCTTGTATAACCTAGATAAGGCGTCTGCCTTGACATTCTTGCTGCCCGGAATGTAAGTGATCTTGTAGTTAAAACGAGCGAAGAACAAAGACCAACGTGCCTGACGGGAATTCAGTCGTTTGGCTGATGCCAGATAGGCCAGGTTTTGGTGATCCTTGAGGATAGTCACTATGTGTGGAGACCCCTTCAACAGACAGCGCCACTCCTGTAAAGCCAGCTTGATGGCAAGTAACTCTCGGTTACTGGTATCATAATTCTGTTCTGAGGAGGTAAAGCGTCATGAAAAGAATGAACAAGTATGGTTCTTGCCTGTAAGCGAGCACAGTTGGGACAAGACAGCCCTCGCGGCAGTTTCAGAGGCATCGACCTCCAGGAAGAAGGCAAGACGAGGGTCTGGAAAGCAAAGCACTGGAGCAGAGGTGAAAGCAGCTTTGAGGGTAGAAAAAGCCGTAGAGGCAGAGATTGGCCAGCTATCAGGGTTGGCACCCTTGTTGGTGAGGGCTATGATGGCTGCGATGATATGGGAGAAGCCCCTGATGAATTCCCTGTAATAATTAGAGAAACAGACAAATCTCTGTATCGCCTTCAGAGAACCAGGCTGGGGCCAATCCCTGACAGCCTCGATATTACAAGGGTCCATGGAAAGACCCGAAGAGGTAATGATATACCCCAAAAACTGAAGCGATGACTGTTCAAACACGCACTTCTCTAGATTTGCATATAAATTGTTAGACCGTAGCCTTTCAAGCACAACCTTGACATGCAGCCAGTGATCAGAGAGTGTCTTAGAAAAGATGAGTGTATCATCTAAATAGACTATAACCGTGGAAAGGAGCAGGTCCCTGAAGATGTTATTTATGAAGGCCTGGAAGACAGTGGGAGCATTACGCAAACCGAAAGGCATCACGAGATATTCATAATACCCGAATCTGGTGTTAAAAGCTGTCTTCCATTCTTCCCCCTCACGCATGCAAACCAGTTTGTACGTCCCTCGGAGGTCGAATTTAGTGAAGATGGTGGATCCGCAAAGACAATCCAGGAGTTCGGAAATCAGGGGTAGCGGATAACAGTTACGACGAGTAATCACATTCAAACCCCTGTAGTCAATACAAGGTCTGAAAGAGCCGTCTTTTTTGGAGACAAAAAATAAACCGGCACCGGACGGGGACATAGAGGGACAGATAAAGCCACGAGCAAGGCTATCCTGAATATGTTCCTCAAGGCAGACGGTTTCAGGAATGGACAAAGGATAGGTCCGACCGTGAGGAGGAAAAGATCCCAGTAAAAGATCAATGATGCAATCATATGGCCGGTGAGGTGGCAACCGCTCAGCCTCCTGTTTACAGAAGACATCAGAATAAGAATGGTAAGGAGCAGGAACTGCACTAGGATGATGGTCGGAGACAACAGCCAATTCAATAGAGGAAGAATGGATCGGATCAGGTGTGGGAAAGGAGAGAGTTCCAGCGACCCAGTCAATGACCGGATTCTGTTCCCGTAACCAGGGATACCCAAGAATCAAAGGAGTAAGAGGAGACGTGATTACTTCACACACCACCGTACATTCATGATCAGAAGACATCCTGAGGCAAAGGGGTGTGGAGATCTTGGTGATGCATCCGGAACCCAGTAGGGTACCGTCAAAAGCTACCACCCGAACAGGAGGAACGCCCTTATGGACACCAAGGGGGAGGGCCAATAAAGATTAACAGGGAAGGTAAGACGGTTGTCAGAAGATGCAGGGACCAGAGACCGACTTGGGGGGGGGGTCCCCCACCACCTAAGCCTTAATGTTTCCTGCCTTATTGGGACAGCACTGAGCCAGGTGACCAGGAGCTCCACAGTACAGACAAAGACCCAGGGAACGCCTCCTGGTCTTCTCCTCATCAGAAAGGCGAAAAACCCTGCCGATCTCCATGGGCTCTGGTGTGTTCTCGGCAAAGGTGACTGAAATTTGGATGCCAGGCGAACATGAGAGCAAGAGGAAGGATGATGACCCCGGTCCCTGTTCCTCTCCAAACGCCTCTCCTGAACATGGTGTCCGAGAGTATCGCAAAGAGCTATCAGGTCCTCCAAGGAACGTGGAATTGAACGAGTCGTCAATTCGTCCTTAAAACAGTCATTGAGGCCCCTCCGGAAGGTAGCCTTGAGAGCGCTGTCTCAACAATCCGTGTCATAGGCCAAGGTACGGAACTCCACCACATACTGACAAAGGGACCTATGTCCCTGCTGAAGGTCCAGCAAGGCGGCCTCCACTTGATCCTGTCTCCCAGGAGCATCAAACCTTGAGCAAAAAGTCACGAGAAAAACCTCAAAATTGTCAAGAATAGCAGACTGATGGTCTAACAGAGGAGATATCCAAGCCAGGGCTGGACCGCGGAGCAACGACACAACAAAGATAATCTTGGCCTATGGCGAGAAGAAAGACTCAGGTTGACAATGAAAATGGAGGAGACATTGGTTAAAGAAGCCTCTGAGTTCCTTGGGGTTGCCGTCAAAACGCTGTGGCAGAGGTAAGCGTGCAGAAACAGCAGCCGGAGGAGCAACCGACAAGGAGGGAAGGGGTGGGGAGCTGGGAACTGCCGGTCTAGGGTTCTCCAGCCACTGCTTCAATTGTTGCAGCAGGCCGGTAATAGAGTCCAGCTTCTGGTCCAAATACACGATTTTTCCAGAATGTTCTTCAAGGACAGTGCCTTGTTGTACCACGCTCTACTATGGTAGGAGTGCCTAGAGTATAGGATGAGAAGAGGGTTAGGCTCCTCCAACAAGGGATAGTAGAGCAAGAAGCTAGGGAGCGAAGCTGGGGTACGGAGCTCGGGAGCAAGGGTTGTTTAGGAGAGGGCTGTGCTGCGAATTTGGCTGACTAAAGGTGCTAGCCGCGAAGCTAGATGTAGTGACCCCAACAGAGGAGCTGAAGGGAAGCCCTGGATAACCCCCATCCAGGCAAAATATACAAAACTATCCACAGGGAGAAAAACTGACACTCCAAACAAGAAAACAGAGAGTACTCAAAGAGGCCTAGGACAGGGAGTCCCGCAGACAGAACAGCTGAGCAGGAACAAGGAGAGGCTGATGATCCAGAAGACGTGGCCGGTGTGGCGGAAAGGGTGATCCGGAGGTACAGGTAAAATACAGGACACTTGTACTTCAGTTGGATAAACGTGATAAGTGGAGTACCTCAGGGATCTCTCCTGGGTCCTCTTCTTTTTAATTTGTTTATTAATGTCCTCCCAGAGGGCATAGGGAGCCATGTATCAGTGTTAGCTGATGACACAAAATTAAGTAAGGTAATAAGGTCTGAACTGGATGTGTCTTCATTACAAGAGGATTTGGACAAATTGAGTAACTGGGCAGGCAACTGGCAAATGAGATTCAATAGAGACAAGTGTAAAGTTATGCATTTTGGGTATAATAATAAAAATAAATCATATAGTTTAAATGGTGTTTCTCTGGGGAAATCTACAAATGAAAAGGATTTGGGAGTAATGGTAGACAATAGACTTAGCAGTAGCATGCAGTTCCACCTGGCAGCTGCAAAGGCCAATAAGATATTGGCATGTATTAAAAGGGGCATTGACTCAAGGGAGGAAGATATAATTATGCCTCTTTACAGGTCCATGGTAAGACCCCACCTAGAATATGCTGTTTAATTCCTGGCGCCCTTTCTGAAATAGGACATTATGGAGCTAGAAAGAGTGCAGAGGAGGGCTACAAAACTAGTAAGGGGAATGGAAAGTTTTAGTTATGAAGAAAGGCTAGAAAAGTTAAACTTGTAAACACTAGAAAAACAGCATCTTAGAGGGGATATGATAACACTATATAAATATGTTCAGGGCCCATACAAAGGGCTCTCCAAAGACCTGTTCATTAACAGAACAGTACAAAGAACAAGGGGCCACCCGCTTAGACTTGAGGAAAGGCGATTTCATCTACAGCAGCGGAAGGGTTTCTTTACAGTGAGGACAATAAAGGTATGGAATTCACTGCCTGAAGAGGTGGTGCTATTGAATACATTATATGCCTTTAAAAAGGGCCTGGATGCTTCTTTAAAAGAGCAGAACATAGAGGGCTATGTACGTTAGTATTGGGATTAATATTTAGTTAGTGCTTGTTGATCCAAGGAGAAATCTGATTTCTATTTGGAAGCAGGAAGGAATTTTTTTTCCCCAATTCAATGCAGAATTTGAAATTGCTGTATTGAGGGTTTTTTTGCCTTCTTTTGTATCAGCGATGGTAAACAGGAATAGGAAAAGGGTTGAACTGGATGGACAGAAGTCTTTTTTCAATCTAAATTACTATGTTACTATGTACTTAATTCAGCAGGCAAGAGAGTGGTCAGGACATCCGGGTCATACAAAGGTCACAGTACTTGATTCAGAAGGCTAAAGAGTGGTGAGGAGATCCGGGTCATACACAGGTCGCAGTACTTAACAACAGCAGGCAAGGAGAAGTTAGATGGTCCGGGTCATACACAAGATCAGGAAGCAAACACAGGTTTCTAGACTGGCAACTAGAAGCTCAGAAGACGCAATAATAATGCGTCACACTGAGCACAGAGAGGTCCTAAAGTAGCACCAATCCAAAAGCGGTGCTCAGAACGAGGAGTGGATATTGGCCTGAAGCACACCATCCAAAGGAACGTGGTAAGCGCTGGCCGTAAACTTCTAAAAAAAAAAAAAAAGAAGAACCACAACAATACACAGGAGGGGTGGATGGAGCAGAGGTATGACAACCCCTCTGGAAAACATGAGGTTTTGTTAAAGTGGATTCCAAGCAAATGTATGTGTGACAGGCACCTTGAGCAAACACATCATCAGTATGTGAACCAAGCCCCATGAAACAGAGGATGTTGGTGTGGCATTGTCACTGTGCTACAGATACACACACACAGGTCAGCATGGTGGGCCTTGCAACCTAACTCCCATATAGTTACTCGGATGCTGTAGCCAACACTAACACAGTATATCCATCACTATACTGCTCCATTTCGCTTTGAACAACTTTTGATCTCAGGCTAACTCCGATACCGTTTTAACAACCAGAATGCCAGAGTAGTATCCAATGCGTTGCATGTCATTTCATTGGCTATCCCTCTATTATTCCAAGGGTACTAGGGTTATTATAGCTATGTTCAACTCTGTAAATTTGGTTCTCTGTCAGTTCAACTTATGTATATGATGGACATGGGCAATGTGGTATATCTTTGTTCCCAGGGTGATGGATGATATCCTTGACATGCCAATGTTGTCATGTCCCAAGGAATGTCAGATGCTAATTGAATACACACCCTCAATATGACATCTCCATGGAACAGATGCTGCATAGCTTAGATACTGTTGCAGCTTTGTGGTTTAGCAAATGATACAAGGGCTGTGTCTGTGGGTCATCCTGTGGAGTGAAACAGATGATTATGTGTTGTGTGAGTGTGTTTGCACACATTCTCTAAGCCTAATCATGGTCATACATGTATTATACTCATAGGTTATGTAGTCCCTGTGTCACGGTTTTGGAAGAACACTCAGACAAATACTGTAGGGTTAAAATGATTTTATTGAAAATAAAGAAACAATCAACGACTGAATATTTTTCCCAACCCACACAAGCCCAGATGGAGACAGTACAGGTACTTCCCACAACTTTCACAGGTCAGGTAGGAAACAGTATAACGAAACAACGCACCAGACTAGAGAGACAGACAGCAGGAACCCTAGGACGCTAGGTAGGATGGAGGCAACGACCTGCTGGTAGGGTCAACAGGAGCCCTAGAACACTAGGGTAGAAAGGAGGCAAGAGACCCATGGATACTGGCAGCAGGAACCCTAGAACGCTAGGGTTGTATGGAGGCAACTGACCCCCAGATACTGGCAGCAGGAACCCTAGAACGCTAGGGTAGAATGGAGGCAACTGACCCACTGATATGGCAGCAGGGACCCTAGAACGCTAGGGTAGAATGGAGGCAACAAACCACAGATACAGGCAATGGGTGTCCGGTAGTACGGATCTACCAGGAGACGGACCACTGCACTATGGCTGGCTCTAAAGCACGCTAGGCCACAATGGTACAGTAAGACAGGGCGAGAGAGTGAACCAGCCCTAGAACTCTAGGGTGATAGCAAGGTTCAACCAGAGTGATAATGCGCCCGGGGAATATGCCTATAACCATCAACCAGGAGTGAGCACAGCCAGTGACAGTGGATAAACCAGACATGTCAGCAATGTACAAAAAAACACAAAGAGGGTGCCCAATAGTGCCTATTATCTTTGAGAAACAATAAAGGTTGAGATCTTCAAAATATACTCACAAGTATGATGGTTGTGGGAGGGCTTATGCCCAAACACAACAAACCAAGCCCACAGAGAATGTGACCTATCTCTTTTCAGGTGACACCAAATTGGAGTATACAATCCACAGGATGCTGCTTGTCTTAAAAAAAAAAACTTGTTTTTTTAATATGTTAAAAATTGAACATAATATAAAATTATGTCTTAAAAAACATATAGCACAAGAATATAAGAATAAAACTAAGGGCTAGCTAAACAAAGTTTCGTAGTTACCTAACTACTTCATCAGATTTAGCATGAGTCAAAAGAAAACACAACGCAGCATCCAAATAATATGATTTAAATACCCCTGTAAGGAGTCTGATTGGTCAATTGAACATCTAGCGTTGTAATTGGTCCAGACAGTTGTATCCCTATCTATTTTTGTCTAATACACATGGAGACCTATGAAATAATACTATTTAATAACTCTATAGAATGTATATATAAAACTCATATTGGTAATGATGATAATCAAATCTTTTTTTTTTTTTTTTTTAATAATTTCAACTTTATTGAGTTTTCAGTTTGAAGGAAAATAAGGAAAAGAGGGGAACAAAACAAGGGTACATCAAAAGGTACAAACAATTGTAGAGCAAAATAAAGCAAATTACAATTGGGTACATGCACAACAGAAGGGTCCACAAAAGGACAGTAACACAACCCAGTGGGTCCAACTAGCACCTGAATACATACCCAAGCTCAAACAGGCTAGAGGGCAAAGGCCAGCAAAATAAGTGTCAGGGAGCAGAGGAGAGAAAAAAAACCCCACAATGCTCACACCCAATCACACGAAGATCTAGGGGATAGTAAGTGGGAGGAAAAGAACTAAGTCTCCCTCCACGGCAGGGCCAGCGCCACCTCATGGCCAATAGAAGAAACAACAGAACACTGATGGCGTCCCGAATTATGGATCGCCAGGGCCCAAGAGGGCCTGTGTCTCTGGGTCCTCCAAGAACTGCATCCAAGACAGCCAAGTGGCAGAATAATGTTCTCGTTGGTCTTCCGAGATGAGGACCAATTCCTATAGACTGCGCGTAAGATCAACCCTCTTAGCCCATTCGCGCAGAGACGGAACCAATGTTTGTCCCCAGTGAAGGGGTATAAGTGCTTTAGCCTCGTTCAATAGGTGTCTGACCACCAACTTCCAGTAAGTAGCAAAAGGTAAGTGAGTATGGTGGAGTAGAAGGGGCGCAGGCAAGAAAGGTGGGAAGGAATCTGTGGATCTACCAAGGAGCGAGTGCACCTGCGACCAGAAGGGAGAGATAAGAGGGCAGTCCCACCAAATGTGAAGCAGCGTCCCAGGCGCCGACTTGCATCTCCAACAGAGATCGGATGTTCCAGGGTAAAAGGAATGCACAAGTGCTGGAGTACGATACCAATGGGTCAAGAGCTTAAAGGATGTCTCCTGTGTCTTGATAGAAATGGAGCTTTTATGAGTCAAGAGAAAGATCTTTTCCCACTGTGCAGCACTAAGTGAAGTCTGTAAGGCTAGTTCCCATTTCCGAACATAGCCTGGAGTTGAGGCAGCTACAAAAGTAAGCAACATGAGGTACAGCAAGGAGATGCCATGCGGGTGTATAGATTCTCCCACGCAAAGTTCCTCAAAAGGAGTACGATCCCGGCTGAGGCCCTGCGGTTGCAGGATAGAACGTACATAGGAGCGCAACTGAGCATACTGAAGATGATTGAGTGCCGTCGGCACCCGGGGAGAGATAACATCCAACAGGGGACACAACTGAAGGTTCGCATTCACCAGCTGTGTGAGCCGAGGGGATTCCTCTGCAACCATCCCCAAAAAGGGTCCCCGTCCTAGCCCGAGCAAGAAATCGGGGTTGTGCCAAAAAGGAGTCAGAGGAGACGGAAAAGTAGTTATGCGAGTATGACGAAGCATGCCATGGAGAGCGTCAATCATGGCTGAGATCAACGGACTGCCTCTCGAGAGGGCTCTAGCATTATATGGTAGAAGCCAAGGAAGTGTGCGTAAGGGCACATCAAGGGCTGCCTCAGCTATCGAAATCCACAACTTTTTGGAAGGACTAAATGACCACTCCAATATGCGAAGCAAATGTCAAGCACGGTAGTAAGTGAGAGGACATGGTAAGGCCATACCCCCCAGAGATTTTGGGTGGGTCAGAGTGTCAAATGGAGATGTGGTTGTCGACGGGCCCAGATAAACCAAAGCCACAAAGAGCGAAGCGATGAGAAAAAGGGTAACAGAAGACGTATTGGCAGTGTCTGAAACAGGTACAGAAGTCGAGGTAAGACATTCATTTTCAGGGCGTTTATATGACCAAACCAGGAGATATGTAGGGGAGCCCACGCCCGCAAGTCATCTCGAAGGAAATTCAAAAGCGGGAGAAAGTTAAAAGAATAGAGTTGGTGTAGGTCTCTAGCCAAGTATACACCGAGGTACTGAAGTTTGTTGTGACACCATCGGAAGCGAAAAGAAACGGCCAACAATCTAACCTCCGTAGCTGGGAGGTTAATGTTCAAGATCTCCGATTTAGAGGCGTTAAGTTTGATGTTCGCCAAATCGTTATATTTCTGAAACTCCCGGATTAAATCCAGCAAGGAGACCCTAGGACAGGAAAAAGGGAAGAGAAGATCATCAGCAAATCCTAACACCTTATGGTCAATACCCTTGATAGAGAGACCATGGACATCAGGATTCTCATGCACCACAGCCAAGAAAGGCTCCAGTATCAAGATAAAGAGCAATGGAGACAATGGACACCCCTGACGCGTCCCATTTGATATTGGGAACGATTCCGACAGGGCCCCATTCACTCGAATGTGAGCCGAGGGGCGAGAGTACAGAGAGGACACCCAAGAAAGCATGAGTGGACCCAGACCAATCTGCTTCAGGAAATTCAGGAAATTGCCAATCAACGTGATAGAAGGCCATTTCTGCGTCTGTGGATAGGAGAAGCGACGGAGTCGAGGAGGTCTGGGCCCAGTGAATTAGATGAAGAGCGCGAGCAGTGCAATCCCTGGACTCACGTCCGCGTTAAGCAGGGACATCAGTCGAAAGCTACTACAGAGTTCGGGGTCCTTTCCCTCTTTTGGGATAAGAGAGATTGTCACAGCAAGTGTGTGTGGATGAATAGCCTGCCCCTCTAGTTAAAGGCCAAAACCAAGCATGGGCCCAACTCCGTCTGAAAGCGTTTGTAGTAGAGGAGTGGGAGGTCATCAGGACTGGGACACTTGCCCATCTTGGAATCTCGTATGGCTACGGACAGCTTGGAAAGATTGAGAGGGCTCTCTAACAGCTGGGAGTCGTCTGCTGAGAGTCGCAGACGCAAGTGTCTGGAGACATAAACAGCCATCCGATCTCGGAGGCCATCCTCCGAATCCACATCGGACAGGGTCTGCCTCAAGTTATATAGTTTAGAAACTATACAAACACCGCAGCTATATCAGAGGGAAGCTGCCGCATCATACCCCCGGAATCCCTGATTCTGGAGATGTTGGTGGATAAACGACGTCACCGAAGCGCCCTGGCAAGGTATTTACCTGGCTTATTGCCAGCCTTCAGCCGTAGGAAGTGTCAACGGACCTGAAGGTTAAGGATCGAGGCTAATTCCCGACGGAGGGCCAGTAATTGCCTAAGATCATCTGCGTAGAGCCGTTCCTTGTGTGCACGGTCAAGGACCGCGATCCGTGAGTAAAGGTCAGCCAAAGCGCGAGTGCGTTGTTGCTTTGCGTCAGAGGAAAGTTTAATAAGATGACCTCGCACCACACATTTGTGGGCCTCCCAGACAGTTAGGTCGGGGACCATCAAAGACACATTCTCCTCAAAATAGGAGAACAGGAGGAACCTTGTGGACGTTACAACTGCCATGTCAGATAGCAAAGATTAATTTATTCGCCAAGTACATTGCCTGGGTCGGGAAAGCGGCAAAGCAAAAGTTGCCCAGAGCAGGGCATGATTCGACCAGGTCAAAAGCCCATAAGAGGCAGAAATCAGTTGCGGGAGATGATAATGAGGGACAAAAAGATAATCAATACGGGAGTACCTGGCATGTGGGGTACAATAAAAACTGTAATCGCGGCCCTCTGGGTGCAGGGCTCTCCAACAGTCGACCAATTGATGCTCAAATAACAGCTTCTTAATTTTCCGTAACACGTGTAGAGGGGTACTAGCGGTTCCCGAGGAAGTATCCCAGGCAGGATCAAGAGCAATATTAAAATCTCTGCCTAGGACCAAGAAGCCAGCTTGAAATTGATGGAGAGCAGTTAACACTGCGAGGTGAACATGTTGACGAACCTTATGGAGATAGATGGATGCAAATGTGTATGTAGAGCCCACGATCTGGCCTTAAAGAAAAAAGTAGCAGCCATTAGGGTCTCGATGGCACTCCTCCTCAATGAATGGGAGATGTTTTGAAAGAAGAATAGCCGTACCTTTACGTTTAGCCAATGGATCATTACTGCAAAAGCAAAGCGGATAGTCACGAGAAACCAAGCAAGGAGCATTTTGCCCACTGAAATGCGTCTCTTGAACGAACGCCACCGAGGCACGTAAAGCTTTAAGTTCACGAAAAAGGTGAGATCTCTTTTCGGGCACATTGAGACCTTTTGCATTTAAAGTGAAGACCCGAAGATCTGCCGGTGCAAATGAGGCACTGGTCGCCATGATGTAGCAGGAGGTTGAGAGAGGTTAACTGTGGCCCTGCCCGGAAGGGAAAAAAAAGGAAAGGGTGGGGGAGGGGTAGGAACACACACACACAATACACACAAAGCAGAGGGAATTAAAAAAAAAAAAAAAAAAAAAGAATGGGGGAAATTGTACTCTGGAGCTCTAATTGGGAAAAGGGTCACAGGACTCAAACACCAAAGGAGTAGAGAGCCCGCTGTCCCGCCCACTAGCCAATGAGCTCCGATACAAGAGGGCGAGTCAACCAGAGAAAGACTGGGTAATTACAGTAAAACACAACAGAGCAATTGTTATACAAGCACATGTGAGCAACAGTAGCAATGGAGGAGCAGAGTACGCTGCACCCCAGTGGTCTAAGAATGCATTAATACAAAAATTGCAAATTGACAGTGGTCAGAACAGGCAAGTACATTAACAAAGGTATCACTAGGAGACAAAAAGGAAAGGGCTCCAATGGATCAAGAACCCCCAACCCCCCCCAACACAGCCAGTGCTGAGAAAAGAGCCCAAGACACTTCCCCGCTAGACCCTCCACCCCCCACCCAGGCAAATAGCCCCAATGAGGGCCGCAAGTAAGGTGCATCCCACCTCAGGGGAAAAGTGAGGGGCAACGAGCTGAGCAGCAGAGCACCAATCGAACAGGGAGTAACTCTCCAAACCCCACTCCCAATACTATCTCCCCAACAAAGCCCGGACGCCCATCGCAACTGCGACGCCCGAGCGGTCTAAGGCCAAGGCACCCAGCTCCTCACCCCCACACCACCCCAACGAGCACTGGAGCAAAGAAAGGGAGAGTTGACCAAACAAATCTCACCCACCAGAACCCCGACCACCAAATCCCCGGGGCAGCACGGACCAGGCCAGGTCAAGAAGGCATGTGTCTGTGAGGTCCCGCGGGAGACACCCTTCAACATAGTGTACCCCAACACAAAAAATAAAGGGAGATCCCCACAGGGGCCCGTCACCCACCGAAACCCAAATCTGGCTCCGATAGCGCAACAGAGCACCCGAGGAACCGGTGGTCACAGGGCCAGACAGCCAAGCATCCCCATCACACCCCTATAAGGTAATTACATAAGCCCAAACTTCAAACTTCACCAGGGTGCGAGCGCTGTCCTGTTAAAGAGAGCAAGGCGCCCCACCCCAGCTGGGATCCAGAAGCATCTCCAAGGGTCCGCGGAGCCCCCCACTCAGTGGAGAACCCCAGCAAGACCGGCAAAACAGGCTCCCCAAACACCAGCAGGGGAAGGGAAGCACCTAAAAGCAGCAATATGTGAAGCCCTGAAAGCATGGGTGCATAGTTACCCGGTAAGCGTGGCAGAGCTACCAAAGGGGGAAAGGGAGCGTTAATGTACAGTACTCCATTACGGAGAAAAACCCAAATGCCCATATGGGGAGGAGCGTAAGAGGGCGAAACCCCGGGTCCCGTCAACCACCAACCCAAAGCCCTAGATCTACAAGCCTAATAACGAGAGCCAGGGAAAGATAAAACGGGCAGGGAAGGAGGGTGAGGGTGAAAGGAGAAGAGCATCAGGGAGCAGGGGAGAGGGCTAGGGCACCCCGGTAGCATGAGGAACAGGTGAGGGGAGCAAGTAGCAAGCTCATGGGCTACATCGCAGCAAGGACCAGGGAGTACCAGGCCATGTGGTGGATGAGGGGGAGGAAAACATAGCAGCAATGCCAGCACAAAGCAAACATTATTGAAAAATTAGCTGGACACGTAGTCCTTTGCATACTGAGGACAGTTCGCTCTTAAGCCGGGCTACTCCTCAATCTCCAACCCCCGCAGGGAGCGGGGTATAGCCGGTGCCCCAGAGGGGCTAGGCCCCTCTCTGCTGCGAGGACCCTGACCAGTTCTCTGGGTCAGTGGACGGTGGAGCTCTGGGAGACTCCAATCCTGAATCTGCAGATCAGGGAAACCAATGTCCTCCAGAAAACCCGGGAGTTCATGAAAGTGTTGTAGAGTAAAGGTTTCCTCTCCTAAGCGAACTGTCAGAGCAAAGGGGAACCCCCAGAAGTAGCGTACATTGCGTTGCTGTAGTAGAGAGGTAAGGGGCCTCAGCGCTCTCTGCAACTGAAGGGTCAAGACGGATAAATCTTGGAAGAATGCTATGGTGGAGCTGTTGTGGGACCATGAGCCTAGTTCACGCGCCCTGCGCATTAGTGTTTCCTTGAGAAGGAAGTCCACCAAACAGCCTATTATGTCCCGTGGGGGGCTACCAGGTGGACCCCTGGGCCGTAAGGCTCGATGTGCACGGATCAAGGCTATCGGTGATGAGCGAGGACAGCAATTAAACAGGGTAAGTAGAATGTCAGACAAATCTTCCACAACCGCAGTTGGGGCCTCAGGGACACCGTGGACACGGATGTTGTTGCGCCTCCCACGGTTGTCCAAGCCGTCTATGCGTCTCCTATAGACGGCAAGGTACAGGGAGTGTCTGGCTGTGACATGCGAGAGAGCCCCAACCTTATGGGCCTGGATTGACGAAGATTCCTCCTGGGCCGCCACCCGAGTCTCCAGGACTCTCAGGTCAGTGCAAAGCACTGAAACGTCCTTGTGTACTGTATTCTTCAGTTCCTGAAGAAGCATATTAAAGTCAGTCCGCCATGGAGTAGATGAGAAGATCGGGTGTGCAGATGCCTGCGAAGGAGACCCACGCAGGACCTCCGGGGACTGCTCCAAAGGATCATCATCGGGGGGGAGAAGAAGCTCGAGACGATGAGAGTATTAGCATCCGCCATCATGTTCCCCTGATCCTGAGGTCTAAAAAACATTGGTAAGGTAGGAGTAGATGGCTTTCTCTGGGACTCCGGGGTAGATTTTCCAGCAGGTCCCCTCCTGCCACGAACCATGCCAGCTAAGATGAGGCAAATGATAAAGCTAGACCAGGGTAGAGGGGAGCTCAGCTTTCAAGCGGCCATCTTCCTCGAAGGCAAGCCACGACCCCCATCAAATCGTTTTTTAAGAAGATGATAAACTCAATATCTCCGTTTCAAAAAAACAGAAATACATTATGAACCATTATAACCCGGAACTAATCTTCATAGTAATTCAATTTATAGCATTTGCATAGTTTTGTTTAGAACCTAATATAACTCATATAATAATCATTGGATTTCGCCTAGACACGGGATATTCCATACCCCACACGATTTTTACTAGTCTCTTTCATTATCGTCAATTTCCATTTGTTTACACTCCTCTGATTGGTCAGAGATATGGCTGAAAACCTCTCTGGATCTATCAACATTTAAATTCCCAAAGAACAGACTTACCAACAGATGCTCACTAAGTCCGATTCATCCCCACCCACACATGACAACATCTTCACCTCTCACTCCTCAATCTACATGTCACAATCAACTGTGCGTCTCCACTAACACAAACCATAACGGCTTACTCTCGATGTATAACTGGAAGTATCGATCGCACATACCACAAATCAGATGGAACACATAAAAAATGGATGTGCGGTCCAACCTCCTATGTATCGCCATAACTTAATGGATATTACACCTAAGATACTTCCCAAATGTTACTGTAAATTCAAGTACTACCCACCCACAGAAAACGGACATCAATAACCATTCCGGAAAACATTAGATTAGATCAACTGTACCTCCAATTACTCCGTTTCACAACAGAGTGACATCACCAATTACCCTCAATCTATCTCACTATTTATACCCCACACGATATATATATAATATTGAATAAGGAACTAAGCGCATGTGAAAATTGAATGTGTAAATCCTATTTCAAAATGAAATGAACTAAATTGTGTGATGTTTTCATCTATATAATAAAATACATATGATTAATAATGAATACAATTACTGTGTATTTAGGATTTATTTAATGAATTCTGCATTTGAATTAAAAAATAAAATAAAGTGAGTGTAATTTGAAGTAAAGTGTCAGTATAGAGTGAATGAAATTTGATTGCTCTGGTGTGTGTGAAGTGAATGAAGTGTGACTATGTATGGTCTATGAAACTTATATTATTATGAATTTTAATACACTGACAGGAGGCGAATATTTGCTTAACTCTCTTTACTACATCACCCAATAACAGTAAAGAACAACAAAAGTTAACAGCCAATCAGAGTTCAGGACATGCATGACAAGCTGTGTAAGTCTAAACAACGCCCTCTTTCTTTACTGCTCACCAAAGACTCAGGTCAGCGTTTTGGATTCAATATATTTTACATTGGTTTATTTTCTTATATATATTATTATATTTTATTATATTTTTCTATTTGTCTTGAGTAATCTTTCATTTTAATGTTTTATTCCTCAATTTTTACTTCAGAAGTGTTTTTACTTTCTATCCCCTCCTTTTTCCTACCTTTTCTCTTTATTGAACTAATTAGTGTGGGCTCCTTCATGCCTTTTCTCTCTCCCGCTTCATCCCTACAACTCGAGTCCGAGCTCTCGCTCTTTTGATTCTCTCTCTCTTTTCCTAACGCCATTTAACCTTCTCCTCGCGTCTTCTCGCATTCTCTCTCGAGATTTGGCGGACATTTTGTTTTACCACGTCTCTTCTCACTGAGCCGTTTCTCTCATCGAGCTATTGTCTCACAGCACTTGGAGAGAGTGAACCTCTCTCCTTTTTCTTCTCCATTGATTTATTTGGGTTTCTGAAGTTTTTCTCCTTCAGTGCATGAGTTCTGCCAGTACTTTCCCATCTACAGTTCCACATACTGTCTGATAATAAAGGTGAGCCCTTTATTTATTCCAACTCTGCTTTTTTTCCTAAAAGCTCAGTATTCTGGGTGAGCCCCCTTACTGATAATATTTTTACCTAATAAAGGGTGACCCCCTTTTCCATCCTGCCTTCTTTTAGTGGGTGACCCCCACTGCTATCCTTTTCTGCTTTTATTGCAAGTACCCTAGTTATAGTGGGTAACCTCACATATATATATTACATCTCTTCCATTACAAATTGGCGTGGGTGACCCCCATACATATTCTCATACTTTATATAAGTATCTATAGTTTGGGTGATCCCCATTTATATAACCTTACATACATATATCCAATCAGTACTCTGATACATTATGGATAAACAACAGAGATTTACTTTAAATGTAGATATATTCAAGATTTTATTAATGCTGCAGTCGCAGCATCTCTTGAAAAGGCACTGGCCAAGTCTTTGCCCTCTATGTCTGCTCCTCAATCTCATGCTCTTTCCATTCCAACGGAAGATATAGCTGATGATTCTGATATTGGGGAACCCCAGCTCTCAAAAAGACATTGAAAAGGCGCTGATTCTAAATCAAACCCTAAAAAAGGAAAGGATCTGGCTAAAAAGCCAAAACTGACCTCCGCCCCTGAGGCTTGTGGGGATTATAGATTGTCCTCAGATGAGGAGGACCCTGAACTCCCACCTGATCTAACCGAGGTAGACTCATGGCAGGCAAAATTATCAGACCTTTCGGAGGAAGAGGACCTCTATGAAGTTCTTCCTCATGATGATCCTTTGATGGGTGAGCCCCATCCTAATAAAGATCTTGATCTTACCATGGACGCTTCAGACAGCGATCCTCAAGAAATCAAAGATTCAAAGGGTAACTTAATTTTTAACCCTCATGGTATTCGCCACCCTCGTTCCTCCGAATGGATCCCTCCTCCACATTTGTCTAAATACCTACATTTTTGGCTAAGACATCCTCTCAAAAAAGAAGTCAGGGCCCGACTAAAAGGTGAATGCCCACGCCCTCTTATTCCAGACAAGGTGGCTCAAACACCCGAGTTTGATCCAACTATGGTTACCTTCATGGCCAAATGGGGCAGAGATCCTAGAAAAGGTCTCAAAAAAGGCCTTAAATTGGCCCAAGACAAATTACTTGATATAACTGGCCCTATGGCCCAAATTTTGTACCTCTAGATGCCCATTCCATCCGGGAGTGGATCCAATGCTGTATTTGCTTGGTAGGCAACACCAACGTCGCTATATCTAATGAGAGACGCAAGGCTGCCCTTCTTAGGATAGAACCTAAGTTGGCCGATTTAAGTGACAAAGAACTGGGTCCTTCAGCAAATGGAATGCTTTTTGGTTATCCATTCCTAAAGAAACTACAACAAAACGTGAACATTTTTTCTTCACTCAATAAAGCACAACTTTCTCTAAAAAAGGTTTTCCGACCTACACCCCAGAGGGGTGTTTTTGGCAGGGCTGGTAGACAGCGGGGCCGTGTCTCCAGCCGCTTCTGGCCTTCAGGCCCCAGAAACTACCCTGCACAAACCTTTTACCAGTCATTGAGATCACAAAACATACAATCTCAGAGGGGAATCACCGGAGTTCGTGGATATTGAGCCCGAGGACGTTCCAGACCTTTATCAGGTGAGTTTAACTGCTTTAAACACTTCTTTCCCTCAATTTACCACAGGCAGACTTCCTTTTTGTCTACAGAATTGGACTCTTATCTCCTCGGACGCCTGGATTCTTCAAACGGTGCGCGGCTATTGCATAGAATTAATTTCCACTCCCCAACAAAACTTAATTCTAAACCCCCTTTGGTCTCTTCATCATCAGAATCTCTTACACAACGAACTCGTTCTACTCAGGGATAAAGGGGCGATCCAAAGAGCTCCCGATCATGGTGGTTTCTTCAGCAATGTCTTCCTTGTCATAAAGAAATCGGGAGAGTCCAGATTTGTCATAAATTTAAAACACCTCAACACGTTCGTCAAATACCGACACTTCAAGATGGAAGGTATTCATCTGCTTCAAGACCTATACTTACAAGGTAATTCGTTCACCCGCCTGGACCTCAAAGACGCCTACCTCTCAGTACCGATCCACCCTTCAAGTCGGAGATTCCTCAGATTCCTTTGGAACAAGGTTCCTTGGCAGTTCACATGCGTTCCATTCGGGCTCAGCTCAGCCGCATGGTGCTTTACGAAGTTGCTAAAACCTGTTCTAGCTCATCTTCAAAAATCAGGCATTCGTTGCATCATTTATCTAGATGATATCCTGTTCTTCGGGACAGACATAACTCGTCTCAAATCACAGACAGAGTATGCAGTGGACTTTCTTCAAAACCTGGGTTTCGTGATCAACTGGGAAAAATCGTCACTCTCTCCCTCTCAAACGATCAAATTCCTCGGCTTCGAAATAAATTCCGAATCCTGCACCCTCTGCCTTCCTCACTCCAAGATCGTCGCCATCAGAAAAGAAATCGAAAGAGTCCTTCGTCTGTCAGTAATCCCTTTACGTCTTCTAGCCCAGATAGTAGGACTCCTTTCTTCCTCTATTCAAGCAATTTTTCCCGGCCCTCTTTACTACAGAGATATGCAACATCTGAAAGCTCAATTTCTAAGGAGAAAGCCATCTTACAGCTAGTTCCTCTTTCCTCAGAGGTTCGCATGGAACTGAAATGGTGGCTTCTCCACATGCAGGCATGGAACGGCCTTGCAATTTTTGGTACCATCCCAGACTTGGCCATCACTTCGGAAGCCAGCCTTTGGGGTTGGGGAGCTACCTGCGCCGGGGTCTCCACTGGAGGACTATGGACACATTCGGAAGAAGGCCTTCACATCAACTGCTTACAGTTGATAGCCGGATCCTTCGCCATTCAAAGCCTGGCAAAAGATATGACGAACTGCTGCATCCTCCAACGCATGGACAACGTCTCTGCTGTCCAATACATAAACAGCCTACGGGGAGCCCGATCGAGAATTCTTTCAGAAGACACCAAGGGGATCTACCATTTCTGCTTCAAGAAGAATATCACTTTACAGGCAGAGTACCTTCCGGGTATCTCCAACCTAGAGGCAGACTGGTTCTCCAGACACTGGAGAGATTCCAGCGACTGGATGCTTCACCGATCTCTTTTCCTTCAACTAGCAGAGATTCGGGGTCCTCTGATACTAGATCTTTTCGCCTCCGGGGTAAATCACCAAACTCCGGATTATTTCAGTTGGCTTCCGGATCCGAACTCCAAAGTGACGGATGCCTTCCTCCAACCTTGGCCTCCTTCCGGTGCCTATGCCTTCCCTCCTTTTGCTTTGATGTCCAGAGTAATCCACTATCTCAGTATCCAAGGCTCGGACCTTGCATTGATAACTCCACTTTGGCCGAGTCAGCCTTGGTTTTATCACGGTCCCCGTGATTCCCTGTCAATCTGGCTGGGTGTACCTGTGCATTGGAGGAGACTGATTGGCCAGCCCAGGATGTGCCTTTATATACTGGGGTCATGGCATCTGTCGGTTGCCCTTTCGTGGTGTTCCAGATCCTGCGCCTCGTTGCTGTGTTCCTGTGTCTCCTGTGTACCGATCCGGCTTGTCTGACTATTCTGCTGATCCTGCTCCGTGATTGACCCGGTTCTGGCTGACGACCCTGCTCCGTGATTGACCCGGTTCTGGCTGACGACCCTGCTCCGTGATTGACCCGGTTCTGGTTGAGGACCCTGCTCCGTGATTGACCCAGCTCTGGCTGACGTTCCTGCTTCGTGTATTGATCTGGTTCCGGTTGACGTTCCAGCTCTGTGTGCTGCTCCTGTGTTCCTGTGTGGCTCCGGTCGCTCCCGGCAACATTCTGAACTGTCTTGTGTTGCTCTGATGAATCATCTCTCTATACCGAGCTGTTCCCTGAGGTTGCAGTAGTCTATCCGCTTTCACTGCTGAGCTGTTCACTCCTATACCGAACCTTCCTTAACCCGTGCTGTGCCTGTAGCCTCCGTTTATGAGCCCATCCTATACACTTGCCAAGCCTGTGGTTTTCGTTCGAGCCACTAACCATCCTGAGCCTGTGCTGTAAGACCTAGCCTACCTATCACACTTGCAGAGCAGTGTTCGTTCCGGTGCTCGGTATGCACTGTGGCCACGCTGGATGGTGCTGGTAGCCCTGTCCGCTCTGGCAGTGTGTGTTAATCCTCTATGGGAGAAGGCTAAACCATGTACTCTGAACTTTCATGAATTTGTCACAGAGTTTCGGGAGATTATTCGAGCTACCTGGGAGAGCCACCTCTGCTGCCAAAAAATTTATGGAGATTCAGATGGGCGATCGTACTGTGGACGATTACGCAATAGAATTTCGGATACTGGCAGCAGAGGTAGGTTGGAATAACGAGGCTCTGGTGGCAGCCTTTGCCCAAGGGTTGTCAGACCCTATTAAAGACGATATTGCGGCCAGAGAGGTCCCTACTGATTTGGTCAAATACATAGAATACGTAATGCTCATTGATATTCGCATGCGTGAAAGGCACGTGGCAAAGAGGGCAAGAGCCAGAATCTTTGGGCACGAGAATTCTTTAAACCCACCCTTCCCTCCCAATCCTCCTGATCGAGTATCCGAACCGGGCGAACCTATGCAAATCGGGTTCACTAGACTTTCTAAGGAGGAGCGGGCACACCGCAAAAGGCAGGGGCTATGCCTATATTGTGGTGAAAATGGGCACTTACTACGTACATGCCCGGTACGGCCGGGAAACGCACACACCTAGGGTACCTGGGGGGACAGGCCCTAGGTGGTGTACAATTGTCCCCAGATCCATGTTCCAAGAAACCCACCATCTCGTTGAGTTTTCTCCTAGGCGACCAAGCAGTGGGGACTCTAGCTTTGATAGATTCTGGAGCAGCAGGCTATTTCATGGACAGGGCATTTGCTGAGAGACACAATATTCCTCTGTCTAAAAGAGATACTCCGCTAGCTATTGAAGCTATTGATGGCAGACCTCTCAAACCAGCCCTCATCACTATGGAAACTACCCTCATTAATATGTCTGTTGGGGCCCTCCACAGAGCAGTGTTCGTTCCGGTGCTCGGTATGCACCGTGGCCGCGCTGGATGGTGCTGGTAGCCCTGTCCGCTCTGGCAGTGTGTGTTCTGTGCGGCACTGGAAGGGTGTCCTGGCTCTTGAATAGCTTGTGCAGTGTCGCTCTATTCTGGCACCCTAGGGGTGTTTTGGCTCTATCCCGTTGGCACACTCAGGGTTACTACCGAGTATATGTAAAGGGCGATTCAGGTTCAGGTCTCGTCAGCTCTTGCAGTGCTTTCCTCCGAAAATCCCACTGTGGTGGTATTGGCTCAGCTCTGGTCTGTTGGTGCGTCCCATTATACTACCTTTGAGAGTGATTCAGTGCAGACACTATACTCCTGCTCCTCACCAACAAGAGACTGTTATCATATCCTGGGTGTTGGCTAATCTAGGACTGAGTTTGTTCAGTTTCTCCTCTTTAACCCTGTATGGCATTTTCCTAGTCTATATATTGCATTATCCTTACTGGATCTGTATTTGTCATTACCAATTATACCTGTACTGGCCCCTAGGGGCATTGTTCTTTTATCATTTTCTCAAATAAAACTGTGTTTTTACTTTCTACCGTGGTCTGAGTGTCAGAAAACCGTAACAGGTTTCCAGACCTGCTTTGTTTCTCAATCAAGGACCCCCTGTTGTTTCCATCCATCCGGGATCTCCTCCCAAGGGCAACTTACATCCACTAATAATCCAGAATCGCCTTCGACTAGTGGCCTGGTCAGTTTCAGGGGATCTTGGAACATCCTTGCCCTATCAGACTCAGCTCGTAGACTACTTTGGGACTCGTGGGCCCGGGGAACTCAACGTTGTTACTTTTCAGCCTGGAGATCCTGGTCTAATTGGTGTTTGAGACGGAATATCGATCCCCTTATGGCCCCTATTCCTTTAATCCTCAATTTCCTTTCTTACCTCTGTGATGAAGGAAAATTTTATAGAACCATTAATGTACATAGATCTGCCATTTCAGCTGCTCACACTACGGTCCATGGTCTTCCCATCGGTCAGAACCCTTTGGTTTGTCACTTGATGCATGGCATTAGACTCGCTTTTCCTCCTCAACTTAAATATTCTTCCCTTTGGGACGTTTCCAAGGTTTTGCAATTCTTATGGACATGGCCAGCGAAAAAACTCCTCTCACTCCGCCAGTTGTCTGCTAAGCTTGCACTTCTTCTTTGCTTAATTTCTTTTCGCAGAGTTTCTGACATTCGAGCCTTTGATGTTGATGGTGTATCCTTTTCTCCGGGTGTGTGTTGTTTTCTTTATTTCACGTCGCACTAAATCAAATTCGAGATCTCTATCTTACCCTTTCTTTCCATCGGAACCTAAACTTTGTGTCGCTTCTGTGCTTCGCTGTTATATCGATAGATCAGCTGCTGTTCATCCCCCCAACGCTATACAACTCTTGATCTCTTATGTTCCTCCGTTTAAACCGGTCTCTACTCAAAACTTATCTCGCTGGGTCCGTTGGATCCTTTCCCTGGCTGGCATTGATTCTATTTTCAGAGCCCACTCAGTCAGAGGGGCAGCCGCTTCGGCTGCTTTCTCCTCAGGTGCTTCCTTATCTGATATCCTTCATTCAGCAGATTGGTCCCAAGAAACCACCTTTCGTGTTTTCTACTTTCGTCCTTCTCCTCATCCTGAACTTTCTCTTTTTTTGGAGCGTTAAAACCACAAATATGAGTCTCCTGTCAGTGTATTAAAATTGTGGATTATCCTAGCTTCAGTGAAGAGATAATCTGAATTTTAATAACGACAGGAGGAGAATATTTCCCACCCTATCAGGGATTGTGTTATCTCCTCTTCCCTCCCTTCTTTTGACTTAGATTCAATCAATGTTTATTAATGCGTGTTTTAATTTTGTCTTATTATATTTAATATACAATTCACTCAGTTCATTATTGTCGATACTATGATCCGTTTCTTTTCTTTTCCAGCCTAGATCTTCTCTTCGGATCCATCTTTTCGTTATCCGAGTGATTTCAGAGTCTCCAGCTCATGTTCATCTGACCAGTTTTTCTTGGGACGTTTCCCGCAGTTCATCTAGATCGATGTTTGTATTCCTGGATGATTCATTGGACGTTTCTTCCTGTTTTGGTTCGCTAGAAGAAAGATTACGTTGTTTAGACTTACACAGCTTGTCATGGATGTCCTGAACTCTGATTGGCTGTTAACTTTTGTTGTTCTTTACTGCTATTGGGTGATGTAGTAAAGAGAGTTAAGCAAATATTCGCCTCCTGTCATTATTAAAATTCAGATTATGTCTTCACTGAAGCTAGGATAATCCACAATTGTGCTCCCAATCTCTACTTTATGATGACTGTGTAACGTATTAAAATGGGATCTCCTAAAGATATGATGAATTTGTGATTAAAAGAAAACATGAATACAGGGATTGTAAAACACTATAAATTAAAATAAAATAAAACTTAATATTTGATAAAAATAAATATAAATAATAATAAAAATAATAAACAATACTCTAAATGTAAGAGATAAATTTTTTTAGCATAATATATAGTGTGGGGCTTTATTAATATTGTATGTCCGTTTTACCATGACATTTCTATGGCCTTGTTTAAACCAAAACCCTTGGGGTACATTGTATCTAATCTATATATCCAAAAAGATTCACACATTGTTAGTCTTTTTAATCTACTTGGTTACGAATTGGGATTAACCCATTCTATGGGTGTAACTGTAAGAGATTCAGGGTTACCGTCATGTATTGTCGCAAAATATTTGGACACACTATGTAATAAAAATGTATTTCTAATGTTACATCTGTGTTGTCCAAACCTTGTTCGTAAACATTAGGTTGTCCTTCCTACATACTGGAGATTACACGAGGATGAAAGTAGATACACTACATATCTAGATCCACAAGTCATGTATGATTTGATTTCAAATGTTTCACCAGTAACAGTAGAACTTAAGGTTTTTCTCTTATTAAGGATAAAAGGACAAGTGAAACACCGAATTGACAAGCATTTATAGGCCCCTTTTAAATTTTTCATCCCTAAAAAATTTATTTCATTATCTCTATCTTCATTATTTTGTTCTATAAATTGGATTTAAACTTACTCGGGGCCAAAATGTTCTTTAGAGTTTTAGATCTTCCAACTGTAATTAGAGGCTTAGATGGAATATTATCTTTTAATAGAACATCATTTTGTAAAATGTTCCAATGTTTATACATTATCTCTCTTACAACTTTACTTTGTGAGCAGAAATTAGTAACGAAACTAGGGAAATGACTATTATCATATTTTGTTCCATCTATCTTGATCTTTTCTTTAGGTTTTTCTGAAAAATTCCTCGTTTTCATATACGAATCTTCCACTAGGTTTTTTGGATATTTTTTGTCTATTTTTAAGTATATCTGATTGAGCATCGTAATCTTCCAGTGAGGTGCAGTTCCTCTTGATACGCCTGAACTGCCCATGTGGTACGTTTCTGAGCCATGGATTGTGATGGCAACTATTAAAATCCAAAAAACTATTCAAATCAACTTTCTTGAAAAACGTACAGGTTTTAATTGGCTTATATAATTCAGTGGTCAGATGCAGATCAAGGAAATGCACCTCACTGGAATCAGCTATCTCTGTCTCCCAAGGATTATCATTCATTTAAGACACAAAATGTGATATCATTTCTTTATCACCCTTCCAAACATTTAAAATGTCGTCTATGTACCGGCGATAGAACACCAAGTTCGCGCCAAAGGGGCAATTCTGATAAATCTTCAGATGTTCAAAGTACTTCATAAATAAATTTGCATAACTTGGCGCAAACTTGGTGCCCATCTTCGTACCTTTCTTTTGTAAATAGACTTGTTTGTTAAACTCAAAATAATTTGGTGAAAGGGTGAACTCAATTGCCTTGATGATAACATCTGTTTGACGGACTGGCATCAAAAGATCCTCCATAAGGAAGACTCTAGTGGGTTTAGACCTCTACTATGTGGAATATTAGAGTAGAGGCCTGTCACATCCAGAGTAAACCAATGGAAATCTTCTTCCCATATGAATTCTTTTAATAAGGATAACACATGAGATATATCACGTAAATATGATCTAAGACCCATAACTAACCATTGGATATGATGATCTATATATGAGGACAGATTTGAAGTCATTGATCCTATACCAGAAATTATAGGCCTGCCAGGAGGATCAGAGAGAGACTTATGTATCTTGGGTAGATGATAGTATATGGCCATATTGGGATTTGGCACATATATAAAGTCTCTCTCCGATGCTGCCAACAGGCCCAAATCCACAGCCTCATCTAGCATATGTTTTAATTTGGCTGGAATAGAGTTTTAGGATCCCCCATCAGGCGTTGATAGTATGTAGTATCTGATAATATTCTATCAGCCTCTTTAAGATAACTGGTGAAATCCTGAACCACGACTCCTCCCCCTTTGTCCGCAGGTTTTATCACTATATGAGGATTATTTTTTACGTCCCTAATAGCTTTCCTCTCACCTTGTGTCAGATTGTCTTTAAAATTATTTTTTTGTTTAGACAAATTGCGAAAATCATTCAACACTACTGTATGGAATACATCTATATGATGTCCTTTTTGTTCAATGGGAAAAAATTTGATTTGGGTTTCAATCCCGTAGGGACAATTCCATCTATGATGTATTCTGTTTCATTCTCAATATAAGGTATAATAATATAATAATAATAACTAGTATTTATATAGCGCCTTTCTCCCAGTGGGACTCAAAGCGCTGTCAGCGCACGCTCTCGGAATTAACCAAATCGGCAGCTGAAATAATAGGTGTTATTATTACCCAATCAATGGTACTCATTTATCGACCTCGGAAGGATGAAGGGCTGAGTTGGCCCTGCCGGGATTCGAACCTGCAACCCTGAGGTTGAATAGGCTCCATAGTCAGGGAATTTACCACTGAGCTATTTGTTTGCCCTCCATATCAATCTCATCTTGATCTGTTATTATTGGGATTGCCTGTTGATTATTTTTGAATTTCTTATTTGCAAAATATTGTTTTAATGTAAGTTTTCTAATGAAATTTTGTAAATCCACAAACAAATCAAACACATTCGGATCAGATGAGGGGCAGAAAGATAGTCCTTTCTCTAAAACTTTATGCTCATCTCTAGTCAATATATGTTTAGACAAATTAAAGATACAGCTCAATTTAGGTCTATTTTTGTCTTTTTTGATTTTGAGACCTCTACCTCTCCTTCCTCTGTGCTTCCCTTCTTGGGTATATTTTCTTCCCTTAATGGTAGATACCTGTAGATACCCCTCTCATGACACCGCCCTAGCATGCAATGCAGTGCGTTGATACCTCTCTGTCACTCAAATGTTTACTCATTTGACGCTGACAGGGTTAAAGAGCATATAACCTATGTTTCACATAGGTTACATGCTCTTTAATTAATAAAGGGGGCAATTGTCACCCCCATGCTAGGGGGGTGTCATGAGGGGTCATGATACCCCTCTTGAGGTCTGAAGTACTATTGTAATATAAATTACATATATAATTTAGTAAAAGAAAATCATTGTTAAACATAAATAAAATATTTAATTACATTTACACACAAATTACATCTATAATAAAAACAAACACCTTTTTTTTATACATATACAGGTTGCCTATTAACCCTATGAGTAGCAGAGGGGTAGCAAACACATTACAATACCTCTCCGGTACTCATAGGGTTAATCTTGAAATACAAATATGAGGGCATGTCAAGTATAATAGGAGAAGAAAAATGTCGGATGAAAATGGTGAAAGAAAATCACGGGAGCACTGTAGTCGACTTTTAGAAGGGGGGGTTAATATGTCGAGGGGGGGCACTCTGTTGGACTTTGTTATGTGGAGAACACATCTAACACTGAACTTGATCTTTCTGTCGTCAAATGTATGCCTATTTCCTTGGACTTTGACATTTTGCGTGTTTTTTTTTGTAGGCGGTAGTCGGAAAAAAGCAGACAGAGACAGTTTTGTTACTACTCTGAAAAGTGCTGTCTACGCCACTTTTGTTTTACTGTGGTTCAGCAATAGAATACCGACGTAACACATGTTTGCAAAATTCGCGCTACTTGTTTTTTTTGTAACGCCAGTTTTAGCACGCGTAATAGAATCGAGTCCCTGGTCTGATAATAAATTTGTAGGGCAAATTTTTATGTAGTACTATAGCTACCTCTGTTTTTTCATATTATATGAATTTAAGAATTGAATGGGGGGGGTTGAGCCAAGTTGCAGACTGAGATAGACATTTTTTTCTGCATTGAGGGATGGGAGGCTTACGCTCCTTTGTTGGAATATTGTTCTCTGGTGTGTGTGTGCGGGGTTGAGGGATACAAATTTTATGGTGTCTGTCCTTCTCCTATACTTACCCCAGGCCTAGACATAGTTTTCTCACATTAGGGAGCCATGACATTTATGTGCTTTTGATCCTATTGAGAGCTTTGGTTGTCCCACACTCTGTTACATTCTTGTTGTATTTGGATGCTTCTTTATTGGTATGGTATGAGGAATGTTACATTACTGTAACCTTTACACATAGACACTCTGTCTTGCTCATTAAGGTTGCCGGTGAGGTCCTGGGGCTGGGTGACTCTGCAGGCTTTTGGCCCAGTTGGGCTCGGCCCTTGTGCTCCCCTGTATTATATATGTTTTGGGGGTACTGTTGGTGTGCACCGGAGGTTGGGTTGACCTGTTAGGCATGAGCCCTGGCTCAGCCCAATCACCAGCGCCCTTGTGTCTTTACAGCTTTACGTCTTATGTACCGTCAATGACACTGGGATTGGGTTGGCGAGTGCTGGGGGCTGGGCGGACCTGATGAGCTTTTACTCCAGCTTGGCCCCATCATTGGCGCTCACAGGTCCTGTATTTAGTGAATTACATTGGTTGGTTGCTGTTCTATAATGTATTTAGCACAAGTCTTGTGGTATGCCCTTTTTGGAGTGTTCTGGGGTATGCTGGGACTGGGCTGGCCTCGCTTTCTGAGCTCTTAGCCCCGTTAGCAGCATGTGAAGGGTTCGAGTTTTTTCCCCCCACCTCTGATCTCACTCTGAACAAGTCTCCTGCCCTGTCTTTCTGATGCAGTGACGTTAGGATGACCCTCTCAGTTAGGATATTGGGCACACCGCAGATGGGGCTAATTTGTGACTGTATGGTCCGGCTTGGCCCTGTCCCTGGTGTGCGTCTGACCTGGAAGATCTCTGCTTCTTTGATGCTCATTCTGTTGATGGTCATTTATCCTTCAGCTTTTTAGTATTGGCTGTCAGATTTGTTTTTCTATTGCCCCTGGGTGCCCCATTTCCTTGCGGTTTATGGGGTTCTATATGGTTTGCTCTCTCCCCACTGGAACCTATGGGTCTACTCCATGCGACACTGGGTCGACTCCACGGACCTTTTTGGTGTGTGGGGTATACCCACTGTTTTCATTTTTCTGTTTTTCTTATATTTTCTTTTTTTTTTTACTGATTTCTGTTAGCTTCTGTGTGCTCAATGCCCTATACCCTCTTCCCCACCCAGCCCCCATCCTTCTTTGTCCCCTGCCCCCCAGCTGAGACAGGAATTGGGCTGTTTTTTTCTGTGCTCTCCACTGTAGCCTGGATGATTGTATCATTATTATGTTATGCTTATTATGGCCTTGAAACCACTTAAGTTGCTGTCTGTTAAAGCTGGCGGACTCAATATTCCTGAGAAGTGATCAATTGCGCTGAGGGAGTTTGAGCACTACAGGACGGACATAGTTTGTGTTCAGGAAACACATTTCAAGGCATCTGTGGAACCGAAGTTTCTCTCCTGCTCATATCCACATTTTTGGACCTCCTCTGTGCCAAATAAAACTTGGTGGTGGGAATTTTTTCAATAAAAACTTACATTGAACCACAGTAGATGTGCTTTTTTTCTGACGAGTTTCTTGTTTGATACCTTAGTGACGATTGCTACTATATATGCACTTAATTCAGAACAAGTCTCATTTTTGAAGGTAGTGCTAACTTCGCTTCAGGGATTTCAACAGGGTAGATGGATACTTCGTCACTTGCGTTCTCTGCTATCTTGTCATACTCTACAAGAGGAGAGTCATACACCCTCTGGATAAAGATTACTCTCATCTCTTGAGTCTTCATCACACTTATTATATTTATTTTGTATTCACATGATTCACACACTCATGGAAGCTAAAATTCATTCTATTACCTGGTGTGATCATGCACTAGTGACTGTTACCTTTACACTCCCTCTGTGTCTGGCATCTACTCTTACCTCTAAGGAAGATCTTGTTTTGATTCAGTGTAACTTTCAGGAATACTTCCGACTTAATGAGACGGAAGAGGTGCCTAGTCCAGTAATGTGGGAGGCACATAAGTGCGTAATTAGGAGGGATTTCATTAATCTGGGTGCCTACAAATGCAAATTACATCTCCAAAAACTGTCCTCTCTTCTTACTCGGATAGCTGAGGTTGAATCCTCTCACAAACGGACTATGTCTGAGCGCATTTTAGCTCAATTAAAGGCACTTAAGCTAGAGTTGGGTGACTAATTTAACTCCTCAGAAATCCTTTATGTGGTACAAATACCGCAAATATCTAACTGGCGATAAATGTGGAAAGACATTGGCGGAAATGTTTAAGGCTAGACAGTCCATGGAGTATATTCCAAAGATCAGGGATGGCTCAGCTTCTGGGGTCATCTCTTTGCCGGGCATAGCTAATTCATTTGCCAAATTGTATACTTCTCTTTATAATCTAGACTCTGACACTAACCCCGCATCTTGCTTGGATCCAGATCCAGGGATCCAGGAATTTCTTAGGAGGGCAGGTGTTCCCACACTTTCACCTAAGGATACATCTTCACTGGAATGTCCATTTACCAATGAGGAATTAATTTCCACCCTCAAATCAGTTCCTGCAGGGAAGAGTCCAGGTCTGGATAGGTTCTTGGCCTCTTACTATAAATCTTTCTTGAGTGAGCTGTCAGGCCCCATGCATCAAACTTTCAGTTCCCTCCTTTCGGGTGCCTGTCTCCCTCCCCAATCACTTGAGGCCCATATTACAGTACTGCCAAAGCCAGGTAAAGACCACACTCTCTGTAGCAATTATAGACTGATTTCATTGTTGAACATCAAAATATATGCTTTAATGTTAACACGCAGGTTACATCCTCTGTTGCCTAGCCTCATTCACTGTAACCAAGCTGAGTTTGTTAAAGGGAGGGAGGCAAACGATAATATGACTAAGGCTATCTTGCTGATCCAAGATCTATTAGAGACCTACCCTCGATATTGTTAGCATTGGATGCAGAAATGGCATTTGACCGCATACTGTGGTCTTATCTCAGGAGGTGCTCTCTTCTATGGGTATTGGTTCTGTTTTTTTGCATGCCATTTTTACACTGTATGAATCACCAACGGCGAGGGTAAAGGCTAACGGGTTACTGTCTAACACCTATCCTATCTCTAACGGTACTAGGCAAGGATGCCCTTTGTCACCCCTGTTATTTGTTTTGGCAATGGAGTCGCTCTTGAGTAGGATAAGATGTGATATTACCATTAAAGGCATCCCACCTTTAGACGCAGATAACAAATTAGCTAGTTATGCGGATGATGTGCTTCTTTTTTTGAGTCACCCTGAAGGCTTTGTTCCGAGGGTGCTTCAATAGCTTGGGGAGTTCAGTGACATTTCATTCTTTAAAATTAATCTCATCAAATGTGACATTTTGAACTTAGGCCTCCCAGACCATGCGGTGAAACAGTTGAAGCCATTATATTCTTTTCCCGGCAGCCTACTTCATTTAAATATCTCGGAGTATACCTGATGAGTTTGGTTGCCGGGTTGTTTTCTGCTAACTTTCTTCCTATGTTGAAGTCTATCTCAGAGGATCTTAGAATCTGGGCTATATGTCATGGTTTGGAAGAGCAAATGTGGTTAAAATGATGATTCTCCCAAAGATTCTGTATTTGTTTCAAACACTCCCCATTGCTCTCCCTATGCCTTATTTTCTTAAATTACAATCCATCTTAAATAATTTTGTATGGCAATACAAGAAACTGCTACTTTCGGCAGATGTTTTGTCTAGAGATGTTTTATCCGGGGGCATTGGCTACATTGACTTTAAACAGTACTGGGAGGCGGCCATTCTACCTTGATGTTTGGTTCTTAAAAACGGTTCTGGTAAGGACTGGGTCCGCTGATGCGTGCTGTTGGCCCCTATCATAGCTATTGAGCTTTGCTTTTTTATTCGTCCTGGATCGATACTAACATAACATAGTAACAGTTGATGAGGCTGAAAAAAGACGTGTCCATCAAGTCCAGCCCATGCCAAAAACACCCCTGGTGATCCAGAGGAAGGCAAAAAAAACCTGTGGAGCAATTTCTAATTAAACTCCAAGTGGGTAAAAAAAATTCCTTCCTGACTCCAAATGGCAGTCAGATATTTCCCTGGATCAACATCCTATCTTCTTTGAAGCCATCTGTCATAATTTTCTATATTGTTCTGTGCTAGATAGGCATCCATTGCTTTTTTGAAAGCAGTTGCATTATCTTCAAGTACAACATGTCGTGTAAAGAACATGTCTGTAAAGAATCCCTGACTTTGTTTTAGTCGAAAGCTCCTTTCCTCTAGTCTCAATGGATGACTTCATGTTCTTAGCTCAGCTCTGCATAAATAATTCATTGGCTAGTTCTTTGTATTGACCTTGAATGTATTTGTAAATGGTAATCATATCACCCCTTATACGTCTCTTCTCTAATGTAAACAAACCCAGTTTGTCTAGACTCTCTTTATAACACAGATCCTCTAAATCTTTTATCAGTTTTGTTGCACTTCTCTGCACCTTTTCCAGTTCAACAATGTCTTTTTTAAGAACTGGTGCCCAAAATAGTACTCCATATTCTAGATGAGGCCTAACCAAGGATTTATACAGAGGTGTGATAATATTAGCATCCCTTGCATCTTCACCTCTTTTTTATGCAGGCTAGTACCCTATTTGCTGTAGCAGCAGCTGAGTGACTCCGCACACTGCTGTGAAGTCTATCGTCTATCAGCACTCCTAATTTTTTCTCTAATGAGGATTCCCCAAGTTGCTTCCCATTTAGTGTATATGTAGCAAGTTTGTTTCTACAACTAAAATGCATAACCTTACATTTATCTACATTAAATGTCATGTGCCAATTTTCTGCCCATTCACTCAGTTTATCTAAATCCTTCTGTAGAAGGAAAAACATCCAGCTCTGTACATGTTTCCTTATATAGCTTAGTGTCATCAGCAAAGATTGAAATGCTACTTTCAATTCCCACTTCTAGATCATTAATAAACAAATTAAAGAGCATTGGGCCCAGGACTGAACCCTGTGGAACTCCACTAATAACTTTAGACCAATTTGAAAAGGTTTCATTTACAACAACTCTCTGCAATCTATCATTTAACCAGTTCTCAATCCATGTACAGATAACATGGCCCAAACTGAAGCCTTTTAATTTATGCAGTAACCTGTTGTGAGGCATTTTTTCAAAGGCTTTTGCAAAATCCAAGTATACTACATCTACAACAATTCCCCTGTTCAAATTACTACTTACTCTTTCATAAAATAAAAGTAAATTAGTCTGACATTATCTATTCTTCATGAAACCATGCTGATTCCTACTAATGATATTGTTTGTCTTAACATAGTTCTGAACACTGTCAGTTAGTAACCCTACTACACTATGCCTCATGAAAGTGAATTAATAAATATTATGTATAATGGTCTTGCTATTACTGAACTAAATTCCTTAAGTACCCTTGGGTGTATACAATCAGGTCCAGGTGCTGCATTCATCATAGCCATTTCCAGTCTCTTTTGGACCTTGTCCTCAGTAAGCCATATACATGATGGAGGAAATTATGTGGTTTTGTCTGTTTGCCCATAGCCTGTCATTGCTGCTTCCTTTATATATACTGAAGCAAAGAATGCATTTAGGGTGTCAGCCATAGCCTTATCCTCACTAATCAGTTCACCTGTCTCAGTCCTAAGAGCACTATAATCAACCTTAACTTTTTTGTTATTAATATACTTGTAGAATTGTTAGGGTTTTTCTTGCTTAACTGCTTGTTTGCAGATTTTATTACATTCTTTATATTTTTTAAATGATGCATCTGACCCATTTGACTTAAACACCTTAAAAGCCTGCTTTTTATTTCTCATTTCCCTGCTAACCGCATTATTAATCCACATTGGTTTCACTTTACTCCTCTTATGCTTATTCCCCAATGGTATATATTCATGTGTATATTTGTCTAAGAACATTTTAAATACATTCCATGATTCTTGTGCATTTTTATCTTTGAAAATTACATCACACTGAATATACTTTAATACTTCTGTTAGCTTTGAGAAAATCGCCTTTTTAAAATAGAATGTTTTAGTTAAACCCTTGTTATTGGGTTTCTCATTACAAATTTCAAAGGATACTGAAAGTGTTTAGATCTCATCCGGTTCTAGGTTGCATCCTGGGGGTCTGGGGTAGACTTAATGAACGTCATAGATTATCACCTTTCCCTTCCCCTTGTCTATCGATTATTGGTAATCTGGATTTCCCCTCGTGTTTGGAAGCGAGACGTTTCGTAGCCGAATTTACACACCTTGGAATCTCTGATATTAAACACAGGGATAATTACCTGTGACTTATTGATTATAAATTATGACTTTGACAAGATGGCAGGATGGGAATACAGGCAGGTTTGTCATTATCTGCTTGATTTAACATCTAAGGGTTATGCAACTAGATGTATTATGACCTGTGAATCTATATTTGCCTCTCAGGCTTCTTGATCTTGACCTTTGTTGTCTTTTCACAAGCTTTTACTCTCACAAACCACTTTAATTAAACTCTCTTTCATGCTACAATGGGAGGCAGATTTACAGGTGGATTGGACTTTGGACATTTGGACCAGATTATTGTGGATTAATTTAATATAACCCAGAGATACTTCTTCCAAGGAGACAAATTATAAGCTTATTTCAAGGTGTTATAGGGTTCCGGTATTTCTGGTTCGAATTTTACCACAGATTTCGGATCACTGCTGGACATGCCAAGATGCTCAGGGTACCTTTATGCATATCTGGTGGAACTGCTCAAAGATTATCCCATTCTGGAGGGATGTGGGTATGGAGATTGAAAAATTCTTGGGGTTTCCTTTTGCACTATCACAGGCTGTTTTCTTGTTCTCAGTGTTACAGTTTGTGGAACCTGGCTCTGGTAAACTTACTTCCCAACAACTTTCTTTGTTATATTACTTGCATTGATACCTCTTCATTGGAAGTCTTCTACTATACCTACTTTGGCGCAGTGGAGGTCCAGGGTTGTTGGATTGATGGATATGGAGAGACATTGACTTCTGGTCACATGGATACTTACCTATCTATTTGGGGACCTTTCTTATTGGCTTTCTCATAGTTACTGGTGGGTTCTGTTTGTACATGTCTTCAGATTGGGACAGGCGGAACCTAGATTCTTGATTCCGGGCCTTTGCAGAATGATTCATTGCCATAGTGTTTTTGGGAGAATGCCCTGGTGATGGTTTTTCTCAGCTGGGAATCCCTTTGACTTCCCCCTCCCTTGTTCCCCTACCTTTCCCTTCCCTCTCCTTCTCCTTTTTACCTTCTATTCTCTGGTTTGTCTTTCTTTCTCATCTCTTTATATGTTTGCTGTCTTTTGATACTTACATTTGTAACTTGATAGTGGAGAACCACTATCTAACTTTGTTAGTTGTTACACGCTTCTTATATTTGTGGTTGCTCTCGACCTAATCAGGTCTTTATGCACATTGTTTATAATCTGTATATCACGGTGCCCGTGATTCGTGCTATCTGGTGTCTATCACTTACCACACCTAGGGTACTTTGCGGGACAGGCCCTAGGTGGTGTCCAATCGTCCCCTCAGGTCACCTTTGAAACTATGCCCTTGTCCATGACTATTGGGGCTCTTCATAAAGAAGAGCAGCAGTTCCAATTAATCAATTCTCCTCACCATGCCGTGATTTTGGGCTTTCCTTGATTACAGCTGCACAACCCACAATTCGATTGGCAGAAGTGTGAGATTGCTGCGTGGTCCCAGTTCTGTATGGAGAAGTGCGTTACCCACCCTGTTAAGGTCTTGTGCACCTCCCCTTCGCTACCTGATGCCTACCAGCAGTTTAGCGATGTTTTCAGTAAAGGGGAGGCTGGCACTTTACCTCAGCACAGACCATACAATTGTCGTATTGAACTGAATCCTGGAGCAGTACCACCAATGGGACGCACGTATCCATTGTCTTGTGAGGAAAACCAAGCTATGGAGGAGTACATAGCCGATGCCCTCAGTAGAGGGATCATAAGGAAATCTACTTCCCCGGCTGGGGCCGGAGTCTTTTTTGTTAAGAAAAAGAGTGGTGAACTGCGACCATGCATAGACTATCGTGGGCTGAAAAAAGGTTTTCCAAAAGGTTTCCCGGGGGAGAAAAGCAAAACATCCATTGCATTGCAACATGTCTGACATGTTCACAGCACTTTGTGAAGCCATCTGTCATAATTTTCGATATTGTTCTGTGCTAGATAGGCATCCATTGCTTTTTTGAAAGCAGTTGCATTATCTGCAAGTACAACATGCCGAGGCAAAGAATTCTATAGCTTTACCTCCCTTACTGTAAATAATTCCTACCTTTCCTCTAGTCTTAATGGATGACATCTTGTTCTTAGCTCAGCTCTTTGCATAAATAATAAATTGGCTAGTTCTTTGACAAAGAGTAAAATACCTTCAGATTTTGCAGTTGTTTTCTGACTTTAATCACCGCAGATTACCTCCAGATTATCTCCAGAACATCTTCTTGTACACTTACAATTGCTAACTTTCAATTGCTGTGCTGCCCAGCTAGTAATTAGCCCAGCTAATAACAAACCTACTTTTATACACAGAAGGCAACTCACATTAATTAGCAAAACAGTATGTAACTAGATCTAATAGGTACTAATTAACACATCAATCCCAACCACCTCAATGACTCAGTGTTCAGGTTCCTTACCAAGTATCTAATCAACCCTCAATTGTTTGCAGTACTTTGGAATAGTTTCAGACAATTCTTACCTGTGAAAGAGAAGAATAAATATCATCAAAATGGATACAAAATAGATCTCCAGAATATCTCCTTGTACATTTACAATTGCTCACTTTCAATTGCTGTGCTCCCCAGCTAGAACATGAAGCAACAGCCAGAATCCAATAAAGCAGACATGGCCTGCTTCAAAGGAAAAAAAAGGTGAATCTTCCTCCTCCCCTTCTCCAATTTATCTCCCCCAAGCCTCCTTCTCCATCATCTATTTGTCTCAAGGAAACCACAAAGTGATTTTATACTATACCATGCATTCTGGCTGTTACTGCTACATGGGACTAAAAGGGGGAAAACACCCTAATGCTCCCATGATTTAGCAGCCTCAGATCCATAATAGTGGTGTAAGGACACCAGAAGGATTGTGGCCTCACCACCCACTTGTCCCCTTTATCTCCTCCTCTGCCCTCCTGCTTTCCTCTGAGAAGGGGAAAAAAGTATAAAATTGTTCCCTCATTCTCTTGCCCTCCCCCTCCCCTAATCTGAGTCTTCCTTCTTTTCTCCATTTATTTGGGATGTTGTCCTCTGTTATACGTTGGTTAGTGATCTCCAAATGATAGAGCATTCATTGGTTCTTTGGCTTGTCTGGTGTCCAGCTCTCTAGTCCATCTTGAACATTGTGGATGAGGAGGTCTAACAGGCGTAGAAAGTAAGTCCTCTGAATCTCTTACTGTGACACTGGGGAAGTTTTGCATCTTGAAGAGAAATTTCACTTCATCTGCTTGTTTTATTGTAATGATGCAGTCTTCATATGTAATAGCAAGGGAAAAAGGGTAGCTCCATTTATATATATATATATATATATATATATATATATATATATATATATATCTTGTGTTGTTCTCTCAAAGCATCTGTAAGAAGTTTGAAAGATCTTCTTAATTGCAGGGTTCTGAATGAGAGATTGTTATACAGCTGGAATTCTATTCCCTCATACATCAAGGGATGCAGGTGTCTGGCTTGTTTCATAATTTCCTTCTTGATGTAATATGAGTGAAGACAGCAGATTATGTTACTGTGTTCGTCTCATTGTAAAGCTTTAGGTCTTAAGGCACTGTGCACAATTCCAATCTTGACCATTTTCTCTGGTTGGAGTTGAAGAATTTTAGCAAAGATGCTTTGCAGAGTGGGAATGATATATTTTGGTTGAATGGATTCTAAATCCGAATGCTGACCCGCCTGCTTCTGTTTTCTAAGTTGTCAATTAGCAACTGCAGTTGGTTGATCATTTCTTCTTGGTGTAGCAGTTGCTGATGCATAGAGTGTTGGTAATTTAACACACTTTCTTGAGATTCTTCGAAATCTTTAACACTACTGCCTATACTTCCTAGATCCAATTTAAATTCAGATGTATCAGCCATTTTATCTGCTTTGATGGAGACAGTCATACTTTTCAATAGCATTTGTAAGTCCTCTTTAGTTGGGAAGAATTTTAAGTCATTTTTATTTAGATAAATGACCCCATCAAATTTAGTATTCTACTTCCCATTCTTGGACATGGTGGAGTCTGGTTTAAGCAGAGAGTTAACGGGCAGGCAATTACGTGTTCTTCTATTTTGTGGTAATGTAGAAATGGGCTTGACCCTCATAGTCTAGGGATGCAGTAGCGAGCCTAAAAAAAAAAAAAAAAAAAGAACCATTCAAGGGCTACACAACACTCATGAATTATTATGGTACAGATATGGAGTGCTCTAATGTTTGGGTTTAGGGGTGCATGGATGCAGTTCAATCACTGAACAGCATTGAGGGTATTGGTCAAAAACCCACTCAAAGTCTCCAAAATCAATCTGAATATGAGTCCTTAGTAAATAACTTATATAGACTTGGTATAGTTGTCAAAGTAGCAACTCCAATATTCATGCATTGTATGACAATTTTGTATAGAGATGTGTGTGTGTGCAAGGTCAGCTATCTTATGCAGTAAGGCCCTCTTTATTAACAGTCTTGGTATATTCCCAGGTATTGTAAAACAAATATCATAGAGTGTTCGAGTGGGAATCTAGCCACTTCGGTGCTGGCACCACTTTGCTACTCAAGAGCAGGATTTTGTGGACTGCTGTATCATTAGGCCGGGTAAAGTGAAATCCTTTGTTTTCAGTGTGAGAACTGTATCCAACTAAGGCAGAGGTGGTACTGTATCTGCCAGGGCCATTCCATTCTCAGGAGAAGAACAGAGATCTTGGGAATATTCCTTTTAATCTACCACCAGTATGCAGTATTGTTTGGAGCTCTTTTGAAATTTTTCACAGTACTTCAAGCTGTGGGTTGTATGTGACTACTAATAACACTTTGATCTCTTCCTGTGGTTGCTTGTATTCCAGGAAATTTCTTCTGGGTACACTGGTGGCTTTCAACTAAAGCAAAGGTAGGGGTTGTTTTACAGTAAGGGTAGTACAGTTCTGGAATTCTTTGTCTTGGGATGATGCGTGGATGCTGTAATTGCTTTCAAAAAAGTAATGGATACCTATTTAGCAAACAACAATATTGAGAATTATGACAGTTGGCTTCCAAGCAGATAGAATGTTGATCCAGGGAAATATCTGACTGCCTTTTGAATTAATGAATTAATGAATCTGGAGTCAGGAAGGAATTGTTTTACCTACTTGTGGCTTAACTGGAAATGACTTCAATAGCTTGGGGTTTTTTTTGCCTTCCCCTGGATCAACAGTGGTAATTTGGCATAGGCTAGACTTGATGGATGGATGTCTTTTTTCAGCCTTATCAACTATGTTACTGTGTAACTATGTTACTATGTTGATCTCGGTCAGAAGTCTCAGAGTATAGGCAGTTATACCTTAGTGCTTGGCTGTAATCAATTGAGTTTTTGGGGTGTCTGGGATAGAAGCTGTAATTTATGAGATAATTAAGGCTGTCTGTTGGTTTAGTAATGCTGATTGTAGTATCAAGAAAGCTAATTTTTGTGGCTGACTGACTGAGATTGAAGTTAATGGTGGAATGCTAGGCATTGTAATTTTGGTGAAATTACAAAAGTTCATCCTTACTACCAATGGAATTTAAAATAATTTGCATCAGTGTTTAACCTGCCATGTTTTGTGTATTCAACCTTCATTCTTATTGTGCAAGAAGAGACCTAAGTTGTCTTGAAAGCTTGCATCCTAGAGCCACTCAGCCAATAAATGTATCATATCTACTTCCAATCACCTCCATATATAAAAGGGCAGCATTTAATTCTGCATATGTGCTCTCTTGTATGTGTAGAGATAAGCAAAACTGTATCTATGTTTTGCAAATCAGTTTATTGAATAATGTAAAAATGTTTCTTCTGGCCAAATCCATTAACAAATACCAACCACCCTAGCAATGCTGTTGTAGTTGTAAACCCCTACATATCAGTACATATTTTTGATATAATGTGATTGTTTTTCCATTCATACTACTGGTTAAGTTTATGTATAAAACAACAAAACACCCATTTCATGAACAGACTCTCATACAAATATTGAAACTCCAGGATTGTTTCACTCATTATTAATTGCAGGTATGACCAAACATACAGGGACAGCATATTTCACATAGTAAATTGGGACTTTGTAAATTTATACAGAGAAGGGATGTTTGGGGTGACTGTCTTCTAGTCCTTACACAACAACCACATAGATCTGCTTAGTAGGGAAAGCAGAAAAATGCAATTAGTTTAAGAGACTACATCACATATTTTTTAAGCTCTCATGCAATAATGATAAAAATTATATCTAAAACATACCCACACTGAGATTTGTATGTGTTTATTGGAATACAATAAATGTATTTGAAGGCTAAAGTATCCCTTTAACCAAATTTCACAAGAAAGATCTTCACATATAGAATGGGTTACATTCGTGCAGACTCATAAAATACAAGTTAGGACAATAACAGATACCTCATGAAAAATAAAATGTGGTTTATGGCACTTGCAGATTCTAGCCCTTATTATAAAAACAATATATGCAAGAGGAATTTCTATTTGAGGTGTTAAAAAGTAAAATAGCAGTATGTCATGCCATGCTATATCAACTACTAACTCTTGACCAACCTTTGCTACATGCACACCTCTAAGGAAATGGAAAGGATTTCTTCAAAGTTGTTTTACTGCATTTTTATTGCATTCACTGCTTGTTGTACATTGGAAACATAAGAGGTATATGTAAATCCTAAGTGTGAGTAATCTATTTAGGGCAAGACTGCATTAATATGAAGTATAGGTACAAAAGGGTTAACTCACAAGGTTTTTGTTCCCTTTAACTCCCAGTAGTAGGAATATATAACATATATGATTAACTATTCTGTTCCATTTAACTCCCAGTAATAGTAATAAATAACATATTTGATAAAGATTTTTGTTATCAGAGTGTAAATAACTGCTTTTGTCATCAACCATATTAAGTTCAATTTTAATTTGCAACTTTCACAAAGCAGAAGTAGGTACATTTTCTTCACCTTGGGCAGATTCAAGTCATCCAAATCCAATTCAAACCCTTACAATCAAGTTTTAATTATTTTAAGAGTGAAGTAATGTGTTGGACACACCTTGCACAGAAGTATATAAATAATATACTCTGATCCAATTAATTTTGAGATTAATAAAAAATATATATTAAATAGGTGATCTAATATATTTTATATTCAGTAGAGAACAGAACTGAAAAAAGAGAAGCGCGATTTGGCAAAACCTTATCAATTGATTTTCTGGAATGAGCACATACAGCAAAGTAAATACCTTCAAGGACTCGCTCTCGGGGAAAAAAACAAACATTTAAACTATTTAAGTCTGAAGGAACAGAACATTCATTCTTAAAATACATGGGGCTTGATACTATTACCCGTGCTAAAACTGCTGTTACATTAAAAACAAGTAACGTGTATTTTGCAAACGTGTTTTACCAGTATTCTATTGCAGAACCATGGTAAAACAAAACTGGCATAGACAGCACATTTTGACATACTGACAAAAATGGCGCTGTCTGCTTCTATTCAAGTACCGACTAAGAAAACATGCTAAATGTTAAAGTCCAAGGAAATAGGTGTACATTTGATGACAGAAGAGCATTAGATGTGTTCCCCACAATATCGAAATCTGACATAAAGGCCCCCCTTTGAAATTCAATTTATAGTGCTTTCTTTCACCATTTTAATTCAACAAATATTGCTCACATTCAACATTTTAACCGTCCCCTTTGAAATTCGACTTATAGTGATCCCATGACTTTCTTTTTCCATTTAAATTTGACATTGTTTCTTCTCCAAATTTTTTTATCCTATGTCCTTGTTGTATATGTATTGTGTAATTAACCTTATGAGTATCAGAAAGGTAGCAACGCATTGGAATGTGTTTGCTACCCCTCTGGGGTTAATAGGCAAGGTATGCGGGTGCATACCTTGCCTGTATATGTAAAATAAATGTTATAGTAGCCTAGTGACGTAGTAAATTAGGTTGAATAAAGACACAAGTCCATCAAATTCAACCTTTGCCTCATACCCTAGTGACATAAGAATTGTATAGCTATCCTGCTTCCAATTAATTTATCGGACCTTCCTTATTTGCCTACTAATATTCAGTATAACCCTGTGTGTTACCTTTTGCAAGAAATGTATCTAATTTTCTCTTAAAAGTATCCATTGTATCTGCCATAACCACCTCCTTGGGCAAGGAATTCCACAATTTAACATACCTTACTGTAAAAAAACCCTTCCTCTGCTGGTCTAAACATCCTTTCCTCTAATCTCAAGGGGGGTCCCCTGTTCATCTTATCCTGCCTTGGAAAGAATAGCTCACCACAGATATCCTTGTATTGACCTCTCATATACCTGTACAATGTGATAAGATATCCTGTTAGTCATCTTTTCTCTAGAGTAAATAAACCAAGCTTGTCTTGTCATTCCTCATACTCCAAGTCCTCCATTATCTTAATTCATTTTGTTGCTCTTTGCTGTACCCTCTCCAGTTCTAGTATATCCTTTTCCAGAACTGGTGCCCAAACTATACTGCATATTAGAGGTGAGGTCTTACCAATGACTTGTACAATGGCAAAATGATGTTATCCACTCTTGCTTCAATACCCATTTTTATGCAAGGCAGGACATTACTTGCTTTTGCTACTGCTATTTGACACTAGTCACTGTTTCCAAGTTTGTAGTTTACAAGGATTCTTAGGTTTTTCTCTAGCAACGAGTCTCCTAAAATGATTCCATTAAGTTCATTCAAAGTCTTGGAATTTTTTCTTCCCAAATGCATGACTTTACACTTTCCAACATTAAACTTCCTATTCCATTTGTTTGACCAATCTGCCATTTTGTGTAAATCCCTCTGTAAAGAGCAAATATCCTGTTCTGAATTAATTACCCTGCATAATTTAGTGTCATCTGCAAATACTGATATTTTGCTTTCTATATATTTTTCCAGGTCATTTATAAACATGTTAAAAAGCAGTGGACCTAATACTGAAGCCTGAGGTGCTTCACTCTCCACTTTAACTATACTGGATAATTGTCCATTTACAACCCCAAACTGTCCCTATCCTTCAACAAGTTTTCTATCCAATTGCAAAGGTTATTCCCTAGCCCCAATTTCCTTATTTTATACCCCAACCTGCTGTGTGGCACTGTATCAAATGCAAAGTCTAGATATACTACATCAAATGCCTTACCATTATCTAGGTTGCTACTTACTTCCTCATAGAAGCTGAAAAGATTAGTTTGGCATGATCTATTCCTCATAAAACAATGTTGATTCCTGCTAATGGTCTTATTTTTTGTGTTGTAATCCTGAATATAATCCCTTATTATAAAGATAAATTATATATATATATATATATATATATATATATATATATATATATATATATATATGAATGTCCAAACAGCAATAGTCTGTATGAATCGCAGTATTTTCTTCAAATATAATTTACCTAGTTCTCTATATTCAAAGGATTCAGTCGTACACGTACATCTGATATGGTGCGCTTGGCTGACTCTAATAAGTCAGGTAAGCTGTAGAGGCATGTGGGGTTTAACTATAAGCTGCCCTCATATAAAGGATCTGTATGTATAGATTTCCACACGTATATATATAAAACAGTATGAGGTTCAATCTGGTACTCACGTTTTGTCTCCACCCGGGGATCGAATCCAACCCGGGTCTAAGAAAGCTTATGAGGGTTTTTTGAAAACCGCCCTCACTCGGTTACTTATGGAGCAGTAAAGTTGTAGTCCAAGCAACTGTGAACTCTGGTGGACTTAGAGATAATGATTGATGAAACAGTTATAAGAAGGTGGATGATAGCCAGAAAAATAGGTATTCGTTATCAACTACTCGTAAGAATAAAAATAAAACATAAAATTATATAATATACAAAACTTTATTTCTTTATATAAAACACAGTCAAAATAATATGCTGTATCAATTAAAATAATATAAAAATGGCTCAACGCATTTCATAACCCTTGAGGCTATTTCATCAGGAGCAAAATATTGACAAACCTAAAAAAACATTTTCCACTCTTCTATATTCCCTTGTAAAAAGGCGCTAAATCAAGCAACTGTCAATCAACTTAATTGGTTTAAAGGGAAATAATTAAAAGCAAGTAGATAACCACTGTAAGTGTCAATGTAATTCAAAACAATGGTATCTAATTTATACATGGAATATGAGAGAAACATAAAAATAAAACATAGAAAAAATAATAATGGGGGGACCAGTATCCAAATGTATAGCCAAGTGGATGCCAATATAATAATAAAAATATATGCACATAGGAAATGAGCGCAGTGAATCCACTCACATGTATAAACGCATATATTTAAACAACGTACCAAACATATTTAGACGGAGAATATGATACTTCAAATGCGTTTAAAGATGGATAAAGAGCTTATGGTCTCTCATTCTTCTGTGTATAGATATACATAGTAATAGCCCTACAACAATAATATAATACAGACAGAATCCAACACAACGATAATAAATACATATCTCCATTAGACTGTACGTAAACGTTATGAAAATGATTAACATATCAATGACAAATGAATACCAGTTTGGACATCACATTGAAAGGTAATACAAATACAATCCAACTTGGCAAAAATTAATACATGTCTTGGGGGGTGGGGGGTGGCCTGACTGATCATGGCAGCGGACGTGTGAGAGCTGAGCTCCGGACCTCATCGAGATTATATCTGGTTTTAAAAGGAGATTACACCTTTCTGACCCCCTAGCTCTTTTGTCTTGCTCTCTAACAGCCTTCATTGTCGAATGAGAGGCAGGAAAAAGAAAACCGAGCCCCAACCTTTGTTACATGCACACCTCTAAGGAAATGGAAAGGATTTCTTCAAAGTTGTTTTACTGCATTTTTATTGCATTCACTGCTTGTTGTACACTGGAAACATAAGAGGTATATGTAAATCCTAAGTGTGAGTAATCTATTTAGGGCAAGACTGCATTAATATGAAGTATAGGTACAAAAGGGTTAACTCACAAGGTTTTTGTTCCCTTTAACTCCCAGTAGTAGGAATATATAACATATATGATTAACTATTCTGTTCCATTTAACTCACAGTAATAGTAATAAATAACATATTTGATAAAGATTTTTGTTATCAGAGTGTGAATAACTGCTTTTGTCATCAACCATATTAAGTTCAATTTTAATTTGCAACTTTCACAAAGCAGAAGTAGGTACATTTTCTTCACCTTGGGCAGATTCAAGTCATCCAAATCCAATTCAAACCCTTACAATCAAGTTTTAATTATTTTAAGAGTGAAGTAATGTGTTGGACACTCCTTGCACAGAAGTATATAAATAATATACTCTGATCCAATTAATTTTGAGATTAATAAAAAATATATATTAAATAGGTGATCTAATATATTTTATATTCAGTAGAGAACAGAACTGAAAAAAGAGAAGCGCGATTTGGCAAAACCTTATCAATTAATTTTCTGGAATGAGCACATACAGCAAAGTAAATACCTTCAAGGACTCGCTCTCGGGGAAAAAAACAAACATTTAAACTATTTAAGTCTGAAGGAACAGAACATTCATTCTTAAAATACATGGGGCTTGATACTATTACCCGTGCTAAAACTGCTGTTACATTAAAAACAAGTAACGTGTATTTTGCAAACGTGTTTTACCAGTATTCTATTGCAGAACCATGGTAAAACAAAACTGGCATAGACAGCACATTTTGACATACTGACAAAAATGGCGCTGTCTGCTTCTATTCAAGTACCGACTAAGAAAACATGCTAAATGTTAAAGTCCAAGGAAATAGGTGTACATTTGATGACAGAAGAGCATTAGATGTGTTCCCCACAATATCGAAATCTGACATAAAGGCCCCCCCTTTGAAATTCAACTTATAGTGCTTTCTTTCACCATTTTAATTCAACAAATATTGCTCACATTCAACATTTTAACCGTCCCCTTTGAAATTCGACTTATAGTGATCCCATGACTTTCTTTTTCCATTTAAATTTGACATTGTTTCTTCTCCAAATTTTTTTGTCCTATGTCCTTGTTGTATATGTATTGTGTAATTAACCTTATGAGTATCAGAAAGGTAGCAACGCATTGGAATGTGTTTGCTACCCCTCTGGGGTTAATAGGCAAGGTATGCGGGTGCATACCTTGCCTGTATATGTAAAATAAATGTTATAGTAGCCTAGTGACGTAGTAAATTAGGTTGAATAAAGACACAAGTCCATCAAATTCAACCTTTGCCTCATACCCTAGTGACATAAGGATTGTATAGCTATCCTGCTTCCAATTAATTTATCGGACCTTCCTTATTTGCCTACTAATATTCAGTATAACCCTGTGTGTTACCTTTTGCAAGAAATGTATCTAATTTTCTCTTAAAAGTATCCATTGTATCTGCCATAACCACCTCCTTGGGCAAGGAATTCCACAATTTAACATACCTTACTGTAAAAAAACCCTTCCTCTGCTGGTCTAAACATCCTTTCCTCTAATCTCAAGGGGGGTCCCCTGTTCATCTTATCCTGCCTTGGAAAGAATAGCTCACCACAGATATCCTTGTATTGACCTCTCATATACCTGTACAATGTGATAAGATATCCTGTTAGTCATCTTTTCTCTAGAGTAAATAAACCAAGCTTGTCTTGTCATTCCTCATACTCCAAGTCCTCCATTATCTTAATTCATTTTGTTGCTCTTTGCTGTACCCTCTCCAGTTCTAGTATATCCTTTTCCAGAACTGGTGCCCAAACTATACTGCATATTAGAGGTGAGGTCTTACCAATGACTTGTACAATGGCAAAATGATGTTATCCACTCTTGCTTCAATACCCATTTTTATGCAAGGCAGGACATTACTTGCTTTTGCTACTGCTATTTGACACTAGTCACTGTTTCCAAGTTTGTAGTTTACAAGGATTCTTAGATTTTTCTCTAGCAACGAGTCTCCTAAAATGATTCCATTAAGTTCATTCAAAGTCTTGGAATTTTTTCTTCCCAAATGCATGACTTTACACTTTCCAACATTAAACTTCCTATTCCATTTGTTTGACCAATCTGCCATTTTGTGTAAATCCCTCTGTAAAGAGCAAATATCCTGTTCTGAATTAATTACCCTGCATAATTTAGTGTCATCTGCAAATACTGATATTTTGCTTTCTATATATTTTTCCAGGTCATTTATAAACATGTTAAAAAGCAGTGGACCTAATACTGAAGCCTGAGGTGCTTCACTCTCCACTTTAACTATACTGGATAATTGTCCATTTACAACCCCAAACTGTCCCTATCCTTCAACGAGTTTTCTATCCAATTGCAAAGGTTATTCCCTAGCCCCAATTTCCTTATTTTATACCCCAACCTGCTGTGTGGCACTGTATCAAATGCAAAGTCTAGATATACTACATCAAATGCCTTACCAATATCTAGGTTGCTACTTACTTCCTCATAGAAGCTGAAAAGATTAGTTTGGCATGATCTATTCCTCATAAAACAATGTTGATTCCTGCTAATGGTCTAATTTTTTGTGTTGTAATCCTGAATATAATCCCTTATTATAAAGATAAATTATATATATATATATAAATGTCCAAACAGCAATAGTCTGTATGAATCGCAGTATTTTCTTCAAATATAATTTACCTAGTTCTCTATATTCAAAGGATTCAGTCGTACACGTACATCTGATATGGTGTGCTTGGCTGACTCTAATAAGTCAGGTAAGCTGTAGAGGCATGTGGGGTTTAATTATAAGCTGCCCTCACTCAGCTGCATGTGCCTATATAAAGGATCTGTATGTATAGATTTCCACACGTATATATATAAAACAGTATGAGGTTCAATCTGGTACTCACGTTTTGTCTCCACCCGGGGATCGAATCCAACCCGGGTCTAAGAAAGCTTATGAGGGTTTTTTGAAAACCGCCCTCACTCGGTTACTTATGGAGCAGTAAAGTTGTAGTCCAAGCAACTGTGAACTCTGGTGGACTTAGAGATAATGATTGATGAAACAGTTATAAGAAGGTGGATGATAGCCAGAAAAATAGGTATTCGTTATCAACTACTTGTAAAAATAAAAATAAAACATAAAATTATATAATATACAAAACTTTATTTCTTTATATAAAACACAGTCAAAATAATATGCTGTATCAATTAAAATAATATAAAAATGGCTCAACGCATTTCATAACCCTTGAGGCTATTTCATCAGGAGCAAAAATATTGACAAACCTAAAAAAACATTTTCCACTCTTCTATATTCCCTTGTAAAAAGGCGCTAAATCAAGCAACTGTCAATCAACTTAATTGGTTTAAAGGGAAATAATTAAAAGCAAGTAGATAACCACTGTAAGTGTCAATGTAATTCAAAACAATGGTATCTAATTTATACATGGAATATGAGAGAAACATAAAAATAAAACATAGAAAAAATAGTAATGGGGGGACCAGTATCCAAATGTATGGCCAAGTGGATGCCAATATAATAATAAAAATATATGCACATAGGAAATGAGCGCAGTGAATCCACTCACATGTATAAACGCATATATTTAAACAACGTACCAAACATATTTAGACGGAGAATATGATACTTCAAATGCGTTTAAAGATGGATAAAGAGCTTATGGTCTCTCATTCTTCTATGTATAGATATACATAGTAATAGCCCTACAACAATAATATAATACAGACAGAATCCAACACAACGATAATAAATACATATCTCCATTAGACTGTAGGTAAACGTTATGAAAATGATTAACATATTAATGACATATGAATACCAGTTTGGACATCACATTGAAAGGTAATACAAATACAATCCAACTTGGCAAAAATTAATACATGTCTTGGGGGGTGGGGGGTGGCCTGACTGATCATGGCAGCGGACGTGTGAGAGCTGAGCTCCGGACCTCATCGAGATTATATCTGGTTTTAAAAGGGGATTACACCTTTCTGACCCACTAGCTCTTTTGTCTTGCTCTCTAACAGCCTTCATTGTCGAATGAGAGGCAGGAAAAAGAAAACCGAGCCCCAAAAACATCGGCTGCAACACTTTTTCCATATTGGGCCTACCACTCCCAAGACGCCTCAACTCCCGTTGGACGCTGTGGCGCACTCCGATACTGCAGGGCCTTCATTGGATCCTACCCCGGAACAAGTATCAGCAGATCCAGTTACTGAGACATACATCATGTTCACTCCTCTGTGCAAGGAAGATCTGGCCGCACTTATGGTGAACATGCCGTCTAAAGAGGACATACCTACCAGGGAGGACATCTACAAAATTATGGAGTAGATGAAGTTAGCCCTAAGTGCAGACTTTGCAGTCTTCAGAGAGGACTTTAAACAACTTGTGCAGAGGGTAGCGTTTCTGGAGGAAGATAAAAATGTTGTGGCCGAACATGCGACGCACCTAGTTATTGCACAACAACAAGACACCATCTCACAGCTTACGCTCAAGATGGATGACCTCGACAACAGAGGAAGACGGGCTAACCTCAGAATCAAAAATGTACCCGAGACAATCGCACAGGGCAAACTGAGAGAGGTTCTAAACAATTATTTTACCTCCCTGCTACCTGACAAACACAAATCTTCTATCCTGATGGAGCGAGTCCATAGAGCGCTGAAACAACGTGATGATGGTGCTCCTCGCGACGTCATTATCTGCTTCCACAAATATGAAGTAAAGGAATGGATCCTTAAACGCAGTAGAGAAGGGAATTTACCACCTTGCGAAGGAGCCGCCATTCAGATCTATCAAGATTTATCTCCTCACACTTTATATCTTAAGCGATCCCTTAAGCCTCTCACAGACCTCCCCAGACACCTCCAAATAAAACACAGATGGTGCTTTCCCTTTGCCCTACAATCCTTGCATAACGGCTTGACTTACACTATCAAATACCCTGAAGAAATTCCGGCATTCTGCACCTCCTTAGGTATTGCCCCTCCATCTCAACCCATGGTTTTTCAACAGCAGCCTCCGTCAAAATCGCATCGTAGGTTGGAGTGGTCTCCTGAATCACCAAATCAAAAGAAACAGCAGCGCAGATCAGACGGTGTTGGTGATCCCCTACTGTCGGGTGTCGTGATACGATCATGATTGATCCTCTGAAGCTCCTAGATCGGCTACTACCTACCTCCTGTTCTTCTGTCTCTCTTTGGACTTTAACACCATTCTGTGACTGTTACCATCTGCTTCCAGAACTCTGTTCACCACAGGTTCCATTCACTATTATGGGGGCCACAAAGTCCTATTCTGTGGCTTTCTATTCCTGTTACACCTGTTCCTAGTGTTAATATACTTTTAGGGACAATTTGGTATGCTTAAATATACTTAGATTACCTGTTATCCACTCATACCTCAGTTATTAGTTGCCTTATGGCCTTCTTTTACTCCAGACCTGTCTCTCTAATTTTACTTGAGAGTTTTGAGGGAGATGTGCTTACTATGTATTGCTACACTCGGTATCTAGAACCTCTTATTGCTCTGTACCTTTTATTGCTAAAGGTGATTTTCATAAATAGGTCCAACACTCTCCCATGTTTCTGCTTCCCTTCGGGCCTTTCATCTTCTAGCTGGGATGTCTGGGGGGAATTCAGAAATCTGGGTGAAGTTACTACTAGAACCCTTGGCATACACTATATATGATGCAATTATTCGTATTCCTAGAGGTATGCTTCTACTACTTTTATGCTCTAGGCTTTCCATGAGTGATTACAATTCTGTTTACCTGTGAAAAGTTCAGATAATTCTATGTTTTATTTTGTTGAACGCATGGGACTTTTGTCCTCAACGATTCATTGAATATATAGCTTCCCCCTTTTGACAGATATTTCTTCCTCTTTATCCCTCTCCTGCTAGTGCTGCTCGACTCATCCTTGGGTTGAGCGGGTTAGAGAGGGTTAACGAGAAGATGACTACCATGTAGTCTTTAAATTCCGCTACACTGGCATTGTATAATATTGTTTTACAGGTATGCACGCTGGTCTTGTGGTTTCTGCCCCTCTCCATGCCTTCCGTCATAGAGCCGGGACATGTGGAGGGGGCCGGGTAACTTCGAGACCAGTGGACATTGTGATCCACTTAATTCGATTCCAGATGTATGTTTATTAATGGCAATCAAACCTATATGTATGTTATGTGTCTCCCAGCTTTCACTACCTCTTGGGATAGCTTACACGATAAAAGTCAGTGTGTAGCTTCCCCCTTTTTGATGAGTATTTCTTACTCTTTGTCTCTATCCTGCTTGCACTGCTTGACTCATCCTTGGGTGACGCGGGTTGGAGGGGGTTAACAGGAAGATTGGCTATCATATGGTTTTTATCTTCCTCTATGCTGGGATTTTATAGTGTTGTTTTTCAGATATGCGCATTGGTCTTCTGGTTTCTGCCCCTCTCCATGCCTTCAGTCTTACGGTCGGGACGTTTGGAGGGGACCGGGTAACTTCGAGACCAGTGGGCATTATGATCCATTTAACCTGACTCCAGATGTAAGTTTATTGATGGCAATCACACTTATAAGCCTGATATGTCTCTTCCAGCTCTCATTACCTCATGAGATAGTTTACTCAATAAACTTCTGTGTGTAATTCTCATTATTAAGTGGACAGGTTCTTTCAATTATTCACTTATATATCTTCGGTATTGTGTTTTGTTTTGTTTTGTTTTTGTCTCCTCCCCTTCCTCAAACCCTGCTATCTCGGTTGACTTTTGCTGAGGAGGTCAATATCGGGGGCTGTCCCTCCTATTACTTCTCAAATCTTTTCAGACATGCCCTCTTACACTCTTTATACGGTAACTGGATACCTTTTTTGTCTCTTAGGCCTGAGTCATTCTCCTATCTACATCCCCCACTCTCTTAGTGGGTTATGTGGAGTGAATTTGGAAACTTTGGTTAATGAACTCTCTATGTAGTATTTTGGCCTCCTCACAAGTTTTTCCTTAGGTATAGCTAGTACTCACATATTTAACTGTGCTACGGAGTCTGTCCCATTCCCTTATGGTTTTCAGTTCTTAGCCACACATTACCACTCTGTCCCTTATAATACAATTCATACCACCCTACAAATTCCCCCTGTTCTTTCCTTTTTATTATTCTCGGTCCCAGTCACAAGCTGTCACATGTCTATTGCCAGCAACCCTCGGCTGCCCTCCATAGCGTAATTGCACTCGCCATCTTTCTGTTTCCATTTTTCTACCTCTGTTAATACTACTTATTCAATGGCATTGTTTTGTACCTTCCTGTTCCTTTTTTTTTTTTCTCTTTCTTTTCTGGCACCCAGAGACCTCCGATTCGCCCTGCATGCTCAGGATATTACAGGAAACACATTTTTTAATGACTCTGCCCCTACATTTTGCAATAGGAAATTTCCTACCTCATATTGGGCCTCTGCATGTGAAAAGAAAAGAGGTGTTGTCATTATCTTCAAACTTCAGTACCCTGGAAACTTCTCACAATCTCAGCAGACCCTGATGGCAGATATCTTCTGCTTAAAGGTATGTTATACAATAAACCTTATGTATTCTTAAACTTATATGCTCCTAATGCTAACCAAATCTCCTTTTTGACCAAACCTCTATCACTTTTGGATCAGGATTTGGAGAATAGGATAATTGTGGGCGGAGATTTTAATATTACTCTAGACCCGTTGTTATATTTTTCTTCTGGTAAATAGCTTTTTAAATTGTCTCATCTAAAATGTTTACTCTCCAACTTGGACAGCCTACAGCTTCATGATGCATGGCGTACCCTTAACCCCCTGTCTAAATATGTCACCTTCTTTTCCTTTCCTCATCAGACTTATAGTAGAATCAATTACGTCTTTCTGTCTCTCTTTCTCATTCAATCCTTGAAAGATTCATGGATTGAACCAATTTCCTGGACGGATCATGCAGCAGTGTTAGTTCGTCTTTCGATACCCGATCCACGCATTTCGTTCTTGGAGACTGAATGACTCACTTCTAGCAGATCCACAATTGGTTGACAAACTCAAAGGTGACATTGAAAATTACTTTATTCTCAACTCGACCCCGGATGTGTCAGAACCTATTGTCTGTGAAGCTCATAAATCAGTTATTCGTGGCTTGTTTATTAAATATGGTTCTATTAAGGCCAAAGAGAAACGTAAACAAATTGATACTTTGATTCACAAAATCAGAGATCTGGAACATAAAAAATATCTTTCTCCCTCTTCTTTGTGTCAACTTACCTCCCTTAAAAATGAACTTAAAGGGATAGTAATACTTAAAATGTAAAAAAAAATATGTTGTAGGGTTTACCCCCCTGAGTAAAACAAGGGTACTCCCTCTGCTGAGAGGTGTTTTATTCAAAAGTTATTAATTTTCAAAGTTGAATTTTTCAGGTGCAATATCACAGTGGCCTGAAATTGTACAGTGGCGCTGTTGCTACACCATCCTATGGACAGCTCTGGTCCTGGGACCATAAATCTCCATAGGAATATGTAACAACAGTGCCACTGTACAATTTCAGGCCACTGTGATATTGCACCTGAAAAATTCAACTTTGAAAATTAATAACTTTTGAATGAAACACCGTTCAGCATTGGGAGTACTCTTGTTTTACTCAGGGGGATAAACCCTACAACATATTTTTTTTTTACATTTTAAGTATTACTATCCCTTTAATTCTTTGCTTCTTTCCTCGGCTCTTAAATCCCACTTATGGCAAAAATTCCACTTCTACACGTCTGGGGATAAATGTGGTTGTTCGCTTGCCCGTTTGATCAAGTCAAAACGACATTCTAATATAGTGCACAATCTCCGTACCAGATCTTACTCCGTTGTTTCCTCATTTTCCGACATAGAGAACACTTTTCATGAATTTTACTCTAAACTGTATAATATCTCGGGGGAGCCTTCCAATCTTTAACCGGACTGGTCTTCTAGACTCCAGTCCTTCCTCTCTAAAGCTAACATGCTTTCCCTATATCTGCTTTGGAACTCTCTGACGCCATAAAATAATTGAAGCTGGCTAAAAGCCCTGGCCCTGACGGCTTTTCTTCTGCATACTATAGGACATTTGGTCCGCTCTTGTCCTCCCCTTTATGTAAATCCTTCAATGCAGTTTTAAAAGGTGCTAATTTTCCTTCCCAATGCTTTGGAAGCACACATTGTGGTTATCCCAAAACCGGTCAAGGATGACTCAATATGCTCAAATTTCAGGCTGATCTCACTACTCAGTATAGATCTAAAGCTTTTCGCCAAAATATTAGCCCCCGTCTTAGAGAAGTCCTTCCAACTCTCGTTCACGCAGATCAAAGTGGCTTTATTCCAGGCAGACAAAAGAGACATAATACCATGACCGCGATTTCCTTAGCACACATGGTGAGCTCTAAGAAGGTTCCCACCATATTCCTGTCAACAGATACGGAGAAGGCTTTCGATAGAGTGCACTGGGACTACATCAAGGCTGTGTTGCAACATGTTGGTTTGGGCTCTGTCATGATGACAGGGATAATGAGCCTTTATTCTTCACCCACGGCGAGGATCCTTTTTCTCTTCTAATCTTTATACTAACCTTGGAACCCCTACTGCAACTAGTCAGGCTGTCCCAGGAAATCCAGAGGATTTCTTCTCTCTCGACTTCCTTTAAAGTTGCTGCCTATGCAGATGATGCCTTATTCTTCATATCGAGTCCCTCCGTTTCTCTTCCTACCTTGCTTGGGGCCTTGGAGGAATACTGTTACCTATCTCAGGCAATTAATTATACTAAATTGGAGGCATTGTGCTTCGGATTAACCCAGGCAGACAGGTATAGACTTACCCGTCAATATAAATTCAAATGTTCCACCTCTTCAATTTATTATCTAGGCATTCATATTTCCTTTGACTCTGATGCTCTGCTCTCTCTTAACTTGGATCGCCTACTATCGGTGGTTAAGGAATCTATCTCACAGTGGCAAACTCTCCCATTATCTTGGCTAGGGCGTATTAATCTTCTCAAAATGGTCATTCTTTCCAAAGTATTATATGTACCTAATGCTCTCCCAATTCATATTCCTCCCCATTACTTATCTTCTCTTAACTCCTTGTCTAGGGTTGAACTAGATGGATGCAAGTCTTTTTTTCAACCTAAATTACTATGTTACTATGTTCATCTGGGCAAGAAAAAAATCTCGTATCCGTTTCTCCATTGTAACTCAAACCATTCATAGAGGAGGATTAGGCATTCCTGATTTTGTGAAATATTATCAAGCGGCTGCACTTTCCAAACTTTTCGACTTTACCCATGATCCCCCATGTTGGGTTGGTACTCTTGCTACTCATCTAGGCCCTTTAGACCCTCTACAACTTTGCTGGGCTGATCCTTGCTCCTCTCCGTCTGCCTGTAAAGACCATCTAATACTTGGACATATTCTGAATGTTTGGCACAGCCTTAATGCTTCCTTCTCTCTTTCTCCCTCTCCGTCTCCTTTGAAATCTATTTTAGATCAGTTTCAGAGTTTGATTCCATATGGGAAAAGTGGTATATTTTCAAAAACAATCGAGTACATTGAGTCCCTTACTTCGGTGTGGCTATGATACTTTCTGATTACTCTTCCCACGTGTAACTTGCTTGTGTTATAGGGCTGCGGAGGTCAATGGGTGTCCGTTGTGTTTTTTTTGTTTTTTTTCCCCCTCTCCTTCTTCATTTCATTAATTCACTCATACACCTGTACCTATTCTATGTGGGCTATTTGCCTCAATCTATTATAATCTCTCTGTTTCTTGAGTGATTGAGGTTTTCATGCTTATAATATGTCTTTTCTTTAATTGATGTTCTTGTATTCAGTTTTCCTTTTATTGTATGAAAAACCAAATGTAATTTTGTATCAATGTTCTTTGCTACAATACTGTTGTATGTTATAAAGTCTTCAATAAATCTTTAAAAAAAAAAAATTAATACATGTCTCCATTAAATTCACAAAACATTATAGAGATCATTAACCTGTCAACACTAGAATAGGTAGAGTCTTCTATAAACATGGTTCACACCACACTGTCCAAACATTCAATTAAACCTTCTGGTTGTAAGGTACATAAAGTGAATATCCAGAACAATTCTCTGTTTATAAGTTTTCTACATTTATCAGAGTCATCCAATCCCTCTATTTTTTCAATAGGGGTTATTTTGAAATCATCTGTTGATGAATTATGTTGCTATGTACAATGTTAGGATAAACCATGTAGCAGAAAACCCTTTTTTATGTTTCTCATATGTTGGCCAAAACGTGTCCTTAGATTTTGTTTTGTACGGCCAACGTATTGAGATCCACAAGAGCGTGTTATCAGATATACAACAAATTAAGATTCACACGTCATCCGACTTTTTATAGGATAATCCTTTCCTGTTATAAAGGAACGAAACATGGTAGTTCTATTAGTAAAATGATCTCAAGTAAGGCATCTAATCTTGCCACATTTGAAAGAACCTATCTTAGTTGTTAAAGGGATAGTAATACTTAAAATGTAAAAAAAAATATGTTGTAGGGTTTATCCCCCTGAGTAAAACAAGAGTACTCCCACTGCTGAAAGGTGTTTCATTCAAAAGTTATTAATTTTAAAAGTTGAATTTTTTAGGTGCAATATCACAGTGGCCTGAAATTGTACAGTGGCGCTGTTGCTACACCATCCTATGGACAGCTCTGGTCAATTGACCATAAATCTCCATAGGATGGTGTAGCAACAGCGCCACTGTACAATTTCAGGCCACTGTGATATTGCACCTAAAAAATTAAACTTTTAAAATTAATAACTTTTGAATGAAACACCTTTCAGCAGTGGGAGTACTCTTGTTTTACTCAGGGGGATAAACCCTACAACATATTTTTTTTTACATTTTAAGTATTACTATCACTTTAAATAGCCTGAAGATACAGACTTGGAGACCATAATAGGCTTCTTTTTGTATATTTGCTTGGTGCTATCATATTCTTTAAATTTTCTGCACGTCTGTATGTAATCCTAGGATTTTAGATTAGGATCCTTCAAAAGTGGATCATTATTTAGAATATTCCAGTGCCTATTTATGATGTTCCTAATCTGACTGTGAGCACAATTATATTGTGTTATGAATGTAGGGCTAGTAAAATACTGATTGGAAGATGTTCTTACTTTTTCCTTTTTAATAGTACATGTATCAGGATTTCTAGCTTTAAGAAAGTATTAAAAATCAGTTGTGTAGGATAACCTTTCTCTTTAAATCTATTTTTTAGCACATTAGATTGTACATCGTAATCCTCTGTGTGGCTACAATTTCTGCGGATACGTTTAAACTGGCTATAGGGTATATTACGAAGCTAGCTAACAGACTAACAGTTATAGATCATCTAACCATCAAAGAAATATATCTTCTAATAAAGAAAGACCTTATTCTACTATACAAAATCCATACTACAACTCCCATTTTTTGGGAAGAAGCCAACAATTTACAGACAGAGGTCCAACACAAAACAAATACAATCTGTTCCATTCCTAAAATGAGAACAGATTTCTTCCCCTCCAAAACAAGAGTCCAAATCTTCTAAAAATAAGATTTACTCTAGATGAAGAGGAAGATGAATTAGAGGCAGAAAAACTAGACAACAAAAGAAGCAAATATTAACTACCCCTCCAGGCAAAGCTATTTTTAATTTATCTAACTACTCCTTAAACAAAGATGAGATATCAATACTTAATAAAGGACTTTATTTTTGCCCAACTAACAACCCCGAATCTTTTCACATTCTATGTAGATCTTAATGAGATTGTAAGAAAACTATCTCTAAAGAGATATTATGCCCAAAAAACACTAACAGATTCAGATAAAATCCCAATAATTACTAATGACATCAAAGATGAACTTGAATCACTTATAACATTAATAGATGACAACAAAGATACATCCAAATCTGTTCTATCTATAGAAAACTCTCTAAATTAACCTATTAAGAGTAATGTCAAACCTAAATCGATATTCAATCCCACTCAGTTTAAGGGAGGATTTGCAGAAACCTTTTATACTTTGGTATTAAGAGATATTAGGGATTTAGTGGAAAATAATAATTTCACTTATTTGTCTAACATCTCTAACGAAGAATCTCAAGCTATTCAATCCCTGATAAATAACCACAAAATCATTATAAAAGAAGCTGATAAAGGCGGGGGTATAGTTATTCAAAATATTGATACATATAAAAAGGAGACAGAATTCTTACAGACTCTGAATATAACAAACTTTTAACATATAATTCTGCATATGAATTTGAGATTTCCTTTTGTTCTTTATTAGATAAAGCTTATTTGAATCAAATTATCAATAGACAAGAAAAAGATTTTTTATGCATTAGAAATCCAAAGGTAGCACATTATTACCACTTACCAAAATTATATAAAGACCTTAACAGTCCACCGGGACGCCCGATTGTTTCAGGAATAAATTCTTTGACATCTAATTTGTCTGAATTTGTGGATCACTATCTACAACCACGTGTTAAGTATTTAAAATCGCACTTAAGAGATACTTCTTCCCTTTTGGATATTGTTAAAGACATCACTTGGGAACCCAACTATACATGGGCAACATTTGATGTAGTGTTTTATATTCTAACATCATACACAACTTTGGATTAGAAGTGGTAAAATATTTTCTTATAGAAGATCCTTTTATGCCAACTAGTCAGATAGAATTTTTATTGGAGTCTATATATTACATATTAACTCATAACTTCTTCACTTTTGACAACCGCTTTTTTCTACAACGCAAAGGCACTGAAATGGGGACCAGGTTTGCACCCAGCTATGCAAATTTATTCATGGGCTACTTTGAATATCTATATGTGTGGGCAAATAATCCCCCAGGCACAGACCTGGTCCTATACAAACGCTACATAGATGATATTATAATTATCTGGAAGGGAGATCCCAGTCTTCTCAATAACTTTCACCAACATTTGAATAATAATCATTTACAGATTAAATTCACTATGAATATGGAGAACAGCAAAAAACAAATAGATTTATTGGAAATCACACTGGAAGGGAACAGCAATCACAATATTAAAATCTATGCTATTTTTAAACAAGTAGTCACCAATAGTTACTTAAATTACTCTAGTGGCCATTATAGTAGCTGGTGTCATAATATACCCTATACCCAGTTTAAACGTATCTGCAGAAATTGTAGCCACACAGAGGATTACGATGTACAATCTAATGTGCTAATAAATAGATTTAAAGAGAAAGGTTATCCTACACAACTGGTGTCTAATGCTTTTCTAAAAGCTAGAAATCCTGATACATGTACTATTAAAAAGGAAAAAGTAAGAACATCTTCCGATCAGTATTTTACTAGCCCTACATTCATAACACAATATAATTGTGCTCACAGTCAGATTAGGAACATCATAAATAGGCACTGGAATATTCTAAATAATGATCCACCTTTGAAGGATTCTAAATCTAAAATCCTAGGATTACATACAGACGTGCACATAATTTAAAGAATATGTTAGCACCAAGCAAATATACAAAAAAGAAGCCTAATATGGTCTCGAAGTCTATATCTTCAGGCTCTTTAACAAACTAAGATAGGTTCTTTCAAATGTGGCAAGATTAGATGCCTTACTTGAGATCATATTACTAATAGAACTACCATGTTTTGCTCCTTTATAACAGGAAAGGATTATCCTATAAAAAGTCTGATGACATGAGAATCTCAATTTGTTGTATATCTGATAATATGCTCTTGTGGATCTCAATACATTGATCGTACAAAACAAAATCTAAGGACACATTTAGGCCAACATATGAGAAACATAAAAAAGGGTTTTCTGCTACATGGTTTATCCAAACATTGTACATTGCAACATAGTTCAACAACAGATAATATCAAAATAACCCCTATTGAAAAAATAGAATGATTGGATGACTCTGATAAATGTAGAAAACTTATAAACAGAGAATCGTTCTGGATATTCACCATATGTACCTTACAACCAGAAGGTTTAAATGAATGTTTGGACAGTGTGGGGTGAACCATGTTTATAGCAGACTCTACCTATTCTAGTGCTTTACAGGTTAATGAGCTTTATAATGTTTTGTGAATTTAATTGAGACGTATTAATTTTTGCCAAGTTAGACTATTTGTATTACCTTTCAATGTGATATCCAAACTGGTGCACATTTGTCATTGATATGTTAATCATTTTCATAACGTTTACGTACAGTCTAATAGAGATATGTATTTATTATCGTTGTGTTGGATTCTATCTGTATTATATTATTGTTGTAGGGCTATTACTATATATATCTATACACAGAAGAATGAGAGACCATAAGCTCTTTATCCATCTTTAAATGCATTTGAAGTATTATATTCTCCATCCATGTATGTTTGGTACGTAGTTTAAATATATGCGTCTATATATGTGAGTGGATTCACTGCGCTCATTTCCTATGTGAATATATTTTAATTATTATATTGGTATCCACTTGGCCATATATTTGGATACCGGTCCCCCCCATTATTATTTTTTCTATGTTTTATTTTTATGTTTCTCTGATATTGCGTGTATAAATTAGATACCATTGTAGAATTACATTGACACTTACAATGGATATCTACTTGCCTTTAATTATTTCCCTTTAAACCAATTAAGTTGATTGACAGTTGCTTGATTTAGCGCCTTTTTACAAGGGTATATAGAAGAGTGGAAAATGTTTGTTCAGGTTTATCATTATTTTTGCTCCTGAAGAAATAGCCTCAAGGGTTATGAAACGCGTTGAGCCATTTTTATATTATTTTAATTGATACAGTGTATTATTTTGGCTGAGTTTTATATAAAGAAACTAGTTGAACAGCCCGTTACACGGGCCACAGTGCCTCTGGCAGCCGGTCGCGGGACAGTCACGCGCAGCAGAGACTGCCCGCGCCACTGCTGATACAGAGCTGGACGCTCCTTCGGAGCGCCCAGCTCTGTATCAGCCGCGGCGCGGGCAGTCTGTACTGTGCATGACTGCCGCACGCGCAGCAGTGTCTACTGCGCATGTCCGGCGTTACACACAACTTAGCGAATTATTATATAGGATAAAGTTTTGTATATTATATACTTTTATGTTTTATTTTTATTCTTACGAGTAGTTGATAACGAATACCTATTTTTCTGGCTAACATCCACCTTCTTATACCTGTTTCATCAAGCATTATCTCTAAGTCCACCAGATTTCACAGTTGCTTGGACTACAACTTTACTTCTCCGGAAGTAACCGAGTGAGGGCTGTTTTCAAAAAACCCTCATAAGCTTTCTTAGACCCGGGTTGGATTCGATCCCCGGGCGGAGACAAAACGTGAGTACCAGATTGAACCTCATACTGTTTTATTTATACGTGTGGAAATCTATACATACGGATCCTTTATATCGGCACATGCAGCTGAGTGAGGGCAGCTTATAATTAAACCCCACATGCCTCTACAGCTTGTCTGTCTTATTAGAGTCAGCCAAGCACACCATATCAGATGTAAGTGTACAACTGAATCCTTTAAATATAGAGAAGAACTAGATAAATTATATTTGAAGAAAATACTGCGATTCATACAGACTACTGCTGTTTGGACATTTATATATCTTTAAACAGATCACACTATATATTTCTTATTTCTTTTTTATATGTGTATTACCATCTAAATCGTGAGGACCCACGACTGGTTATCAGACGCTTTTGGGGTGTATATTCCTTTATTCTGCATAGAATGGTAATCCATCACGCTATTAATTACATTGTTGCTAATGGTGTGAGTATTACTTTATTATATTTATTTTATGTATGTATTACATTTATTTTATATAAATATTATCACACTGTATCAGATTTTATATTAAGCGCTCACCTAGATTATATTTGTATAATCCCTTATTATCCCTTCTAGCAGTTTTCCCACTACAGAGGTCAAACTCACAGGTCTATAATTCCCAGGTTCTGTTTTAGTTCTCTTCTTACATTGGCTCTTCACCAATCTTGTGGCACTGAGCCTGTGGTGAGAGAATCTTTAAAGAGTAAATATAAGGGTCTTGCTAACGCTGCATTGAATTCCTGAAGAACCCTCACATGTATATCATCAGGACCCGGTGCTTTGTCAGTCTTAATTTTTCTGTCTTCCCATGACCTTTACTTGTGTTAACCCAATATCTGATATTTGTATTGTTTTATTTGTTTCTTAATGAGGCTCTTCTACCACCCTATGTTCCCTTGTGTATACTGATGCAAAGAAAGTGTTTAGAACATCAGCCTTTTCCTTATCCTCTCTAATTAACTCAACCATCTCATTTTTGAAAGATCCAATGCACTCCGTTTAAGTTTTTTGCTATTTATATATTTGAAAAACTTTTTTGGAATAGTCTTGCTCTCCCTTGGAATTCGAGTTTCATTATATATTTTTGCTAACCTAATTGCCTTTTTGCAGTCTTTGTTGAATTCCCTGTATTTTAAGAAAGAATATTCAGTTCCTTCAGACTTAAATAGTTTAATAGTTCTTTACATGTGCCGTTAACTACAATGGCTGTAATTTACTTCTTTTGCATTTGTTCCCCAGTAGTATATACCTGAAATTGAATTCTGACCATTTTTCCTCAGTATTTTTTCCTTTAAATAATTTATCCCAGTCTATGTGTTGCATTGAAGCTCTTAACAATTTTAATTTAGCTTTTTTAAAATTAAGAGTTTTGGTCGAACCTATACAGTTTTGCTTTGTCAAACCAATCTCAAATGTAACCATGTTGTGATCACTGTTTCCCAAATGTTCACTTACCTTAATATTGGATACCATTTCTTTGTTATTCGTTATCAATAGGTTCAATACATTGTCATTTCTTGTCGGCACTTCCACCATTTGTGACGTAGTTTTCCGGAAGCATGCTCACAAACCTGCTTCCTGTAGCACACTGACAGATCTCATTATTCCAGTTGATATCTGGATATTTAAAATCTCCTGTAATTATAGTATGACCAAGCTGGGCAGCTTTCCTTATTTGCAATAGCAGTTGGGCCTCAACATTGTCATCAATATTTGGTGGTTTGTAGCATATACCCACAAACACCTTTTTTTTTTTTTAGTTTTTTTTTTTTAGTTTTACTCCACATTTAGTCTAAATTTCTACCCATAAGCAAGTTTCCTCACTAATCTCACCTCTCAAAACTGGATTTAGCTCTGGTTTCAAATATAAGCACACAACTCCCCCTTTTCTATGAATCCTGTCTCTCCTAAACAGGAAATAGCCCTCTATATTCACAGCCCAATCAGGTGCCTCATTCCACCATGTTTCCGTTATACCAATTATGTCCAATTGCTCATTAACTGCCAGCAATTCTAGCTTTCCTATTTTATCTACCATACTTCATGTATTTGCTAGTATACAATTAAATTTGAAGTCTTTACATATTTTACCCCCTACATGCCTTTTCTCTACATGTTCATTTAACCCTCTGAGTGCCAGAGCTGTACGCAGCGCATTGTAAAGCAATGCGTTGCGTACCCCTCTGGCACTCAAAGGGTTAATATGAGTTCCTCCCTTTTGACTACATTTATCCCCACCCTTTCTTTACCCTATGATCATTTACTTGGACCCAGTTCCTATCTATTCTATCTATCCAATTTTTGCTATCTATGCCCCCCCCTTTCCTAGTTTAAAAACGCCTGCAAGCTTCTTAGCATTCTCTTCCCTAGCCTGGTGTCTCCTCTACCATTTAGGTGAAATCCATCACTTCTATAATGATTTTACCCAAGAGCAAAGTCAGCCCAGTGCTCTAACAACAGAATATCCTCCTTACTACACCAGTGCTTGAGCCATGCATTAAGCTCCCTGAGCTTCTTCTGCTTACCTGCATTGGTGCATGGCACAGGTAGTGTAACTGATCCTACCCGATACTTGAGCCCTTGCCTGGCCATAAGACTGTTTAGCCAATGACTGTGGACATTTTGCCCTATTTGGACTCTGCTTTGGGCCCTGTCGTACGAACTGGCCAGCCATTACCCTAGATAAAAGACTTATGTTTATAGACTTTGGTTAATGCAAATCGAATGGTCTAGTTTACTAGTTTACATAGTGTGTTCGAGGGTTTACACATTCACGACTATGGGTCGGAGGTTCCCGGTTCGAGGGCCGACACTGAGTTGAGCACGGGGAACTGAGGGCAGTGAGTCAATGCTGGATTGGTCCAATCCCTGAGCAGGAGGTTTAAAGGTCTCCCATAGACTTAACATGGGGAAAAGTAGGCGGCTTGGGGATTGGTCGACCAGAAGACTCACTGTACGCTTTGATTGGCCAGGGTTGAAGCCGAATTTTCAAACCAGTTGCGTACGTGCTTCAACCCCTGGCCATTGTTCTCGAATGTGTATTCCCTCTCCTCAAGTTTTTGTATCTTTGTCTGGAATTAATCAAACCCTTTTGTATTGGAAATGTAATCATGTCTGAGTTATTGTATTTGTTAGGCCATCTGCCGTTGGCCTTTTGTCTCCTGTGTTGTGATTGAATTATGTTCCTATTGTATCTGGCATGTATTCCATAGTTACATAGTTACATAGTAATTTAGGTTGAAAAAAGACTTGCGTCCATCCAGTTCAACCCTTTTCCTATTCCTGTTTACCATCGCTGACCCAAAAGAAGGCATCTGACTCCAAATGGCAATCAGATTTCTCCCTGGATCAACAAGCCCTAACTAAATATTAATCCCAATACTAACGTGCATAGCCCTCTATATTATGTTCTTTTAAATAAGTATCCAGGCCCCTTTTAAAGGCATCGAATGTATTTGATAGCACCACCTCCTCCGGAAGTGCATTCCATACCTTTATTGTCCTTACTGTAAAGAAACCCTTCCGCTGTTGTAGACTAAATCTCCTTTCCTCAAGTCTAAGCGGGTGGCCCCTTGTCCTGTGTACTGTTCTGTTAATGAACAGGTCTTTTGAAAGCCTTTATATGGGCCTTGAACATATTTATATAGTGTTATCATATACCCTCTAAGACGCCGTTTCTCTAGTGTGTACAAGTTTAACTTTTCTAGCCTCTCTTCTAAAACATTCCATTCCCCTTACTAGTTTTGTAGCCCTCCTCTGCACTCTCTCTAGTTCCATAATGTCCTTGAACAGCCCAGAATTGAATAGCATATTCTAGGTGGGGTCTTACCATGGACCTGTAAAGAGGCATAATTATATCTTCCTCCCTTGAGTCAATACCCCTTTTAATACATGCCAATATCTTATTGGCCTTTGCAGCTGCCAGCTGGCACTGCATGCTACTGCAAAGTCTATTGTCTACCATTACTCCTAAATCCTTTTCATTAGTAGATTTCCCCAGAGAAACACCATTTAAACTATATGTTGCATTTTTATTATTATACCCAAAATGCATAACTTTACACTTCTCTATATTGAATCTCATTTGCCATTTGCCTGCCCAGTTACTCAATTTGTCCAAATCCTCTTGTAATGAAGACACATCCAGTTCAGACTTTATTACCTTACTTAATTTTGTGTCATCGGCAAACACTGATACATGGCTTCCTATGCCCTCTGGGAGGTCATTAATAAACAAGTTAAAAAGAAGAGGACCCAGGACAGATCCCTGAGGCACTCCACTTATCACGTTTATCCAACTGGAGAACTTGCCATTTACTACCACTCTTTGCATTCTATCTTTCAGCCATTTTCCAATCCACTCACAAACATTTTGCCCTAGTCCTATTTCATTCAATTTGTACAGTAACCTCTTGTGTGGAACTGTATCAAATGCCTTGGCAAAGTCTAAATAGATCACGTCAACCGCCTCTCCCTCATCTATATTATTACTTACTTTTTCATAAAATGAGATCAAGTTCGTTTGACAAGACCTATCTTTCACAAAGCCATGTTGGCTATTGCTAATGATATTCCTGTTCCAGCAGAATTCTTGAATATATTCCCTTAGCAACCTTTCAAACAGCTTCCCTACCACAGATGTCAAGCTTACGGGTCTGTAATTTCCTGGCTGGGACTTTGATCCCTTTTTAAATATGGGCACCACATCTGCTTTACGCCAATCCATGGGCACCATACCAGAAATAAAAGAATCCCTGAAAATCAGATATATTGGTCTGGCCAGGGTCTGGCTTAGCTCTTTAAGTACCCGTGGGTGTATACCATCTGGCCCCGGAGCTTTGTCTACCTTGACACCATTCAATTGTTTTAACACTTTTTCTTGTGTTAGCCAGTCCCATGCTTGCTGTGACTGTTCTGTAAAAATAGTTTGCAGATTCTTGTCCAATGGGTCTTCCTTGGTAAAAACAGAAGAAAAGAAATTATTTAAAATATCTGCCTTCTCTCTGTCCCCTTTGACCATCTCACCCGTTTCAGCTAACAAGGACCCAACATTATCAGACTTTAATTTTTTTGCCATTAATGTATTTAAAGAATTTTTTTGGGTTGCTTTTGCTCTCCTTAGCAATATTTTTTTCATTCTCCAGTCTAGCTAATTTAATAGCCTTTTTACAGGTTTTGTTGACATTTTTGTATTCTGCAAATGCCTCTGCTGATCCCTCAGCTTTGTAATGTTTAATTGCCGCTTTCTTGTTATTTATTTCATGAATTACTTTACTGGTTAGCCACATTGGTTTCAATTTGCTTCTTTTGTATTTGTTTCCAACAGGGATAAATTTATATGTGTATTTTTGCAATGTTATTTTGAAGGCATTCCACTTACCTTCTGTGTTTTTTCCTGAAAATATTTTATCCCAGTCAACGAGACCAAGGGATGAATTAAACCTGCTAAAGTTGGCCTTTTTAAAATTCAGTGTTTTGGTGGAACTCATATCAACTTGTTTTTTTGAATTAATCTCAAACGATACCATGTTATGGTCACTATTCCCCAAGTGCTCCCTTACTTGGATGTTAGAGATAAGTTCTTCATGGTCAGTTATTACCAAATCCAGACATGCATTCCCTCTGGTTGAGGTCTGCACTAGTTGTGACAAAAAATTGTCATTCAACAAGTTCAGAAACTTGCTGCTTTTAGCAGAGTTAGCTGTTCCATTTTTCCAGTCTATTTCTGGATAATTAAAATCCCCCATAATTATAGTTCTCCCTATTTGGGAAGCCTTTTCTATTTGCATTAATAGCTGTGTTTCTTCAAGGTCACCAATGTTTGGTGGTTTATAACAAATACCCACTAATATTTTCTGGGCAGTTTTATCCCCAGTGACTATTTCAACCCACAGGGATTCCACATGTTCACTACTGTCATCACATATATCTTCCCGCAATTGAGGCAATAATGCTGGTTTGATATACAGACAGACCCCACCACCTCTTTTGCTTGACCTATCTTTTCTAAATAACATGTAGCCCTCTAAATTGATTGACCAATCATGTGTGTCATCCCACCATGTTTCTGTTATGCCTATCAAATCATAGTTTTCAATTTCAGCTACCAGCTCCAGTTCCCCTATTTTACCAGTTAAACTTCTGGCATTTGCAAGCATACAATTTATGCCACTGCTGTGTTCCATTTGTGATTTAATTATGTTGTGGCTTATAGTCTTCTCCCTATCATCTGTACTAACCCCGCCCCCAGATCCTCCCACCTGGTTATTAACTACCTCACCTTCCCTATCTATACTATTTATCCCAGTATTTATTGGCCCCTCCCCCCCCTTCCTAGTTTAAAATCTCCTCCAACCGTCTAGTAATCCTCTCCCCAAGCACTTGAGACCCTCTTGCATTCAGGTGCAATCCATCCCTGCTATCGAGATTGTACCCCAAAGCAAAATCAGCCCAGTGCTCTAAAAACCCAAAGCCCTCCTTCTTACACCAAGACTTCAGCCATGCATTGAGCTCCCTAATCTCCCGCTGTCTCTCTGGCATAGCGCATGGCACAGGTAGTATCTCTGAGAATACTACCTTGGAGGTCCTGTTCCTAATCTTACTGCCTAAATCCCTAAAATTACCTTTTAGGACTCTCCACCTTCCTCTAACTTTGTCATTGGTAAACTATATGTAAGATTCGTGTATAAATATGTGTGGTTTATGTCAATAAAGTAAGAGTTACTTTTGGAGTGAACAAGAGTTCTGGAGTCTTTTGTTCTCATGGTATTAAAGTGGCCACTCTGACACCCATCTGAGCTGAGTATCCTGCATCGTTCGACCGTCTGCTGCCAGCATCCTCCGACCCAACTTTGGATGCTGTCAGGCGGCGATGTGGACTCTTCCCTGCTTCTTCAAGTTCCTGCGATCCTTTGATTCAAGCTACGGAGTGCTCGAATCTGCTTGGCGACCACTATCTTCGTTCCTGCTACACTTTACCTGTTTGTTGTAGCCCGGGAGTAGAGGCATCACTCTCTACTGCCCGGTGTTACATTTCTGCGACGCTCGACTGCTTGGGAGCCCAGTCGACCCCTCCCAGATCTGCATCCTTCGACGTAGAGTGGACTACACCGGGGTTCAACGCCACTTTGAGTCGACCACCGAACCGGGTATCTGCTCGACTGGTGCATCCGACGGCGCCAGTCCGGCGTCGAGAAGCAGAGACCCAGGAATGACGGCGGAAGGAGACGTGGTCCCTTCTCAGCTTCCGTTAATCTGGTAGCAGCAGTGGGATTTTCTCCTTCTTTCATCGGCTGCATCTACTAAGAGATGGCGGACAAAGCACGACTATCGGAGGCCATAGGTGTATACGACATGCGGTACCAGTATATCGGTTATCAGTGGGAGACCAAGCTAGGTGATCTGGCCGAGGAGTTTTACAGAGAGATCACCACATGCATCAAAGAGGAGCTCCGAGTCCAGGACGGATACTGGGAAATGACCAAGTACCTTAACCAGGAGTATGCAGAGGTTATGGTCGACTTTTTCCCATTCAACTTGCGACTGGACCTCCAAGGACTTGTGTGGGTGGCCTTTCATGAGGATGCCAATTTCAGCCATATGGATTATAGTCGCTACTGGGAGATCCGGGAGAAATGAGAGGCTATGTTTGGGAGATACTTTCCTCTGGATCTGGAGGGGAACCTAGACATCTTAGTCGAGGAGGAATGGAACTTGGAGCTAATGTACATGGGCTGGTTACAGGAAGCCCAGGAGATACAAAGAGAGGAAGAAGACTGGGGGGTAAAGCATCTGAGGAGGACTTCAGTGACTTTGAGGACCAGGATTGTGGTACCCCTGTTCACTCCACACTGGTGAGTGGGAATCCGCACCTCACCAGTGTCATTTGTGTTGCCCCTACATCAAGTAGTGGGACAATGGTCCTCCCTGATACCCCTTTGCCCCTGGATTGTGTTTTTCCTAATCTGAAGAGTGGGAATTCGTTCCTCCTCAGCCACGAGGATGCCTCTGCATCAGGGGATGGGACAAGCATCTCCTCTGATAAGCATGTTGCCCCTTACCCTGTTTTCCCAGCTGCAATGGACGAGATGCAGGTCCCCACCAGTAGCAATATTTTACCCCAACTGATGGGTGGGAGAGAGCCCATCAGCCCCTGTGAACCCCCTGCTGTGGTGAGTAGGAGAGAGCTCTCCAGCAGCCCCAAGAAGATGCCCCATGTGTTATTAGAAAATGCCCTGGAGAAGGAGCAATGTGGGCTCTCCAGGGCCTCGGATTATACCGCCTTAAGGGATGGGACTGTGATCTCCCTCAAGGCTGCGAATGGCCCCACAATTAGTGACCTGGAAGAGGAGCTCAGCAGACTGCCCCAATGCAGTGCTGCCCCTGGGAACCCTGTGGACTGCGAACTGGTGGGTGGGAATGCGTTCCCCATCAGCCCCCCTGTAACCCCTGGCCTGGTGAGTGGGAGTGAACCCATCAGGCCCTGCGAGACCCTGGCAGTGATGAGTGGGACAACAGTTCTCATCACCAGCCCGCTGGTTGTTGCCCCTTTGCTGGAGACCCCCATCTTGGTGAGTGGGACCACGGTCCTCACCAAGGATGCTTTTGTTGCCCCTGTAACCTGCAAACTGGTGGGTGGTAATGCGCTCCCCATCAGCCCCCCTGTGACCCTTGGCCTGGTGAGTAGGAGTGAGCTCATCAGGGCCTGGGAGATCCCTGATGCAGTGAGTAGGAGAGAACTCACCAGCATTCCTTGTGGAACCCTGTCTGTGATGAGTGGGACAGCAGTCCTCATCAACAGCCCACCACTTGTTGCCCTTAGCCCTGAATCCACAGCCTTGGTGAGTGGGACCATGATCCTCACCAGGGATGTTGTTGTGTCCCCTGGATTCCTGGACCCCAGCCTGGTGGGTGGGAATTCGTTCCCCACTAGGCCAACTGTTGACCCAGCCAAAGGGAGTGGGACCACTGTCCTCCCTAAGGACGTTGCGATTTGCCCCAGTTTTTCTATCTGCCCAGAGTCTGTTTGCCCTGGATTGGTGAGTGGGAGCACGCTCCTCACCGGTCCTTTGGATGCCCCTACCTTGGGCAAACAAGTCGCCAACATTGTCAACAGTTCTTTTGTTGTTGCCTCAGTCCAGGAGAGTGGGAGCAGCATCCTCTCCTGTCCCTGGGGGGGTACTTTCCCCACTAAAAGGGGGAGATGTCCCCAGCATTCCCCAAATTGACCCCAGACCACTGAGGATCCAGAGACACAATTGTCCCAAGGAGATCCACCATATGGACTGGCTATAGATCCTGAGCCACTGGCCCCAGACCCAGGAGGGTCTGACCCCAGCTCTGCATGGAGCATGGCCCAGGAGAGGCCTCCCAACTTGGTGCCAGCTAAAACCAAGAGGCACCAGTTCCCATGGCCCAGGATCAAGGGCCTCAGTTTTACTCCTGGCCCAGGACAAGGGACACGCCTAATGTTTCCTGGCCCAGACAAGGGGCTGCTGTGTTCACCTGCCCTGAAAAGGGGCTGAGGTTTTTTCCTGACCCAGGACAAGAGACTCAATGGACCCCCCAGCTCCAGACAAGGGGCTCAACGCAGTATGGCTCTCCCAAGATTCTACCCGTTACTTGAGCCCTTGTCTGGCCATAAGACTGTTTAGCCAAAGACTGTGGACATTTTGCCCTGTTTGGACTCTGCTTTGGGCCCTGTCGTACGAACTGGCCGGCTATTACCCTAGATAAAAGACTTATGTTCATAGACTTTGGTTAATGTATGTCGAACGGTCTAGTTTACTGTACGTAATGTGTTCGAGGGTTTACACATTCAGCGACTATGGGTCGGAGGTTCCCGGTTCGAGGGCCAACACCGAGTTGAGAACGGGGAACCGAGGTCAGTGAGTCAACGCTGGACTGGTCGAATCCCTGAGCAGGAGGTTTAAAGGTCTCCCATAGACATTACATGGGGAAAAGTAGGCGGCTTGGGGATTGGTCGACCAACAGACTCACTGTACGATTTGATTGGCCAGGGTTGAAGCCGAATATTCATACCAGTTGCGTACGTGCTTCAACCCCTGGCCATTGTTCTCGAATGTGTATTCCCGCCACTCAAGTTGTTGTATCTTTGTCTGGAATTAATCAAACCCTTTTTGTATCGGAAATGTAATCATGTCTGAGTTATTGTATTTGTTAGGCCATCTGCCGTTGGCCTTTTGTCACCTGTGTTGTGATTGAATTATGTTCCTATTGTATCTGGCTGATTCATGTATTCCAATGTAAGATTTGTGTATAAATATGTATGGATTGTGTCAATAAAGTGAGAGTTACTTTTAGAGTGAACAAGAGTCTTTTGTTCTTATGGTATTAAAGTGGCCACTCTGACGCCCATCTGAGCTGAGTATCCTGCATCTTCGACTATCTGCTGCCAGCATCCTGCAACCCAACTTCAGATGTGGTCAGGCGGCAATGTGGACTCTTCCCTGATTCAAGTTCCTGCGATCCTTTGATTCGAGCTGCGGAGTGCTTGAATCTGCTTGGCGACCGCTACCTTAGTTCCTACTATACTTTACCTGTTTGTCGTAGCCCGGGAGTAGAGGCCTCACTCTCTACTGCCCGGTGTTCCAGTTCTGCGACGCTCGGCTGATCGGGAGCCCTGTCAACCCCTCCTCGATCCGCATCATTCGACGTAGAGTTGACTACACTGGGGTTCGACTCCACTTTGAGTCGACCACCGGACCGGGTATCTGCTCGACCAGTGCATCCAACGGCGCCAGTCCGGCGTCGAGAAGGAGAGACCCAGGAATGACGGCAGAAGGCGACGCGGTCCCTTTTCAGCTTCCGTTACAGGTAGTATTTCAGAAAACACTACCTTAGAGGTCCTTGCCTTGAGCTTGCAACCTAAATCCCTGAAATCATTCTTTAGGGACCTTCATCTTCCTCCTACTTTGTCATTCGTACCAATATGTACCAAGACAGCTGGATCGCTTCCATCCCCTCCTAATAATCTGTCAGTCCAAATATGCTGAACCCGAGCACTCGGGAGGCAGCACACTGTTCGGCATTCATGTTCCTGAAAGCAGATTACCCTGTCTACCCTCATAATAATAGAATCCCCTATTACCACCACCTGCCTTGGTTTCTGCCTACTCTTCATCCCATCTAACCTGGAAGGAGGTCTGTTCCCCTGGCTGCTAGAGGAATCAGCCCTCTCCAGTATATTTTTTACTGTATGTAAACAAATAGTTCAGACCTCAAGGGGGGCATCAGGACCCCTCCTGACACCCCCCTAGTATTGATCACATATCCAGTAGGATAGGTGATCAATGCAGGTGACAATTTCTGGCATTTTCACTAAAGCCCATATAACATATGTGTAACATATGTTATATGGGCTTTCTTCTTCTTATTATTATTATTATATTTGTTTTAAATATATTGTTCTGACCTCAAGGGGGACATCAGGACCCCCCCTGACACCCCCCCTAGCATGGATCACGTATCCAGAAGGATTGGCGATCCATGGGACAACAAGGAAGGCATTTTCTGCCTTCCTTTCTTACTAGTGGAGAGGCTGTATAAGCTGCTCCAGTAGCAGTAGTTGTAGTGAACCTTGTCACCAGGTTCATTCATAGAAAGAGCAGCGCTTCGCTTTCATCAATGAGTCAATCACCCGGGTTGGATTTCTATGATGTTTCCTGTATTCTGCAATGCTTTTGTTCGAACAACAATGGTTTTGAAACCGCTGTTGTGGCTTCTACTCCTCAACTCTGAGGTGTAGGATTACTGAAAAAACATGCAGTAATACTGAACATAGGAAATAGAATGCTACTTGCTCATTGTTTTTAGTTGTGTCCTATGGGCTTTTTTTTTGGTGGTGCGTATAATTACTGCTGATTTTGTTTTCACAACTCGGGTAATAGGATATTAAAACCTGACTTAAAAAACACAGTCTGTTTTTTTGTAGCGTTGGTAATAATATTGAGGCCAGGGAGTGCACAAAGATTGCAAACTGGCAATTACGTTAGAAACAGCTCAATTTTCAAGGGAAAGCAAGACTAATCCAAAATAGTTTTTCAAATGCATAAGTGGCAAAAAAAAGGAGTGCATTGGACCTTTCAAAAATTTGATGGGTAAGTTATTTGGAGAGGATAAGGCTGTTCTAAACACTTTCTTTCCATCAGAATATACAGTATACTCATCAAGTAACAAATAAAATCATACCATCATCAGATATTGGGTTAACACAAAAAAAGGTAATCAGAAGATTGAATAAAATTAAGATTGATAAAGCAACGAGTCATGTAGGTATATATCCAAGGGTTCTTCAGGAACTCATTGCAGTTTTAGCAAGAGCCCTCTTTTTACTCTTTAAAAATTCTCACTCCAAAGGCTCAATGCCACAAGATTGTTGCAAAGCCAATGTAGTGCCTTTATTTAAGAAGGGAACTAAAACAGAATTATAGACCTGTGAGTTTGACCTCTGTAATTGGAAAACTGCAAGAAGGGATAGTAAGGGATTATATTCAGGATTACACCGCCAAAATTAAGATTATTAGCAGGAATCAACTAGGGGTGGATGAAAAGTGTGAAAAATTTCCAGCATTAATTTTTGCGAAAACTTGCTGATTTTTCGATTTTCCCGTGAAAAATTTCACCTTTCTGCCTATGCAAAAATGTCCTCCTTTTCACCTATTTTAACAAATTTTTCACCACTTTTAACACATTTTTCACCTATATTTCTTATAGGTACTTCATTTCTCACTGTAATGTTACTTCTTCTGAGGGCTGATGTTTAGAAATAAGTGGCTGAAAGTCAAAGTTGTGAGTCCTACAGCAAGACATGCTTGAAAAATGTGTTAGCATGCAGAATGCATTTGTCATTTGCCCACAACACTAACTTCCAGCTTAAGTGACACTGGCACATATTCAGGATGATATCAAGTAATAGAAAAAAATAAAGTACAACCTACAATGTGGCAGATGTGTATGGTGGTGGCGGGAGACTGGCATGGTGAGATTTGTGTATGTATATTGTTTTTACCATTGTCCTATGCTGTCCTCCTTCTCAGACTATTGACACACATTACATATTGGTCATAGCAGTGGTCCCAAGTAGGGTAGATTGTGGCAACCCGTCTTCACATCCCTCCTCCACCTCCTCATCTGTGCTGCTGTGAATATATATGCCCTGGCTTTGTCTGCCATGTGTGGTTTCTGCTACCTGATACTCAGATGGTAGGAGATGTTGGTTCATTTTTAAGAATGCTAATGACTGATAGGGTGACTGTGTGCTTTTTGACATATGTGCCTGTCCAGGGTCGGACTTTCCAATGGTTTTCTCAAACAATTTATAGACAGGCACAGTGCTCCTTAAAAGTGATGAAAGATTCAGCCTTTGACTTCTGCTAACCTTATAGCCATGTCATCATCCTCACTCTCAACTTCATCTGTATCTGAACAGGAGAAGGATGCTGGTGGGATATATTCTAGATCTGCATCATCATCATCAGTCATCATTAGGTCATCCTCAGCGGCATCAGCATCACCTGACAGTTCTTGCTCACTACTACCCTTATATCCCTCTAAGCTTTTAGAGGTCTCAAACAATTTATTTTTACTTTTACTGTAGCAAAGTTCCCTACTACTTTGAGGACAGGTGTTTTGGTGCTGGTTTGTCTCACTATTTGATGTAGCAGGCAGTTCAGCTCTGTTATGCTATTGCCAGCATCATCAGTACTTGAATGTGACTTGTTGTCGTCTTCAGTGTTCTCGTTCTATAGTTCTTAATTTCTAAAGACACTGGTGGTGCTGGAACTAGTTTTGCTGGGACCTTGACAAACTGCATCCTCCCTTGGAGTAGAGGGATTATCATCAGTGACTGCAAACTCTGCAGCAACCATTGCTGCAGTCAGGTTTTGAACTACTACTTTACTCTCACGTCCCTGAACTACTCCACCCCTCCCCCTTCTCCTTCCCCCTGTGTGTTTGCTGGACATTACGCAACTATACTGTGTTTTTTTACACAGTACACAACACAACTGATGGAGCTGTATGATCCCTTGCCTAACCCAGTCAGCTGTCTTTCACTGTCATCTAATATATTTAGTTCTTTATATTACATAAAAATTTTTTTATATTTTAAGTTGTCCACCCTGTTGTCTTATCAAAGTCTGTCCCCAAAACATTATAACTGAAAAACAATACCAACATCTTCTTTCCCCACACTTCCCCACCCAGCACAGAGACAATTACAGCAAGATCAGCAAGTAAATAGGTCCCTAGCTGCCTGTGTCTTGTCAGTCAATCACATGGAATTTTGGAGTATTTGGAGGTCAACCTCCTTCCTCCCTTCTTCTCCCTAGAGTGCCCCGCTGATTCTCCTAATAAACAGAACAAATGTCCTACCTAAAAGATTCCCTAAACTAAACTTCAATTCCCCTCTCTGTTTTCTCTAGCTCAAAAAGCATGCTGCTCTCTCCTCTCACAAACACAAAATGGCATGCTTTTAAAGCCTGACAGTCTTTTATATGGCTGCAGAAAACTTTCGTGTGGTGCAGAAATTTTTTTCCCCCATTTCAATGGGCGAAAAAGGCAGGAAAAAGTGGAAAAATGTCACTTTTTGCATGAAATTATTAGCCAAGTGAAAAATGCCATTCTTTGCCGATTTCAGTTTGAGGCAAAATTTTTTGCCCATCCCTTGAATCAACATAGTTTTATGAGGAATAGATCATGCCAAACTAATCTTTTCAGCTTCTATGAAGAAGTAAGTAGCAACCCAGATAATGGGAAGGCATTTGATGTAAATATCTAGATTTTGCAAAGGCATTTGATACAGTGCCACTCAGTAGGCTGGGGTATAAAATAAGGAAACTGGGGGCTGGGATAACCTTTGCAATTGGAAACTTGCTGAAGGATAGGTAACAGTGTGTGGTTGTAAATGGACAACCACAGCTGAGAGTGGAATACCTCATGGTTCAGTACTTGGTCCACTGCTTTTTAACATTGTTATAAATGACCTGGAAACAGATATTGAAAGCAGACTATTAATATTTGCAGATGGCACAAAATTATGTTGGGTAATAAATTCAGAACAGGATATTTGTTCTCTACAGAGGGATTTACATAAAATGGCAGATTGGGCAACCAAATGGAATTTTGTCACAGTGCCCGTGATTACCCTCTGATAGTGATGTTGTGGTGTGCGGGCAACATTGTCTATCACTTCCTAAGTGTCACGCTTATGTGCATTTGCTATTCTTATAGGCCTATGGTAATTGCCAGAGTGAATCTCCGCCTACTTGCTAGGCCTTCTAGGTGTCAGTCTGTCAGTACACCCTTGCCCTTTCGTGGTGTACCTGTGCTCTAGCTCTTGTGATATTTCTATGCTCTGATCCATGTATGACCTCTGGCTACGTGTGACTTCGGCTATGTTTAGATCCCTGACTTGTTGCATTCCACTCCGGTCTGACCCTTGGCTCCGTCTGACTATCTGCTCCGTTTGACTATCCACTCCGGTCTGACCCTTGGCTCCATCTGACTATCCACTCCGGTCTGACCCTTGGCTCCATCTGACTACCCGCTTGGTGCTGACCCTGGCTCCGTCTGACTATCTGATACGGTACTGACCTTGGCTTGGCTGACTTACTACTCTGGATGACTTACTCTCAAGGATGAGATTGCAGCCCATGAGCTGCCTGAGGATCTGGATCAGTTTATTTCCTTTGCTATACTGATTGATACCCGCATCAGAGAAACAACCCCTTTTAAAGACCGTAAGCCAAGGCTTGAGTCTCGACTGACACCAAACTGGGGGCTCCCACCCATGCCTCTCTCACTTCCCAAGCCTCCTAGGGATGAGCCCATGCAAGTCGGTTTTACACGCCTGTCCAGGGAGGAGTGGTCCTTCCACTGGAAAGAAGGTCTATGCCTATACTGTGGTAAGGCTGGACATATATTACAAGCTTGTCCTGTATGCCGGGGAAACGCACGCACCTAAGGTCTCTGAGGGGACAGATCCTAGGTGGAGTAAATCAGTCCCCAGACCAAGAGCAAATCAAGCCCATTTTACAGGTGGAAATATCTTGGACAGCCTCCTATGTTGTGACACCAGCCCTGATTGATTCAGGAGCTGCAGGTTACTTTATTGATGGCGAATTCGCTAAGCAGCACAATGTTCCCTTGTTGCCTTGTGTTTCTCCATTGGCTATAGAGGCGATTGATGGTAGACCATTAGAACCATCCCATGTCACACATGAGACCTATCTGTTGTCTCTTAGAGTAGGAGCTCTCCATGTGGAGACCCTAGAGTTTCAGGTCATTCAGTCTCCACACTACGCAGTCATTCTGGGGTTTCCTTGGCTTCAGACACACAACCCCAGAATGGACTGGAAAAACCTGTGACATCATATCTTGGTCCGATTATTGTAAGAAGTCTTGTCTGCAGCAGCCCACTAAGATATTGTGAACCTCCCCCTCTGTACCCTCAGAGTACCAGTTGTTAAGTGTGGCATTCAGTAAGGGGGAGGCTAGCTCTCTACTGCAGCACTGGGCATACGACTCTACCAAGGGTCACACCTACCATCTGTCTGTAGAAGAGAACCGGGCCATGGAGGAGTACATTACTGATGCCCTGGCTAGAGGAATTATCAGGTAGTCTTCCTCGCCCGCAGGGGCAGGATATTTTTTTTTGTAAAGAAAAAGGATGGGGAACTTAGACTTGTATTGACTATAGTTGTCTAAACAAGCTGATGGTTAAAAATGCGTACCCATTCCATTGATAATGGAGTTATTCGACCGCTTGAAGGGCTCCTCAGTTTTCACAAAGCTTGATTTGCGGGCAGCCTACAATCTGATTAGAATCAAGGAAGACGATGAGTGGAAATCTGCATTTAATACTCGTAGTGGCCATTACGAGTACCTGGTCATGCCTTTTGGACTGTGCAATGCTCCAGCAGTGTTCCAAGAATTTATTAATGGTATACTGAGAGACCTTCTACAGTCCTATGTAGCAGTTTACTTGGATGATATCCTGATACACTTTCCTAATATTGAGGCCCATCAGAGAGATGTAGCTACCTTGCTGCAAAAATTGAGAGAAAACAAACTGTATTGTAAATTAGAGAAGTGTGAATTCCATAAGATCGAGTGCCATTTCTGGGTTATGTAATCTCTGCTGACGGTATTGCTATGGATACAGAGAAACCCTCGGCAGTTCTGCAATGGCTGTGTCCGGTGGGCTTAAAGGTCATACAGAGAATCTTAGGATTCGCAAACTATTATAGAAAATTCATATGAAATTTCTCTACGGTAGTCAAACCTTTGACTGACTTGACTCATAAAGGGGCTAATCCCTCGGCTTGGTGTCCTGAGGCCAGCAGAGCTCTTGAAGCATTGAAGTCTGCTTTTGCTGTGGCTCCAGTATTATGGCATCCCATCCCTGCCCTGCCCTTTACGCTGGAGGTGGATGCATCTGAGATAGGAGTGGGGGCAGTGCTGTCCCAGAGATCTGGGCCTGGCAAGACCCTCATGCCTTGTGGGTTCTTTTCTAAAAAGATGACTAAAGCCCAAAGCCTATATGACATAGGCCATCACGAGTTATTAACCATTATTCTCGCTCTCCGTGAATGGAGTCACCGCCTGGAGGAGACGAATGCTCCAATCCTGATCTTGACTGATCATAAGAATCTGACATATCTGTATGAGGCCAAAAGACTGTCACCATGGCAGGCCAGATGGGCACTGTTCCTATCCAGATTTTATTTCATTGTCTCATATCTTCTGGGATCCAAGAATGTCCGAGCCGGCGCACTGTCTAGGCAATTCGGGCAGGACCGCGATACTGAAAGTGCACCTGTGCCTATCAATCCTCCAGATAGCATATTTGCCACCATACGCGCTAGCATCACATCTCCACTGGGCCAAGAGATTTTGGCTTTCCAGGGCAATGCTCCAGCAGAGAAACCTAGTGGTAAATGTTTTGTAGCCAAACCGCTCCATATCAGATTGCTGGTGGCCTAGCTTAAGAGCAGATTGTGCAGCATTTGTGGAGGCCTGTTCCATTTGTGCTTGTGCAAAGACCCTGAGACACCTTCCACTGGGATTGCTCCAGACGGTTCCTAATGGTGAGATCCCATGGTCACACGTGTCCATAGATTTTATGGTGGAATTGCCAGTATCCAAAGGGTGTACGGTCATATTGATGATAGTGGATCGTTTTTCCAAGATGGCTCATTTTGTCCCTCTCCAGGGACTGCCTTCCTCCAAGGAATTGGCTGAGGTGTTTGCTAGAGAGGTGTTCCGACTCTACGGACTACCTAAGGTTCTGGTCTCTGATCATGGGAGTCAGTTCGTGTCACTGTTTTGGAGGGCCTTTTGTGACCAGATAGGTATCCAATTGTCATTTTTCTTCTGCCTACCATCCCAAGACTAACGGTGCTGCTGAGAGATCCAACTAGGGGTTGGAACAATTTTTGTGCTGTTTTATCTCTGACCATTATGATAATTGGGCTGACCTGTTGCCATGGGCTGAGTTTGCCAGGAATTGTGCCATAAACGCTTTGTCCGGGAGCTCTTCCTTCCTTCCTGATCAACGAAGGTCCTCATAGTGCTATCAGAGACATGCAGACCACAGGAGGCGTCCTGCTCCTGTTTTCCAGGCTGGGGATAGAGTGTGGCTGTCTTCCAGGAACCTGAACCTTCAAGTACCTTGTAATAAGCTGGCTCCACGTTTTGTAGGTCCATTCCGGGTACTTCTCAGAGTGAACCCTGTCACTTATGCTTTGGACCTTCCTGTGGGTATGCACATTCACAACGTCTTCCATGTATCCTTGTTGAAGCCTTTGGTCTGTAACTGCTACACTTCTACTCCAGTGGTACCAGGACCGGTGCACATTCAAGACCATGAGGAGTATGAGATTCAAAGCATTCTGTACTCCCGTACAGTCAGTGGGGTAATTCAATATTTAGTGCATTGGAAGGGCTATGGACTTGAAGAATATTACTGGGTAAATCAGTATGATATTCACGCTCTTCTGTTGCACAGATTTCATGCTAAATTCCTGAATAAAGTTGGGCCTCTTCCGCGGGGGAGAGATTGTTGAGGGTGGGGTACTATCACGGTGCCTGTGATTGCACTCTGATAGTGTGGTTGCGGTGTGCGGGCGACATGGTCGATCACTTCCTGAGTGTCGCTCTTATGGGCATTCGCTATTCTTATAGGCCTATGGTAATTGCCAGAGTGAGTCTCCACCTACTTGCTAGGCCTTATATGCCTCAGTCTGCCAGAACTCCCTTGCCCTTTTCGTGGTGTACCTGTGTGCTAGCTCTTGTGATATTCCTATGATCTGATCCGTGTTGTCGGACTATTTATATGAAGGTATCCAAAGGGTTAAAACAAGAGAACCACTCAAGTTGGATTTTGTCACTTAAATAGGCAAATGACGATATAAAATAATTTGAGAACTTTATACTTTATTATGTATTGACACGCTACTTCACAGTAAAGAATTGATAATAATAATAATAATCAATCCCTCATATTTGTGCAAAAATATATATATTTTATTAAAATACAATATACTATATATATATAACAAGTATAAGCAACAATGAAATATACGAGTGATTAGCAATTATAATGGATACATAGAAAACCAAACCACACTTATTATCATGAGGATTACCAGCAGTGAAAGGGTTAACCACACATTTTCAGAGGTATTAAATAACAATAATCTCACTCAGTAGCATAGAAAAGGTTAATTAATCCTACAATTAATATAATACAGTTGGCAGCAGTGTGTATGAATACCTCCTGCCCCAAAACTGTATAGACTATGCTAATTATGATGTAAGATGTATTGTGAGATGAATTAAAAATATAATTCCTCTAACAATTATCCTTGTACCATATATCAATAATAATCAAATTTAAGGAATAACTGGAATAGAATTCCAGATTTTAAATCACTATAATTTAATTATATACTGATTTCAAATAGTGCATACCTCTGAATAAGATATATAAATTGCAATTAATATAGTCAATGAAAGATTATGCCAAGAATCTAATTAGAATTAATCCAATAACATATGTCTAACAAGTATACCAACTTCATGCACATATATCATAAATTTGACTGTAGCAACATATATAAAACCTATAGGTGCTCCAAGGGTTAATCTGCTGATTTAAAATAGGTGCCACACCCAAAATTGTTTATTTTGTCTGTTAGAAGTGAATACTTCCAATTTACAAAACACAAGCCTGGTACCTTCACATGGAACTTTAGAATGAACACCACAAATAAATAGACAAGCAGCAGTTAGAGAGTTAATAAATTAATTCCAAGAATTCCCTTGATTAAATATTAGCTATTATAATTTTACCAGAAACACAATATTCTAGACATAACAAAAATTATATTAACCAATATACACAAGGATAAATATATCTCACTGCTATCACTATTTTATGATCTCTCTGGCAATTTATAACAATAAATTAATTAATTCCTCATAATTTCAAAATTACTATGTTAAATATAGCTGATCATAATATTTGCTCTCATAAAACTGGCCAGGCTTTTATTTTAGCAAATAAATAACTTTCCTCACTTATCAAGGAAATACATTTATTTTGAAATTCTGTAGACTTAAAATTATTAAAATATAGCGAGCAAGTCAATCAGTGTGGATTCTTGAAGTTATCAGGGATGGAACCATGAACCAAAACAGCAACCAGAAAGCTCAACCTTCTTTAACCAGGAACCCCAAGAGAGTTGATAGGAGTTTAATCAGGAAGCCAAGAGAATGAAATCCCTCCTTTCTTGGCATTATATTCGGTAAAATGTTACCTTATCAGTAATCCCCACCTACTCCCAATGATTGGACAGAGATCCATCTCATTAGACTGTCACATCATCAGTCAGACCTGATTGGATACTTATATCTTATGCTAATCAAAAAAGAAAACTACCAATCATGAGTATTGACAATATAAATGCTGCAGATGGTGCCATTATGCTATATTAGAATTTTACATGTGGCACATAACATGGCATATGTCAAAATTAAGAGAGGTCATGGAGGTTATCAGAAACCCCATAAACCAGTCATTTTGCTAGGCTTTCCCATAGTGGAGGATGTCTCTTCCAGACTTCACATCTCCAATTTAACATCAATCGGCCATTACTGTCACTCAGTTATTTTTCCCCCAAAGAGGCCCATGATTATTCCTTTGTCTTAAGGATGAGATAATCTGAACACATTTTAAACAGAGTTTTCAAGAACTTCTACTATTAGAGTTAACCCTCTATGCTCCCCAGGACAAAGTCTCTGATATAATCCCCCTTTTAGCATAAATTTTCTAACTTGATTAGAGTTCTAAAATATTATTGCTAAACTGGAGGAGACTGTTGCCATCTTCTTCCCGTGACTGGGATCGTCTCTGAAGTTAATACAGTTTGCTTCAGTTCATCAACTACTTAATGGCATCGGCTTGTTCCCAAAAGATGAGGCACTTATTGTTCTCTTCAATAATTGGAACAATCTCTCCATTTAGGGAACCAATATACCAGTTTTGTTGATAGGAAGATGTTGTGTCTAATTCGAATAGTTGTTTGGGCTATTCAAGGATCTCCATAGTTTTGGCTTGAGCTGAAAAGGCACGCAGATCATATCAGACTCCCAGTTTTAGAAACAGGTGGTGGGAGAAATATCAAATTTCTTCTTAGATGGAGATTTATGGGAACAGGTTGGCAAAACTCCTCTGGGATACAAATTATTCTCTGTTAGGATGGTCTTCGGCATCTTTTGCCCAATGGTTCTTGATAAAGGCACTGGAACCGTGCTTGTCTGTGTCCGGAACTCCTGTCACAGGAGAAGGATGATCCACATCACGGCTTTGGCTTTGGCCGGAACTCCTGTCATCGAAGGTGGATAATCCACATCATGGTCTTGTAGTCTTGATGTCCATAACCATGGCAACCGTCAACCAACCTCAGTCTTTTAAGAACTCTTTGGTCTAAAAGAAATGACACGCGAGTGATCTCATATTGAAACAAGTGTTGCATGCATACATACATGACAATACAGTTTCAATCAGTATCCCTATGACCATGGTACTGTTATGATTACTGTATAATGATTTTGCACCCGTTTGCTTGTGGCCCTTGCTAGCCTTAAGCTAAACTATCATAAACTAACACTCTCTGTCTCTACTCTTCCCTCTTTTACAGAGGAATGACCCTCAGCTGTATGCTACAAACAAAACCTTGTCAAAAGGAAAAATAAAATTAGCATAACAACATTTTCAGAGAATCATAGAGCCTCAAACCATTTGTTGACAAGATATGTTAGAGTGTTAGTGGGGAAAATACATGCCACACAGACAGACAAAAGAGAGAACGATGTTCCACTGAAACAAAAGAAGACAATAGAACCAAATATGACAATGTCATTTGGACAATCACGGATACTCATCCATCCTATGATTGAATTAGGATCCTTGTTCTTCTTCAGCTTCTCCTTCTATGACCTGTAACTGAGATTTAGGGTGACAAGCACGCAATTAGTTTATATGAACCCACTTTTCTACAATTTCACTATTAAGAGGGATAGAAACCTTACAGGCAACTGGAGATAATTTATCAGTAATGATATATGGCCCTCTCCATGAGGGTAAGAATTTCTTTTCTCTTACCTGGTTTCTTGCAAAGTTGTACAGATAAACACAATCATTTACCTCATACTCCCTTTTGGTGGTTTTTAGGTCATAGTAAGTCTTATTACTTACCACTGCTTTCTCCAGATTTTTCTGTGCAAACGCAAATGCATGTTGTAAATGCATTGTAACTGGTCTATGTATTGGTGTGTTGTGGATGCATTAATTAGATTTTGATCAGACGTACGGTATAGCAAGTGATGGGGTAGGACCATCTTCCTACCTGTCATTAATTCAAATGGTGACATTTTTGTGGCTGCACTGGGAGTAGCCCGAATTGCCATGAGAACTAGGGGTAGTTTAAGATCCCAATCCTTACCTGACTCCTTAACAAACTTATTGAGAATGTTAACAATGGATTGATTATTAGACTTGTGCACGGGCAAAATTTTCGGTAAAATTCGAATTCGGACGAATTTTTTTTTTTCTAATTCGGATGATCTTAATTTCGGACCGGGCCTATTCAATTCGGACAAAATTCTGATCCATTCCGAATTATTCGGCCGAATTTAACATGGGTTATATTATAGCAGTGCGCCTCCGTGCACGCTGCTATCATTATTTGCAGACAGGGTATGCATTTAGAAAAAGATCCATCCCAAAAACGGACATTGTCGTACATTGAAAGTCTGTGCATGTCACCTCTACTCTAGCATGGGATGCCAGTCACAATGCAAATGTCGAACATCGAAAACCCATGCCTGTCATTCAATTTAGCATGTTCGAACATCGAAACCCCATGCCTGTCCTTCAATCTAGCATATGTTTGAACATCGAAACCTCATGCCTGCATTCAATTTAGCATATGTTCGACATCGAAAACCCATGCCTGTCACATCCTACTCAACATAAGTGGTCGACTCGAACATGGACAAACTACATGTCACATTCTATGTTAGTACATGGGTAAAGATTAAGGTTTCATTTTCTGGTACCAGCCTCCTACCCTACTGTCCCTCTTTAGTACCCAAATTCCTCTCTCTAGTTTTCCTATCCTGATTTCCCCTCATATCAGATAACTCTATGTGTATATACATTGTAGAGTTTCATACTACATCAAGAATAAACATCAATGATTGTAATGTGATAGATGTTATGTGTTAACCCTTTGAGTGCCAGAGTGGTACGCAATGCATTGAAAAGCAATGCGTTGCATACCACTCTGGCATTCAAAGGGTTAAAAAGAAAAATTGAGACATTCTGTTGTGAACAAACTGCAACACAGGAGAGAAATAAAAAAAAATGCTTGACATCTATACTGAAGAGGGGTCCACACCATTGTCTTAGTATAGCAATATCACCGTTTTCCGTGAGTGTGCAATACAGGGCTCTACGATAATTGCTGGGCATTTCCCAATGTCATAATCAGGGGATGATGGGAGTTGTATTTTAACTACTGTTAGGAAACACATAAGTGATGCACATTCATTTCCCACCTAGAAATTATTTACACACGAGGCAACTCCCCCAAGTAATACCTAGCCCCTTTGCAAGTGAAAGGACTTCCAGAAAGGCTTCAGATCTCTTAGTGACTCACCTGTTATTGCCAGTCAGCGGGACCCGGAGAGTAGGAGGGGGTGATGCTATGGCTGCACGGCACGGTGCTCTTAGTTGGTCACTTGTCGCAATGTTGAAGCCAGCACCTTCTGGGTGGAGACACCTCACAGCAATCCTGTTCAGGACACATCATGCACTGTTGTGCACTCATACTAGGGATCCCAAATGTTTAGACTCATTTCGTACAGGGGGCACCCTCCTGTATTTGTAAAACCTCTCTAGCAAATCTGGGACGGTAGACCTATTTACTCAAGTCTTGACTTTAGGTGGGCGATAAACAATATAAAATAGGCATAATGTTTCACTATCACATAATTCACGCCACTGAAGCAGCCAGCAGGCATCGCCACTGAGTGAGCATAGGGCTGCCCGGCTGCTGACAGTCACACTGATGGGATGGGACACCCTGCAACCCAGAAATGGCGGAAGAGCACAAAATAAACATGCTATGGGACGGTAAATTGTGCCCCTGTCAAAGTGCCGCCTGGGTCCATGGACCCACTGGGACCCATGTAAGGGCCGGCCCTGTATTCGAACAAATACCTAATATTTTTTTATATTTTGCACAGGAACAAATATTACTTGCTCTTGCAGTGGCAATAACTGGAACTAATGCTGGCTGCCTACCTATGCCTAGCCTAATGCTACCTGCCTGCCTACACAACAACTGTACACTCTCTAATCTCTTCTCTCTCTGAGCTCCAACAACCCAATGAGGAAATGCAGGCTGTCTGTCTGTGTGACTGTGTCATTAGTCCAACCCCCATCATGAAACGAAGAAGGCTATTCGAATACAGACAAAAGAGGGAAGTAGTGCATGAAACGGAGAATGGAATTGGACTAGAGACATGGAGGGAAAATTATGGAGGGAAAGTAATTGAGCGCGCACAGGAAGTACAAAAAAGTCCTGGTCAAAAGTAGTCAAAACTTTTGGAAATGTGTCGATTGCCGAAACTTCCGAAAGTTTCGACGAATTTCGGACCTGGGCTGTTCGGAGTCGGATCATTTTTTCCGAATGACCCTTGAGTTTCGGATTGGCCGAATGTCTCCGAATGACCCCATTTTCGACGAAATCCGAATGTCTCCGAATTAATTTGCACATGTCTATTGATTATATAGCTCCACCCCACCACTTGACACATGACGGTAAGCAATATGTAATTTACGTTTTACCCCCAATAGTTTCCAGAGTTTGCTCATCACTTCACTGGTGAAATGACTACCTCTGTCAGATTCAAACCGCTGTGGTAGGCCAAACCTGGAGAACACATGGTTAATTAACAAAGCAGCAGCAGTTTCTGCCATATTATTGTTTGCGGGTAATTCAACCCATTTGGTGAACAGACAAGTAATCTTTAACATATACTTGTTCCTCCTTGCTGTCCTAGTAACCGGTCCTGTACAATCTAATTGAATATCTGACCATGGTAATGACATCCCCCTCTTCTGTAGTGGTGCACGATGAGTAGGGCAGGATGGTTGGAATTGGGAACACACCAAACAACCTTGACAATAGGTTTGTACATCTTTAAGCTTATGAGGCCAATATGCATGGATAATCTCATACGTTATTTTATCACCGCAATGACCAGAAGTAGGTGCATCATGAGCATGTTGGAGCATTAAGCCTCTAAATGCAGTAGGTAAAACCCATTGCTGTATTCCATTTTTAGAAGTTCTGATTAACAGACAATCTTGTATATGGAACTGGGCCTTGGATCACATTAAGATCCTTAAGTCTTCCTTTCCCACCCAGTCCTCCTCAGAAATTGGGTGGTTTAGGGGGTCTTCTATGTACTTATAGAATAGACAAGACATGTGAGGAGCACCCATCGAGCATGAACAAGATAAAGCGTCTTGTTCTTAGGCATGGTAGCCTCTCAATGGTGCTACAACTGGCGTTTTTTACTCCCATGTGCCATTGCAGAGAGGAAATCTCCATATCCATATCAGACTGGTCCCGCCCACAGACAGTCCAGCTCCGAAATGTCAGGCAAATCCTCTCCGCACGAGAGAAACAGCATAACCACAGACGTACGTTTCGGCCTATATGGGCCTCGTCAGTGTGGTGCAGCTGATTCCCTCTAGGCACATGGAAGCAAGGGCCCATGCCTGGGATACCCTTATACTTAGAGAGACAAAGACATGTGAGGAGCACCCATCGAGCATGAACAAGATAAAGCATCTTGTTCTTAGGCATGGTAGCCTCTCAATGGTGCTACAACTGGCGTTTTTTACTCCCATGTGCCATTGCAGAGAGGAAATCTCCATATCCATATCAGACTGGTCCCGCCCACAGACAGTCCAGCTCCGAAATGTCAGGCAAATCCTCTCCGCACGAGAGAAACAGCATAACCACAGACGTACGTTTCAGCCTATATGGGCCTCGTCAGTGTGGTGCAGCTGATTCCCTCTAGGCACATGGAAGCAAGGGCCCATGCCTGGGATACCCTTATACTTAGAGAGACAAAGACATGTGAGGAGCACCCATCGAGCACGAACAAGATAAAGCGTCTTGTTCTTAGGCATGGTAGCCTTTCAATGGTGCTACAACTCACGTTTTTCACTCCCATGTGCCATTGCAGAGAGGAAATCTCCATATCCATATCAGACTGGTCCCGCCCACAGACAGTCCAGCTCCGAAATGTCAGGCAAATCCTCTCTGCACGAGAGAAACAGCATAACCACAGACATACGTTTCGGCCTATATGGGCCTCGTCGGTGTGGTGCAGCTGATTCCCTCTAGGCACATGGAAGCAAGGGCCCATGCCTGGGATACCCTTATACTTAGAGAGACAAAGACATGTGAGGAGCACCCATCAAGCACGAACAAGATAAAGCATCTTGTTCTTAGGCATGGTAGCCTCTCAATGGTGCTACAACTCACGTTTTTCACTCCCATGTGCCATTGCAGAGAGGAAATCTCCATATCCATATCCATATCAGACTGGTCCCGCCCACAGACAGTCCAGCTCCGAAATGTCAGGCAAATCCTCTCCGCACGAGAGAAACAGCATAACCACAGACGTACGTTTCGGCCTATATGGGCCTCGTCGGTGTGGTGCAGCTGATTCCCTCTAGGCACATGGAAGCAAGGGCCCATGCCTGGGATACCCTTATACTTAGAGAGACAAAGACATGTGAGGAGCACCCATCAAGCACGAACAAGATAAAGCATCTTGTTCTTAGGCATGGTAGCCTCTCAATGGTGCTACAACTCACGTTTTTCACTCCCATGTGCCATTGCAGAGAGGAAATCTCCATATCCATATCCATATCAGACTGGTCCCGCCCACAGACAGTCCAGCTCCGAAATGTCAGGCAAATCCTCTCCGCACGAGAGAAACAGCATAACCACAGACGTACGTTTCGGCCTATATGGGCCTCGTCGGTGTGGTGCAGCTGATTCCCTCTAGGCACATGGAAGCAAGGGCCCATGCCTGGGATACCCTTATACTTAGAGAGACAAAGACATGTGAGGAGCACCCATCGAGCACGAACAAGATAAAGCGTCTTGATCTTAGGCATGGTAGTCTCTTAATGGTGCTACAACTCACGTTTTTCACTCCCATGTGCCATTGCAGAGAGGAAATCTCCATATCCATATCAGACTGGTCCCGCCCACAGACAGTCCAGCTCCGAAATGTCAGGCAAATCCTCTCCGCACGAGAGAAACAGCATAACCACAGATGTACGTTTCGGCCTATATGGGCCTCGTCGGTGTAGTGCAGCTGATTCCCTCTAGGCACATGGAAGCAAGGGCCCATGCCTGGGATACCCTTATACTTAGAGAGACAAAGACATGTGAGGAGCACCCATCGAGCACGAACAAGATAAAGCGTCTTGTTCTTAGGCATGGTAGCCTCTCAATGGTGCTACAACTCACGTTTTTCACTCCCATGTAACATACACAGTAACATAGTAGATAAGGCTGAAAAAAGACATGCGTCCATCAAGTCCAGCCCATGCCAATAACACCCCTGTTGATCCAGAGGAAGGCAACAAAAAAGCCCTCTGGAGCAATTTCCAGTGTAGGTGTGTGTGTGTGTGAGTGTGTCAAATAGTTCCCCGGCTCAATATCCTATTTGCTTTGAAGCCATCTGTCATAACTGTCAATATTGTTCTGTGCTAGATAGGCATCCATTGCTTTTTTGAATGCAGTTACATTATCTGCAAGCACAGCATCCCGAGGCACAGAATTCCATAGCCTTACCGCCCTTACTGCCTGTGTTTTAGTCGAAAGCACCTTTCCTCAAGTCTTAATGGATGACCTCTTGTTCTTAGCTCAGCTCTTTGCATAAATAATTCATTGGATAGTTCTTTGTATTGACCTTGAATGTATTTGTAAATGGTAATCATATCACCCCTTAGATGTCTCTTTTCTAATGTAAACAAACCCATTTTGGCTAGTCTCTCTTTGTAACTCAGATCCTCCAATCCCTTTATCAGTTTTGTTGCACGTCTCTGCACCTTTTCCAGTTCAGTAATGTCTTTTTTTAGAACAGGTGCCCAAAATTGTACTCCATATTCTAGATGAGGCCTAACCAAGGATTTATACAGAGGTAGGATAATATTAGCATCCCTTGCTTCTACACCTCTTTTTATGCAGGCTAGTACTCTATTTGCTCTTGCAGCAGCTGAGTGACTCTGCACACTGCTGTGAAGACTCTTGTCTATTAGTGATGATCGAGCACCCCAATGCTCGGGTGTTCGGGTGCTCTGACCGAGCGCCCCCGGAGGCTCGAGTGCTCGGCCGAGCACCCGAGCCCCATTGAAGTCAATGGTAGGACTCGAGCATTACACCAGGCACCCCCTGCTCTGATGAGGGGAGGGTGCCTGGTCCATAGGAAAAGGGCAGAAAATGATGGAAACACCACAGAAATGGTTCAGGGACAGCATAGGGAGGATGTCTGGATGCATCTTGGACTCCAACATCGCTGCTGGGAACGATCTTTCGCCCGTAGTACGCCATTTTTACAGACTGACCGTAAAACACACAAAAAGGAAGATAAAAATGACTTTAGGCGAAAAATTGTTACCAAACAGTATTTGCTGTATATTTACTTGTATATCATCTGAAAATTCTGCAAAAAATTTCATTGATTTTTCAGAACTGGGGCCATGATTAAGAGGGAAACGTGCGCAGAGGCAAATTCTGCAAAAAATTTCCTCGATTTTTCGGAACTGGGGCCATGATTAAGAGGGAAACGTGCGCAGAGGCAAATTCTGCAAAAAATTTCCTCGATTTTTCGGAACTGGGGCCATGATTAAGAGGGAAACGTGCGCAGAGGCAAATTCTGCAAAAAATTTCCTCGATTTTTCTGAACTGGGGCCATGATTAAGAGGGAAACGTGCGCTGAGCCGACCATCTAAAACATTATGGGTGAGGGTCTGCTGCGGAGCTGACCATCCTAAACATTATATGCGAAGGCCCGCTAGTGAGCTGACGCTATAAAACATTATATGAGAGGGCCCGCTAGAGAGCTGACCCAATAAAACATTATATGAGAAGGCCCGCTGGTGAGCTGACCTATACAAAAATTGTCAAACAGTGCCCGCTGGTGAGCTGGCCCTATATATAAAATTATATCACAGGGCCCGCTGGTGAGCTGGCCCTATATAAAAATTATATCCCAGGGTATATGGAAGAGAGTCAACCATATACCCATTTTTTGGGTGGAAGGGGTGAATGGGAATACAGAGTATTCCCATCATTGTAAATAACATATATAAAGTGACTTTATGTTCCCCCGGGGCTTTCCTCCAGTGGAGTGGAGAAGTCAGGGGAAATCCAGGCCTTGTTCATTTTTATAAGTGTCAACCTATCAGCATTTTCGGTGGAAAGGCGGATACGCTTATCTGTTATGATGCCACCAGCAGCACTAAATACCCGCTCAGACAGAACGCTGGCGGCAGGGCAGGCCAGCACCTCCAAGGCGTAGAGTGCCAGTTCATACCACGTGTCCAGCTTGGACACCCAGTAGTTGTAAGGCACAGAGGGATCATTGAGGACGCTGACACGGTCTGCTACGTACTCCTTCACCATCTTCCAAAACTTTTCCCTCCTTGTGACACTAGGCTGCGCATCAGGGTGAGGGTGCTGGCGGTGTGTCATGAAGGTGTCCCACGCCTTGGAGAGTGTTGCCCTGCCTTTGTCGGAACTGCTGTGTGCTCCCCTTTTCTCCCCTTCTCGGTTGGCCAAGGTAGCACGTACTCTGCCGCCAGCGTTGTCAGATGGAAAATTTTGGAGCAATTTTTCAACAAGAACCTTCTGGTATTGCTTGTCCTCTTCACCGGAGGAATGAGAGATGAGAAATTCTTTTTGTAGCGGGGGTCCAGAAGGGTGAACACCCAGTAATCCGTGTTGTCTAAAATGCGTATAACGCGTGGGTCACGGGAAAGGCAGCCTAACATAAAGTCAGCCATGTGTGCCAGAGTACCAACAGGCAAGATTTCGCTGTCCTCAACAGGAGGATGACTCTCAATCTCCTCATCCTCTTCCTCCTCTTCTGCCCACCCACGCTGAAGAGATGGAACTAAAGTTCCATGGCTACCCTCTGTAGCGGAGGCAACCGTGTCTTCCTCCTCCTCCTCCTCCGCCTCCTCCAATTGACGCTGAGAAGACGAAGTGAGGGTGCTCTGGCTATCACCTTGTGTAAGCTCTTCCTCCCGCATTTCCACCTCTTCCACATGCAAAGCGTCGGTTTTAATTGTGAGCAGCGAGCGTTTCAGTAGACACAGAAGTGGGATGGTTACACTGATAATAGCGTTATCGCCGCTCACCATCTGTGTCGATTCCTCAAAATTGCGTAAAACCTCACAGAGGTCTGACATCCATTCCCGCTCCTCACTTCTGATTACAGGAAGTTGAACGGAGAGGCGACGACCGTGTAACAGCTGGTACTCCACTACTGCCCTCTGCTGCTCACAAAGCCGGGCCAACATGTGGAAGGTGGAGTTCCAGCGCGTGCTCACGTCACACAGCAGCCGGTGAGCTGCAGCTTCAACAGGCCGGCTGAAGCTGTTGATGACTTACGGAAATGTGCACACACGCGGCGCACCTTGGTCAAGAGATCATGCAAATTGGGGTAGGTTTTTAGAAATCGCTGAACCACTAAATTAAATACATGCGCTAGGCATGGTACGTGTGTGAGCTTGCCGAGCTCCAAAGCCGCCACCAAGTTACGCCCATTATCACACACAACCATGCCTGGTTGCAGGTTGAGTGGCGAGAGCCACTGCTCGGTCTGGTGACTAATCCCCTGCAACAGCTCTGAGGCCGTGTGATGTTTGTCCCCAAGGCAGATCAGCTTCAGCACGGCCTGTTGACGCTTCCCCACTGCAGTGCTACACTGCTTCCAGCTACCGGCTGATGGATGAGTGGCGCTGCACGCAGAGAATTCGGAGGTGGAAACGGAGGAGGAGGAGCCAATAACGTAGGTGCTGGCGGAAACCGTGATGGAGGTACGACCCGCAATCCTCGGCGTGGGTAGCACCTGTGCCATCCCAGGGTCCGAGTCGCTCCCAGCCTCCACGACATTCACCCAGTGTGCCGTCAGGGAAATGTAGCGTCCCTGGCCACAAGCACTTGTCCATGTGTCAGTCGTTAAGTGGACCTTCCCAGTAACTGCGTTGGTCAGGGCACGGGTGATGTTATGGGACACATGGTGGTGTAAGGCGGGGACGGCACACCGGGAAAAGTAGTGGCGGCTGGGGACTGCGTACCGAGGGACAGCTGCTGCCATCAGGCTGCGGAAGGACTCAGTCTCCACAAGCCTAAATGGCAGCATTTCGATGGCCAGTAATTTGGAAAGGTGTGAGGTTAGTGCTATGGCCTGTGGGTGGGTGGCTGGGTATTTTCGCTTGCGCTCAAATGCCTGGGGTAACGACATTTGGACGCTGCGCTGGGACAGGGAAGTGGATGTGGTCGCTGATGGTGCTTCAGATGGTACAGGTGCAGGGCGGGAGGTATGCGGGCCTGCGCCTTCGACAGGCGATTGGCCGGCACCGGAAACAGGGGAAGAGGAGGCAGTGGTGTGGCCTGCAGACACAGATTGGCGATCCGGGCGTTCCTCCCACTTATTACGGTGCTTGGATGCCATGTGTCGGATCATGCTGGTGGTGGTGAGGTTTCTAGTGTTCATGCCTCGGCTCATTCTGGTGTGGCACAGGTTGCAAACTACAATTTTTTTTTCGTCCGCACTTTCCTTAAAAAAACGCCATACCGCGGAACACCTAGCCCTTGGCAAGGGAGATTTACGCAAGGGGGTGCTCCGTGGAACATTTGTGGGCCGGTTTGGTGCGGTCCGCCTTCTTTCTGTAGCCACACCACTGCCTCTTCCAGCCTGTTGCGGTGCTGCAGATGGCTCACCCTCAGGACTGCTGTCATCGCTCGGCTCTCCACCTTCCCAGGTGGGGTCAGTCACCTCATCGTCCACCAAGTCCTCCTCCACTTCCTCACTCTGATCATCCTCCTCATTTCTTGATACCACCACATACTCAGTGATTGACAACTGTATATCATCCTCCTCATCAAGGTCTTGAGACAGTAAAACTGGTTGATTTGATGGCAACTGTGTCTCATCATCATCATCATCCACTTCCTTTGACCTTAAATGCCGTTCACCTCTGTCATCTTCTTGTGATTGGGTACCCTCTAGAGGTTGTGAATCAGGGCACAAGATTTCATGTTCCTCTGCAAGCGTGCTTGGAGAGAGGTTCAAATGAAGGATTGGTGATGAGACGAGCTCCTCACTATATCCCAGTGTGGGATCACTTCTTTGACCAGACCCTCTATGGTGGGAGGAAGGATGATCAGGGTGAGGATTATGTTGACCAGACTCTTGGCTACTGAGAGTGGACTTGGTGGAAGACAGGGTGGTGCTTAACCGACTGGAAGCAGTATCAGCTGAAATCCAACCGACCACCTGTTCGCAGTGGTCTGACCTCGAGAGTGATGTCCTGCGACGCCCTGTAAACTGAGACATGAAGCTAGGTATGGTGGATGTCTTTCTTTCTTGTGCTCTGGCACCAGGCACAGTTTCTCCGCGTCCTGACCCGCGCCCTGAACTATCAGGATCACGTCCACTTCCCCGTCCCTTTTTACCCGCCTTCTTCATATTACACGGAATATGTGCTGCAAATCTGCAACTTTGCACACTAAACAGAATATGCTGCTTATCTGCGGCTAGGCACAGTGAATGGAATAAGTGACTTTTATTTTTTACACTTTGTACACTAAACAGAATGTGCTGATAATCTGCAACTTTGCACACTAAACAGAATATGCTGCTTATCTGCGGCTAGGCACAGTGAATGGAATAAGTGACTTTTATTTTTTACACTTTGCACACTAAACAGAATGTGCTGATAATCTGCAACTTTGCACACTAAACAGAATATGCTGCTTATCTGCGGCTAGGCACAGTGAATGGAATATGTGACTTTTATTTTTTACACTTTGCACACTAAACAGAATGTGCTGATAATCTGCAACGTTGCACACTAAACAGAATATGCTGCTTATCTGCGGCTAGGCACAGTGAATGGAATAAGTGACTTTTATTTTTTACACTTTGCACACTAAACAGAATGTGCTGATAATCTGCAACTTTGCACACTAAACAGAATATGCTGCTTATCTGCGGCTAGGCTCAGTGAATGGATTATGTGACTTTTATTTTTTACACTTTGCACACTAAACAGAATGTGCTGCAAATCTGCAACTTTCCACACTAAACAGAATATGCTGATTATCTGCGGCTAGGCACAGTGAATGGAATATGTGACTTTTATTTTTTACACTTTGCACACTAAACAGAATGTTCTGCTAATCTGCAACTTTGCACACTAAACAGAATGTGCTGCTTATCTGCGGCTAGGATCAGTGAACGGAATAAGTGACTTTTATTTTTTACACTTTGCACACTAAACAGAATGTGCTGATAATCTGCAACTTTGCACACTGAACAGAATGTGCTGCTAATCTGCAACTTTGCACACTAAACAGAATATGCTGCTTATCTGCGGCTAGGCACAGTGAATGGAATAAGTGACTTTTATTTTTTACACTTTGCACACTAAACAGAATGTGCTGATAATCTGCAACTTTGCACACTAAACAGAATATGCTGATTATCTGCGGCTAGGCACAGTGAATGGAATATGTGACTTTTATTTTTTACACTTTGCACACTAAACAGAATGTTCTGCTAATCTGCAACTTTGCACACTAAACAGAATGTGCTGCTTATCTGCGGCTAGGATCAGTGAACGGAATAAGTGACTTTTATTTTTTACAGTTTGCACACTAAACAGAATGTGCTGATAATCTGCAACTTTGCACACTAAAAAGAATGTGCTGCTAATCTGCAATTTTGCACACTGAACAGAATGTGCTGCTAATCTGCAACTTTGCACACTAAAAAGAATGTGCTGCTAATCTGCAACTTTGCACACTGAACAGAATGTGCTGCTAATCTGCAACTTTGCACACTGAACAGAATGTGCTGCTAATCTGCAACTTTGCACACTAAACTGAATGTGCTGATAATCTGCAACTTTGCACACTAAAAAGAATGTGCTGCTAATCTCCAACTTTGCACACTAAACAGAATGTGCTGCTAATCTGAAACTTTGCACACTAAACAGAATATGCTGATTATCTGCGGCTAGGCACAGTGAATGGAATATGTGACTTTTATTTTTTACACTTTGCACACTAAACAGAATGTTCTGCTAATCTGCAACTTTGCACACTAAACAGAATGTGCTGCTTATCTGCGGCTAGGATCAGTGAACGGAATAAGTGACTTTTATTTTTTACACTTTGCACACTAAACAGAATGTGCTGATAATCTGCAACTTTGCACACTGAACAGAATGTGCTGCTAATCTGCAACTTTGCACACTGAACAGAATGTGCTGCTAATCTGCAACTTTGCACACTAAACTGAATGTGCTGATAATCTGCAACTTTGCACACTAAAAAGAATGTGCTGCTAATCTCCAACTTTGCACACTAAACAGAATGTGCTGCTAATCTGAAACTTTGCACACTAAACAGAATATGCTGATTATCTGCGGCTAGGCACAGTGAATGGAATATGTGACTTTTATTTTTTACACTTTGCACACTAAACAGAATGTTCTGCTAATCTGCAACTTTGCACACTAAACAGAATATGCTGCTTATCTGCGGCTAGGCACAGTGAATGGAATAAGTGACTTTTATTTTTTACACTTTGCACACTAAACAGAATGTGCTGATAATCTGCAACTTTGCACACTAAACAGAATATGCTGATTATCTGCGGCTAGGCACAGTGAATGGAATATGTGACTTTTATTTTTTACACTTTGCACACTAAACAGAATGTTCTGCTAATCTGCAACTTTGCACACTAAACAGAATGTGCTGCTTATCTGCGGCTAGGATCAGTGAACGGAATAAGTGACTTTTATTTTTTACAGTTTGCACACTAAACAGAATGTGCTGATAATCTGCAACTTTGCACACTAAAAAGAATGTGCTGCTAATCTGCAATTTTGCACACTGAACAGAATGTGCTGCTAATCTGCAACTTTGCACACTGAACAGAATGTGCTGCTAATCTGCAACTTTGCACACTAAACTGAATGTGCTGATAATCTGCAACTTTGCACACTAAAAAGAATGTGCTGCTAATCTCCAACTTTGCACACTAAACAGAATGTGCTGCTAATCTGAAACTTTGCACACTAAACAGAATGTGCTGCTAATCTGCGGCTAGGCACAGTGAACGGAATATGTGACGTTTTTTTTTAAACTCTGCCCCCCAAAACAAAATATATCTGCTGCTCCCACACACAGTAGTCCTAAAAAGGACTTTTGGGTCTTTTTTTGGTTCAAACGTGCTTTTTTTCTGCCTACACTGACTTTCCCTTCCTATCCTCATCTCTCCCTGGCTAAGACTGAGCCAAACTCGCTGGTCAGGTGCTATACAGCACCCGATCACGGGTTCTGGCCAGCCAATCAGTGTAATGCCAGCAGCCAACATGGCTGCTGGCATTACACTGATGTCAGAGCCTCCCCGCACGTTTATTGGCTGTGCAGCAGCCGCGAAACGTGCGGGGAGGAGACCCGAACATGGCGGGCGAGCACATGCGGTACTCGTACGAGTACCGCCATGTGCCGAGCAGAGCGATGCTCGAGCCGAACCGTGCTTCGGCCGAACATGCTCGCTCATCACTATTGTCTATCAGTACACCTAAATCTTTCTCTAATGAGGATTTCCCAAGTTGTTTCCCATTTAGAGTATATGTAGCAAGTTTGTTTCTACAACCCAAATGCATAACCTTACATTTATCTACATTAAATGACATCTGCCACTTTTCTGCCCATTCACTTAGTTTATCTAAATCCTTCTGTAGGGAAAAAACATTGAGCTCTGTATGTATTTCCTTACATAGCTTAGTGTCATCAGCAAAGATTGAGATGCTACTTTCAATTCCCACTTCCAGATCATTAATAAACAAATTAAAAAGCATTGGGCCCAGGACTGAACCCTGCGGCACCCCACTTATAACCCTAGACCAATTTGAAAAAGTTCCATTTACAACAACTCTCTGCCATTTATCATTTAACTAGTTCTCAATCCATGTACAGATACCACCACCCAAACCGAAGCCTTTTAATTTATGCAGTAACCTGTTGTGAGGCACTGTGTCAAAGGCTTTTGCAAAATCCAAGTATACTACATCAACAGCAATTCCCCTGTCCAAATTAATACTCACTCTTTCATAAAATGCAAGTAAATTAGTCTGACATGATCTGTTCTTCATGAAACCATGCTGATTCCTACTAATGATATTGTTTGTCTTCACATAGTTCTGAATACTATCAGTTAATAACCCTTCTAGTATCTTACCCACTATGGAAGTCAAGCTCACAGGTCTATAATTTCCTGGTTTGGATCTTGCTCCCTTTTTAAACAATGGAACTACATCAGCTTTCCTCCAATCACAGGGCACTATGCCTGATGAAAGCGAATCAATAAATATTAAGTATAATGGTTTTGCTATTACTGAACTAAGTTCCTTAAGTACCCTTGGGTGTATACCGTCCGTTCCAGGCACTTTATTCACTATAACCCTTTCCAGTCTCTTTTGGACCTTGTCCTCAGTAAGCCATGTAGATGTTGGAGGAAATTCCATGGTTTAGTCTGTTTGCCCATAGCTTGTCATTTCTGCTTCCTTTGTATATACTGAAGCAAAGAACATATTTAGGGTCTCAGCCATAGCTTTATCCTCACTAATCAATTCACCTGTTTCAGTCCTAAGAGGACCAATATCAACCTTAACTTTTTTGTTGTTAACCCCTTAGCGACCCTTGACGTACCAGGACCGTCAAGGGTAAATGTGACCGAACGACACTTGACGGTCCTGGTACGTCAAGGGTTAAACTCTTCCATCGCGGCCGCACGGAGCGATGGAAGAGTTCAAGCCGCTTGTTACTAAGTGTCCCGGTATCGGGACACTTAGTAACAAGCGGCTGAAACATTGTTGCAACATGCGATTCGCTTCAAAAGCGAATCACATGTTGCAAAACCTGAATGACAGGGACAGTATTTACAAATCTCTATTTACAGATCTCTCTGCCTCCCTCCACCTTGCATACTGCTAAGGTGGAGAGAGACAGAGGGAGATGGTGTTCCAGTGTGCCTGTAAAAAAACAGTAAAAAAAAAAGTTTAAATAAAGAAAATTAACCCTTTGATCACTGTTCTGCAGTGATCAATAAGTGCCCCCCCATCTGATCTCTCTTGGAGTGATAAATTTGCTGCAGATCAGTGTTTTCTGATCTGTGGGACACCCCCCATCCCCCTTGAATTTTTTTAGATTTTTTAAAAAATTTTTAACATTTTTTTTTAATTTTTTTTAAATTTTTTTTTTTTTTTTTTTTTATAATAAATATAGTTTAGGTGTTTTGGTAGGTAGTTGGGTAGGTTTAGTGTAGACGTGTGTTAGGGAAAGTTTTAGGGATAGATTTAGGTTTAGGAGAAAAAAAAAAAAAAAACAAACCCCCCCCCAAAAAAAAAAAAAAAATATAATAAGCGCAGTTTAGATAGGTAGTTCAATTGGGTTAGGTAGGTTCAGGATATACGTAGGTTAGGGTAAGTTTTAGGGTTAGGTTTAGGTTTAGGGATAGCGTAAGAAAAATAAAAAACCCAAAAAACCCCAAACCCCCCCCCAAAAAAAAAAAAAATATATATAATAAGTGCAGTTTAGATAGGTAGTTCACTTGGGTTAGGTAGGTTCAGGATATACGTAGGTTAGGGTAAGTTTTAGGGTTAGATTTAGGTTTAGGGATAGCGTAAGAAAAATAAAAACCCAAAAAACCCCAAAAACCCCAAACCCCCCCCCAAAAAAAAAAAAAATAAATAAAAAAATATATATATAATAAGTGCAGTTTAGATAGGTAGTTCATTTGGGTTAGGTAGGTTCAGGATATACGTCAAGAAAAGACGCACTGCCCCAAAAGCTGCTCTGGCAACTACCCCAGCACCTGCCAAAAGAACTGTAAATAACATATATAAAGTGACTTTATGTTCCCCCGGGGCTTTCCTCCAGTGGAGTGGAGAAGTCAGGGGAAATCCAGGCCTTGTTCATTTTTATAAGTGTCAACCTATCAGCATTTTCGGTGGAAAGGCGGATACGCTTATCTGTTATGATGCCACCAGCAGCACTAAATACCCGCTCAGACAGAACGCTGGCGGCAGGGCAGGCCAGCACCTCCAAGGCTTAGAGTGCCAATTCATACCACGTGTCCAGCTTGGACACCCAGTAGTTGTAAGGCACAGAGGGATCATTGAGGACGCTGACACGGTCTGCTACGTACTCCTTCACCATCTTCCAAAACTTTTCCCTCCTTGTGACACTAGGCTGCGCATCAGGGTGAGGGTGCTGGCGGTGTGTCATGAAGGTGTCCCACGCCTTGGAGAGTGTTGCCCTGCCTTTCTCGGAACTGCTGTGTGCTCCCCTTTTCTCCCCTTCTCGGTTGGCCAAGGTAGCACGTACTCTGCCGCCAGCGTTGTCAGATGGAAAATTTTGGAGCAATTTTTCAACAAGAACCTTCTGGTATTGCACCATTTTGCTTGTCCTCTCCACCGGAGGAATGAGAGATGAGAAATTCTCTTTGTAGCGGGGGTCCAGAAGGGTGAACACCCAGTAATCCGTGTTGTCTAAAATGCGTGTAACGCGTGGGTCACGGGAAAGGCAGCCTAACATAAAGTCAGCCATGTGTGCCAGAGTACCAACAGGCAAGATTTCGCTGTCCTCAACAGGAGGATGACTCTCAATCTCCTCATCCTCTTCCTCCTCTTCTGCCCACCCACGCTGAAGAGATGGAACTAAAGTTCCATGGCTACCCTCTGTAGCGGAGGCAACCGTGTCTTCCTCCTCCTCCGCCTCCTCCAATTGTCGCTGAGAAGACGAAGTGAGGGTGCTCTGGCTATCACCTTGTGTAAGCTCTTCCTCCCGCATTTCCACCTCTTCCACATGCAAAGCGTCGGTTTTAATTGTGAGCAGCGAGCGTTTCAGTAGACACAGAAGTGGGATGGTTACACTGATAATAGCGTTATCGCCGCTCACCATCTGTGTCGATTCCTCAAAATTGCGTAAAACCTCACAGAGGTCTGACATCCATTCCCACTCCTCACTTCTGATTACAGGAAGTTGAACGGAGAGGCGACGACCGTGTAACAGCTGGTACTCCACTACTGCCCTCTGCTGCTCACAAAGCCGGGCCAACATGTGGAAGGTGGAGTTCCAGCGCGTGCTCACGTCACACAGCAGCCGGTGAGCTGGCAATTGTAAGCGCTGCTGCAGCTTCAACAGGCCGGCTGAAGCTGTTGATGACTTACGGAAATGTGCACACACGCGGCGCACCTTGGTCAAGAGATCATGCAAATTGGGGTAGGTTTTTAGAAATCGCTGAACCACTAAATTAAATACATGCGCTAGGCATGGTACGTGTGTGAGCTTGCCGAGCTCCAAAGCCGCCACCAAGTTACGCCCATTATCACACACAACCATGCCTGGTTGCAGGTTGAGTGGCGAGAGCCACTGCTCGGTCTGGTGACTAATCCCCTGCAACAGCTCTGAGGCCGTGTGCTGTTTGTCCCCAAGGCAGATCAGCTTCAGCACGGCCTGTTGACGCTTCCCCACTGCAGTGCTACACTGCTTCCAGCTACTAGCTGATGGGGGAGTGGCGCTGCGTGTAGAGAATTCGGAGGTGGAAACGGAGGAGGAGGAGCCAATAACGTAGGTGCTGGCGGAAACCCTGATGGAGGTAGGGCCTGCAATCCTCGGCGTGGGTAGCACCTGTGCCATCCCAGGGTCCGAGTCGCTCCCAGCCTCCACGACATTCACCCAGTGTGCCGTCAGGGAAATGTAGCGTCCCTGGCCACAAGCACTTGTCCATGTGTCAGTCGTTAAGTGGACCTTCCCAGTAACTGCGTTGGTCAGGGCACGGGTGATGTTATGGGACACATGGTGGTGTAAGGCGGGGACGGCACACCGGGAAAAGTAGTGGCGGCTGGGGACTGCGTACCGAGGGACAGCTGCTGCCATCAGGCTGCGGAAGGACTCAGTCTCCACAAGCCTAAATGGCAGCATTTCGATGGCCAGTAATTTGGAAAGGTGTGAGGTTAGTGCTATGGCCTGTGGGTGGGTGGCTGGGTATTTTCGCTTGCGCTCAAATGCCTGGGGTAACGACATTTGGACGCTGCGCTGGGACAGGGAAGTGGATGTGGTCGCTGATGGTGCTTCAGATGGTACAGGTGCAGGGCGGGAGGTATGCGGGCCTGCTCCTTCGACAGGCGATTGGCCGGCACCGAAAACAGGGGAAGAGGAGGCAGTGGTGTGGCCTGCAGACACAGATTGGCGATCCGGGCGTTCCTCCCACTTATTACGGTGCTTGGATGCCATGTGTCGGATCATGCTGGTGGTGGTGAGGTTTCTAGTGTTCATGCCTCGGCTCATTCTGGTGTGGCACAGGTTGCAAACTACAATTCTTTTGTCGTCCGCACTTTCCTTAACAAAACGCCATACCGCGGAACACCTACCCCTTGGCAAGGGAGATTTACGCAAGGGGGTGCTCCGTTGAACATTTGCGGGCCGGTTTGGTGCGGTCCGCCTTCTTTCTGTAGCCACACCACTGCCTCTTCCAGCCTGTTGCAGTGCTGCAGATGGCTCACCCTCAGGACTGCTGTCATCGCTCGGCTCTCCACCTTCCCAGGTGGGGTCAGTCACCTCATCGTCCACCAAGTCCTCCTCCACTTCCTCACTCTGATCATCCTCCTCATTTCTTGATCCCACCACATACTCAGTCATTGACAACTGTATATCATCCTCCTCATCAAGGTCTTGAGACAGTAAAAGTGGTTGATTTGATGGCAACTGTGTCTCATCATCATCATCATCCACTTCCTTTGACCTTAAATGCCGTTCACCTCTGTCATCTTCTTGTGATTGGGTACCCTCTAGAGGTTGTGAATCAGGGCACAAGATTTCATGTTCCTCTGCAAGCGTGCTTGGAGAGAGGTTCAAATGAAGGATTGGTGATGAGACGAGCTCCTCACTATATCCCAGTGTGGGATCACTTCTTTGACCAGACCCTCTATGGTGGGAGGAAGGATGATCAGGGTGAGGATTATGTTGACCAGACTCTTGGCTACTGAGAGTGGACTTGGTGGAAGACAGGGTGGTGCTTAACCGACTGGAAGCAGTATCAGCTGAAATCCAACCGACCACCTGTTCGCAGTGGTCTGACCTCGAGAGTGATGTCCTGCGACGCCCTGTAAACTGAGACATGAAGCTAGGTATGGTGGATGTCTTTCTGTCTTGTGCTCTGGCACCAGGCACAGTTTCTACGCGTCCTGACCCGCGCCCTGAACTATCAGGATCACGTCCACTTCCCCGTCCCTTTTTACCCGCCTTCTTCATATTACACGGAATATGTGCTGCAAATCTGCAACTTTGCACACTAAACAGAATGTGCTGCTTATTTGCGGCTAGACACAGTGAACAGAATATGTGACTTTTATATTTTACACTTTGCACACTAAACAGAATGTTCTGCTAATCTGCAACTTTGCACACTAAACAGAATGTGCTGCTTATCTGCGGCTCGGCACAGTGAATGGAATATGTGACTTTGATATTTTACACTTTGCACACTAAACAGAATGTTCTCCTAATCTGCAACTTTGCACACTAAACAGAATGTGCTGCTTATCTGCGGCTAGACACAGTGAATGGAATATGTGACTTTTATATTTTACACTTTGCACACTAAACAGAATGTTCTGCTAATCTGCAACTTTGCACACTAAACAGAATGTTCTGCTAATCTGCAACTTTGCACACTAAACAGAATGTGCTGCTTATCTGCGGCTCGGCACAGTGAATGGAATATGTGACTTTGATATTTTACACTTTGCACACTAAACAGAATGTTCTCCTAATCTGCAACTTTGCACACTAAACAGAATGTGCTGCTTATCTGCGGCTAGACACAGTGAATGGAATATGTGACTTTTATATTTTACACTTTGCACACTAAACAGAATGTTCTGCTAATCTGCAACTTTGCACACTAAACAGAATGTGCTGCTTATCTGCGGCTTGGCACAGTGAATGGAATATGTGACTTTGATATTTTACACTTTGCACACTAAACAGAATGTTCTGCTAATCTGCAACTTTGCACACTAAACAGAATGTTCTGCTAATCTGCAACTTTGCACACTAAACAGAATGTGCTGCTTATCTGCGGCTAGGCACAGTGAACGGAATAAGTGACTTTTATTTTTTACACTTTGCACGCTAAACAGAATGTGCTGCTAATCTGCAACTTTGCACACTAAACAGAATGTGCTGCTTATCTGCGGCTAGACACAGTGAATGGAATATGTGACTTTTATATTTTACACTTTGCACACTAAACAGAATGTTCTGCTAATCTGCAACTTTGCACACTAAACAGAATGTGCTGCTTATCTGCGGCTCGGCACAGTGAATGGAATATGTGACTTTGATATTTTACACTTTGCACACTAAACAGAATGTTCTCCTAATCTGCAACTTTGCACACTAAACAGAATGTGCTGCTTATCTGCGGCTAGACACAGTGAATGGAATATGTGACTTTTATATTTTACACTTTGCACACTAAACAGAATGTTCTGCTAATCTGCAACTTTGCACACTAAACAGAATGTTCTGCTAATCTGCAACTTTGCACACTAAACAGAATGTGCTGCTTATCTGCGGCTCGGCACAGTGAATGGAATATGTGACTTTGATATTTTACACTTTGCACACTAAACAGAATGTTCTCCTAATCTGCAACTTTGCACACTAAACAGAATGTGCTGCTAATCTGCAACTTTGCACACTAAAATGAATGTGCTGCTAATCTCCAACTTTGCACACTAAACAGAATGTTCTCCTAATCTGAAACTTTGCACAATAAACAGAATGTGCTGCTAATCTGCGGCTAGGCACAGTGAACGGAATATGTGACGTTTTTTTTTTAAACTCTGCCCCCCAAAACAAAATATATCTGCTGCCCCCACACACAGTAGTCCTAAAAAGGACTTTTGGGTCTTTTTTTTTTTCAAACTCGCTTTTCTTCTCCCTACACTGACTTTCCCTTCCTATCCTCATCTCTCCCTGGCTAAGACTGAGCCGAACTCGCTGGTCAGGTGCTATACAGCACCCGATCACGGGTTCTGGCCAGCCAATCAGTGTAATGCCAGCAGCTAACATGGCTGCTGGCATTACACTGATGTCAGAGCCTCCCCGCACGTTTATTGGCTGTGCAGCAGCCGCGAAACGTGCGGGGAGGAGACCCGAACATGGCGGGCGAGCACATGCGGTACTCGTACGAGTACCGCCATGTGCCGAGCAGAGCGATGCTCGAGCCGAACCGAGCTTCGGCCGAGCATGCTCGCTCATCACTACTTATAGGGGAAAAGCAATTGTTCCTCAATGTAATCGTCTCCACTGTTAGCAGTCTCTGTGGGAGGTGCTGAACAATCATGGAGCTTGGTGAGTCCTAGAGCTACAGGATTCTTCCTGTTTTGCTTATACCTAATCTCTAATGGCCATCCTTGTAGGGATAAAGTCCAAGCGGTGATCCTACTATTGGAGAGGTGTCCTCCCTTTATCTGGTCACTTTGCAAATACTGCAAAGGTTGATGAGCGGTTTCAATAATGATCTTCTCATCCTGAATAAAACTCTGAAAGTTCTGTAATGTCCAAACAGTAGCCAATAAAGCTTTCTCACAGTCATTGAATTTAATTTCCACAGAAGACAGGGATTTACTAGCATATGTGATAACCTCTTTCAGGTTATCCTGCTTTTGATACAAAACGCTGAGACTAAGATTAGTGAATCCTGTCTCAAGAAAAAATGGCTTACCTCCTTCTGGATAAGCCAGACAACGAGCCTGGGTGAGTTTACTCTTCAGCTCACATACGGCATGTTCCTGAGCTTCACCCCAGATCTACGGTTGATCTTTCTACAATAATAACAACAATGGTTTAGTTATTTCTGAATAATTATCTTCTGGGAATAATTCATCATGCCTAGGAAGGATCTCAATTCATGGAGATTAGTTGGTGTTCTGGATTTAACTATCGCTTCCACCTTCATTCTTTGTGGGTTTAACCCTTCAGTGGTCACCTCATGACCAAGAAAGTTAACTTTGGTGCGGCACATCTGTGCCTTTTTGAGCGACAGTTTAACACCAGCTTCTATTAGCTGATTAAATACATATTTAATCTCTGTAATATGCTTTTGGAAGGTAGTACTTTTAATCAGGACATCATCCACATAGCAGAGAGTCCCCCTAGCCATAGCATCAGGCATAGCCTTGTGCATAAAAACGGCAAATTCATGACCTGAGTTGATATTCTAACCCAGGTGTATTGTACTCCTCCAAAGGTGAAAGCTAGCTTATATTGGTCGTCCTTACTGACTTTAATGGTCCAGTACCCTTGGGCACAGTCAATTGCTGTAAAGAATTTGGACCCCTGCATCTGAGCCAAACATTGATCTATATACGACACTGGCCAGCTGGACATATATACATGTTTGTTCAGTTGCCTTAAGTCAGCACACAAACACCATTGACCATTGGGTTTAAGGATTATATGAGCTGTGCACTGGCCGTATAATACCTCTCTCTTTGAGGTTCCTTATGATCTCTGCCAATGAGTCATAGGACGCAAGTGGAAGACGGTACTGTTTGACATATACAAGAGGTAACTTAGGGTCAGTTTGTATGCGGGCGACCTGTATGTTTGTTAAACCACCATCATAAGAATCCTTGGCAAACAGCTCTTGGAATTCCATAAGGATTTCCCTTAGCTGTTGGTGTTCAGAGTCGTTCGAGCACGCATCAGCTAGAGAAAATTGCTCTTCTACTAGCTCATTAAAACCTGGAAATGCTTCAGGTCTACCTAACTCATAGGTTTCCTCAAGCTGTGTAGATAAATCATGAGCATGTACCTGTATCAGGGCTATATGGATACACAGACTGAATGGAAAACAGTCCCTCTGGGAGGGAGTAAAACAGTTGCTCAACTAGTTGCTCCTCAGACAGATAATTATCAGATAGGAGGCCTATTACTTGGTTATGAATCCCAAATGTATAGTATTCTGAATCCAGAGCATAACTGTCACGGAGTCAAGAACGAGAATTGGACCAGAACTTAAACGGTAACACAATCTTTATTAAGGAGTAAAGACAGGACAATGTAAACAGCACAATGCAGGCAAGGAGAGGACTTCAGGAAGGATCAGCTGTCGTAAAGGTACAGACGGGTTCCAACGAGAAAACAGAGGAAATCGACTCAGGTCCGCACCTGAGGACACTACAGGTCCGCACCTGTACAGACAACGTACCCAAAAGACCAACTGCGCTACAGGAGGATACTACAGGTTTGCACCTGTACCGACAACGTAACAAAGAGACCTACTGCACCACAGGTCCGCACCTGGAAGCCACAGAGGTACCGAGATGAAAGGAAGTCCGCCAAGCCACCAAGGGCAACCCCTAGGTTATCCACTGGAGTGTTGGTATGCTGGGTGCGCAGTGAACAATCCCGGGCCACCCCAAGGTGATGGTCAGACAAGCTGGAGATAATAAGTAATGCTTAGTCAGCCAGAGCCGCAGGTTTGCAACAGATTGGATGTCAGACAGGCCAAGGGTCATACACGGAGCGGGTAGTCAGACAGAGCCACAGGTCAACACCAGAACGGATAGTCAGACAAGCCAGATGTCATACACAGAATGGTTAGTTAGCCAGAGCCACAGGTTTGCAGCAGATTGGATGTCAGACAGGCCAGGGGTCATACACGGAGCGCGTAGTCAGACAGAGCCACAGGTCAACACCAGAAGGGATAGTCAGACAAACCAGATCAAACACAGAGCAACAGAAGCACAACTGCACTGGAACACCATGAACGGGCAACTGAAGTGGTGTCCAGGCAGTTGAGAAACAATTTGCTCCACACCTAGAGGTGCCTTTAAGAATCGGGCCGCGACTTCATCAGGGAAACCCTGTGATGCGCGCTCGAATGCAGATGTGGCTGGAGCCGCCAGAGGGAGCAGCAGAGGAACGAGTGCCTGCAAGAACGCCAGAGCACCCAGTGTCGCCGCGAGGAAACAGAAGCCGGCTGCCTACGGAGATGGCGGTCGGCAAAAGGGTAAGTGCGCTTACAGTACCTCTCCCTCAATGCCACCTACCCTGCGGGAGCGGTCGAGGTTTCAGAAGAAAACAAGCGTGAAATCTCCGTATGAGAGCAGGGGCATGCGTATCATTGGATGAGACACAAGAACGTTCTTCGAGTCCATAACCTCGCCAATGTACAAGATATTGTAATCGGCCCTGTTCTCAACAAGAGTCAGGAATACTTTGTACCTTATACTCCTCGTGATCCGCAACTCTTACGGGACCTGGACGTACTGGAGCCGAGATATATCGGTTGCAAACCAAGGGTTTCAATAAGGAGACATGGAATACATTGTGAATACGCATATTGGCCTGCAGTTCCAAGGCATAAGCGACAGGATTGAGCCTACGCAAAACACGGAAGGGGCCCACAAATCGAGGAGACAATTTTCTACGTGGTACTTGTAAATTCAGGTTTCGTGTGGATAGCCAGACTCTCTTCCCCACCCGAAACACTGGTGCTGCTAGCCTTCTACGATCGATCTGACTCTTTTGCTGCTGAGTGGATCGTTGCAGGGTTCTCTGAACCTGTACCCATGTGGAATGGAGTTCCCTTAAATGCTCCTCTAGAGCTAGAATGTACTGTGGTTCGAATGACTCGGGAAGCATTGAAGGCTGGAAGCCATAGTTAATCATGAATGGAGACGTCCGAGTAGAAGAGTTCATGGCACAATTTCGGGCAAACTCCGCCCAAGGTAACAGACTCGCCCAGTCATCGTGATGGTCCGAGATATAGCAGCGCAAGAACTGTTCCAAGGCCTGGTTAGCTCTCTCGGCCGCACTATTAGACTGAGGGTGATAGAACGTTGGATACCCAATTGTGCACAAAAGGTTCTCCAAAATTGAGACACAAACTGGCTACCCCTGTCCGACACAATTACCTTAGGCACCCTGTGGAGTCGGAAAACCTCCTTGGCGAACATCTTAGCCATTTGCTGAGTGGTAGGCAGCTCTTTGAGGGGTACAAAATGGGCCAATTTAGAAAACCGATCCACAAAAATCAGAATAACCATGCAGCCCTCAGAAACAGGTAAGTCCACCACAAAACAATGGAAATGTGCGACCATGGATGCTCCCCATTAGGCACTGGAAGAAGGAGACCCACTGGAAGGTGCCTAGGAGTGTTGGTAGTAGCGCAAGTCTGACAAGCTGCTACGAAGGCAGACACATCGGTGCGGATACCAGGCCACCAAAATAGTTGGGATACAGACCAGAGCAACTGATCTCTTCCAATGTGTACCGCAGCCTTGGAAGAGTGATAAGTCTCCAATAATTTTGCCCTTAAGCCTTCAGGCACAAAGCATCTCCCATGTGGTTTCTCGGCTGGAGCCGTCCTTTGAGCAACCAAAATCTCTGTCCTTAAAGGAGATGTAATACTGGTGCGAATAGTTGCAAGGATACGATCCAGAGGAATCACTGGTGTAGGATCGCAATCTTCTTTAGACAACGCCCCGAACCGACGAGACAGAGCACCGGCCCTCACATTCTTGGTACCCGGCAAATAAGAGACTATGAAATTAAAGCAGGATAAAAACAACACCCACCTAGCCTGTCTGGGAGACAGGCGTTTGGCCTCGGATAAATACGTCAAGTTCTTATGGTTATGAGAATAGGAATAGGCACCGAAGTGCCTTCGAGTAAATGCCGCCATTCATGTAGGGCCAGAATAATGGCTAACAGCTCGTGGTCCCCAATGTCATACAGAGTCTCAGCTTTAGAGAGTTTGTGGGAGAAGAACCCGCAAGGTAAAAGTGGTGCCTCTGGAGAAGATCACTGAGACAGGAGGGCGCCTACTCCTGACTCAGACGCATCAACCTCCAAGGTAAATGGCAATTTAGGATTCGGATGCCGTAGTACTGGTGCAGCAGCAAAAGCAGCCTTTAGGCATTCAAAAGCTTGTAAAGCCTTCAGGGACCATTCAGAAGCATTAGCGCCCTTGTGCGTCATATCAGTAAGAGGTTTGACAATCGTGGATAATTGACTTATGAATTTCCTGTAGTAATTAGCAAACCCCAGGGAACACTGAAGTGCTTTAAGTCCCAAGGGAAGGGGCTATTGGAGTACTGCCGAAAGCGTGCCAGGGTCCATAGCCAACCCGGACAAGGAGATCACATAGCCCAGAAAGGTTACATGAGACTGATGAAACTGGAACTTTTCTAGTTTACAGAAAATATTATTGTCCCTCAGGAGTGACAACACCTTTGCAACATCCTTACTGTGTTGTTCCAAACTGGTCAAGGTAGACAACCACACAACTCAATAACAGGTCCCTCAAAACATCATTAATGAACTCCTGGAAGACAGCAGGAGCGCTGCAAAGGCCAAAGGGCATTACCAAGTATTCGTAATGCCCATTTATGGTGTTAAATGCTGTCTTCCACTCATCGTCCTTGCGAATACGCACCAGATTATAAGCTGCCCGCAGGTCAAGTTTAGTAAAGACCGTGGAACCTCGCAACCGGTCAAACAGGTCCATGATCAGAGGTATCGGATAAGCGTTCTTCATCATGAGTTTGTTAAGACGTCAGAAATCAATACAGGGCCTCAATTCACCATCCTTCTTTTTAACAAAGAAGAACCCTGCCCCAGCCGGGGATTTCCGAATAATCCCTCTGGCGAGGGCATCAGCCACATACTCCTCCATAGCCTGACTCTCCGCCATGGAGAGAGGGTATACGCGACCCTTCGGAGGAACAGCCCCTGGTACCAGGTCAATCGAGCAATCGTACGGCCTGTGCGGAGGTAAAGAAGTGCACTGTGTCCTGTTGAACACATCACAGAAGACATGATACTCCTCAGGTAAGGCGGAGGAGGGAGAGGAGGAGGAGGAAACCATACTTAAAATTTTTATGGGACAAGTCAAGCAAGATTCTGTACAATACGGAGACCATGATAAAATGTCCCCCTTGTGCCAGCCATTCTAGGGTTATGTTTTTGGAGGCATGGAAACCCCAAAATGACAGCCAAATGAGGAGAGCTTATGACCTGGAACTGGAGTATCTCATGATGAAGGGCTCCCAACAACAGGGATACCGGAATGGTTTCATGAGTAACCTGAGGCGGTTGTAAGGGTCGCCCATCAATAGCCTCAATGGATAATGGAGATTCACATGGTACTAGAGGGATTGCATGTTTCTCTGCAAAACCGGCATCAATGAAATGCCCCGCTGCTCCTGAGTCTATCAAAGCTGGGGTAGATACAGAAGAATTAGCCCAAGATAGAACAACTTTCAGAGTAGGCTTCTCATGGAAATCTTCTGGGGACTGAGACACCCCACCTAGATTCTTCCCCCCTACGTGACACTAGGTGCGCCCGTTTCCCGGATGTATAGGACAAGCCCGCAACAAATGTCCAGCTTTGCCGCAATATAGGCAAAGTCCCTCCCTTCTGCGATAAGCTTTTTCTTGAGCAGAAAGCCGGGTAAATCCCAATTCCATGGGTTCCCCCCCTCCTAGCTCTGACTCAGTGTAACGGTTTTGTAGGACACTCAGACCAGCAGGTTAGAATAAAACACAGTTTTATTAAAAGACTGCCCTCTATAGGCAATACAGAATAACTGTAATGAACAGTATAGTACAGATGCCCTCTCAGGCCCAGTATACAGAGAAATAAATATATATACTGTCACAGGACAGGCATAAGTCACATATAGGTAACTGAATGGTTAAGGTACATAGAAATCAATCAGTCTCTTTTGTGGTGTGTTTGACACACCCATAAGATGATAAAGTAGCGATAAGTGGTGCTAGATGAGAAAACACCAGTAATATAGCAGGACAGAGACTACTGCTTATGCTGAGGCAGAGAACTGAGGCCAAAATACTCTGCAAGAGCTTAATGGGCTAGAGCCACTAGCACCCCAGACGGTGCGTGAACGGAGAGCAAGTGCACTGCAAGAGCTGAGGATAATAGAGCCAATAGCCCCCACGGGCGTTGTAACGGAGACCAATATACTGCAAGAGCTTAGCTGTATAGAGCCAATGGCACCCACCCGTTGCGTTTAACAGTGACCAAGGACACTGCCAGAGCTGAGGATAATAGAGCTAATAGCCCCCACGGGTGTTGTAATGGAAACCAATTACACTGCAAGAGCTTAGCTATATGGAGCCAATGGCACCCCCACGGGCACTGTAACGGAGACCAACTACACTGCAAGTGCTTAGCTGGATAGAGCCAATGACACCCCCACAGGAGCTGTACGGAGACCCAAGGCTCAGCAAGTGTAGCGGAAGGCTCAGGGTAGCAGAAGCAACGGCTCTGCAAGTGTTAACGGAGGCTCAGTGAACAGAGACAACTGCTCTGCAAGTGTTAACAGAGGCTCAGTGAATGGAGGCATGGCTCTGCAAGTGTTAACGGAAGGCACAGTGCTCTGTAAGCATAAACGGAGGCCCAGAGTAATGGAGGCGGCAGGCTCAGCAAGAGTAAACAGAAAGGCCCAGTACACAGGAGGCAACAACAGAGTCAGCCCCGCCACAAGCACAGCGGAAGTCAGAATGTCACCCAGGTGACACTGGAACAGCACACAGCAGGAACACAGGCAGGGTCAGCAACGTAGCTGGGTCAGGTCATGGAGCAGGAACGTCAGCCAGGCCGGGTCAAATCATGGAGCAGGATCGTCAGGCAAGCCGGGTCAAATCACGGAGCAGGAATGTCAGCCAGGCTGGGTCAAATCACGGAGCAGGAACTAAGGAGCGTAGTCAGACGGGCAAAGTCGGTACACAGGAAGCAGGAACACTGGAACACAGCTACACAGCAACATTGGCTCAGGAACACCACGAAAGGGCACCTGACAGGTGCCAAAGGCCGCATATAAATAGGCCATACTGGGCGGGCCAAACAAGCTCTGCCAATGGGAGCGCACCACAGTAAAGAGTGACAGAGGAAGATCACGGGCACCGTGATACTCAGGAGGCATGGGAGGAGAGGGAGGAATGGGTGGGCAACTGAAATTCGGAGCCAGACGTGCCGGAGGCCTCCGAGTACGTTCCTTAAAGGAGGGTCTCTCCCTGATACTGGTGTCGATCAATATGGTAAACAAAATGAGTTGGTCTAAGTCAGAAGGCAGATCTCTAGCCGCAATCTCATCTTTGATGACATCGCTCAATCCCTGCGAGAAGGCAACTACAAGTGCCTCATTATTCCAACCTACCTCTGCTGCTAATGTGCGAAACTCAATCGTGTAATCGGCCACCGTACGATTGCCCTGATGGAAAGACATAAGATTTTTTGCAGCAGAGGGAGAACGGGCAGGTACATCAAACACTCGTTTGAATGCCAACTCAAACTCGGAAAAGTCATGAATAATAGGTTTATCGTTCTCCTAAAGAGGATTTGCCCATGCCAAGGCCTTGCCCGACAAAAGTGAGACCAACAGTCTGACTTTACTGCGCTCATTAGGGAATTCTTGTGGTACCATTACCATATTGATGCCCAATTGGTTAAGGAACCCACGACACAGCGATGGGTCTCCTCCATACCGCTCAGGAAGCGGGGCTCTACAAGAAAAACTTCAGATCACACCTGCATCAGGGACAGTATGTACTACCGGTGCCATATTAACAAAGAGGCCACCGTTTGTCCGACAGGATGGTCAAGATGAGCAGTGCGGTTCAACAGTGTTTGCAAAGCCATAGTAATTTGATCCATACACTGCTCCTGAGCCTCAACCCTGCATAATAAGTGCTGGACAGAAGGGTTACCAGTACCGTCCGTAGACATGTCCCGTTCGTACTGTCACAGAGTCAAGAACGAAAATTGGACCAGTACTTAAAAGGTAACACAATCTTTATTAAGGAGTAACGACAGGACAATGTAAACATCGCAATACAGGCAAGGAGACGACTTCAGGAAGTATCAGCTGTCATAAAGGTACAGACAGGTTCCAGTGAGCAAAGAGAGGAAATCGACTCAGGTCCGCATCTGTACAGACAAAGTACCCAAAAGACCAACTGCACTACAGGAGGATACTACAGGTTCGCACCTGTACCGACAACATAACAAAGAGACCTACTGCACCACAGGTCTGCACCTGGAAGCCGCAAGGGTACTGAGATAAAAGGAAGTCCGCCAAGCCACTGTCACGGATTTGAAGACTCTTAGACTTAAGGTTTGGTAAAATAACTTAACTTTATTAAAAGTTAAAGGCAGTCCCCGTAGGGTAAACATACATAACAATACAATATTAATATAACATATAAAAGGTTCTACCGGCCTTGCCTAAATACCGGGCAAGGCAACCCAAGTGACAGTTTTAATGACAGGCTCTACTGGCCTTGTCTATACCGGGTAAGGCAACCGTGAGATGACATATACCGGTTCTACCGGCCTTACCAATACCGGGCAAGGCAGCCCCCACGGAATGCTGAATGTAGGCTCTACCGGCCCTGCCAATACCGGGTAAGGCAACCTTAAAGATGGTGAATTACAAGGTTCTACCGGCCTTACCAATACCGGGCAGGGCAGCCCAAAGGAGTACTGGAGTAGGCTCTACCAGCCCTGCCAATACCGAGTGAGGCAACCTACAGGATGGTATCGTCAAGGTTCTACCGGCCTCACCAATACCGGGCAGGGCAGCCTGAGCGAGTAGACCAGCTGTCAGGTGACTAAGACAGCATAGAGCATAAGTATAGAGGTCTTACTCAGCAGGAGTCTATTGCCAGGGATACTCAGACAACTGCAAGGAAGTGGACAGCGACTGACCACAGTACTGGATGTTCAGGAGCAAACCAACGTCCGCACGTTGGGACTAATGGTAATAGCGCCACCAGGTTTAATGGAGCAAACCAGCGTCCGCACGCTGGAGCCAATAATGTATCTCGCAACCAGTTTAGTGGAGTAAACCAGCGCCCGCACGCTGGGACAAACAATGTATATAGCAACCAGGTTTAGTGGAGTAAACCAGCGTCCGCACGTTGGGACCAACAATGTATATTGCAACCAGGTTTAGTGGAGTAAACCAGCGTCCGCACGCTGGGACCAACAATGTATATCGCAACCAGGTTTAGTGGAGTAAACCAACAAAGTATGATCAGCAGCGAGAAGAACAATGTCGCCAGAGCGACGGCTAGAGCAGGAGATTCAGGAGCTCAGTAAGATTAACCAGAGAGGTGCTGGAACACAGGAACACTGGAACACTAGCATACAGGAACACTGGAACACTGGAACACAGGATCAGCAAGTACAGCAGGTACAGCAGGAACAGCAGGAACATCAGGAACAGCAGGAACAGCAGGAACAGGCCCAGAAGCCTGACAAGCAGGTCAGGCAGAGTGGAGTCAGAAACACCACGAAAGGGCAACCTGGAAGTGCTCAGCCTGGGTTTAAAAAGGCTGTGTGAGGAGGGCTAATCACAGACAGCCAATCATGATACTCAGCAAGTGACTGACACTGAACAGCACCAATCACGGGCACCGTGATAGTACCCCCCTTTCAAAGACCCCCTCTCCCAGAGAAGCGTCTAGGCTTCTGAGGGTATTTGGCATGAAATATTCGTAGTAACTTGGGTGCATGAAGGTCCTTACTGTCTACCCAGGAACGATCCTCAGGACCATAACCTTTCCAATGCACCAGATACTGTACCCCTCCTCTACCTCTGCGGGAATCAATAATGTTTTGTACTTCATACTCCTCCTGCCCCTCGACTTCAACAGGACCTGGCCTCACAGGTGTGGTAGTATAACGGTTACAAACCAGAGGTTTAAGGAGAGACACATGGAATACATTATGAATGCACATAGAAGCAGGTAATTCCAAGGCATAGGAAACAGGGTTAATTTTGCGAATGATCTTGTACGGACCAATGAACCGAGGTGCCAGCTTATTAGATGGGACCTTGAGCTTTAGATTCTTGGAGGACAGCCATACACTATCCCCAACTCGGAAGGAAACCACTGGAAGCCTTCTGCGATTGGCATGACGCTGATGTCGCTGAAAAGACTGGCCCAATGCCCTCTGAACTTGTGCCCATGTGGAACGGAGTTGGTCTATATGCTCATCCAGAGCTGGAATCTGCTGTGATTGAAAGGAATCCGGGAGAAGACAGGGTTGGAACCCATAATTGATCAAAAACGGAGAGCTCCCGGAGGAAGAATTAACTGCGCGGTTCCTGGCGAACTCTGCCCAAGGCAACAAGTCGGCCCAATTATCATGATGGTCAGTCACAAAACATCGCAGAAACTGTTCCAATCCTTGATTGGCCCTCTCAGTGGCCCCGTTAGTCTGATATGCCGAGGAAAATGATAGCTGTATGCCCATCTGTTCGCAAAATGCCCTCCAGAATCTGGACACAAACTGGCTCCCCCTGTCAGACACCAGCACCCTGGGTACTCCATGTAACCAAAATACTTGTCGAGCGAATACCATTGCCAGTTCCTTGGCCGAAGGAAGACCACGGAGGGGTACGAAGTGTGCCATTTTAGAGAACCTGTCTACCACCATCAATATGAAGGAGTACCCTCTAGACCTGGGCAATTCTCCCATAAAGTCGATACAGACGTGAGACCAAGGGCGTTCACCATTAGGCACCGGCTGAAGCAAGCCCACAGGGAGATGTCTAGGGGTTTTGGCACGGGCACAGGTGGCACAGGCATTCGTAAAATTGGCACAATCTGCTCTCATAGAAGGCCACCAAAATAGCTGAGAGAGAGACCAGAACAATTGATCCCTACCGATATGTCCCGCAGCCTTAGAGGAGTGGTAGGTCTCAAGTAATCGAGTACGGAATGGCTCAGCGACAAAACATTTGCCCACTGGAGTCTCATGAGGAGCAGAGGCTTGGGATGCCAAAATCTCCTCCCCTAGTGGTGAAGTAATACTAGTACGTATGGTAGCCAATATTCGATCAGGTTGAATGATAGGGACTGGTACCTCTTCTCTGTCAACCTCTGTTTCAAATTGTCTAGACAGAGCATCAGCCCTAACATTCTTTGATCCCGGCAGGTATGATACAACGAAATTGAATCGGGATAGAAACAGTGCCCATCTGGCCTGGCGAGAAGACAATCTCTTGGCCTCAGAAAGATACGTCAGATTCTTGTGATCAGTTAGAATCAAAACGGGGTTTTTTGTGCCTTCAAGTAAATGACACCATTCTTTGAGATCGAGGATAATTGCCAGTAATTCTCGATCACCAATCTCGTAATGACTTTGAGCACTAGTCAGTTTTTTTGAGAAGAATCCACAGGGTCTGAGTGTACCTCCTTTAACCTGTCGCTGAGAGAGCACCGCCCCGACCCCAATATCTGAGGCATCAACTTCCAAAGTAAAGGGGAGTATTGGATTAGGGTGGGACAACACGGGCGCTTCAGCAAAGGCTACCTTCAACTTCTCAAAGGCTTCTTCAGCAGCCACCGGCCAGAGGGATGGGTTAGTGCCCTTGTGCGTGAGGTCAGACAGAGGTTTCACGATAGAGGAGAAGTTTTTAATAAACTTCCTGTAATAATTGGCGAAGCCCAGAAATCGTTGGATGGCTTTGAGGCTCTTGGGTTTAGGCCATTGTAAGACTGCCGTCAATTTCTCTTTATCCATGGCAATGCCGTCTTTGCCAATTATAAACCCCAGAAACGGTACACTGGTTTTGTGGAACTCGCATTTGTCCAGTTTACAAAATAATTTATTTTTTCGTAAGCGCAGCAAGACTTCAAACACATACTTGATGTGTTGTGACAGGTCTTTGGAGTGGATAAGTATGTCGTCAAGATAGACTACAACACAAGATTGTAACATATCTCTAAGGACGTCATTGATCAGTTCTTGAAATACTGCAGGAGCATTACATAGACCAAATGGCATGACTAGGTATTCATAATGCCCAGATCTCGTATTGAAGGCAGTTTTCCACTCATCACCGGCTCTGATACGTATCAAATTGTAGGCTGCCCTTAGGTCCAATTTGGTGAAAATCGAGGACCCCTTAAGTCTATCAAACAGCTCGGTGATGAGTGGTATTGGGTAGGCATTTTCTGCCATCAGCTTATTCAGCCCACGATAGTCTATGCAAGGTCGCAGTTCGCCACTTTTTTTCTTAACAAAAAAGAACCCGGCACCGGCCGGAGAAGTAGATTTCCTTATGATCCCTCTACTGAGGGCATCTGCTATGTATTCCTCCATAGCTTGGTTCTCCTCACCAGACAATGGATACGTGCGTCCCCTCGGTGTTACTGCTCCAGGACTCAGTTCTATGTGACAATCGTATGGTCTGTGCTGAGGTAGGGTGCCAGCCTCTCCCTTACTGAAAACATTGCTAAACTGCTGGTAGGCATCAGGTAGTGAAGGGGAGGTGCACAAGACCTTAACAGGATGGGTAATGCACTTATCCATACAGAACTGAGACCAAGCAGCAATCTCACATTTCTGCCAATCAAATTGTGGGTTGTGCAACTGTAACCAAGGAAAGCCCAAAATCACGGCATGGTGAGGAGAATTAATCAATTGGAACTGCTGCTCTTCCTTGTGAAGAGCCCCAATAGTCATGGACAAGGGCATCATTTCAAAAGTAACTTGGGCGGGTTCCAAAGGTCTGCCATCAATTGCTTCAATAGCAAGAGGGGTTTCTCTCTGAATCTGTGGTACCCCATGCAATTCAGCAAAGGTATTGTCCATAAAATACCCAGCTGCACCAGAATCAACCAAGGCCAAAACCTCAACCGAGCGTTGTGCCCATGACAATACCACTTGTATGGTGGGTTTAAGTGTGTCCAACAATGGGGACGATTGGACACCACCTAGGGCCTGTTCCCCATGGTACCCTAGGTGTGTTCGTTTCCCGAACGTACCGGACAAGATCTTAACAGGTGACCATTTTTACCGCAATACAGACATAAACCTTGTGTCTTGCGATACCTTCTCTGCTCCTTAGTTAACCTAGTGAAACCCACCTGTATAGGTTCACTTGGTTCCGAAATAGGTTCACTAGATTTGGATGCAGAGGGAGGGTTGGGTGGGCAAAATATGCTACTGGACCCACTATTCTTTAACCGTATTCGTCGCTCTTTGGCGGTTAATCTTTCACATATTCTGGAGTCAATTAGAATCACGTATTCGATATAATCGTCTAGGTCAGTAGGTAACTCTTTTGCTGCAATCTCATCTTTAATCTGGTCACTCAATCCTTGAGCAAAGGCTGCCAACAGGGCCTCATTATTCCACCCTACCTCTGCTGCCAAGGTGCGGAATTCAATGGCATAATCACCAACCGTGCGCCTGCCCTGTTGTATCTCCATGAGACGTTTAGCAGCAGAGGTAGTTCTACCAGGAGGCTCAAATACTCTCCGAAAGGATTGCACAAAATCACAGAAATTCTTTGTGCAAGGTTTAGCGTTTTCCCAAAGTGGGTTGGCCCAGGCCAATGCTCTGCCAGTCAGCAGGGATATCATGAACCCAACCTTGCTGTGATCACTAGGAAATGCGTGTGCCGTCAATTCCAAAAATATTTCAAGTTGATTATTAAACCCTCTGCATAATTGAGGGTCCCCGTCATATCTCAGCGGCAAGGGTGCAGAAGCCGTTAACCCTTTGACTGCGGCCCCTGAGGGCTTAGACTCATTCTCCGGTGTCGGAATTGGCAGGACCACCGGGTTAGCACCGGACTTATCCGCAAGTACCGTGCGTTCAAGAATAGTTTGGATAGCAACCGCTAGCTGATCCAAACGTTGCTCATGCATATCCATCCTCCAATGGATATTCTGTGCGTTACCGTCACTCTTAGTGTCTGAGGTCATGGCGCTTTCGTACTGTCACGGATTTGAAGACTCTCAGACTTAAGGTTTGGTAAAATAACTTTTTATTAAAAGTTAAAGGCAGTCCCCGTAGGGTAAACATATATAACAATACAATATTAATATAACATATAATAGGTTCTACCAGCCTTGCCTATACCGGGTAAGGCAACCGTGAGATGACATATACCGGTTCTACCGGCCTTGCCAATACCGGGCAAGGCAGCCCCCACAGAATGCTGAATGTAGGCTCTACCGGCCCAGCCAATACCGGGTAAGGCAACCTTAAAGATGGTGAATTACAAGGTTCTACCGGCCTTACCAATACCGGGCAGGGCAGCCCAAAGGAGTACTGGAGTAGGCTCTACCAGCCCTGCCAATACCGGGTGAGGCAACCTACAGGATGGTATCGTCAAGGTTCTACCAGCCTCACCAATACCGGGCAGGGCAGCCTGAGCGAGTAGACCAGCTGTCAGGTGACTAAGACAGCATAGAGCATAAGTATAGAGGTCTTACTCAGCAGGAGTCTATTGCCAGGGATACTCAGACAACTGCAAGGAAGTGGACAGCGACTGACCACAGTACTGGATGTTCAGGAGCAAACCAACGTCCGCACGTTGGGACTAATGGTAATAGCTCCACCAGGTTTAATGGAGCAAACCAGCGTCCGCACGCTGGAGCCAATAATGTATCTCGCAACCAGTTTAGTGGAGTAAACCAGCGTCCGCACGCTGGGACCAACAATGTATATAGCAACCAGGTTTAGTGGAGTAAACCAGCGTCCGCACGCTGGGACCAACAATGTATATCGCAACCAGGCCTAGTGGAGTAAACCAGCGTCCGCACGCTGGGACCAACAATGTATATCGCCACCATGTTTAGTGGAGTAACCCAGCGTCCGTACGCTGGGACCAACAATGTATATTGCAACCAGGTTTAGTGGAGTAAACCAGCGTCCGCACACTGAGACCAACAATGTATATTGCAACCAGGTTTAGTGGAGTAAACCAGCGTCCGCACGCTGGGACCAACAATGTATATTGCAACCAGGTTTAGTGGAGTAAACCAGCGTCCGCACGCTGGGACCAACAATGTATATCGCAACCAGGTTTAGTGGAGTAAGCCAACAAAGTATGATCAGCAGCGAGAAGAACAATGTCGCCAGAGCTACGGCCGGAGCAGGAGATTCAGGAGCTCAGTAAGATTAACCAGCGAGGTGCTGGAACACAGGAACACTGGAACACTAGCATACAGGAACACTGGAACACTAGCATTCAGGAACACTGGAACACAGGATCAGCAAGTACAGCAGGTACAGCAGGAACAGCAGGAACAGGCCCAGAAGCCTGACAAGCAGGTCAGGCAGAGTGGAGTCAGAAACACCACGAAAGGGCAACCTGGAAGTGCTCAGCCTGGGTTTAAAACGGCTGTGTGAGGAGGGCTAATCACAGACAGCCAATCATGATACTCAGCAAGTGACTGACACTGAACAGCACCAATCACGGGCACCATGATAGCCACCAAGGGCAACCCCTAGGTTATCCACTGGAGCGCTGGTATGCTGGGTGCGCAGTGAACAATCCTGGGCCATGCCAAGGTGATGGTCAGACAAGCTGGAGATAATATGTAATGCTTAGTCAGCCAGAGCCGCAGGTTTGAACCAGACTGGATGTCAGGAAGGCCAAGGGTCATACACGGAGCGGGTAGTCAGACAGAGCCACAGGTCAACACCAGAACGGATAGTCAGACAAGCCAGAGGTCATACACAGAATGGTTAGTCACCCAGAGCCGCAGGTTTGCACCAGACTGGATGTCAGACAGGCCAAGGGTCATACACGGAGCGGGTAGTCAGACAGAGCCACAGGTCAACACCAGAAGGGATAGTCAGACAAACCGGATCAAACACAGAGCAACAGAAGCACAACTGCACTGGAACACCACGAACAGGCAACTGAAGTAGTGTCCAGGCAGTTGAGAAACAATTTGCTCCACCCCTAGAGGTGGAGCAGAACTTGCACTGTGCCTTTAAGAATCGGGTCGCGACGTCATCAGGGAATCCCTGTGACGCGTGCCTGAATGCAGATGTGGCTGGAGCTGCCAGAGGGAGCAGCAGAGGACCGAGTGCCTGGAAGGACGCCAGAGCACCCAGCGTTGCCACGAGGAAACTGAAGCCGGCCGCCTACGGAGATGGCAGTCGGCAAAAGGGTAAGCGCGCTTACAATAACCTATTACAGTTCCTTTCTCTAAGGTAATACTGTGTGGGGTTATGTTATTTACCACAATGTGGACTGGTGTTCTAAGAATAGTCACCATAGGGGTGTGTGATACAGAAATTCCTAATTGTTGAATCCTATTTGAGAGGCATATTAATGCATCAGGATTCTCAAGCTTCTGACCACTACAAACCTGTAAGGATATGGGGACCTGACTTGCCCCTCCAGGTAAAGTGACCTCATTAGCTACCTGTAACTTCACTGCATATGGCAACTGTTGGCATGACTTCAGGGCTTTTAAGTCATCCTGAAATCCACAAGGGTTCCCTTCTAACCTAGTCCATAGATTATTCACCAGATCAATCTGGGCGGCAAAACGATGTATTAAATCGTTGCCTATATAGATCTGGTGTTGGGGATTCTCCACTACAAGAAAAACATGTTTGGCAGACCTGTCACCTAGAGATATAGATACCAGACATCTAGCAACAACGTTATATCTTATAGCATCATCATCTAGGTCATGTACCAAATTATCATATGGCGCCAGATACTTGATATGGATATGATCTCTTACCTCCATCAGTAGGCTGTTACTAATGTAACTGTTTTCCAATTTCAGATTCAGTTTGGCCTGTTTGAGCCTCCCCAAGTCTTTAACTTGTAAGGAAGCAAACAACTCACCCCCTGTATTGTCAATAGACGTCGGATATTGAGAATGATTCTCCGGATCTGTTGGATCAGAGGGCGATCTGTGAAGAGAGATGGTTAAGACATCGCCTACTAGCTTCACATTCTGAATCTGTTCTGGTAACGTTTTGATGGAGATATCACCTTCCATATATTCAGCATCGGTATTAGGTATCTGTAAAACAGTGAGGTTAGGGTTCTGGCTATTGACAAAATGGATTTCAATAGTATTCCTGGTTTCCTCTACCACATGACCATTCTATGGGGGTGTTGCAATGCCTGCTCATAATTGATTGGAGTTTTAACCTGTAACCAGATGACATTATTCACACAGTCATTGAAGGGACTTATCGCCGTAGTAGATCGGCACCTATAATTAACCTGTTATAGGGAACTTCAACTACTATGACTTTATGTGTGAATGATTTATTACCGATTTTAAAATTTAACCATGTGGTTCCCAATACATTTAAGGGGTTGCCTCCTACGCTTATTAGGGATCCATCAAATGCGTTTAATACTGGATTTACAGAAGCTTCCTCCATAATTTGATGACAATGGGAGCTAGATAAGATGGTAGCTTGTGACCCTGTATCCAGGAGACTGGAAATAATTAGGTCATCAAGCCCTTGCAATGTGACATCAATGAAGTATCTTCCTTCATATTCATGAATTTTACATAAATAATTACGATGTAAAATCGTTGTATAATCCCTCCACTGCCTGCAAGGGTTAATTCCTGAATTTACAGGAGCAGACTTGCTGACCACCGGGTCAGGTTGTACAACTGCAGCATCCCCCTTCATTCCTCCTACTCCTTCAACCTGTTCTGGAGAACTGCAGGAAAAAGAAGTGACATCATCAGGGATGGACTTATGTGTACTTGGCTGTGGGTGAGATAAGGAAGAAATGTTAGAGTCACACAAAGCATTTACATCCTGTAAAAAAAATGTGTTAGCATTCCTGTTGGCTAAAACATCATCGGTTATTGCAGGACTTACATAGGGTAAAGCAATGTTATTCTTTTCCCCTAAGGCCTGCTTACCATTACCCTGTTCTGTTATTGAGTGTCAGCTGCCACTCCTGGGGCTGTCCCTAAAAAAGGGTTAGATCCCTGCTGGTTATCAGAACTGGGGCTTTGGCCTATCTGTGCCATAGTTGCCATCATTTTGGCTGTCATATTTGTTAGGTTGTTAACCTGGATCTTGAGGCTTATCTGCTTCTAACCTATTTTGGTTTTTGTTGTATCCCTGGGACCTTTTGAAAAATGGCTTCTGACCATTTGAGTTATTAGACCCTTGGGAACTAACAGAGGCAGGCCCCCTCTGTCCTGGGGCCTGTTTATGAACCTGTGGAGATTTTAACACCTCTGCATAGGTTCTCTTGCCAGATTCGAATGGCAAACTTTCCTCAACCAATGTTTCCACTACACACTGAGGGGCAGGCTTCTTGCCCCTAGCTGGGGTGTTCTCACTCTGCTGGGCATTGTACAGCTTAATAGCTTGAGTGAGTAACCAATCTAGTGATAACAGGGGTGAATAATCCCTAGCTAGATTAGTTTTCATGTACCTAGGCAGAGCATTAAAGAATAGTTCCCTAAACTCATATGAATGAAAATCTGCATCCTTATCTGAAAGGATATAGGCACATTTGTGCTCTGACTAGAATTGCCTGCGGTCCTGGTCTGGCCTACATTTTAGTGCTTATATAGCACATTTAGCCTCATGGTGGGTTTTATAAGGACCAAACGCTAGGATTACCTGTTCCACTGTTTCATCCCAGGTAGTGATATCCATCTCACTTAAGGAACCGAAAAAAAACCTATCTGCAATATCAAAAACCCAAGGCACGTAATACATTTTATGACGGTCAAAATGAGCTCCTAGAGATGCATGTGTTTAAGTATAACGGTCTAAATGATTCACAACAGATATTTTAGATTTTCTGTGAAAAACTGGCACTGTATCCTTAAGAAGTCTTATTATTTTAGTTTTGTCAGCTAAAGGTGACTGTTTCTCCTGTTCAAACCTACTCAGTGTGGGCATTGTCCTCCTGTTAGGTTTGAGCATTGACTCCCTGTTAGAGGGTAATCTGTGCCCTGTTAATAGGCTCCACGGTGCATGGTGTGGGACTTGCTCTGGGATGTTACCCTCATCATCACACTTCATCAAGAAGTGTGACTTCTGAGGGTTGACAGCCCCCTCCTCCCCAGGTGAGTAATCCTGATGACTGCTAGGTATAGCTGGTTGGGCCTGAACTACCTTGTCAGATCTAATATCCTGTCCCGGCTCAGAGGGGGTATGGTCAGAGTCAGATGCAGTAAGGGCCTGCATTTGTTCTGACAATTCCTGTATCTGGCTGGACAAGATATTAAACATATCTGGATCCACTGATCTATCCCCCTTAGGGGCACTATCACTGGCCTGGTATACCAACACTTGCTCCTGCAATTTTACATTGTCCTGAACCTGCCTGTCTAAATGGGATTGTGTTCTTTCAAAATGTGGTTCTCATGTTGTAGATTAAACAGATTAGCACTGATGACAGTGTTCTGTTCTTTCGTAGACCACATATCCTCAGGAGCTTCTTGACGCCTGCTCTCTAGCCCATTTACCTGGTGCTGGAGAGACTTAATTTGCACTACCTGTGTGTTTGACAGTTTAAGATATTTATGCACCTCTTCCTTTAACTCAGAGATCTTTTCAGTCTTAGACTTTAGTGCTTGTTTTCGTGGCTCCATACCTTTTTGCTTAGCCTCTAATTTGTTTCTTTGGAAGGCTATAATATTTAACAATTCGGGCACAACTAATAAAATCTGTATGTCCAAATCCTTTGCCTTAGTTTGCTCTATACACCTATTCAATGCTCGATAATAGAAGCTGTCAGACTGCCACATTTTATCAAATTGGGATTCTACCCTTAGCTCTATATCATTACTCCATTGCTGTGAATCACTTTTAATTTTTAGGCGAGAATGGATGGCATAAATTAACCTCCCTTCTACAGACCATTTCATGTCTTCTCCTGATCTCTGTTATATTGGATCAGACACAGAAGAATTTGACTGAGACATGTTTAAGCACAAATTTGTTACTGTGTAATATATCTGCCTATATAAAGATCTCTGTGGAACTTCCAAAATCTGTCGGACTATTTATATGAAGGTATCCAAAGGGTTAGAACAAGAGAACCACTCAGGTTGGATTTCTTCACTTAAATAGGCAAATGACGATATAAAATAATTTGAGAACTTTATACTTTATTATGTATTGACACGCTACTTCACAGTAAAGAATTGATAATAATAATAATAATCAATCCCTCATATTTGTGCAAAAATATATATATTTTATTAAAATACAATATACTATATATATAACAAGTATCAGCAACAATGAAATATATGAGTGATTAGCAATTATAATAGATACATAGAAAACCAAACCACACTTATTACCATGAGGATTACCAGCAGTGAAAGGGTTAACCACACATAGGTATATTCAGAGGTATTAAATAACAATAATTGCACTCAGTAGCTTAGAAAAAGTTAATTGATCCTACAATTAATATAATACAGTTGGCAGCAGTGTGTATGAATACCTCCTGCCCCAAAACTGTATAGACTATGCTAATTATGATGTAAGATGTATTGTGAGATGAATTAAAAATATAATTCCTCTAACAATTATCCTTGTACCATATATAAATAATAATCAAATTTAAGGAATAACTGGAATATAATTCCAGATTTTAAATCACTATAATTTAATTATATACTGATTTCAAATATTGCATACCTCTGAATAAGATATATAAATTGCAATTAATATAGTCAATGAAAGATTATGCCAAGAATCTAATTAGAATTAATCCAATAACATATGTCTAGCAAGTATACCAACTTCATGCACATATATCATCAGTTTGACTATAGTAACATATATAAAACCTATAGGCGCTCCAAGGGTTAATCCACTGATTTAAAATAGGTGCCACACCCAAAATTGGCTTCGTCTGACTACCCATTCGGTGCTGACCCTGGCCCTGGCTGACTTACTACTCTGTGTTTACGACCCTTGGTCTGACTGACTCCGCTCTCTTCCTAGACCATGATCTAGCTGATCCCTCTGGTAAAAGCTGTGTTCCTCCCGCTGTGCTAGACATTGTCTCTGGCTATTCCATTCTACTTGTTACCAACGGTTAATGTCTTTGGGTATTCCCTAGCGTACTAGGGATTTGAGTCACCATTGCCTATTGCTACCCTAGAGTTCTGAGGTACCTTTAGTCGCCATTGTCTGTAGGTTTACCCTAGCATTCTAGGGGAGTTTCTCTCATTTTGCTTGGGCGTTTCCACTTCACCCGCACTAGTAGCTACTGCTATCCTTGCTACCATTACATTTTGTAGGCAGATCGGGATCAGCCTCTCTTCAGTCAGCGGATCGTGTGCTGTCTCCATACCTGGCTAGTGAGGGTTGGGGAAGTGCTTGTGCACTGTCTCCACACCTGGTCCTTTGAGGGTTGGGGAAGTGATTTCCGTATCATTTCTGTTCTTATTTTAACCCTTTGAGTGCCAGATGGGTATGGAATGCATTGCGCTGGGACTCAAAGGGTTAATAAAAATATTGATTTTACTGTATCTGTACTTGTCAGTGTTGTTATTCCATAGTGATTCCATGACAAATATGAAGTTAAATGTGGGAAAGTGTAAAGTCATGTATTTGGGAAGAAAATATCCCAATGCTACTTATGAACTTATGAATGGAATCATTTTAGGGGACTCGGTGCCAGTGAAAGACCTGGAAACCCTTGTAAACTACAAACTTGGAAATATTAACATAGTAAATTAGGTTGAATAAAGACACAAGTCCATCAAGTTCAACCTTTGCCTCATACCCCAGTGACTGAGGCGAGGCGAGTACTGTATCAGGAATAGCAGTCTCCCAATATCACCACCACACTGTCCGAGACTAGACCTCAGCCTGCTGGAGACTCGTGGTAAGGTAACGCCCAAGAGAGAATATATATATATGGAAGAACAGAAAACCCTGCAATACTAGCACTCATCTGATACTAATCAAGTAATTAGGTGAATGGGAAATGTCAATAAAACTTAACTTTTATTCAAAAAGTCACAATAAAACACTCTAATATAAGAAGAAAAGTGAATTTTTATCCAAAATATATGTAGCCTGCCAGAAAATATAACTGGTAAGCCATCAGTGTGTAAGCAGGATAATGTACTGCTGGGGCATAAGTTCTGGCTTGCCTTTGATTAAATGTTGTTTCTATAAATATCGGAGCAGGTAAGGTTGCGATGTAGATAATATCAGAGATAAAGTAAATAGCTAATCCTACCTATATAAGGACTAATAATGTCAAAACATTATACCAGCTTGTAAGAGATGTATAGCAAACAACTCCCTATCTCTAATAATGCCGAGGCATACAACTGGCTTGCCAATGAGATGGTAAAAATAGTTTAGGAGCGAAAAACCTGCCAAACACGGAACTAATGTACTGGGGCAGTACTGGCTTGCCAATGTTAAAAAAACAATCTAAATCCAAAACCTATTACCAGCCCTAAGAAGGGCTATTGCTTCTATGAACAATGGAGCTATAAAACTACAATCTCAACAATGTCGTAGAAGGAATAGAAATAGCTCCTACCTACCATTAACATAGAATGCCGGGGCACATACCGGCTTGCCAATATTTAATAAATTACCAGCCCTAAAAAGGGTTTTTGCTTCTGGTACATTAACCCCTGCCTAACACAAAAAAATATATAGAATGCCGGGGCACATACCGGCTTGCCAAAATTAGAAAAAATATAAACACAAAATCTATTACCAGCCCTAAAAAGGGCATTTGCTTCTACAGACATTGGAGCTGAAAGCTACTATCTGAACGATGTCAGAGAAGAGATGAGTTTGCCAAAGCGCATTTCTCTCAAATCTTCTTCTTAAGGCAAAACCAAAAAACCAATCATCAATTGTCCTTATTTATAGTCAAATTGTAATTAGATGCATGTGATTGACAGGCACATTGACCACTAGTAGGAACTGATTATCAAACCCTATGACTAGATAATACAATCTGATTGCCATCCACACTGACAAATCAGAAACCAGACTCTTGTAGGGCCGATATACTAGTATCATCACAATAAGAAACATTTGGCAACTAAAGTATTGAGATGTAATTCCCTAAAAATATTTAATTGCATGGAAAATTATTTATTTGAGAAATATATAGATATCTGCACAACATTAAACCATCACACGGTGTATAGATAAAAAAGACATATGATTACGGCAATTTCTCTCATTACGAAAAACCATGTAATAAAAGTTTCTCTCACAACCTGATCATTAAGTAATAAAGTCAGATTCAATATCTCAAGATGTAACACCATCTAATATTATCCCTGAACATAGTATTATAAATAAACCTGCAATATCATGTAACACCATCTAATATTATCACAAACGTGGTATTACAAATTAACTTGCAACATCATTTCCTCATTTAAACCATGCGGATTTAATGTATTTAATCTAAAAATCCATTTATTCTCATTTTGAAGTAACTGAGAATTCACATCCCCTCCTCTTATACCCAATTTTACTATTTGAAGACCCGAAGTTTTCAACAAGTTGTTGTTACTCTGGTGTTGATCCTTAAAATGCCTAGCTACCGAAGAAATCTTCTTATCCAGATATATCCCTCGATGCACTGGCTATATCATAGGCATGCTCACGGATCCTCACTGTAAGTTTTCATATGGTCTTACCCACATAGTTAAGACCACAAGGGCATTGAAGACAATATATTACCGATTTTGTCTGGCATGTGATAAAATCTTTAATAACAAAGACTTTGCCAAATCTATCAGTAATTGATCTTACAGTTTGCATGTGTTGGCACCCTACACAATGCCCACATGGATGTGAGACACTGAGGGTAGAAGATTTGAAAGATGTCAAATGGCTGTGAACCAAATTATCTCTCAGGTTGGGTGCTCTTCTCCAACACATGGAGACCTGTTTGTCCAGAATCGTGTTACGGTCCTTGTCCGTGGTAAGCAAATGCCAATGCTTATTCAGGATCTGAACCAGGGAAGAAGCTTGACAGTTGAAAGTAGTGATAAATCTTGTTTTAGAGTCTTTCTTACTTTGTTGATGGTTAAACAGCAAATAAGGTCTTGAGGTATACAGAGCCCGTTTGTATGCCTTTTTAACACAGGTTTTACTATAACCTTGGAGATGAAACAAGCTTTTAATTCATCAGACCTGATTTTAAAGGTACCAAAATCGCTGCAGTTCCTCTGAAGTCTCAAAAATTCCCCAAACGGGATATTGGATTTCACTGCAGGCGGATGGTGACTGCCATTGTGTAACAGACTGTTGGTGGCAGTCTTCTGCCTAAATAAATCAGTTCTAATGATATCATTTGGACCCCTATAAATAGTTAGATCCAAAAATGGAATACAATGCAAAGCAAAAATCAGAGTTAATCTGAGATTCATATAATTATTATTCAGTATTGAAATTAACTGTTTAAGGATATCTTCAGGTCCTTCCCAGAGGATAAACAGGTACCTAAGATACAGGTACCTAAGCAGGAGGAGGATATACTTAGTGTATTGCTGGTGGAGATCCGTAAACTCAACTGTTTCCTTCCACCAGCCCAAATACAAATTAGCTTATGAGGGTGCACAAGCACTCCCCATTGCTGTCCCACGAACTTGTAAATAGAATTTGTCTTGAAAGACAAAATTATTTCTCTTTAATACGAAAGAGAGTAGATCCAAAATAAATAGCTTTTTTGTGATGGAAAGACTACTGTCTTGTTGTAAAAAATGACTAGAGCAGTAAGTCCATACTGATGGTCAATGGAGGTATATAATGCCTCAACATCACATGTGACTAAATAAGTCTCAGAACTAATAGGTAATGATTCCAAATGGGACAGAATATCAGCCGTATCTCTGATATAGGAATTCAAGCAAACCATGTGTGGTCTTAAAAGGAAATCAATGAACTGACTAGCACTTTCAGTCAAAGACCCATTACCCGATATTATGGGTCTCCCTGGTGGTATAGTGCTATTTTTGTGTACTTTTGGTAAATGGTATAAAGTAGGTACCCTAGGAAAGTCAGTTAACATAAAAGTCAGTTCAGAGTTGGTGATACTTCCTTTGTGATGCCCATGTAATAGTAAACCTTGATACAAATCCAAAAATTGTTCAGTTGGATTGCTCAGCAGTAATTTGTAGCATGATCTATCATTCACTTGTCTATTGACCTCCATGATATACATCTCTAGCGGCCAAAGAACAATATTGCCCCCCTTTGTCAGATGGCTTTATTATGATATCATTCCAGAGTTTGATCTCTGCTAATGCTCTGTTCTGACTAGGGGTAAGATTTCAATTTATCAACACATCTGGTAGTGCTAATACATCTTTCATGACAGAGTCTGCAAACATTTGTACTGCTGGGCAGTTATTTGAATGTGGAGTAAATGTTGATTTTGGATTTGGCATTGTTGGTAATCTATACTGTTGGGGCTGTCCCTCCCTCAGCAGATTTGTCAAATTTACCAAAGCTTTGGCATCAATATCACTTGTGTCTGGACTTATGTCCATAATGTCAGTAGGACTGCTGTTCCGTGATGCAAAGAATTTGTACAAAAGGAATTTATGGTTAAATCGAAACAGGTCAACCATTACCTGAAATGTATCAATTTTATTGGTGGGTGAGAAGCTGAGACTTTTATTTAAAACGTCTTTATGAAACTGAGATAAAATATGCGGAGACAGATTAGTTATTTGCATATCATCTACCGCTACTATCTTCTCCATCTCCGGTATCGGTTCCGTTGTTGATAACCCCACCTGTTTCTGTCTCTTAGCTCCCTGTCCCCTTCTAATTGGTCTCTTGGATTTTGATTGTCTCTGCTGTATCGATTTCTCTGACCTAAAAAATGATATTTGTGATGGTCAGTATAAACCTGTGAGGAATCAGAGTCTGACTGTTCTCTTTCTGAAGCCGAGCTTGTGTCAGTAACATCTTGGTCAGTATTTCTATTAATCAGACTAGGTTTTCGTCTAGACCACAAATAAATAGTACCTTTTTTGGATTCCTCCAAATTCCTATTGAATTTGTATTTTTTCGTATTAGTGATCTCAATTTCTAAACAATCAAGAGCTTTACTTAATTTTTCTAGATCAGTTTTAATGCTTTCAATGTCTGTAAATGCAATGGTTTTTAGCTCCAAATCCATAATGGTTGCGTCTAGATAATCATAATCTATAAGAATCTGGACATAACCCTTAGAACAAGTATCTGAAACCTTTTCCCATCTTTTTGTCAAATCTGGATCTGCAAAGCTAAATGTGGGAAGTATGTGAACTCTCAGACCTCCTGGAATAATATCTTCATCTACAAATATTTTTGATAAGTTGCCCTGTTCCACCAACTCCTAGTGTGACGAAAGTGATTGTCTTTTAGTTGTTTATATATATCAGCCCAGGTTTTGTCTATAGCATGGGCAGAATCAGAATTAGAGGAAGAAAATATTTCTTTCACTTTATTCTCTCTTTGACTTTGTCTCACTGAATATGTCAGTAAGGTCATCATAATTATAACTCCTAGACAGGGAGTGCAAACTGGGAGAAAACCATTCTAAACAATAACAGTTAAAGAGCTGAGTAAACAAATAATTTAACCCTCTCCCCACTAAGAGCAATAAACTCCCAACACCTAAAAACAAATCCTGAAGGTGCTACAGGGAAGTAGAGCAAATATATGGAAGAAAAAAAAACCCTGCAATACTAGCACTCATCTGATACTAATCAAGTAATTAGGTGAACGGAAAATGTCAATAAACTTAACTTTTATTCAAAAAGTCACAATTATAGACATATGATTACGGCAATTTCTCTCATTATGAAAAACCATGTAATAAAAATTTCTCTCAAAACCTGATTATTAAGCAATAAAGTCAGATTCAATAGCTCAAGCTGTAACACTGTCTAATATTACCCATGAACATGATATTATAAATAAACCTGCAATATCATGTAACACCATCTAATATTGTCGACAAAAGTGGTATTACAAATGAACTTGCAACATCATTTCCTCATTTAAACTGCAATTTGTAATTTGTTAAATATTGGCAAACCGGTATGTGCCCCGGCATTCTATGTTAATGGTAGGTAGGAGCTATTTCTATTCCTTCTACGACATTGTTGAGATTGTAGTTTTTTAGCTCCATTGTTCGTAGAAGCAACAGCACTTCTTAGGGCTGGTAATAGGTTTTGAATTTAGATTATTTTTTTAACATTGACAAGCCAGTATGTGCCCCGGTACATTAGTTCCATGTTAGGCAGGTTTTTTGCTCCTGAACTATTTTTACCATCTCATTGGCTAGTCGGTTGTATGCCCCGGCATTATTAGAGATAGGGAGTTGCTTGCTATACATCTCTTGCAAGCCGGTATAATGTTTTGACATTATTAGTCCTAATATAGGTAGGATTAGCTATTCACTTTATCTCTGATATTATCTACATTGCAAACTTACCTGCTCTGATATTTATAGAAATACATTTAATCAAAGACAAGCAGGAACTTATGCCCCGGCAGTATATTATCCTGCTTACACACTGTTGGCTTACCAGCTATACTTTCTGGCAGGCTACATATATTTTGCATAAAAATGTGCTTTTCTTCTAATATTAGAGTGTTTTATTGTGACTTTTTGAATAAAAGTTAAGTTTTATTGACATTTCCCGTTCACCTAATTACTTGATAGTATCAGATGAGTGCTAGTATTGCAGGGTTTTCTGTTCATCCATATCTTTGCTCTACCTCCCTGTACCACCTTCTACTATCAGGATTTGTTTTTAGGTGTTGGGAGTTTATTGCTCTTAGTGGGGAGAGTGCACTGGGTTATACTATTTTTTTACTCAGCTCTAGTGATGAGCGAGCACCCCAATGCTCGGGTGTTCGGGTGCTCTGACCGAGCGCCCCCGGAGGCTCGAGTGCTCGGCCGAGCACCCGAGCTCCATTGAAGTCAATGGGAGGACTCGAGCATTACACCAGGCACCCCCTGCTCTGATGAGGGGAGGGTGCCTGGTCCATAGGAAAAGGGCAGAAAAGGATGGAAACACCACAGAAATGGTTCAGGGACAGCATAGGGAGGATGTCTGGATGCATCTTGGACTCCAACATCGCTGCTGGGAACGATCTTTCGCCCGTAGTACGCCATTTTTACAGACTGACCGTAAAACACACAAAAAGGAAGATAAAAATGACTTTAGGCGAAAAATTGTTACCAAACAGTATTTGCTGTATATTTACTTGTATATCATCTGCAAATTCTCCCAAAAATTTCCTCGATTTTTCTGAACTGAGGCCATGATTAAGAGGGAAACGTGAGCAGAGGCAAATTCTCCCAAAAATTTCCTTGATTTTTCTGAACTGGGGCCATGATTAAGAGGGAAACGTGCGCTGAGCCGACCATCCAAAACATTATGGGTGAGGGTCTGCTGCGGAGCTGACCATCCTAAACATTATATGCGAAGGCCCGCTAGTGAGCTGACGCTATAAAACATTATATGAGAGGGCCCGCTAGAGAGCTGACCCAATAAAACATTATATGAGAAGGCCCGCTGGTGAGCTGACCTATATAAAAATTGTCAAACAGGGCCCGCTGGTGAGCTGGCCCTATATAAAAATTATATCACAGGGCCCGCTGGTGAGCTGGCCCTATATAAAAATTATATCACTGGGCCCGCTGGTGAGCTGGCCCTATATAAAAATTATATCCCAGGGCATATGGAAGAGGAGGAGGAGGATGAGAAGATTAAGAGTCAACCATATACCCGTTTTTTGGGTGGAAGGGGTGAATGGGAATACAGAGTATTCCCATCATTGTAAATAACATATATAAAGTGAGCTTATGTTCCCCCGGGGCTTTCCTCCAGTGGAGTGGAGAAGTCAGGGGAAATCCAGGCCTTGTTCATTTTTATAAGTGTCAACCTATCAGCATTGTCGGTGGAAAGGCGGATACGCTTATCTGTTATGATGCCACCAGCAGCACTAAATACACGCTCAGACAGAACGCTGGCGGCAGGGCAGGCCAGCACCTCCAAGGCGTAGAGTGCCAGTTCATACCACGTGTCCAGCTTGGACACCCAGTAGTTGTAAGGCACAGAGGGATCATTGAGGACGCTGACACGGTCTGCTACGTACTCCTTCACCATCTTCCAAAACTTTTCCCTCCTTGTGACACTAGGCTGCGCATCAGGGTGAGGGTGCTGGCGGGGTGTCATGAAGGTGTCCCACGCCTTGGACAGTGTTGCCCTGCCTTTGTCGGAACTGCTGTGTGCTCCCCTTTTTTCCCCTTCTCGGTTGGCCAAGGTAGCACGTACTCTGCCGCCAGCGTTGTCAGATGGAAAATTTTGGAGCAATTTTTCAACAAGAACCTTCTGGTATTGCACCATTTTGCTTGTCCTCTCCACCGGAGGAATGAGAGATGAGAAATTCTCTTTGTAGCGGGGGTCCAGAAGGGTGAACACCCAGTAATCCGTGTTGTCTAAAATGCGTACAACGCGTGGGTCACGGGAAAGGCAGCCTAACATAAAGTCAGCCATGTGTGCCAGAGTACCAACAGTCAAGATTTCGCTGTCCTCACCAGGAGGATGACTCTCAATCTCCTCATCCTCTTCCTCCTCTTCTGCCCACCCACGCTGAAGAGATGGAACTAAAGTTCCATGGCTACCCTCTGTAGCGGAGGCAACCGTGTCTTCCTCCTCCTCCGCCTCCTCCAATTGTCGCTGAGAAGACGAAGTGAGGGTGCTCTGGCTATCACCTTGTGTAAGCTCTTCCTCCCGCATTTCCACCTCTTCCACATGCAAAGCGTCAGTTTTAATTGTGAGCAGCGAGCGTTTCAGTAGACACAGAAGTGGGATGGTTACACTGATAATAGCGTTATCGCCGCTCACCATCTGTGTCGATTCCTCAAAATTGCGTAAAACCTCACAGAGGTCTGACATCCATTCCCACTCCTCACTTCTGATTACAGGAAGTTGAACGGAGAGGCGACGACCGTGTAACAGCTGGTACTCCACTACTGCCCTCTGCTGCTCACAAAGCCGGGCCAACATGTGGAAGGTGGAGTTCCAGCGCGTGCTCACGTCACACAGCAGCCGGTGAGCTGGCAATTGTAAGCGCTGCTGCAGCTTCAACAGGCCGGCCGAAGCTGTAGATGACTTACGGAAATGTGCACACACGCGGCGCACCTTGGTCAAGAGATCATGCACATTGGGGTAGGTTTTTAGAAATCGCTGAACCACTAAATTAAATACATGCGCTAGGCATGGTACGTGTGTGAGCTTGCCGAGCTCCAAAGCCGCCACCAAGTTACGCCCATTATCACACACAACCATGCCTGGTTGCAGGTTGAGTGGCGAGAGCCACTGCTCGGTCTGGTGACTAATCCCCTGCAACAGCTCTGAGGCCGTGTGCTGTTTGTCCCCAAGGCAGATCAGCTTCAGCACGGCCTGTTGATGCTTCCCCACTGCAGTGCTACACTGCTTCCAGCTACTGGCTGATGGGGGAGTGGCGCTGCGTGTAGAGAATTCGGAGGTGGAAACGGAGGAGGAGGAGCCAATAACGTAGGTGCTGGCGGAAACCCTGATGGAGGTAGGGCCCGCAATCCTCGGCGTGGGTAGCACCCGTGCCATCCCAGGGTCCGAGTCGCTCCCAGCCTCCACGACATTCACCCAGTGTGCCGTCAGGGAAATGTAGCGTCCCTGGCCACAAGCACTTGTCCATGTGTCAGTCGTTAAGTGGACCTTCCCAGTAACTGCGTTGGTCAGGGCACGGGTGATGTTACGGGACACATGGTGGTGTAATGCGGGGATGGCACACCGGGAAAAGTAGTGGCGGCTGGGGACCGCGTACCGAGGGACAGCTGCTGCCATCAGGCTGCGGAAGGACTCAGTCTCCACAAGCCTAAATGGCAGCATTTCGATGGCCAGTAATTTGGAAAGGTGTGAGGTTAGTGCTATGGCCTGTGGGTGGGTGGCTGGGTATTTTCGCTTGCGCTCAAATGCCTGGGGTAACGACATTTGGACGCTGTGCTGGGACAGGGAAGTGGATGTGGTCGCTGATGGTGCTTCAGATGGTACAGGTGCAGGGCGGGAGGTATGCGGGCCTGCGCCTTCGACAGGCGATTGGCCGGCACCGAAAACAGGGGAAGAGGAGGCAGTGGTGTGGCCTGCAGACACAGATGGGCGATCCAGGCGTTCCTCCCACTTATTACGGTGCTTGGATGCCATGTGTCGGATCATGCTGGTGGTGGTGAGGTTTCTAGTGTTCATGCCTCGGCTCATTCTGGTGTGGCACAGGTTGCAAACTACAATTCTTTTGTCGTCCGCACTTTCCTTAAAAAAACGCCATACCGCGGAACACCTACCCCTTGGCAAGGGAGATTTACGCAAGGGGGTGCTCCGTGGAACATTTGCGGGCCGGTTTGGTGCGGTCCGCCTTCTTTCTGTAGCCACACCACTGCCTCTTCCAGCCTGTTGCGGTGCTGCAGATGGCTCACCCTCAGGACTGCTGTCATCGCTCGGCTCTACACCTTCCCAGGTGGGGTCAGTCACCTCATCGTCCACCAAGTCCTCCTCCACTTCCTCACTCTGATCATCCTCCTCATGTCTTCATCCCACCACATACTCAGTCATTGACAACTGTATAACATCCTCCTCAACAAGGTCTTGAGACAGTAATAGTGGTTGATTTAATGGCAACTGTGTCTCATCATCATCATCATCCACTACTTCCTTTGACCTTAAATGCCGTTCACATCTGTCATCTTCTTGTGATTGGGTACACTCTAGAGGTTGTGAATCAGGGCATAAGATGTCATGTTCCTCTGCAAGCGTGCTTGGAGAGAGGGTCAAATGAAGGATTGGTGATGAGACGAGCTCCTCACTATATCCCAGTGTGGGATCACTTCTTTGACCAGACCGTCTATGGTGGGAGGAAGGATGATCAGAGTGAGGATTATGTTGACCAGACTCTTGGCTACTGAGAGTGGACTTGGTGGAAGACAGGGTGGTGCTTAACCGACTGGAAGCAGTATCAGCTGACATCCAACCGACCACCTGTTCGCAGTGGTCGGACCTCGAGAGTGATGTCCTGCGATGCCCTGTAAAATGAGACATGAAGCTAGGTATGGTGGATGTCTTTCTTTCTTGTGCTCTGGCACCAGGCACAGTTTCTCCGCGTCCTGACCCGCGCCCTGAACTATCAGGATCACGTCCACTTCCCCGTCCCTTTTTACCCGCCTTCTTCATCTTACACGGAATATGTGACTTTGATATTTTAGTTTAAAGACTTAACAGTATTTCTTCCTATTCTGCAACTGTGCAGAGTACACAGAATAGGCTGCTAAACTGCGGTGACGCACACTGAATGGAATATGTGATTTTGATATTTTAGTTTGAAGACTTAACAGTATTTCTTCCTATTCTGCAACTGTGCAGAGTACACAGAATAGGCTGCTAAACTGCGGCGAAGCACACTGAATGGAATATGTGACTTTGATATTTGAGTTTGAAGACTTAACAGTATTTCTTCCTATTCTGCAACTGTGCAGAGTACACAGAATAGGCTGCTAAACTGCAGCGAAGCACACTGAATGGAATATGTGACTTTGATATTTTAGTTTGAAGACTTAACAGTATTTCTTCCTATTCTGCAACTGTGCAGAGTACACAGAATAGGCTGCTAAACTGCGGTGACGCACACTGAATGGAATATGTGACTTTGATATTTTAGTTTGAAGACTTAACAGTATTTCTTCCTATTCTGCAACTGTGCAGAGTACACAGAATATGCTGCTAAACTGCGGTGACGCACACTGAATGGGATATGTGACTTTTTCATATTTTAGTTTGAAGACTTAACAGTATTTCTTCCTATTCTGCAACTGTGCAGAGTACACAGAATATGCTGCTAAACTGCGGTGACACACACTGAATGGAATATGTGACTTTGATATTTTAGTTTGAAGACTTAACAGTATTTCTTCCTATTCTTCAACTGTGCAGAGTACACAGAATAGGCTGCTAAACTGCGGTGACGCACACTGAATGGAATATGTGACTTTGATATTTTAGTTTGAAGACTTAACAGTATTTCTTCCTATTCTGCAACTGTGCAGAGTACACAGAATAGGCTGCTAAACTGCGGCGAAGCACACTGAATGGAATATGTGACTTTGATATTTTAGTTTAAAGACTTAACAGTATTTCTTCCTATTCTGCAACTGTGCAGAGTACACAGAATAGGCTGCTAAACTGCGGCGAAGCACACTGAATGGAATATGTGACTTTGATATTTGAGTTTGAAGACTTAACAGTATTTCTTCCTATTCTGCAACTGTGCAGAGTACACAGAATAGGCTGCTAAACTGCGGTGACGCACACTGAATGGAATATGTGACTTTGATATTTTAGTTTGAAGACTTAACAGAATGTGCTCTAATCTGCAACTTTGCACACTAAACAGAATGTGCTCTAATCTGCAACTTTGCACACTAAACAGAATGTGCTCTAATCTGCAACTTTGCACACTAAACAGAATGTGCTCTAATCTGCAACTTTGCACACTAAACAGAATGTGCTCTAATCTGCAACTTTGCACACTAAACAGAATATATGAAATTTTTTTTTTTTTTTTTGTTTTTTTCCCCCCACACAAAATAAACTGCTGCCCCCACACACAGTAGTCCTAAAAAGGACTTTTGGTTCTTTTTTTTCACAAATTTGCTTTTTTTCTCCCTACACTGACTTTCCCTTCCTATCCTCATCTCTCCCTGGCTAAGACTGAGCCGAACTCGCTGGTCAGGTGCTATACAGCACCCGACCACGGGTTCTGGCCAGCCAATCAGTGTAATGCCAGCAGCCAACATGGCTGCTGGCATTACACTGATGTCAGAGCCTACCTGCACGTTTATTGGCTGCGCAGCAGCCGCAAAACGTGCGGGGAGGAGACCCGAACATGGCGGGCGAGCACATGCGGTACTCGTACGAGTACCGCCATGTGCCGAGCAGAGCGATGCTCGAGCCGATCCGAGCATCGGCCGAGCATGCTCGCTCAACACTACTCAGCTCTTTAACTGTTATTCTTTAGAATGGTTTTCTCCCAGTTTGCACCCCCTGTCTAGGAGTTATAATTATGACGACCTTACTGACATATTCAGTGAGACAAAGTAAAAGAGAGAATAAAGTGAAAGAAATATTTTCTTCCTCTAATTCTGATTCTGCCCATGCTATAGACAAAACCTGGGCTGATATATATAAACAACTAAAAGACAATCAATTTCGTTGGTGGAACAGGGCAACTTATCAAAAATATTTAGATGAAAATATTATTACATGAGGTCTGAGAGTTCGCATACTTCCCACATTTAGCTTTGCAGATCCAGATTTGACAAAAAGATGGGAAGAGGTTTTGGATATTTGTTCTAAGGGTTATCTCCAGATTCTTATAGATTATGAAACTCAGATTTTACAGCATCTAGATGCAACCATTAAGGATCTGGAGCTAAAAACCAGTGTGTTTACAGACACTGGAAGCATTAAAACTGATCTAGAAAAATTAAGTAAAGCTCTTGATCGTTTAGAAATTGAGATCACTAATACCAAAAAATACAAATTCAATAGGGATTTGGAGGAATCCAAAAAAGGTACTATCTATTTGTGGTCTAGACGAAAACCTAGACTGATTAATAGAAATACTGACCAAGACGTTACTGACACAAGCTCGGCTTCAGAAAGAGAACAGTCAGACTCTGATTCCTCACAGGTTTATACTGACCATCACCAATATCATTTTTTAGGTCAGAGAAATTGATACAGCAGAGACAATCAAAATCCAAGAGACCAATTAGAAGGCAACAGGGAGCTAAGAGACAGAAACAGGTGGGGTTATCAACAACGGAACAGATACTGGAGATGGAGGAGATAGTAGCGGTAGATGATATGCAAATAATTAATCTGTCTCCGCATATTGTATCTCAATCTCATAAAGACGTTTTAAGTAAAGGTCTCAGCTTCTCACCCACCAATAAAATTGATACATTTCAGGTAATGGTTGACCTGTTTCGATTCAACAGTAAGCTCCTTTTGCACAAATTTTTTGCATCATGGAACAGAAGTCCTACTGACATTATGGACATAAGTCTGGACACAAGTGATATTGATGCCGAAGCTTTGATAGATTTGACAGATCTGCTGAGGGAGAGACAGCCCCAACAGTATAGATTACCAACAATGCCAAAGCCAAAATCGACCTTCACTCCACATTCAAATATCTGCCAAGCAGTACAAATGTTTGCAGGCTCTGTCATGAAAGATGTATTAGCACTACCAGATGTGTTGATAAATTGAAATCTTACCCCTAGTCAGAACAGAGCATTAGCAGAGATCAAACTCTGGAATGATATCATAATAAAGCCACCTGACAAAGGGGGCAATATTGTTCTTGATAGATAGATCATGCTACAAATTATTGCTGGGCAATCCAACTGAACAATTTTTGGATTCATATAAAGGTTTACTATTTCGTGGGCATCGCAAAGGAAGTATCACCAACTCTGAACTGACTTTTTTGTCAACTGACATTCCTAGGGTACCTACTTTATACCTTTTACCAAAAGTATGCAAAAATAGAGATAGGGAGTTGTTTGCTATACATATCTTACAAGCAGGTATAATGCTTTGACATTATTAGTCCTTATATAGGTAGGATTAGCTATTCACTTTATCTCTATTATTATGTACATTGCAACTTTACCTGCTCAGATATTTATAGAAACAACATTTAATCAAAGGCAAGCCAGATTTTATGCTCCGGCAGTACATTATCCTGCTTACACACTGTTGGCTTACCAGTTATACTTTCTGGCAGGCTACATATATTTTGGATAAAAAAATCACTTTTCTTCTAATATTAGAGTGTTTTATTGTATAAAAGTTAAATTTTATTGACATTTCCCGTTCACCTAATTACTTGATTGATATCAGATGAGTGCTAGTATTGCAGGGTTTTCTGTTCTTCCATATATTTGCTCTACTTCCCTGTAGCACCTTCTACTATCAGGTGTTTTTAGGTATTGGGAGTTTATTGCTCTTAGTGGGGAGAGTGCACTGGGTTATATTATTTTTTTACAACGCCCAAGTGAGATACTGACTCAGCCTGCAGTCAGTAGCTGGGAGTCTGCTAGAGCCCTAGGTCAATACTAGGAAGGATGTCTGAATAACTGGACTAACAGAAGGAGCGAACAGACATGACCTTTTAGTAAGCACCAGATAGGATAGTCAGACGAGCCAATGTCATACACAGAACAGCTAGTCAGCCAGAGCCAGAGGTTTGCACCAGATAGGATATCCACCGAACAGATGAAATGCTGGATGCACAGTGGACAGAGCCCCAGGTCAACACCAGAGTGGGTAGTCAGACAAGCCTAGGTCATACACGGAGTGGGTAGTCAGCCAGAGCCACAGGTTTGCACCAGATAGGATATCCACTGAAGCCATGGAAAGCTGGATGAGCTGTGGACAGAGCCCCACGTCAACACCAGAGTGAGTAGTCAGATAAGCCTAGCGGGTAGTCAGCCAGAGACACAGGTTTGCACCAGAAAGGATATCTGAGCCAAATCAGAACGCACAAGGAGAATAGTCAGACAGAGCCACAGGTCAACACCAGAATGGATGGACAAGCCGGATCATACACAGTAATCAGGAATACTATATAATGAACTGCTCAGAACACCAGCGTAAGGGTAACTGAGTCAGGACTGCCCTTTAAACCCCTCCTCAGGAAGTAGGTAAGAGGAGCAGGCTTAGAAGAAGGAAGTTGGTAGGAGGAGACTACAGGAAGCTTGGTATAAAACAGAAGCCTGCTTCACTCTGAAGCCTCTCATCTGCAGATGATGCGTGGAAAGACGCAGAGCGTTGCTGAAGCTGCGGCGCTGGAAACAAGGTACTGTGACAAGCTCCTTGTATTGTCTCATATACTTGTACAATGTGATAAGGTCTCCTCTTAGTCATCTTTTCTCTAGAGTAAATAAGCCAAATTTGTTTAGTCGTTCCTCATACGTCAAGTCCTCCATTCCCTTAATTAACAGTGTTGCTCTTCCCTGTACCATCTCTTGTTCTAGTCTATCCTTTATCAGAACTGGTGCCCAAAACTGCACTGCATATCCACTCTTGCTTCAATAAATCTTTTTATGCAAGACAGGATTTTGTTTGCCTTTGCTACTGTTGTTTGACATTGGTCACTGTTTCCAAGTTTGTAGCTGACTAGTGTCAAATAGCAGTAGCAATAGCAAAGAAAGTCCTGTCTTGCATAAAAAGAGGTATTGAAGCAAGAGTGGATAACATCATTTTGCCATTGTACATTGGTAAGACCTCACCTTTAATATGAAGAGCAGTTTTGGGCACCAGTTATAAAAAAGGATATACTAGAACTGGAGCGGGTACAGCAAAAAGCAACAAAATTAACAAAGGGAATGGAGGACTTGACGTATGAGGAACGACTAGACAAACTTGGTTTATTTACTCTAGAGAAAAGACGACTAAGAAGACATCTTATAACAATGTACAAGTATATGAGAGGTCAATAAAAGTATCTCTCTGGTGAGCTATTCATTCCAAGGCCTGATGAAATAACCAGGGGCCACCCCTTGAGATTAGAGGAAATGATGTTTCAACTTCAGAAGAGGAAGGGTTTTTTTTATAGTAAGGTCTGTTAAATTATGGAATTCCTTACCAAAGGATGTGGTTATGGCAGGTACAATGGATTTTTTTAAGAAAAGATTAGATGCATTTCTTTCAAAAGGGAACATACAGAGTTATACTGTGTATTAGTAGGTAAATCAGGAAGGTATGATAAAGACTAACTTATTTAGCAGCAGCAGCAAAGCTATACAATCCTCATGTCTCTGGGTTATGAGGCAAAGGTTGAACTTGATGGACTTGTGTGTTTTTTTAACCTAATTTACTATGTTACTATTTTACACTCATCAGGCATAAACATAGATATGGTACGCCTGTGAGTAAGGGTGGGCAAAAAGTCAGGAAAATTTCACTCCTGGCTTTTCGTGAAAAACCAACAATTTATCGCCTTTTTCGCTAAAGGTTTCTCCTTTTTCACCACTGCAAAAGTTTTCTCATTTTTTGCAACTGGCAATACATTTTTCACCTATATTTCCTATGATTGCAACATTTTCCACCACAATATTACTTCTTCTGAGGGCTGAAGTGGAGAAATAAATATCCGCAAGTCAATGTTGTGAATCCCACAAAAACATGTCTTGAAAAGGTTGTTAGCAGGCTGAGTACCTTTGTCAAATATATAGACACACATGTAACAATGCGCTCCTTTACAAAATAAGACCTCAGTCCACAAAAAACATATGTAGGTAGAAAATAGTCCCAATAGGATAAATAAAAGATTGAATATCAGAGTAATGTTCAGAGTCTGCAGCTTCCTCGTGGTGCTCCCCGATAGGGATGGGCGAAACTTTTCGCCTAAAACTGAAATTGGTGAAAAATGGCACTTTCCGCTTGGCGAAACATTTCCTGTGAAAACTGCTTTTTTCACCTAGCTTATTCCATTTAAATCAATGGTAACATTGAAGTTACACACAACATAAAACAAATATTATTTTATTTCCCAAAGGCATAATATAAAAGGGACATGAGGGTGCCTGTGTTCGTGGGGTGTGGGAAAAGAATCAGTTGGACAGGGAATGTTTTTTTTGGGGGGGTTGTTTACTGGGATTGCGGGGCAGTTAATAAAAAATAAATCCTAAATAAAATTAAATAATTAACTTATAAGAAATGGTATAAAAGGGGTCTGAGGAGGGTGCCTGTGTTGGTGGGTGGAGTCTGGGGAATGAATCAGTTGAAAAGGCAATTTGTTTTAGGGGTTTCTTGACTGGTATTGGGGGGACAGTTAATATAAATAAATAAAATAAAATAAGACATTTGTATGTAAAGTGATAGAGACATGAACCCCCTGACATAAGCTGCCACTTGACTTTATAGAGTATTTCGTAGATGAATTTGTTAGATTTATTGTTAGAGGCCCAGGCCCTGAGGAAACATTGTTTTGTAGGACTTAGACTTTTTAGAAACAAACCCCCCCCCCCCAATTTCTTTTTTAGGACTATGAGAAAAAAATGCCCTACTGGCCTAGTGCCTGCAGGTCATGTTGGCCAGTGGCCACTGGCCATTGTCAAATGTCCTCCTCCATCCTGAGTCTGAGTCCATAATTGCGGAATTTGCAGCTGCTATTCTTGCTGCTGCTGCTGAGATGTTTGAGTAGCAGGAGGATTAGGCAGCTAAAAGGGAATGGTATCAACAATAGCAGTAACATGGTTGATTGATGATGAAGGTTCCACTTGCCACAACTATCTCCAATGATGTGCCTGAGGCAGTAGCAGCACAATAAGTAGACCCCAGTCTATGTGGAGAAAAGAAGAAGTTGGCCAATAATTCTTCTCCACCAGCCCCTCCTCCAAAATCATGGGTGTGTTGTTATTAGAATGTAATTATTTCCATTGAGAGCAGGGAGTGTGCCTCTCATCAGCAACTGCAATGTGCACAGTGTGGGTGATAAATAACATCTGGGGACACAACTGTATCCAAACACCATGACACCAGAAACCAAATACTGCCACTGTCACTATACCCCTTGTCCAGACCCTGCTAAGGACACATGAGAACTTGCAGACAGTTTAACAGTAATGATGAATCATCTCTGCTAGCATCCTAGCATATTCTGCTGGATGGAATCTCCTCAGATGCCACTTGATGACCTGATATTAATTCTCCTCCACCACACTGGCATGTGTGGTCAGTGTACAACACAGTGCGCAATGGGTAGAGACAAACTGCCATATTCTAACATCAACAGAGTGGCTAGCATTTGGCAGGGGAGGTTATGATGAATGAGGTGGACTGGCAGAAGATGTAGTTGTTACCCTAGAGGAAGAAGGTGATGTTGATGGCGAGCTAGTTGTTTCACTTGTGTTGGAACTTTCAGTGCCTGTCTGGGTTTCTTTATCCTTCCTCCTCTTTGATCTCCACCTCATCTCTTGTTGCCTTTCTGGAGAGTCAGGGAGTACAGTAACAGGGGTGCTAGATTTCTGTAATGGGTGTTTGGCTTTAACATGCTTGACATAAATGTCATGGTGTCTGTGTTTCATGTATGATATCAGGGATGTTGTGCCAAGGTGTGTTCCCTCCTTACTCCTTCTCACTTACTGTCAGAAATTTTGCACAGTGCCAGTGGTGATGATGACTGCACTGTAACTGCCCCAAGAGAAAAATAGTTCCACACCCATGACTTCCGGGGGAAGGGAACAAACAGAGAAGAATGGCCTCTTTCTTCTTGTCCTCCACATTCTCCTTCACTGTTTCAGGCAGAGGATGATGTTCCTGATGTTGCTGCTACTTCCTCAGAATTAGCACTGTAACTAGGACCAGGAGTATTGCTGCTGCTGGCAAGTGGAACCTGCCCTAGTCCCACATAACTTGTTGACACCATTCCTGCTGTGTCCACGGTGGTCTGTGGCACACAACCCTGGTCCTCAGCATCCTGCTGCCCTTGCATCTCATCAGCAGCAGGAATTAGAGCAGTTGCAAATTCTGCAAATTCCAAAAGCTTATTGGTAGTGGTAGTGATGCTCATCATCATCCCTGTCTCCTATTCCTTCTCAGTTTCTGATAAAAAAGGCCATCAATGTCTCTTCCACCCCAGCTTCTCTAGCATCATCATCACCACCACTAGGCTCTATGTGCTGCTGCTCTATCACAGACATATCACTGCTGCTTGGAGGAGGTGACAAGCAATGTGACAGAGAGTCCCCAAATGTCACCTGGCATTTCTTTTTGACCTGAAGAAGAAGGCAGACTAGCAGTAGTAACAGCAGGCACAGGCAGCTGGTGGTGATATTAATTCTGAGCCTGCTCTCCCCCAACACCAGTTCTGGCCTCTTCAGGATCATGTTACACTTGGACACTGTAGTGAAGGGAAGGGGAGGAGGACTTCCAGAGCCAGAGGAATGGTATGGGCTCACTTGACCGCTAGCCTGGATGCACTCAAATGCTTCCCCTACCAGTCCCCTAACACTAGTCTCACCAGCTGCTTCACCATCACTGTTACTACTAACATCAAGTTCAGCACCAGAGTCTTCCTCCTCACAGTCACTAGTAATATGAGAATATTGATTACCCCCTCCTTCATTCCTAACACTAACAAGCTGCTGGACCTTCTTTGTAGTAGTAGTACTAGCACTGGCGGGACTACTTGGGGATGGCAAGTGTGACTTAGGGTCCCCTGCTGTCACATTTGGCATTATCTTCTCCTTCCTCCACTCCTGAGAATTACAAGACACACTAGCTGCGTCAGCACTGGTAGCAGCAGCTTCAGCACTGGTGGCAGCAACTTCAACACTGGCAGCAGACACAGCACTGGATTCAACAGGGGCAGCAATGGTGGCAGCAGAGGCAGCACGTCTAACAGCAGGCACAGGCAGCTGACCTGTCCTGCTCTGACCAGTACTACCCTTTTCGCCCTCCCTTCCCTTTTCTCCCTTCCTTCCCATTCCCTTTTCTCCCTCCCTTCTCATTAAATTCCCCAAGATCACTTGGGGTGATTTAGGGGGACTGGACAGCATTGGTTCAGTAGTGCTCACTTCCTCCTCCTCCTCAGTGTACACATATGGGTCCTTCCAGATCCTCCAACGATAATTTTCAGCCTGCTCATAGTGATAGCAGTCACTATGAGCCTCTCCTGCCTCAATTTTGACAAAATATCACAACAGAACAGCACAGAACGTCTACCTCACTCTGTAGCTGCTTCTATTGTGTTTGATTTCTGCAAATACGTCACTTTTTTAGCGATAAGGCGAAAACAACGTAAATCAACGGGGCAGAAACTTTCTAGCCATTGAAAAAATGGAATTGCTTGTTTTCAAGTGGATTTTTCCACAAAAAAGAGGACAACAACTTGGTTTTAGTGGAATTTACTGCGGGAACATGGCGAAAGATTTTTCCCATCCCTGCTCCCCAATATCACCTCTAAGCCTATTATAGTATAACTAAAAAATAATAAAGAGCAGGACAATCTGAGAGAATAATCTGTATGTAAACCAATCCTATCTATTGTACTTGTACTTACAGCACTGATGGATTTATTGGGCACAATAGATGCAACGTATCTATTGTGGATAATCGTGTGTATACTAAATCTGAACTTGACTCCTTTTCTTCAAACTTTGAATCTGGAGAAGATACAGAAATATGCATTAGGGAATACAAACCCACTAAGGGTAACACCTTTATGACCAATGGCCCCTACGGAATTCCCAATACACTACTCACCGGTATGTAGTGGAATACCAGCCCAAAAAATGTCTCTCCTCTGGATACAGATATGAATGATAGAAACCGGGACACAAGTGCAGAGTACAAATGGAGAAATTAGGAGACACAACTCCTATTTGGTGATTCAATGGGGACTTTACTGCTCCCATTGGTTGATTCAATGAGGGCATGTTTATCATACAGGTAGTTGGCCCGCCCCCCTACAGCCCACCCACCACTATCCAGCTGACAAAAAAAATATAGCTGCCACTCGCTCCTGAAGTAGGGGATATCAATAACTTCTCCTGGTCCACACACACTCTCACTCAGGATCATGACCCCACAAACACACTGTTTCTCCTCCCACAGATAACTGTAAGCCTCCATACACTCTGTTTCAGTACAAGGGTGTAATGTTTCCATAAAATACAAACTCAAGGATAAACTTAATAACAACTCTTATTTAACTCTTTTCATCTCTTCATTCACCTTACTGTCTGTTTTCAACTGTCACTCCTCCACTTCCTGCTTCCTGATTCCCGCCCTTTCTCCTTAAAGATAGAGAAAGATGCTTTGCTATATGTTACAGAGGTCAACCCTCAAACACCACTTTCTATTTGTTCCCTCAGCATATTGCTACGCTGACTCAACTGAAGAGCCACCGTGTGTTATATTGCTATGTTACCTCAACTTAACCCTTTGAGTGCCAGAGGGGTACACAACGCATTGCAAAGCAATGCGTTGTGCACCCCTCTGGCACTCAAAGGGTTAAGTAAGGATGAGTTACTGCTCCCATTGGGTGAGTCAACGGGGAGTGATTTAACTCATGCAGGGAGTTGGCCTGCCCCCACTATCCAGCCCGCCCACCACTATCGAATTAACTGAAAAAACAAAATGGCTGCCACTAGCTCATACACCACAGACACAAACACATCAGACAAAAAACACACACTCACACACACTCACACGCAATCACAAACACTCAATCACACACTCTCTCAATCACACACACTCACTAACACACTTACGCAATCACTCACATGCAATCACTCACATGCAATCACTCACTCTCGCACTCACATGCACTCACTCACACCCCGGGAGCCAGCACGATCCACCTTCCACCATAGTCTCACTAACACTCACTCACACCCTGGGAGCCAGCACGATCCACCTTCTACCATAGTATTTGCAATTACCACATGCATTTCAACTACATGAATGAATGCCACTCACACACTCACTCACACCCCGGGAGCCAGCATGATCCACCTTCCACCATAGTATGTGCAATTACCACATGCATTTCAACTACATGAATGAATGCCACTCACTCACACACACTCACCCACACTCACACCCCGGGAGCCAGCACGATCCACCTTCCACCATAGTATGTGCAATTACCACATGCATTTCAACTATATGAATGAATGCCACAGTGGAGGCATAAGTACAAACACAAACTCATTACAATGACACATAAGTCACTCCCTTATGACTCACTTCCGTGTGTGTGTGTGTGTCTCTGTGTGTGCCTATGTGTTCCTCACTGTGTGTGTTGCATGTCTGTATCACACTCTATGTGTCTGCATGTTGTGCATTGCATGTATGTGTGTATGACTGTGTGGCTCTTTATGCATCTCAGTGCATGCATGTGCATTTGCGTGTGTGTCTCTGTGTGTGTGTGTGTCTTGCATCCGTGTGTGTGCATTAATTCCCTATATAGCCTGACAGGCAGCACCGTCCCACATTGCTAGTATATATATATATATATATATATATTTATATATATATATATATATATGTATATAATATTCTAGCTGTACCTGTTGTATCATACGCTGTTATAGCAGATTTTAAAGGTTATAAATTAATAACTAATTTTATTTATTTATTCATATATTTCAGTGTAAACACAATTAACAATCTCATTCTTCTGAGTGAATGAGTGTGTGTGTGACCCTGAGTGAGTGTGCTCAACTGGTGGTTGACAAGTACTGCACTTTCAAACTTTAAGAGTAACTTTACTCCACTGAGAGTAACGGTTTTAAAAACAGAGTTTTATGTGTGTAACCCTGAGTGAATGATTGTGTGTGCGTGTGACCCTGAGTGAATGAGTGTATGACCCTGAGTGTGTGTGTGACCTTGAGTGAATAAGTGTGTGTGTGACCCTGAGTGAATGCGTGTGTGTGTGTGTCCCTGAGTGAATGATTGTATGACCCTGAGTGTGTGTGACCCTGAGTGAATTAGTGCATGTGTGACCCTGAGTGAGTGTGTGTGTGTGTGACACACTCTGTGCTCAACTGGTGGTTGACCCCTACTGCACTTTCAAACTTTAAGAGAAACTTTACTCCACTGCGAGTAATGGTTTTGAAAATAGGGGTTTATGTGTGTGACCCTGAGTGAATGAGTGCGTGTGTGTTTGACCCTGAGTGAATGAGTGTATGACCCTGAGTGTGCTTGACCCTGAGTAAATGCTATGCTATATGCTTGGGTTTCAAGCATTGTTTTGCATGTGCTGACTACATGTCCCAGAATTCTGCTCTATACATTTGGGTTCCAAGCGGTGGTTGCGTGTGCCAGCACTCCGGGGCGGCGAATGGAGTGCTATGATTGGCTGGGTGTATTTCCTAAGCGGCCAATCAGCACACTGGGAACGGAAACATACCTAAGCGTTTTATATATTCCAACATAATTGGAAACAAGTACATCGAATGTGGAAATAATAGAACAAACACTAGCAGTTAGACAATAAGCAGATATCACGACAAACTACTATAGAGAGCATAAAAGATACAATTCAGAAGAGAGATGCTTCAATTAGTATCCAACTCATAATAATAGGAGATTATCAATGTGAATAGCACTCCCAACTTTAGGTAGAAGAAGAGAGAAACTAGGAAAACAGAAAGAGTAATAGGCAGGAAGAAATAGGAAAGAAGGAGAAAACCAGGACCAAGAGAATAGGGACAGAGAAAGAAGGGGAGGGGGTGTGGAAAGATGTGGGGGAGGTGGGGGAGGGGGGGGAGGTAGAACACAGTAGGGAAGGGAGACAGACAACTCCACAGGAGACGCAAGCCAGGGTCACCCCGAGACCCAGCCAGGGACAAAACAACAAAAACAGGCACTTGAGCGCAGACAGGATGTGTCAGGGCATTAGGAGGTAGTCTCCGAGACCTCCCAATGAGTCCAGATCTCCCAGAAGGCACTCTCTCATCCCATGCGCCAAGCATGCATCTTTTCCAGGGAACAATAATTGTTCACTCTGGCTCTCCAACGATCCAAGGAGGGAGGGCCCTGTAATTTCCAGTGCGCAGAGACATTCATCCTTGCGGCCGAAAGCATAAAGTGAAGCAGCACAGATTTCCTGGGTGTCCAAGAGGGGCTGTAAGAGAACAGAAATAGTAAGGGATCAAAAGGAATGCTGTACCCCAACACCACCTGCATAGCATTGCCAGCTTTCAGCCAATATGTCCTAACATCAGGACAGGTCCACCAAATATGAGCCATGGTGCCCCTCTCAGATCCACATCTCCAACAGGTATCCGGGAAACCTGGAAATGCTCTTGCAAGACGGTCTGGTGTCAGGTACCATCTAGAAATCAGCTTGTAGAAGCCGTCCTGGGAGGGGGTGTCCCTCGGAAGGAAGCGAAAGTTTGCAAATATGGAACCCCATACTGAGGGATCAGCAAGCTGGGTGTTTTGTAGGTCCACTTGCCACTGTGATGTGAATGCAGGGAGAACCGCATCCTCCCTGTAAGTGAGTAAATGGTATAGTTTGGACAAGGTTTTTTGTCCCACCCTGGAGGAGGTCAAAAAGGACTCCATAGGGGTCAAGTTTCATAATGGGTTACCTAGCCATAGTACTTCAAGGACATAATGACGAATCTGGATGTATGTCCAAAATTCCCGTTTCGGAATACGATCCTGAGAAAGAAGGGCGTCAAAGCCCACCAGCTTCTCCCCATCCACCAGGGATCGCACCTTATACAATCCTGCATCTGTCCAAAGTCACAGCACTCTCGGTGACATGCCAGGTGGGAAGTCCGGGTTACCCAGGAGAGAAAGCAGTGGAGAAGAACTAGGAGCAAAGTTCCGTCCCCGGCTGCATCTAAACCAAGTTCTAAGTAATCTACCCACGATGGGCAAACGCAACAGGGATGCAGGAACATGGCTCTTTTGAAGAAGGAGCACCTGTAGGGGTCTAAGGTTCAAGTGATCCTGCAGCTCTATAAGAAACCATGTTGCCCTTGGAGTATCAGTTACAAAATCAGCTAGTCTGGTAAGTATCGCAGCATCATAATAGGCGGTGAGGTCGGGGAGGCCCAATCCATCTGATTTCCTCTGTGTCATCATAAGAGACCTACTGCACCTCGGTTTCTTCCCATTCCAAACAAAGACGGACATCAAAGCCTGGAGTCGTCTCAAGAAAGCGATAGGAATCAAGATCGGCAAGGCCTGAAGTAAATAAAGTACTTTAGGTAAGAACAAAATTTTTTGGACATTCAGTCTACCAAACCAAGAGACCCTAGGATCACCCCAGACTCCCAAATCATAGGAGAGCTGATCATAAAGTGATGGAAAGTTGAATTTAAACAGATTGCTAGAGCTTTTCGGGAATTTCACGTGCAGGTAGGTGATCGTCGCCGGTGCCCAGGTAAATGGAAAAGAGGAGAGCAGTGACTGGCACTGGTCCAAGGGGATATTGATATTTAACAGTTCTGACTTAGATTCATTGATGCGTGAGCCCGACAAGGAACCATATTCCCTCAATACCCTCATCACAGCTGGTAATGAGCCCATTGGAGACGTAAGAGTCAAGAGAACGTCATCAGCGAAGCCGGACACCACATAATCTCGACCCCTCCCCGGGATTCCTTTAATGAGAGCATCACCCCGTATCGCATTAAGTAGCAGTTCCAGCGTGAGTATATATAAGAGTGGGGAAAGGGGGCACCCCTGTCTCGTCCCTTTGGAGATCGGTAACAGGGCAGAAAGTACCCCATTAACTCTAACTTTTGCTGTGGGGTTCCGATATAAGGCCATGATGTATCCCAAACAACGAGGTCCCATACCCAGGGACTTCAGCACTCCCCGAAGAAAAGGCCAATGAACTCTGTCAAAGGCCTTTTCGGAGTCCAGCGACAGCAACACAGTGGGGAGTCCACTAGAGTGTATCCTATGAAGAAGGGCAATCAATTTGGTCGTATTATCTTTGGCCTGCCGTCCCCTGACAAATCCCACCTAGTCAGAGTGAATCAAGGCCAGCAGGAGAGGCTGAATCCGATCAGCTAATGCTTTAGCAAAAATTTTGAGATCAACGTTCAGTAAGATCGGCCTGTAGTTGGCACAGGTAGCCAGATCTTTCCCCTCTTTGTGTATGAGCCTCCAAGGTTTGTGCCGAGAAGGGAGAGGCCTCCGAGATGGAGTTGAAACAACAAAGCATCTCGGGTAGGAGTACGTCCTGAAATTTTTTATAATAACTGACTGTGTAGCCTTCTGGTCCCGAACTTTTGCCAGGGGTCATGGACGCTAATGCTGCGCGTATTTCATCTAGTGTAAAATCTCTCTCTCTAAAGCTGCAGCATCAACTTCCAATAGTCAATTAGGAAAATTACGATCTAAAAATTTGGTTAACAAGGCTCCATAGTCTTCCAACCCCGAGCCTAGGGGGTTAGGCAAATTGTAGAGACTCGAATAAAAGGACTTAAAGCATTCGGCAATGAAATCCTACCTAAGAGCAGCTGTTCCATCAGGTCCACGAATCAGTCGAATATACGTCTGTTGCTGTCTACGTTTCACCAGATCAGCCAGGAGCTTGCCCAATTTATTACCATGCACATACGCTTTATACTTGAACCATTGGTACGACCGCACCAAAGCCGATTTGAGGAGCAGTGTGATGTCCTGTCGCACCTGCTCCAACTCTCGACCCTCTTCTACTGACAAGCGTGTTTTATGGATCCGTTCCAAAGTCCAAAGGCGGCAGAGAAGGCCCGCAAATTGTTTTTCTCGGGCGCGTTTTCACCTGGCCCCATGTTTAATAAGTTCCCTACATATAGTAGCCTTATGGGCTTCCCATACAATTTGGCAGTGGCACACCACAATCTTTGTTAAGGGAAAAATACATAGGTAAACTAGATTTGAGGTCCTGCACCACCTCCTTGTCCTCTAGCAGGAGTTCGTTAAGTCTCCAGGCGGGACGACCCTGACCCCCACCATTTAATTTAAGTGTGACATAGATGGGGCTATGGTCAGACCATGTAATGTGACCAATTGAAGGAGAGTGTAAGTATTGCAGAGAGTGCTGGTCACATAAAAACATGTCTATGCGAGAATACTTGGCGTGAACCGGGGAATAAAAAGTATAATCGCGTCCAGATGGGAATTCCAATCTCCAAGGATCAAGCAGGTGGTGAGAGTCCAGGAGCATCGAGAAGCGGCATAGCACCAATTGTGAATATGATGAATGAGGAGGGTTACACTCTACTAAGGGATTCAATGTAAAATTAAAGTCCCCTCCTAGGAGAAGTAAGCCCTCACAAAATGCATCAACTTTGTTCAACAAAGAAGACAAAAAAGAGACCTGACCCTCATTGGGGAGATATACATTCACCAATGTCACCAAGGCACCCGCCATTTTGCCCTTCACCATCAGATATCGACCATCTGGATCACTAAAAGTATCAACTAACTCCCACGGCAGGGTACGGTGTAACAAAATAGCCACTCCTTTCGATTTAGAAGTGGCAGAGGAATACCACTGCTGTGAAAAGTGCCTCTGACCGGGTGCCTCTGACCGGGTGTGCCCCCTGCCTAAAATGCATCTCCTGCAGGAACAGGACAAGAGCACGCGCACGGACTGCATCTGTAAGTAGCATACTTTGTTTCTCGGGGATATTTAGCCCCTTTACATTAAAAGAGCAGCACTTCACATCCATGTTCATCTACTGCATGCGACCCAAGCGTGCGTGAACGAGCTCTGAAACACTAGACAGGTGGAGGGAAGGGAGAAGGGAACGGAAGGAACGGCACAAAGAGAAGGGCAAGAGAAAAAGCTAGAGCAGTAAGAAGCAAAGAATAGGGAGAGGAGAAACTAAAAATCGGCCAAAAGGTACTGACTGTATAGATATGTATCTGGTCGAGGAGAGGGGATAACTCAGCCAGGTACCGGAGGAACAAATGTTACTCCTAACACCAAGAAGAAAAAAGGTGTGTTACTGGTTAGGTCTAGTAGAACAGACTTGGGTAAAGCATGAGAAAGCGTAACATGAGCTTATAGTGAAATAACAAGCAGTGTCAAAAGTCAACACAATGATGGAAAGCAATATAGAACACCACCATCTACATACAGAAATGATCCCAGCAAAGACTGGAGGATAAACACAATCTACTCCCCTGCCCACACTGCCAAGGCCAAAAATGACCATCCACGGCATACGCGGCGGAGCTGGCCCAGCATCCCATCGAGGCGTCAACTAATGTCAGGAAGGGAAGGGCCGATTCCAAAAAGTGTCCCAAGAAATAAATCCTGAAACACTCAGCCCTTAAATATATAAAGGGAGGGGATCTCTGTCTATCCCCACCTAAACCCCAAAATTCCAAAATTGCTCCATTAAAGGGGAAGGCCAAAGTGATCATGAGCCAAAAGTCTGACCCACTCATATCGCATATAGGACTAATAATCACAACTTTGGGTGGAACCCTAGGGCCAACAGTGTAGCAATACATTCGACAATGACACAGGGATCAGTAATCTTACAGTTAAAGGTACGAAGGAGGCTATACAACCAGAGAACTCCCCCAAAGGGTTAGCACAGGTCCACTGCAATGGAGCATCCCACCCACCACAGCGAGCCCCCCCACCTCATCTAAGAAAGTGGGAGTGGCCCACACTTCCCAAAGACCACCTACTTAAGCTCAGGAGGTCCGCCACGCAGTGAGGTGTCCCACGGCGAAATACCCCCATTAGGGAGGGAGTCGCCGGGGGAGCCCCCTGTAGCAAACCCACTATGAAAACAAACAGGTACAGGTGTGTGAGACAGGTGAAACAGGTAAAACAGTATATCAACATATTTCAGTAAACAGTAAAAATTCAGCAACATTTCCAGGAATAGTAACTTAAAGGGATAGTAATACTTTGTTTTATCTTTATTTTATTTTGTAGGCATTAAAAAAACATGAAGAACGATATAAGTCTTATCTCTCAAACCTTTATGGTTTAAGAGATATTCACAAACAAAGTATCCCCCCCCCTGTTCAGCCAGATCAGAAGGGAGGTGCCCAGGTAGACTTCAGAGAGGGACAATCTTCCATTAAGATAAGGGAAAAAGCTGAAAAACTTGTCAAGGGGGGCAGGGCTTTCATTGTTCTAATAGGAAGAAGAATGTCCCCTGCTGTTAGCTGTCTGGTCTTACAACCAGATCCCCATCTGAGAAGAGATGGCTTACACTACGTAAAAGGGGCGGGAGGGGAATCTTTGCTTGTGAATATCTCTTAAACCATAAAGGTTTGAGAGATAAGACATATCATTCTTCATATTTTTTTAATGCCTACAAAATAAAATAAAGTTAAAACGAAGTATTACTATCCCTTTAATATTCATAGAATCCTTTACTCAAGAATGTCAATTCCCTCACACAGGAATGCCAGTCCCCAGGGCACACCCCCCAAAGAGAACAGCAGAGAAAGACCAAGGGAAAGGAGGAGACGGGAGGAAAACTGTGGGAAAACAATAGAAAGGAGGGAGCACCCCAGGGAGGGAACCACAGAAATGCAAGAAGTTTGCAATCCCTCATGTCACCTGTCCCAGACACCCAGCCCATGCCCAGTAAGATGGAGCCTTCACCAGGATCCGTCCCTCCTGCTTCCCCCACGCCAAGAGCATGAAGGCAAACAATCCCCATTAATAAGTAGCTCACCAAGGCCCAAGGGACCCGCCACCTAAGTAGGCAGCTGGCAGCGAGAGCCCCTCCGGTAGGAGGGGAATCACAGAAAACATGCACTACATCATCCCCCCCCATGGATAAACAATAATATACAGACAGACATATAAATAAACGAGCATACAATATATCTACGTGTAGAAGCCAACTGCACATCAGAAGGGGGTGATTAAGCACCAGTAGTCCACCTGGAACAGATAACGGAGGGGGAGCAGTTCAATGAGACTATGGGAGGGTAGTCCACAGTTCAGAGGGGTACTATAGCTGGTCTTCCCCGCAGAATTGATCGTCTAGGAGCTGTCAAGTCACTGCAACATCTTGTCTGGGGCGTTTCCCCGGATCCCCGTGAGAGCTTAGTTTTTGTTTCCCCAGTGGGGGCATAATGAAGTCCACCAGTGGGGCAGTAGATGCATCTTCTTTAGGCACTGGCAAGGGGGGCAATTGCAATGACGCACAGAAAGTTTCAGCTTCGTCCATGGAGAGAACATAAGCAGTCACTTCCCCCTTCTGAGCCTGCAAATGAAATGGGAACCCCCATCTGTATTTCACCCCATGTTTCATAAGGTGTTCAGTAAGGGGTTTCAAACCTCTTCTCTGTTGCAGATTGGTGGGAGAAAGGTCATTATAAATCTGTATTTCAGTCCCCTCATATAGGACCGGTTCCAGCTCTCAGCTGCGACGTAGGATCATATCTTTATCTTTGAAGCGATGGACACAGCACACTACATCTCTAGGCTGTTGATTCTGGCCTCCACGAGGTCGCAGAGCTCGATGAGCTCTATCAAGACAGACAATGTAAGAATCCGGTTTGCGCAGCAGGGCACCAAAAATCCGTTGTAAGGTAGACTCCAGCTCGCCATTGGGAACTGACTCCAGCAAGTTTTTAATGCGCAGGTTGCATCTCCTACCACGATTATCTAAATCATCCACCTTATATTGCATGTTAGCGATGATGTCTCGCTGGTCAGATAGAAGTTGTTCCAAGTTGCGTATCTCACTCAAGTAGGACTCTTCTTCAGAGTCCAGCGAAGCAACTCGATGGTCTAGTAGAGACACTTCCGATTTAATTTCAGAAAGGTCCTGTTTAAACGTGGCCTTAAGATCCGCAAAGAGCTCCAGGAGCTCCGATCGAGTCGGGAGGTCCCTAAGATCAACCGGCTGAGTGGCCACAGTCATCGTACCTTTAGAAGCCATAGGCACCTTACGGTCACGGTCGTGCAAGGGGCTCAGCGTAGCAGGAATCTTAAGGTCCCTCTGTAGGGTAGACCACCGCCTAGGCCCCAGCGTATCCACTCCGTCAGCTACTAGTTCTTGAGCAATGGAAGTCACTCTGGATCGCAAGGTCCCACGATATGGCATAAGGGAGACTCCAGGGAGAAAATCACCCAGACTGAGCTAGGAAAACGAGCTAGTAGAGCTCAAAACTGAGTAAAGAGCCCGGTCTGTTCTTGGAGCAGAACTAAAAAGCGTCCATCTTGGCTTTGCGCTGGCTCCGCCCACCGCACAATCGTAATTTAAATACAATCGGAACATACCATTTACATTCATAATGTACATTCAGCCAACTCGCTCTCCGGACTGCAGTGCTACCAACACCTTGTTCCTGTTCAATAAATGCATGGAAAAGCTTGTAATGAAAGTGCTACCCACTGACGGACGGTGTAGCTAAGTGAAGCGTCTGGAGCCTCCAACGTACATTATGAATGAAAATGGTATGTTCTATTTGTATTTAAGTTACGATTTTGACAGCAATGATGATTTTTACTGAAGAAGTGGGAGGTTTTATCCACTAATCGCATAGGGACCCTTGTTTCAAGTTTTTAATTGTATATTACATTTATATATATATATATATATATATATATATATATATATATAATATTTTTCAATTGTACTCTACACTTGTGTTCTGGTTTCTATCATTCATATCCAGAGCCAAGACACATTGTTTTGGGATAGTATTCCATTATATTCCGGTGAGTGGGGTATTGGGAATTCTGTAGGGGTCACTGGTCATGAAAGTGTTACCCTTAGAGGGCTTGTATGCCCTACACATAGTAACATAGTAAACATAGTAACATAGTACATTAGGTTGAAAAAAGACACAAGTCTTTGTGTCTTTTTTCAAGGCAGCACAGTGGCTCAGTGGTTAGCACTGTTGCCTTGCAGCGCTGGGGTCCTGGGTTCAAATCCCACCAAGGACAACATCTGCAATGAGTTTGTATGTTCTCACTGTGTTTGCGTGGGTTTCCTCCGGTTTCCTCCCACACTCCAAAAAAACATACTGATAGGTGAATTTAGATTGTGAGCCCCAATGGGGACAGGAACCAATATGAGTGTAAAGCGCTGCGGAATCTGTGTGCGCTATATAAATAAATAAAGGAAGTCCATCAAGTTCAACCTTCACCTCAGTAACTGAGAATTTTATAGCTTTCCTGCTACCAATTAAATTAGTCTTTATCAGACCTTCCTGATCAGCCTACTGTTAAACAGTATAACTCTGTATGTTCCCTTTTGAAAGAAATGTATCTAATCTTCTCTTAAATGTATCCATTGTATCTGCCATAACTACCTCCCTGGGCAATGAATTCCACAATTTGACAGACCTTACCATAAAAAAACCCTTCCTCTGCTGAAGTTTAAACCTCCTTTCCTCTAATCTCAAGGGGTGTCCCCTGGTCACCTGATCAGGCCTTGGAATAAATAGCTCACCGCAGAGATCCTTGTATTGACCTCTCATATACTTGTACAATGTGATAAGGATAGATACAATGTGATAAGGATGTGATAAGGATGTGATAAAGACATGTTTCTGTCTCTGATCTAGATTCAAAGATTGAGAAAAAGGGGTCAAGCCCCGGAGTTAAGATATACACGATTATCGAGCTTATATAACATTGGTAGAACATTGGTAGAACCATCCTTGAAAAATAACTGTGGCTTGGCATATTCCAGCAGGGTGCAACACATGACATCAGTTCTTTAAAGCCTCTGTTTTCAACAAAATAAAATGGTTGCATGTCAACCGCCAAAATTTTGGCAAGTTTACTGTCCCATAGGTCTATTTTTGTATTGTGTTTGTGCAGTTTTCGACTTCTAAGAACTTGGTAAGTGTGGGATGGCAGTACATGTAGAAGAACAGTTTACCTTTATTGCTTTAACATCATCACTTGTGGAGGTAGTGGGGGGGGGGGGTGGCGGTAGGCTCTCTTTGACTTTTACCATCTCCTAAAGCAAACCCAGTCATCATACTCATGCAGCAGGAGCCATAGATGTTATTTGGAATTAACTAAATGTTGGCAGTGGCACAGTCTGACACATCAATAACATCACTACTTATCTTATCTGCCCAGGAGTGCTTCTTGGAGTGCTTCTGCTGCTGCTAGTTAAGCATACAAAATGTGAGAGGCTTCTGAGGATGAACAACAGCAAAATGGCCTGTTCTAAGGCTAGTCACTGCTCAGAAGCATCACATTTTACCTCTCTAGTGCCATTACAGAGAAGAAATGTTCACATACATATTAGACTAATCTCGCCCAAAAGGGCAGTCCATTTCCAAAATTATGGGCAAGTCCCACCTACTGACTCATGTTTTGGCCTTGTTGGGACTCATCAGGAGGGTGCATCTGGATTCCCTAGGCACTGAGAACAAGGGTTTCACATCTGGATTACCCTTCACTCTTAGGGAGACCCCCTAAGAGTATTCGGTATAAGCATACAAAATGTGAGGGGCTTCTGAGGATGAACAACAGCACAATGGCCTGTTCTATGGCTAGTCACCACTCAGAAGCATCATGTTTTAGCTCTCTAGTGCCATTATAGAGGAGAAATTTCCACATACATATTAGACTAATCCCGGCCAAAAGGGCGGTCCAGTTCTAAAATGATGTGACATGTTCATGGTGTCTCTCCCAGTCAGGCCTATGGTTGTGCTTCAAGTGGGATCTCATAGATGAGGTTCTTTCCCCTGCTCACGTGCATTTTGCCAGACAACAATTAGCAACATGCTTAGCTTTTGGATCCTGAGTGAAGTAGCGACATAAATTGTATGCTTGCAAATGCCAGAAGTTTAACTGGTAAAATATGGGAACTGGAACTGGTAGCTGAAACTGAAAACTATGACTTGATAGCCATAACAGAAACATGGTGGGATGACACACATGATTGGTCAATCAATTTGGAGGGCTACATGTTATTTAGAAAAGATAGGTCAAACAAAAGAGGTGGTGGGGTCTGTCTGTATGTCAAACCAGCATTATTGCCTCATTTGTGGGACGATATATGTGATGACAGTAGTGAACATGTGGAATCCCTGTGGGTTGAAATAGTCACTGGGGGTAAAACTGCCCAGAAAATATTAGTGGGTATTTGTTATAAACCACCAAACATTGGTGAACTTGAAGAATCACAGCTATTAATGCAAATAGAAAAGGCTTCTCAAATAGGGAGAACTATTATTATGGGGGATTTTAATTATCCAGAAATAGACTGGAAAAATGGAACAGTGAATTCTGCTTAAAGTAGTAAGTTTCTGACCTTGTTGAATGACAATTTGTTGTCTCAACTAGTGCAGACCTCAACCAGAGGGGATGCATGTCTGGATCTGGTAATAACTGACAATGAAGAACTTATCTCTAACATGCAAGTTAGGGAGCACTTGGGGAATAGTGACCATAACATGGTATCGTTTGAGATTAATTCAAAAAAGTAATTTGGTATGGGTTCCACCAAAGCACTGAATTTTAAAAAGGCCAACTTTAGCAGGTTTAATTCATCCTTTGGTCTCGTTGACTGGGATAAAAATATTTTCAGGAAAAAACACAGAAGGTAAGTGGAATGCATTCAAAATAACATTGCAAAAATACACATATAAATGTATCCCTGTTGGACACAAATACAAAAGAAGCAAATTAAAACCAATGTGGCTAACCAGTAAAGTAATTCATGAAACAAATAACAAGAAAGTGGCATTTAAGCATTATAAAGCTGAGGGATCAGTAAAGGTATTTTCAGAATACAAAAATCTGTAAAAAGACTATTAAATTAGCTAGACTGGAGAATGAAAAAAATATTGCTAAGGAGAGCAAGAGCAACCCAAAAAAAATTATTTAAATACATTAATGGCAAAAAGTTAAAGTCTGATAATGTTGGGTCCTTGTTATCTGAAACGGGTGAGATGGTCAAGGGGGACAGAGAGAAGGCAGATATTTTAAATAATTTATTTTCTTCTGTTTTTACCAAGGAAGAGCCAATGGACAAGAATCTGCAAACTACTTTTACAGAACAGTCACAGCAAGCATGGGACTGGCTAACACAAGAAAAAGTGTTAAAACAATTGAATGGTGTTAAGGTAGACAAAGCTCCGTGGCCAGATGGTATACACCTACGGGCACTTAAAGAGCTAAGTCAGACCCTGGTCAGACCGTTATATTTGATTTTCAGGGATTCTTTTATTTCAGGTATGGTGTCCATGGATTGGCGTAAAGCAGATGTGGTGCCCATGTTTAAAAAGGGATCAAAGTCACAGCCAGGAAATTACAGACCTGTAAACTTGACATCTGTGGTAGGGAAGCTGTTTGAAGGGTTGCTAAGGGAATATATTCAAGAATTCTGCTGGAACAGGAATATTACTAGCAGGAGCCAACATGGCTTTGTGAAAGACAGGTCTTGTCAAACTAACTTGATTGCATTTTATGAAAAAGTGAGTAATAATATAGATGTGGGCGTGGCGGTTGATGTGATCTATTTAGACTTTGCCAAGGCATTTGATACAGTTCCACACAAGAGGTTACTGTACAAATTGAATGAAATAGGCCTAGGGGAAAATGTTTGTGTGTGGATTGGAAATTGGCTGAAAGATAGAATGTAAAGAGTGGTAGTAAATGGCAAGTTCTCCAGTTGGATAAACTTGATAAGTGGAGTACCTCAGGGATTTGTCCTGGGTCCTCTTCTTTTTAATTTGTTTATTAATGACCTCCCAGAGGGCATAGGGAGCTATGTATCAGTATTTGCCGATGACACAAAATTAAGTAAGGTAATAAAGTCTGAACTGGATGTGTCTTCATTACAAGAGGATTTGGACAAATTGAGTAACTGGGCAGGCAAATGGCAAATGAGATTCAATATAGACAAGTGTAAAGTTATGTATTTTGGGTATAATAATAAAAATGCAACATATAGTTTAAATGGTGTTTCTCTGGGGAAATCTACAAATGAAAAGGATTTGGGAGTAATGGTAGACAATAGACTTAGCAGTAGCATGCAGTGCCAGCTGGCAGCTGCAAAGGCCAATAAGATATTGACATGTATTAAAAGGGGTATTGACTCAAGGGAGGAAGATATTATTATGCTTCTTTACAGGTCCATGGTAAGACCCCACCTAGAATATGCTGTTCAATTCTGGGCACCCTTTCTAAAAAAGGACATTATGGAACTAGAGAAAGTGCAGAGGAGGGCTACAAAACTAGTAAGGGAAATGGAAAGTTTTAGTTATGAAGAAAGACTAGAAAAGTTAAACTTGTATACACTAGAGAAATGGTGTCTTAGAGGGGATATGATAACACTATATAAATATGTTCAGGGCCCATACAGAGGGCTCTCCAAAGACCTGTTCATTAACAGAACAGTACATAGGACAAGGGGCCACCCGCTTAGACTTGAGGAAAGGAGATTTAATCTACAACAGCGGAAGGGTTTCTTTACTGTAAGGACAATAAAGGTATGGAATTCACTGCCTGAGGAGGTGGTGCTATCGAATACATTAGATGCCTTTTTAAAAGGGCCTGGATACTTATTTAAAAGAGCATAACATAGAGGGCTATGTACATTAGTATTGGGATTAATATTTACTTAGGGCTTGTTGATCCAAGTAGAAATCTGATTGCCATTTGTAATCAAGAGGGAATTTCCCCCTCCATTCAAGGCAGAATTTGAAATTGCTATATTGAGGGTATTTTTTTGCCTTCTTTTGGCTCAACAATGGTAAACAGGAATATGAAAAGGGTTGCACTAGATGGACGCAAGGTTTTTTCAACCTAAATTACTATGTTACTATGTTACTATGCTACTATGTTACATACTGTGGACTTCATGGACTACGGGGTTCCTGAGGGCTGCTACTACTACTGGGGATGTTTGTGCAATTCTGCTGCTATTACTACTGGGCATCTAAGGTGCTGCACTCCCAGCAGCAGCAGCGGAGGCATTCATAATAGTTCAGGCTGTGGATGTTAGTAACCTGTGTTGTTGTTGTGTGGTTGAGTGGGATTTGAATGTGGTGATGATGATGATAATAACCGACAGATGACTGTGTGTATTTTTAGGCATCTTTTCCAGTGTCAGAGTTTCCAGTGGTTTTCTCAAAGTTTATAGACAGGCACAGTTCTCCTTTTCAGTGGTGGAATATTCATCCTTTGCTTTTCTGATAAGTTTCAGGCCATGTTATCATCTCTCTAACTCTCAACTTCATCTGTATCTATAACAAGAGAAGGATGCTGGAGATATATTTTCACAATCTACATCATCATCATCAGTTATCATTAGGTCATCTTTAGCCTCACCCACCACTTCTTGCCCACTATCCTTATATTCCTCTAAGCTTTTAGAGGTGTCAAACATTTTTTTATTTCACTTTCACAAAGTTCCCTACTACTTTGAGGATAAGTGTTTTGGTGCTTGTTTGTCTCACTGTCAGATGCAGCAGTAGATTCAGCTGCTACACCTTCCTCCATTATGTCATCATCATCACATGCATCTCACTGTCATCTTCATTGTTCTTATTTTTTTTTATAGTACTGGCACTGGTGGTGATGGGAAAACTTTTGGTAAGACCTTGACATGCTGTTTCCTCCCCTGGAGGAGAGGGATCATCATTTATTGCACATGCGCTGGCAACCATTGCTGCAGTAAGTTTTTGAACTAGCACTTTATTCCCACATCCCAGCACAGGTCCTCCTTCCTCCTCAACCTTGTGCATTTGCTGGACATTACTCAACTAGTGTGTTTTTTTTACTCTAAAGTACACAACACAACCAATGGAGTGTGATGTCTTGCCTTGGCCCTGAACAAAATACTCACTCTTGTCTGCTATTTATCAAGTCTGCCTCAGTCACACAGCTCAAGTCAGGGTCCCAATCAGTTGTGTGTCACCTAATTGTTTTTTTTTTTACAGTTGTCCACCCTATCTTATAACTAAATAAAATCAACAACTTCTTTCCTCAGACTCCAGCACAGAGATGATAACAGCAAAATCAGCAAGGAAGTTGGACCACAGCTGCCTGTGTCTTTCAAATCAAATCAGTCAGAATGTTGGGGTATTTGTGGTCAACCTCCTTTGACCCCTTCTCACACCCCCAGATGCTTCCAACACAGAGAAAATATAACAACAAGATCAGCAAGTAAACTGGATCACATCTACCTGTGTCTTTCAAATCAGTCAGACAGAACTTTGGGGTATTTGAGATCAACCTCCTTTGTTCAAGTTCAACCAATGCCTCATTAGACATTAGAATTATATAGCTTTCCTGCTGCCAAATAGGTTAGTCTTCATCAGACCTTCCTGTTTTGCCTACTAATACACAGTATAACCCTGTATGTTCCCTTTTGTAAGAAATGTATCTAATCTTCTCTTAAATGTATCCATTGTACTTGCCATTCATATCCTTGGGCAAGGAATTCCACAATTTAAAAGACCTTACTGTAAAAAAGCCTTCCTCTGCTGAAATCGAAACTTCCTTTCCTCTAATCTCAAGGGGTGCCCCTGGTTATTTGTTCAGGCCTTGGAATGAATAGCTCACCACAGAGATCCTTGTATTGACCTCTCATATACTTGTACATTGTATTAAGATCTCTTAGTCATCTTTTCTCTAGAGTAAATAAACCAAGTTTGTCTAGTCGTTCCTCATACGTCAAGTCCTCAATTCTCTTAATTAATTTTGGTGCTCTTCTCTGTACTCTTTCCAGTTCTAGAATATAATTTTTCAGAACTGATGCCCAAAACTGCAGTGCATATTCAAGGTGAGGTAATACAAGTGATTTGAACACTGGCAAAGTAATGATATCCACTCTTTCTTCAATACCCCTTTTTATACAAGAAAGGACTTTATTTGCTTTTGCTACTTGACACTGGTCACTGTTTCCAAGTTTGTAGTTTACAACGATTCTCAGGTCTTACTCTAGCAACAAGTCCCCTAAAATGATTCCATTTAGTTCATAAGTAGACTTGGGATTTTTTTCTTCCCAAATGCATGGCTTTACACTTTCCCACATTAAACTTCATATTCCATTTGGTTTCCCAATCTTCCATTTTATGTAAATCCCTCTATAGAGAACAAATATCCTGTTCTGAATTAATTACCCTGTATAATTTAGTGTCATCTGATCTGTTGCTTTCTATATCTATTTCCAGGTCATTTATAAACATGTTAAAAAGCAGTGGATCAAGTACTGAACCCAGAGGTACTTCACTATCAACTTTAACTGTATTGGAGAATTGTCCATTTACAATGACACACTGTCCCCTGTCCTTCAACCATTTTCTATCCAAGTGCAAAGGTTATCCCCTAGCCTCAATTTCATTTTCTATACACCAGCTTCCTTTATTGCACTCTATCAAATGCCTTTGAAAATCTAGATATACTACATCAACTGCTTTACCATTATCTAGGTTGTTACTTACTTCTTCATAGAAGCTGAAAAGATTAGTTTGGCATGATCTATTCCTAATAATCTTATTTTTAGTGGTGTAATCCTGAATATTATCCTTTCTTATCCTTTCTAGCAGTTTTTCCACTACAGAGGCCAAACTCACCGGTCTGTAATTCCTAGGTTCTGTTTTAGTTCCCTTCTTAAATAGAGGCACCACATTGGCGCCATGCCAATTTCATGGCACTGAGCCTGTGGTGAGAGAATCTTTATAGAGTAAAAAAGGGGTCTTACTAACACTGCACTGAAGAACACTTATCTAGCTCAGAATGTGCTGATTTCTCCTCTCACTAACACAGAATGACATGCTGTGAGAGCCGCTGACATCCATTTATATGCCTGCAGGAGAGAAAACTGTCATGTACTAGAGAGACCTTCAGTCTTCCCATTGATTTCAATGCAATGAGCTAGGCAGAAAAAGTGGAAAACGGCACTTTTCCTGTTAAGTGCCATTTTTCACCTATTTCAGTGTTGAGGCAAAAACTTTCACCCATCCCTATCTGTTAGTTTGACTTCCACAGTGAGTAAGACTTTAGAAGGGTTGGTAATGGATGTTGTTGACCAGCAACATTATTAGTAAGAGATAGCATGGTTTTAGGTATAATAGGTCATAGCAAACTCATTTACATGCATTCTATAAAAGATTAAATGGTAACTTGGACAAGGCTATTGCTGTTGATGTGGTATAAATCGATTGTGCAAAACCCTTTGATACTCTGCCTCAGATGGGTTACTGTATATATAAAAACACTTTGGCTTGTAGAGAGAACTAGTTAAATTAATTCCTTAGCCTATTGCTTTTTAATTTGTTTATTAATGATCTTGATGCAACTTTCAAGGCAAGAGAAACAGGGGTAGATTTAAAGGTTTGCGCTAAAACAGCTGCTAAGTAAAAAAATGCACATTGCCTGCAAATGATACAAGATTTACTTTGGATTTGACAGGTAGTCTGCAAGAATAGCTAATGAGCATAAGCGCAGCAAAAACACGTTACACAAAAACCTGCATTGCACTTGTATCACCATGCTTCCTAATCACCCGATAAAGCATGACTTAAGTCAACTTGTAACATAACGGCCGACGTTGTATAGCAACCCTGATTGATGCACCAACAAATTCAAACTCACAGCCAATCCCAAGAACCCAAAGTATAAAAAAATACACCTCTATTTACCCAAAAACAATTGTCCCACCTTGTCTGTGTTTCGAGTATTGGCGAGTTAGAGCACAGGACCCAGGAGCAGAGGATAGCGTTTAGAGCAAGGGACAGAGGAGCTGACATTGGAGGTAGAAGAGTTTTTGGAGTGGAGAGATTTGGACAGAGTTGCACTTAAACACATATCACACTTTTGCAAATATTACATACACCCATACAAACACAAACACATACACACACATAGTCTTTTTTTTATAACAAATAACAAATTACACATATTTTAAACTCTGTGACAGAGAGTGAGTGGGATCGAGTGTGTCTGTGAGGGCCAGTGTGAGTGTCTGGGTGTGAGTGGGTGAGTGATGGCGAGGAGAGGAGGACAGGAGAGAGGGATGGGGAGAGTAGTGGAGGAGGAGGAAGGTCAGGAGGTCATCCCTGATGAAAGTAGGAGTGGGAGAGGGAGATCTGCGAGGAGGAGGGGACCCGGTCTAGAACTGGCACTCGTAGGGCAGGGACAGATGTGTCCGTGGGAAGGGGGGTACCTGTTGGGGTGCACTACAAGCAGGGGAAGCGTAAGCAGGACATTCCAGCCACAGCTCTGATACCTCTCAGGCCAGAGCTGAGGAGGAGAGGCTCAGGGATCCTCTCTACATGTTATCTGTTAAAGATCATCACTGTTCCACCACAATGTCACCCATGTACCCAAAGGAAACTCAGCACATAACCCCATGAGTGCTATAGGGATCATCAAAGCATCGCTCAACAATGCTTTGGCAACCCCTCCGGTACTCAAAGGGTTAAGCGATAACAAACACAAGTCGACAGGGTTACAATTAAATGCCACACAGGGGACATTCACTACGAGTTGAAAAAGAGACGAAGGAGTGAAATTAACTCTTCCATACCATCACTTTACCAATTCCTATATTATGGAGAAAATTCAAAAACATGTTTCAAGTTTTGAACATCTCAATGTATAGACTCCATAGAATAAAACTGGAAATGGAGAAATGATATCACTTGAGAAGTCATCATTTCTACTTCACCTCCACTTCATCAGGTCTTCATCACCGCTCACTGAATTTCAATTAAGATGGGTCAGGTCACACATCACAGTGCCACTGAGACTAACTGGTTGTATGTGCAACACACAGGCCTTAAAATAACAAACACTGTTCAATTAAAGAAGAACTAAGTAGGCCTTTATGTTGTGTATGCAATCATTTGCTCTCACTTGAACTGTCATATCTCACATTTGGTTCTCACATGGATTCTCAGGAGTGGTGATGCCATGGATGGATATTAGACCATCCACCATCCAGAAAATATTAGTGGGTATTTGTTATAAACGACCAAACATTGGTGACCTTGAAGAATAACAACTATTAATGCAAATAGAAAAGGCTTCTCAAATAGGAAAAACTATAATTATGGGAGATTTTAATTATCCAGAAATAGACTGGAAAAATGAAACAACTAATTCTGCTAAAAACAGTAAGTTTCTGAACTTGTTGAATGACAATATTTTGTCTCAACTAGTGCAGACCTCAACCAGAGGGAATGTGTGTCTAGATCTGGTAATAACGGACATTGAAGAACTTACCTCTAACATCCAAGTAAGGGAGCACTTGGGGAATAGTGACCATAACATGGTATTGTTTGAGATTAATTCAAAAAAGCAATTTGGTATGGCTTCCACCAAAACACTGAATTTTAAAAAGGCCAACTTTAGCAGGTTTAATTCATCCCTTGGTCTCGTTGACTGGGATAGAATATTTTCAGGAAAAAACACAGAAGGTAAGTGGAATGCCTTCAAAATAACATTGCAAAAATATACATAGAAATGTATCCCTGTTGGAAACAAATACAAAAGAAGAAAATTAAAACCAGTGTGGCTAACCAGTAAAGTAATTCATGAAATAAATAATAAGAAAGTGGCATTTAAACATTGTAAAGCTGAGGGATCAGCAGAGGCATTTGCAGAATACAAAAATGCCAACAAAACCTGTAAAAATGCAATTAAATTAGCTAGACTGGAGAATGAAAAAAATATTGCTAAGGAGAGCAAGAGCAACCCCAAAAAATTCTTTAAACACATTAATGGTAAAAAATTAAAGTCTGATAATGTTGGGTCCTTGTTATCTGAAACGGGTGAGTTGGTCAGTGGGGACAGAGAAAGCAGATATTTTAAATAATTTCTTTTCTTTTGTTTTTACCAAGGAAGACCCAATGGACAAGAATCTGCAAACTACTTTTACAGAACAGTCCATGGGATTGGCTAACACAGGAAAAAGTGTTAAAACAATTGAATGGTGTTAAGGTAGACAAAACCCCGAGGCCGGATGGTATAGATCCACGGGTACTTAAAGAGCTAAGACAGGCCCTGGCCAGACCGTTATTTTTGATTTTCAGGGATTCTTTTATTTCAGGTATGGTGCCCATGGATTGGCGTAAAGCAGATGTGGTGCCTATATTTAAAAGGGATCAAAATCACAGCCAGGAAATTACAGACGTTTAAGCTTGACATCTGTGGTAGGGAAGCTGTTTGAAGGGTTGCTAAGGGAATATATTCAAGAATTCAGCTCGAACAGGAATATCATTAGCAGGGGTCAACATGGCTTTGTGAAAGACGGCCTTGTCAAACTAACTAGATTGCATTTTATGAAAAAGTGAGTAAAAATATAGATGTGGGAGCGGTGGTTGATGTGATCTATTTAGACTTTGCCAAGGCATTTGATACGGTCCCACACAAGAAGTTACTGTACTAATTGAATGAAATAGGCTTAGGGGAAAATGTTTGTGTGTGGATTGGAAATTGACTGAAGATAAATTGCAAAGAGTGGTAGTAAATGGCAAGTTCTCCAATTGGATAAATGTGATGAGTGGAGTACCTCAGGGATCTGTCCTGGGTCCTCTTCTTTTTAATGTGTTTATTAATGACCTCCCAGATGGCATAGGGAGCCATGTATCAGTGTTTGCGGATGACAAAAATTAAGTAAGGTAATAAAGTCTGAACTGGATGACTTCATTACAAGAGGATTTGGACAAATTGAGTAACTGGGCAGACAAATGGCATATGAGATTCAGTATAGACTTAGCAGTAGTGTGCAGTGCCAGCTGACAGCTGCAAAGGCCAATAAGATATTGGCATGTATTAAAAGGGGTATTGACTCAAGGGAGGAAGATATTATTCTGCCTCTTTATAGGTCCATGGTAAGACCCCACCTAGAATATGCTGTTCAATTCTGGGCGCCCTTTCTGAGAAAGGACATTATGGAACTAGAGAGAGTGCAGAGGAGGGCTACAAAACTTGTAAGGGGAATGGAAAGTTTTAGTTATGAAGAAAGGCTAGAAAAGTTAAACTTGTACACACTAGAGAAACGGCGTCTTAGAGGGGATATGATAGCACTATATAAATATGGTCAGGGCCCATACAAAGGGCTCTCCAAATATCTGTTCATTAACAGAACAGTACAAAGGACAAGGGGTCACCCACTTGGACCTGAGGAAAGGAGATTCCATCTACAACAGCAGAAGAGTTTCTTTACGGTAAGGACAATAAAGGTATGGAATTCACTGCCTGAGGAGGTGGTGCTATTGAATACATTAGATGCCTTTAAAAAGGGCCTAGATACTAATTTAAAAGAGCAGATCATAGAGGACTATGTACGTTAGTATTTGCATTAATATTTAGTTAGTGCTTGTTGATCCAAGAAGAAATCTGATTGCCATTTGGAATCAAGAAGGAATTTTTCCCCCATTCAAGGCAGAATCTGAAATTGCTGTATTGAGGGTTTATTTTTGCCTTCTTTTGGATCAACGATGGTAAAAAGGAATAGGAAAAGGGTTGAACTAGATGGACGCAAGTCTTTTTTCAACCTAAATTACTATGTTACACTATTTGCACACATGGGAACCAAATATAAACCACTGTTGTTTGCTCACCAACAGGCTATGAATGATGGATATCTCTGATTGATCACGGCTAGGTCACTCAGAAAGATGGAGCAACTTATCCGAACAACAACAGGCCTAAATCAGAGAAATCCTTCACTATTTACCTGATTGGTGGCCTTGAGGACTGAACTTGGACAGACCTCATATATAGGATCCTGTCAAGTTCATCAATCTGTGATTGCCAGGGTGGTATCCCATACATCACAACACAATGCATAGGATATCATCATGATACTCAGATATTGACATGTCAATTACATCTTCTTGCATTCATTCTGTTATTGCTTACTTTACTAATCACACCATGTCATATACCCACACAGAATACAGGCCTCCAGCACAGCATGGAGGAGGTGGAGTTATATCCCCCAGCGAGGAGTATCCGGAGGAAGGGACCAGCTAGTGGTCACTGTACCCACCATCACCACCTTCTGAACCACCTGCTGAAACACCTGCTCCAACCTCCTATAGCAGCTGGATGCAACAGGAGGAAAGGTGGATGCATCTGTCCACTTCCACAAGATATTACCCTGCAGCACCACCAGGAAGGCACTGGCTGTCCGAACAGTGGCCACCCCTCAATATGACCTTTTACTATTTATTAGTGCCAGTGTTATTTGATAAAGGGGCATGTCCCCGAAACGCGTCATATGTTAAGCTATTTTAGCTGAATTTATATTTTTTCTGGAACACGGCATATTGTTATTATTTTTATTGATATATTTTAAATAAACCATACATAGTACTTGGAGGATACTGAATTTTATTTGCAGAGGTTGGTTGACTGTAACGGGGCAGTCTTGTATAATCCCCGTTCGCTTTAGCTGGTCGTTTGGAGTACCAGCTATTTGATCTTCAATTGTGAGTATAATACTGAGTGCAATTTGATATTAAGCTGTGAACATTGGTCTGGTGGTCTGCGCTCTTCTTTATTAGTTTACCCCTCAATATGGCCCATATGCCCATCAGATGGACTTACCCTCCTGGATTTCTCCCCAGCATGGGCCCAGGTACGATCCTGGGTGGGGGCCAAGCAGCTACCAGTGGCCAAGGTATGACCCCTGGCCACTGGAATACGAACATCTGGGCCTGAATGGGGAGCCCAAGCTCCCTCAACCAAGGGATGAATTCACCCCACCACCACCTCCACCACCAGTTAGATCAATAGGCAGCTCAGAGTCCCTGGATGTGGTGGGCAAATGGCCATCATCCGCAGCAACCTCTCCACCAGCAGCAGCCTCACCACCATCACCAGCCTCTCCACCAGAACAGGAGGATGTAGGTGAGGCAGCATCACCAGGCACATCCTCCTCCAGCAGTGCACGCAGCAGGGGGATGGTGCTACAGAGGAGGCAACTCAGGGAATCACAGTGGACCAACAAGTACCACAGAAGGCTCCAAAGGAATTCCCTGAGGAATGCATCCACCCTCCATGCCCTTGAAGTTCAGTACAGTCCTGACCAGAGAGCTTCTCCAGTACAAAACTGGAATGATAAATGACGGGGTAGCTGCTGATTGAAATCAGAGTCTACAAATGCACCTGCGTCAATGACGAAAATACTTACTGTTCAGGTTTGAAACATGGATGTCAGGAAACACATACATTTGTGTCTTCTGTGGATATGTGAATTTTTCAGTAGAGGTTGCTCTGAACATCTGGTTAAACATTGCATCACCAACACAAGCACCTGAAAGCATCAAGGGGTGAGCTTCATGGAGGAGTTGTCAAGGCTTCAAGTCCAGTCACATGGAAATTCCTCTGTTCCAGGATGGATCATGCTATGGATGCCTGTGGAAAAAGACAACAGGATTTGGAACAGAACCCTCGAACTGATTGTCATGCAACAACTACAAAATAATTATCCAATTAATCTTTGCCATTACAGGGGAGTACACAAACCATTGCTTTGTAATGTGTTTTCCACTCGGCTGTAACCCATTATGGGGAAAATTAGGGGGATGTCCACCAGCCCAAGGGATATGTGCCCCTGACATAAATACACACATCAACATATTTGTCCTAATAGCTCCATGAAACAAAAATATTTGGTCTGCCAATGTCAGTGTGCTACTCACACACAGATCAGCATGTTGTCCCTTGGGATCTGATCCGCATTTCATTACCTCTGTAGATCCATCCCTCTGCTGCTCTTTTCAGCTATACCAAACAACAGGTCCCATGTTCACTCCAATGGCCCTTTAACCCCTGATGTGACAGAGTGTTATCCAATGCATTGCACTGGTTTAACAGTCTTTCACTACAGGGGTACCATGGTTGCTATGGCTGTGATAATGGAAAATCAATTTGTGGTAGGGGCTAACCTCGAAGCTATGACTAGATGACTGTAGCATAATCTAAAACTAAGACCTACACCTAGAATCGAGAGACCTGGCTGATTTGAGGCCAAAAAGAGCCAACCAATGATTTGAAATCTTTATTAGAAATCAATAAGTCAAAGTTGATAGAGCAAGACGTATTTCGAATTGGAGGTGAGAGGATACAGTTTTAAGCCCTCTCGCCCCTCCCACAAATGCAGGCTCAGCCTGCTCACTTGTGGTAGGGGCTAACCTCAAAGCTATGACTAGATGACTGTGGCATAATCTAAAACTAAGACCTAAGCCTAGAATCGAGAGACCTGGCTGATTTGAGGCCAAAAAGAGCCAACCAATGATTTGAAATCTTTATTAGAAATCAATAAGTCAAAGTTGATAGAGCAAGACGTATTTCGGCTTTAGGGTCAGGAATGTATCTAGCAAAGCATTGGGACTTCCATCTTCCTAATCTTTGGATGATGTGTGGAGGCGTATGGTGGCTGGAGGCTGCTAAAGCTGCACCTATACGGAAAGAGTGTCCTGAGTAATAGTTTGGGTTGGCACCCACTTGAGATAGCAGAATACGGACTAGTTTGATAAATGTAGAAGTTGACAGAGGACCGTTGTGCATTGGTAGAAGCGGGCTGGAGTCTGGAAGTGGATACAGCTGTGCCTGCAACTTAGAGAGTGCCTTGACAGGACATCAGTTGTCATGAGTGGGAAATATTTGTATCAGGGCGCCCTTACCTGCTTGGTCTGTTTTGGATTTAAAGAGGTGAAATATGAAATGATCTGAGTGGGCTTGGAGATTGGCCTTTGTGGGAAATATCGAGGATGAATGAGATTTAAGAAACTCGCCTGGTCTCAAGAAGCCAAAAAAGCCCAGACAGATAGCTGCAAGAAGCACTAAACTGGTCTTTTGACCAAAGGGGTTAGTGGATAGGTTTTTGTACAGTTTACGAAAGAGAACCCCCGATATCGGAAGTCTCCTCTTGGTTTGATTATTATGGGACCACTCCAGCCCTTTTAAAAACAGTTTGACATAATACTCTGTGAAAAAGGAGGGACGTTCTGGTTGGATGAAAGACAGATGATGGCGTATGCCTGCAAGTTGAAGTCTGATGGAGTGAGGGGAAAGGTGGAGGGCCAGGAGACAGTGAGCGGCATAGTCTAAGATGGAGTACGTGGAATAGTTGAGAGGAGTTTTATTTAAAAGTAGGAATTTGTTAAAAGCGGTCCAAGCCCTGGCATAGATCTTTTAAGTATTGTGGGCTAGTGCTTGGTCGATGATGGAAATGGCTGTTAGGTGTTGACTCATTCGAGGGTAAGTAGGTTGAATGGAAGGGTGGGTGTCGGCGTGCAGCTGACTTGAGGGTTGCGGTCTAGGAATGTCTGTGAATCGGAAAGAAGGAGGTTAATGGATTGGGAACTAGAGTGAGGTGCCTGGCTACTTGAAAAGGTAAATTTGAAGTACAGGGAAAGCCATGTAAGCTTCCTCAAGAAGGACATAATGAGAGGTGAAGATGATCTACCTTTGTTAATTATGATGGCTGTGTCAAGGACAGAGGTAAAGAATGTAACTGACTTAAATGACCAATGTTTCCCCCAGCTGATAGCTGCAGCCACCACTGGAACGAGTTCCATGTGGCTAGAGTAATTTACTAATTTTTTGTTATCTAAAAGCTGGGGGGGCCATGAGTCGCAAATCCATTCTGTCTTAAAGTAAGCTGCGTAACCTGCTGTGGAGGATGCAGAGGAGAAATCTGCTGGGGAGAGGGAGGACATTGGCTTACTAAGGATGGATATGCCGTTCCAATACCATAGGAAACCTGCCCACATGGCCAGATCTGAGCTGGCTGCACTGTTTAAAATGATTGGATCTGAGTCATTGCTAAGGGACAGGAGTGACAGGAGATAAGAAATGAATGACCTGCCTTGGGGAATGATTCTGGTGGCAAAGTTAAGAAATCCTAGCAGGGATTGAAGCTCATGCCTAGAGCATGTAGTTTTGTTTGAAAAATCGTGAACGATGGCTTGAATGCGGGAAACTTTGTCTGATGGTAGGCTAGCCTCCATATAGCTAGAGTCTAGTTGAATTCCTAGAAATTCAATCTCTGTAGAAGGGCTGAAAGTTTTTTCTCGAGAAAGTGGAATATTGAGATCTGTGATCAATTTGATTAGGGGTTGAAGGGCAGAAGGTTGAACATAAGCAGGTTCGCCTAGTAGGAAGTCATCTAAGTAGTGTAGAACCATTGGGCATCTGCAGTGGCTCAGGAGGAGCCAAGAAAGTGCCTCAGCGAAAAGGTTAAAAATCTTAGGGCTGCTTTTGGAGCCGAATATTAGCCGAGTCGAAAAGAAGAAATTGTCCTGCCACTTGATAACCTCCAGGTGCCAATGGGTTGGGTGCACGGGTATTATTTTGAAAGCATTTTAAAAGTCAACCTTTGACAACCAACAATTTGGGCCGGCTTGTTGAATGAGCGAAATGGCGTGTTCAATACTATGGTATTCAGGGAAAATTCTGATGAAGGGATTAGGGAGTTGATGCTGGGGATGGGAGATGAGTGAGGGGCGGAAAAATCTATTATGAGTCTTTTTTTAGTAAAAATTTTTTTAGTGGCAATGCCTATTGGGTTAGATCGCCAAATAGGAAAGAGGGGGGACTGGAAAGTGCCAATAAGGTGATCTTTGGCAATTTCTTTCTGGAGTAGGGAATTGACCGATGCAGTGTCAGAGGTGGCGGAACGTAGATTGTGGCATTCTAATGATTGGGAGGGGAGAGCCAGGGAAACCTTCCTTGAAACCGTTGATAAGAAATGAGGAGAAGTATTTGTTGGGGTGGTTAGAAAGCAGTGATTTGAAGAAACCAGTGTTTATGTTTCCTAGTCATTTATTAGAGCGTCCATGACGAGGGCAAATGATACGGGAGTGCGAATCGTGACAAATGGAACACATATGTAGCATTCTGCAATTATGAAAAAAGCATCCACGGCCATTGAAGTTATTACAAATTGGGGAAGAACCCATGTAGTGAATGGGGTGCCCAAGCTTGTCGAATGATGGCCTGTTACTTGTAACAGGGGGTACGGGGGGGAATTCTGTGGGGGGTGCAGTTGAAGGAGGGACGGATGAGCTAGACCATGCTGAGGGGAACCAGCTGAGGTTGTGGTTTGCCGACTGACAGGATGGACAAACTGGGGTTTTCAGACCCGCAAAGTAGCGGCAGAAAAGTTTGTGATCTAGAGAACCCCAGTCTTTCATGAAACCAAATTGCTCTAAGGCGGCTGCCGCCTTGGCTGAAAATGCCAAATGGTAATCATAATAGCTGAATCCTCCATAGCGGTAGCCCAGGTCAACTAGAATGTATAAATATTGATCGAGTTCCTGCCTCCTGGAGGGGAAGGAGGAGCACAGAATATCCCTGAAAATACTAAATGCCAAGACAAATTCAGGTATAGAGAGTTTTTTAGACAGTCTTGGATCCTTGGTCTTAAGGGTAACCGCTACATCCCCACATTGCACTGTGCGATTTACGGCTAGGTCTTGTGTAGCGATAAGCAGGGATACTCAGTTAACGTCCCTCCCCTCCAGGATATCCTGGTGAAGGCTGGCCAGAACCATGTGAGCTGGCATGATTTGTGGATGATGTGATGAACTGGGGTTACCTAGATTTGGAGACTGAGTAGGAGAACCTTCAAGGTGAGAAGAGTTTCTGGATGTGTTTTCCAGAGAAATTATTTGATTTTGCATGTCTGACATGGCTGCGGACTTAGATGTAAGAAGTTGCATGATATTGTCCAACTGAGTAGAATGGTTTTCTTGAAATGAAGTGCTGGGAGAAGGGGGCTGATTATGAATAACCTGAGGAGAGGGAGGGGGGATGGGGCTTGGGATGGGAATAGGAGGCGGAATAAATCCGGCTTCCTAGCGGATGATGGATAGGGGATGTGACGGCGGGTTAGTTCTGTGGTAATTCTGGAAATAGTCCATTATTTATATAACTGGCTTCAGGACTCAGGAGTTGCTGGGGGATGTTGCTGGGGAGCTTCCTGGTTAGCCTCTGGTCTAGGTGGATCTTCTTCCATGGGTGATGGAGGAGAATGTGAGAGCAGTTAGAATGAGGATGTGGGGCGGGGGTATTGAAGAGGTGATGAAAGCTTGGGAGGGGTGCAGACCTGTCGGACAGTATGGCTCTCACGGACCCCTTGACCCTGGTGGCTCCACAGACTGGAAGCCTGAGGAGGCAGGGAGAAGGTGGAGGCGGGTGACCCGGAACTCATCGTTCATGTGGATGACTGTAAATACTCCCGGCTTAGGATATCCGACTGACCTGTTTCACCACCAGGTAGAAATGGATATCGTGGCCAGGGGGAGAGGAAGGTGTTGAGAGAGGGGAAGCATAGTGAGGAGGGAAAGGAGGTAGGACATGAATAAGGAAACCGTGCCAGGAAGGGGAGGCCCAGTACAGAAATTAAAAGCTGACGTGATAGACAATGAAAAGGTGACCCTCTGACGAGAGGTTGGACCTAATTAAATGCAGTCCCTGACGGGAGACTGCAGTAACTATAATGTCTCTGATGGGAGACTGACTAAATGAAGGTGTGCTACCGTTTCCTCTGACGGGAGGAAATTCTACTAAGTGGTGGGGAAAGGTGAGGAGGGGGGCGTGGGAGATGAGGGTCAGGTAATGGAGTGAAGACTACGTAGGATATGACGGTATCCTGGGAGTAACTGACAAGCCCCCTACCTTGGTTAGGATCCATATGTGGAAAGGATGCGTTAGGCAGGAGGCTTGTTAGTATATGCTGTAGGACTGAGGATATGAATTAGGATTAAAATTAATATTCATTGAAGCCTGACTGTGTAGTATAAGAAAGACTGAGGGATGCTTTCTTACCTGGTGTGTATGAGCTGCAGAAATTGCTTGGACCGTGGTGACAGAATTCTGATGCTTTCACTTGGAAGGAGAAAGTTACTGAAATAATGTAGAAGGAGAATCATATGAAACAGTGGAAAGAATTTTTTTTTTTTTTTATATAGGTAATCATCCCTTTATTGGATCCAAAGAACATGCCGGAATAACTAAAGCTTCAATGCCAAATCTAGGGACAACAATGAATGAATCTAAGTATTTGAACCTGATTGTTCACATTGAAAACCTGAATATGACATACTTAGCATACTGAATTGTAAAAATTAGTTCTAAATTGAGGAAGTTGAATTGTAGGGGAAGCATAGTAACATAGTAACATAGTAATTTAGGTTGAAAAAAGACTTGCATCCATCTAGTTCAACCTTCTCCTATTCCTGTTTACCATCGTTGATCCAAAAGAAGGCAAAAAAAAAACAAAAACACTCAATTAGCAATTTAAAATTCTGCCTTGAATGGGGGGAAAAAATTCCTTCCAAATGGCAATCAGATTCCTCCCTGGATCAACAAGCCCCAACTAAATATTCATCCCAATACTAACGTACATAGCCCTCTATGTTATGCTCTTTTAAATAAGTATCCAGGCCCCTTTTAAAGGCATCTAATGTTTTCGATAGCAGTGAATTCCATACCTTTATTGTCCTTACTGTAAAGAAACCCTTCCGCTGTTGTAGATTAAATCTCCTTTCCTCAAGTCTAAGCGGGTGGCCTCTTGTCCTGTGTACTGTTCAGTTAATGAACAGGTCTTTGGAGAGCCCTTTGTATGGGCCCTGAACATATTTACATAGTGTTACATAGTGTGATCTAAATAGATCACATCAACCGCTGCTCCCGCATCTATATTATTACTCACTTTTTCATAAAATGCGATCAAGTTAGTTTGACAAGACCTGTCTTTCACAAAGCCATGTTGGCTATTGCTAATGATATTCTTGTTCCAGCAGAATTCTTGAATATATTCCCTTAGCAACCTTTCAAACAGCTTCCCTACCACAGATGTCAAGCTTACAGGTCTGTAATTTCCTGGCTGTGACTTTGATCCCTTTTTAAATATGGGAACCACATCTGCTTTACGCCAATCCATGGGCACCATACCTGAAATAAAAGAATCCCTGAAAATCAAATATAACGTTCTGGCCAGGATCTGACTTAGCTCTTTAAGTACCCGTGGGTGTATGCCATCTGGCACCGGAGCTTTGTCTACCTTAACACCATTCAAATGTTTTAACACTTTTTCTTGTGTTAGCCAGTCCCATGCTTGCTGTGACTGTTCTGTAAAAATAGTCTGCAGATTCTTGTCCGTTGGGTCTTCCTTGGTAAAAACAGAAGAAAAGAAATGATTTAAAATATCTGCCTTCTCTCTGTCCCCCTTGACCATCTCACCTGTTTCAGATAACAAGGACCCAACATTATCAGACTTTAATTTTTTGCCATTCATGTATTTAAAGAATTTCTTTGGGTTGCTCTTGCTCTCCTTAGCAATATTTTTTTCATTCTCCATTCTAGCTAATTTAATAGCCTTTTTTACAGATTTTGTTGACATTTTTTAATACTGCAAATGCCTCTGCTGATCCCTCAGCTTTGTAATGTTTAAATGCCGCTTTCTTGATATTTATTTCATGAATTACTTTACTGGTTAGCCACATTGGCTTTACTTTGCTTCTTTTGTATTTGTTTCCAACAGGGATAAATTTATATGTGTATTTTTGCAATGTTATTTTGAATGCATTCCACTTACCTTCTGTGTTTTTTCCTGAAAATATTTTATCCCAGTCAACGAGACCAAGGGATGAATTAAATATGCTAAAGTTGGCCTTTTTAAAATTCAGTGTTTTGGAGGGACCCATACCAAATTGCTTTTTTTAATTTATCTCAAACGATACCATGTTATGGTTACTATTCACCATGTGCTCCCTAACTTGGATGTTAGAGATAAGTTCTTCATTGTCAGTTATTACCAGATCCAGACATGCATTCCCTCTGGTTGAGGTCTGCACTAGTTGAGACAAAAAATTGTCATTCAACAAGTTCAGAAACTTGCTGCTTTTAGCAGAATTAGCTGTTCCATTTTTCCAGTCTATTTCTGGATAATTAAAATCCCCCATAATTAAAGTTCTCCCTATTTGAGAAGCCTTTTCTATTTGCATTAATAGCTTTGATTCCTCAAGGTCACCAATGTTTGGTGGTTTATAACAAATACCTACTAATATTTTCTGGGCAGTTTTACCCCCAGTGACTATTTCAACCCACAGGGATTCCACATGTTCACTACTGTCATCACATATATCTTCCCGCAATTGAGGCAATAATGCTGGTTTGACATACAGACAGACCCCACCACCTCTTTTGTTTGACCTATCTTTTCTAAATAACATGTAGCCCTCCAAATTGATTGACCAATCATGTGTGTCATCCCACCATGTTTCTGTTATGCCTATCAAGTCATAAGCAGTAAGTAAGATTCCCTAAATAGGACAATAAAATAAGCTAAAAAGAATTGGGGGTGTGCTTAAACTGACATTTATGACACAAGAGTTTTTAGGAGAATTTGCTTCCCAGGGGATTTGGTGACATTGAAGTCATGCCAGCCACAAATATTACCATCAAAAATACCCAGCAGAGTGCAATGTAGCAATTGTTTTCAGCGAGAGCTATTGTTCTGAAGTAGCTACAGGTGTGTGTTTGACTGAAGTAGTTACAGGTGTGTGCTCCAACAGGTATATGATGATAAAATATGTCCTTAGGTTAGACCTTGTCACCACAATGTTTACTATATTATGTGCCCCAATACGCCTTAAAATCCACAGTGAAGTCTATTGTAATTGGTGCTTTCTCATAAACAATAAAAGCTGGGTACTTAATATTTTGCAATACTGTAAACAAAAGCCAATGTGTGTTTCTGTGTTGAATAAATATAACTTGTGGAAGGACCTCACACAAGCTATCCACAAGGTGGAACCAGCTAAATGATGAAGTGCTACTATGTATGATGAATCACTAGAATGGAATAACAAACTCTATGATGGCACACACTGCAACCAACGGAGTATACCGCCTTACCGAATTCTGAGAGCGTTGCGGTGGGGTGGCGGCTGATCAGCGTGGATGCTTGCTGATTGAGTTGGTCTGGCGGCGCGTGAGAATGACGTCACCGTGTGATACACACCTACTGCTACAATGTCAGGAACAGTGAATGCCGTGGGATCGTGTGTACTAGTATACTTGGTGACACCTCCGACGGGAGAGCGCCAGATACCCGGCCAGAAGGGGAGCGCAGGAGAGAGACGCAATTGCTAGATGCCTCGAATAGGAGGTGAGAGGATGCAGTTTTAAGCCCTCTCGCCCCTCCCACAAATGCAGGCTCAGCCTGCTCACATAGTTGTTGTCTATCGAGCGCTGGAATATGCTGCACATGGGTAATGTGTTGTACATTGGGGTATACATGATATCCTTGAGGTAGCAATCTCAACATGGATGACAAGATGACACATAGTATTGGAATCCCTAGCCACAATATGACACGTCCATGGAATGTTTGGGGTCCATACTGCAGCCAGTATCAGGGCTGTGTCATTGATCATCTCGGAGAAATAGAACATCACGTGTAGTGTGGTTAATGTGTTTGCACCAATTCAAAGGACTGATCATTGACATGAATGGATTGTATAAATGCCTGTGTTATACTCACAGCTGAAGTGTCCCCTGATCAGCCTGTCTCATATCTGTGCCCCTCTTAGGGTCTCCTCATCATGGCCAATGTCCATGGGCACTTCAGGTATGGGTGGGGCCTGAATATCATCCACAAGGCTAGTGTCCACCCAATGTCAATATTATATGCAAGCTTTGCCTGGGGAATACTGTAGTGCTCCCCCCGGGTATTCCAGACATCTGAATCTTGATTTTAGGAGCCCGAATGTCTGCTCAATGGTATTCCTCTTTCTGGCATGAGCCTGATTGCATCGCTCCTGGGCATCAGTTTGGGGATTTGCGACCGGGGTGAGGATCCAAGACCTACAGCCATAGCCAGAATCACCTGTGCAGAGTGAGTAGTGATACAGGGAGCACATGTTGTGTGGATGATGTTGCATGATGTGGGCGTACTACCTGTGAGTCAAGAGCTTGCTGAGCAGTGTTGTGTGTACACGTGTGGATGTGGTGTGATTTAGTTTTATTAACTCACCCGGAAGCCATCCCGCTATATACGTTCCATTCTCAGAGTTTCTGTGTATGAGTCACACACCATCTGCACGTTCATGGAGTGGAAGTTCTTCCTGTTGTTGAATACATGTCCCTTATATGTGAGAGCTTTGATATGTATATGGGTGCAATCTATTGCACCCATGACCCTGGGCATGCCTCCCCTTGCTTAAATGTCCTGCTTTACACGTGTTACACTCCATGCTGGTGGGGGGAAAGTGGATGTATCTGCTGGCCTTGATTTTGAGGGCTGGCAACACCTGATCCAGTACCCTCGAAAATGTGGACTGTGACATGCCTGAAGCGTAACCTTCTGTTGACTGAAAGGCTCGACTTGCCATAAAATGTATAACACACATCAGTTTCTGCAAACCAGTCAGAGCATGGTTGTGGATGTATATAGGATCGACCTCATCCTTGATGATGTCATATTGGGCAAGGATGCTGTGTGGTGTCAACCTGTAGTGATCTATCCCCTCCTCATCGATCAAGCCCAGGAATGTGACCCTTGGGCTGTATACCATGGGCCTTGGTGGTCATCTGTACATTCTACACTGCTCCAGTGGTCCCTGTGTCAGCTGTGGAGCATCCTGTTGCTGTATCTGGGGAGCATCCTGTTGCAGCAGCTGGGGTTCTGCAGGCAGTTGTTGTCTTACAGGTTGGGATGGGCTCCTGTGTGGCTCTTCATCCAGAGCCTCCTCACTTGCAACAGGTGAAGGCTGTTGAACAGGTGTGCTTGGGGGTTGCTGGTGTTCCCTAGCCCTAGCGCTCGCATGCCTTCTCCGCTGTCACATACTTATTGCTCTCTCTCTATCTCTCTATCTCCCTCCCTGAGTGGAAAACAAGCCACATGTGGGTATGCTGGGCTGTCCCTTTAAGACTGTGTTGGGGCATTGTCTAGGTGCAGTCATGAGATGAGTGATGACCAATGGGAGGGTGTTTATTGTCCAGGTAAGTGTTTGCCGGTGTGTTTGTGTTTTAAAACCTATTGTGGGGTTGCTAGGTTTTGTTTTGTGTGTGACAGTGATTTGTGGTGCATGGGCATGGTTTGTGTTATTCTGGCATTGCACAGGTTAATTTTGCCATCTGCATGCTTGTGCTATATGTGTATTACGGCTAACAAAACTGGGTCTTAACTTTTGCCCGTTAAATGTATCTTTTTTTCTCCCGTTAACAGTACCGCACTCCTTTAAATGGCTTTGGAAAGTCTTGTTTCATAGGTCTGAATGCACGGAAGATTATCGTCTGTAAGGATTAGAGAACTGCCATTAGCTGTTTATAAGATGGACCTTTACATGGTTTACTGCACGTTAAAACACCCAACGGTGTTTTTTGTTTTTTTGTTTTTTTTACAATCGTCTGCCTTTAAATCTTGCCTACAGTGAGCAGATACAACCAGACATACTGGGTTACACAGTTCCACACAGACAAAAACAAGAGGAACAATCATATACATAAGATTTATTGCAATTTGAAGAGCTGAAGTTAACAGATCTGTCCTGTACTTTACTGTAAACAAATGGGCACTGCAGAAAAAAGAAAGAAAAATCTACTGAAACTGATATTAGCAATAGCTAGCATACAGGCAGACAGTGAAAGAGGGGGAGTTGCTTAATTTAAGGTGTACTGATGCTAGCAAGTACTCTGGATAGTTGCGAGACAGGTGAAAGAAGGGCAAGAGATACTACCTGAGCTGGGACTAGGAGTTACATATACTATGGAGACAGAAATATACATCATACTGTCAGGATTCTCCTGTTCACACTTTTGGCATGTTTGGTTTTTTCGTTTGCACCTATTTTGGTCTGCTTCTGTCAGAATTTTCCTATTCACCCTTCTGGCCTGTCTCGGTCTGGTTTTTCCATTTGCACCTATTTTCTTCTGTTTCTTCTTGCATTACTTACTCCTCCTCCTTCTGGGATCCTATTGGTCAGCTAGGGTTTATAGCCTTAGGCCTCTGTAACCTCCTGGCCAAATTATTCAAGTTTTTTTGTGGATAGACCTGACTTTGTTTGTACTTGAACCATTGCTTTTGTATTTGGATTGTCCTGCCAGTTGTTTACTCCCTGGCTTACGTTTACTGACTACGATTCTGCTTATCTCTTATACCCTATATGCTCCTGTGACCTCGCCTTGTTTTGACTATCCTTCTACATGATTCCATCCATGCCATCTGGTACATTCGTATCTTGGCCCTCGGGGTCCAGGAGGAATTTATTGTACTTACTATATTACCTGTATATCTTTGTTTCCTCTGACCCAGGAGACAGGTGCTATTATTGTATTTGCCTACATTTTCCCCTATAGTTACCCTTGATTTGAGCTTCCGCATTTGCCTAGGAGGCTCTTGGCCGACTCAGCTCGACAGTGTGTTTCTACTGCAGAGCAAGTCGAAGCCGGGTGTGCTGCATCTCTTAGCAGTCCCATCTCTTAGGATTTATGGTGCTCTATTAGAGCTGTGGTCCTGGCCTAGGTGTCAGAGGTAGAAGGGATGAGTATATTTAGCCTCCTTGTCTATTTCTTATTTTGACTTTGTTACCCTATATTCCTTTGGGTACTTGTGGTATAGGAGAGTTACTAGTATTAGTTGATCAATTGGTGGCAGTAGTGCTCCTCTTTACTCTATCTCTGGGGTTATTAGAGTTTTGTCAATCCTAGTTGTATTCTATTCCAAATGTGGATGGAAGTTCTTCACACTTGTCATTGCTGTCCAACTCCATCTCCTTCACCACTGTATGGTGAGAAATATTTCCCAGCCTGCTACATTTGAAGTGCCAGTCTGTATTTCTCTACTGGCGACCCTTAAGCAGTCTCATCCTGCTATCTTGGGCCTATCCTATTCTGTTGAGTGTGAACTTAGAGGGTCTGCATCTGGGGTCCTCACTGGGTCCTTTGTCCGAAACCAATACTGCTGTGCACCTGCTCCCATCCTGGTCATGGTCTGGTCTCTGGTATATGTAATAAAAACAATTTTTTTTTATACATATACAGGTTGACTATTAACCCTATCAGTACCAGAGGGGTAGCAAACACATTACAATACCTCTCTTGTACTCATAGGGTTAATCTTGCAATGCAATATGCGAGGGCATGTCAAATCTAATAGGAGAAGAAAAATGGAGGATAAAAATGGTGAAAGAAAGTCATGGGAGCACTGTAGTCGAATTTTAAAGGGGGAGGGGGGGTTAAAATGTCGGATGTACAATATTCGTCAAATTAATAATGTGAAGGAAAGCACTGTTAGTTGGATTTGGAAGGGGAAGGGTAAAAGTGTCGACTATGAACAATATTTGTTGAATTAATGTGGTGAAAGAAGGCACTGTAAGTCGAATTTTGACGGAGAAGGGTTCAAATGTTGAATGTGAACAATATTAGTTGAATTAAAGTGGTAAAAAAAAGCACTGTAGTTGACTTTTAAAAGGGGGTGTTAATATGTCAAAGGGGTGCACTGTATGTCGGATTTCTATGCTGTATACTATATTCTGCACTGCTTTTGTTCGAACAACAATGGTTTTGAAACTGTCATTATGGCTTCTACTCCTCAACCTCTGAGGTGCAGAATTTCCGACTTAAATGTAACCACAAAACAGGCGGTAATACTGAGCATGAGTAATAGGATACTAATTGCACTTTGTTTTTAGTTGTTTCCTATGGGCTTTTTTTAGACTGGCAGTAAGTATAATTACCGCTGGTTTTGTTTTCACAAGTCGGGTAATAGGATAGCAAAAACTGACTTAAAAAAACACAGCGCCTGTTTTATTTTTAGCTCTGGTAATAGAATCGAGCCCTAGAAGGGTTACTAACTGACTATTCATAATTATGTGAAGACAAGTAATATTATTAGTAGGAGCCAGAATGGATGAAACTGAATCAATAAATATTAAGTATAATGGTCTTGCTATTACTCAACTAAGTTCCTTAAAGGGATAGTAATAATTAAAATGTAAAAAAAAATATGTTGTAGGGTTTATCCCCCTGAGTAAAACAAGAGTACTCCCACTGCTGAAAGGTGTTTCATTTGAAAGTTATTAATTTTCAAAGTTGAATTTTTTAGGTGCAATATCACAGTGGCTTGAAATTGTAGTGGTGCTGTTGCTACACAATCCTATGGACAGCTCTGGTCCCGGGACCATAAATCTCCATAGGATAGTGTAGAAACAGCGCCACTGTACAATTTCAGGCCACTGTGATAATGCACCTAAAAAATTCAACGTTGAAAATTAATAACTTTTGAATGAAACACCTTTCAGCAGTGGGAGTACTCTTGTTTTACTCAGGGGGATAAACCCTACAACATATTTTTTTTTACATTTTAAGTATTACTATCCCTTTAATTACTGTAACAGAGCATAGTCCGTTACTGGAGCCCTTGTCTGGGCCTGGAACTGTTATCCCAAGAACCCCAGAGACAGTGGACATTTCTGGGCCCAAAGAGACTGACAACCATGGACTGCTGGCTTGCTTCCAAGGAAATGGGCAGTAAGGGTTAATTAATTGAATTTGGGCAAAGTTACTTCCAATGTGTATTGTAGCCACTCAAGCCAGTGTATTGCGAACTGAACTGAGACCCCCTACTGTGTGTTAATTCATTCATGCCCCTCAAGTTTTTGTGTCCATTGCCTGAGTTCATCAACCCTTTTGTATTAGTACAGCAATCATGTCTGTGTCATTTTAATTGCTTGGACCATTTGCTGTTGGTCCTTTGTCTTGTATGTTGTGATTATATTATCCTTGTGACTCACCTATTGTATCCTGTCCGCTCATGTATTGCAATGTGGTTTCTGTATATAAATATGTGTGGTTTAGTTGAATAAAGTGAGTGAACAAGGAGTCCTAGGGCTAGATTTAAAGGCAGCCGTTAAACGAGCCGCTAAGTGAAAAAGGCACATCGCTCTCAAATAATACAGGAGTTACGGCAGATTCAATAGCTACTCTACAAGAATAGCTATCGAGCGTAGGCACACAAAAAACACGTAACACAAAAGCCGTTGTCGCTCATGTTAATGCACAACGGGCGGCCAAATCACACGATAACTGCGCTCAAAACAACATGTAATATAACGGCTGCCGTTGTCAAGCAACCATGATTGATGCCAAAACAAATTCAAACACACAGCCAATCACAAAGCCCCAATGTATCAAATAACTTCAAATACACCTATATATACCCAAAAATAACTGTCACACACTGTCTGTTATCGAGTTCTTCAGAGCTAGATATCAGGACCCAGGAGCGGAGGATAGCGATCAGAGAGAGGGAGAAAGGAGCATTCATTGGAGGTAGAAGGAGATTTTTGAGTTTGGAGTTTGGCGAGAGGTGCACTTACTAGACACATATTACACCTTTGCACATATTACATACACACATACAAACACAAACACATACACATACATACATACACATAGTCCTTTTTTTTCATAATACCTTACACATTTTACTTTTTATTTTGACAGTGTGAATCTGGGAGTGAAAGTGTGTGACAGAGAGTGACTGGATCGAGTGTGTCTGTGAGGGCCTGTGGGAGTGGCTGGGTGTGACTGGGTGAATGATGGCAAGGAGAGGAGGACAGGAGAGAGGGATGGGGAGAGTAGTGGAGGAGGAGGAAGCTCAGGAGGGGATCCCTCAGCAGAGCAGGGGTGGGAGAGGGAGATCCGCAGGGCGGAGGGGGACCCGGCACACAAGAGCAGGAACACGCAGGACAGGGACAGAACCTGCAGTGGGACGAGGGGTAGTTGCTGGGGAGCACCCCACACAGTCAGGGTCAGACCAGGCAGGGCACTCCGGCTCTGAGTCATCCCATGCCGGAGGTGACGAGGCCAGGATCAGAGACCCAAAGTATACAGAGGAGGAGAACACGGCTCTTGTGGAAGCTGTCCTGGAGAGGCAGAGTGTTCTTCACCCGACAGCGAAGGTCCCTGGCCTGTCAGCGAGGAGGAAGGCAGCCTGGAACCAGATCTGCAGCCGGGTCAACGCGGTGGCTCCATGCAGGTGGGACGTGGAGTCCATCAAAAAGCGATGGGGCGACTGCCGGAGGGTGGTCAAGAACAAGCTCTCCTAACTCGCCAAGCACGCCCGAGGCACTGGAGGTGGCCCACCTGTCCCTATCACCTTCTGCGGCTGGGAGGAGATGGTGCGCCAGAATATGTCCCCAACCCTGATCGAGGGGGTTGTTGGAGGAGATGACACTGGGGATGAGAGGAGCCTCCACACTACCGGTAAGTGCAACACTACAGAACAACACACTACAGCAACCAACACCAGCTGCACACACAGTCACACCTCAACACATGCCCATCATTCATGCACACAACTGCACCAACACAGCACCCTGAGGGTTAAAAACAGGACACAACACAAGGACAAATATCAAGGTCCAACTTGGAACAAACCTGTCCAAGTCCTACTTCAACCCTCCTGTCGCTGTGCTCATCACACACAATACACAAACCATGCTGTTCAAAATGTCGACTGTCATAAATCATCACTGTTCACACACAATGTCACCTATGTCCCCACTGGGATGTCAGCACTTAACCCCTCGAGTGCTAGAGGGATCATCAATGCATCGATCAGCAATGCTTTGGCAACCCCTCTGGGACTCAAAGGGTTAACCAGACAACAATCAAGTCAATAGGCCAACGATCACATGCTACACAGGGGACATTCACTAAGCGGTGACAAACACATGGTGGAGAGAAATTCACCCTTACACATCCTCATTTCACCAATACCAGTGTTAACCTATGGAGAATATGCAATAACATGAATCAAGTTGCTAAGGTCCCATCGTATACACTCCATAGAAAACACTGGAAATGGGGAAATGAGATCACTGGAGAAGTCACCATCATGTACACTCCACCATGTCAACAACACCACTTACTGAATCACAAAAAGGATGGAGCAGGTCACACATCACAGTGTCACTGAGAATAACTGCTTGTATGTGCAACACACAGGCCTCAAACAATACCCCAGAATTAAAGGGGGAAAAAGTAGGCCTTGGTGTTGTGTCTGCAATCATTTACTCTAACTTCAAATGACATATCTCACATCTGATTCCCACATGGATCCTCAGGGGTGCTGATGCCATGGATGGATGGTACACCAGACACTGTTTGCAGGATACACATGGGAACCAAATATCAACCATTGTACCTTGGTCACCAACAGGCCATGAATGATAGATATCTCGGATTGAGTACGGTTGCCTCACTCAGAAGGATGGATGGGCTCATACTCAAAGAAAAACAGGCCTCAATCAGAGATATCCCTCACTACTGGCGTGATTGTTGCCCTTCAGGATTCAACTGGAACACACGACATGGACAGGATCCTGTCCAGTTCATCAATCTCTGATTGCCAGGGTGGTATCCCATGCCCTACAATGCAATGCATAGGATATGATCCTGACAACCAGAGAGTCACCTGTCAAGTAATGAAAAATTGTGAATTGGACGGGATCAGCTAAGAAGATAGGGCTGAATAACACTTGATTCCCACTGCACATCTGTTCAAAAAAGATATGCACAGAAAGGAAAATGGTCAGATATGTACCTTTCAAATGGCTCAAAATATGTCCCAACACGATGTGAACCCAGAGATCATCTCACTGCCTGTGATTGCCCTACTGGCCAGATATGTGCATCCATCAGAAACTAACTTACATTGATACCATCCAAATACACATACCTAGTATATCCCACTCTACGTAGATGGGATATACGAGGTATGTTCATATCCATCATATCAATCCAATGTATATTTTGATGGGTGCACATATATAGGCAGTAAGGCAATCACACCTACTGAAATGATATCTGGCTTCATATCTGGAAAGGATATATTCATATCCATATGAAAGGTACACATCCACATGCATATATGACCATTTCTCCTTGTATGTAACTGTAATGGCATAGCAATTGTTAATTTCACCAACATGTGGATCCATGTTAGTCCTATCCCTCCAACCCTCATGGTTAGACAGATATCACTCTATTTGACAGCTGGAGATTTCAGTCATTAGACCACACGGAGGCTCTTCAGCAGAGCCTTAATTGCCCCATTCAGAGATGGATACATCTTTGAGATGGTCAACAAAGTGTGCCAGGTTTGCAAGCACACTCTGTTCACCATTCCAATGAAGTTTACATCTCTGAATGGGGCAATTTAGGCTCTGCTGAAGAGCCTCCGTGTGGTGAAATGACTGTCAAACATGTCAAAATGACTGTCAAATAGAGCAATATCTGTCTAACCATGTGGGTTGGAGGGATAGGACTAACATCGATCCACATCTATCTCTTACAATGCCTACAATATTACATCATGGTGAAATTAACCATTGCTATTCCGTTAAAGGGATAGTAATACCTAACATGTGAAAAGAAAAATATATTGCAGGGTTCATCCCCCGAGCAAAACAAGGGTATTCCCACTGCTGAAAGGTGTTTCATTCAAAATGTAGCACAGCTCATAGTTGACTACTCCAGGGGCAATATCACAGTGGCCTGGAACTCTAAAATGGCGATGTTGCTAGACCATCCTATGGACAGCTTACGTCCAGACGCAATAAATTCTCATAGGATAATGTAGCAACAGTGCCAATGTACAACTTCAGGCCACTGGGATATAGCACCAAAGCAATTCTATTCTGAGCTGGGAGATTTTTTGAACAAAAACCCCCTCCAGCAGTGGGAGTACCCTTGTTTCACTCAGGGTGATAAACCACAAAACATATATTTCCCTTTCTGCATTTCATGTATTAGTATCTCATTAATCCCATCATGGCTACGTTTACTAATCACACAATCTCAATTCTCCACACAGCTTATGGGCCTCCATCGCAGCAGGAGCCCGTGGAGGAGCCGACCACACCACCCAGTGAGGAGTATACAGAGGAGGGGACTAGCCACTGGGAAGCGTCTACAACCACCACACCTCCTCCCCAACTGGCTGCATCACCACTGCCTGCCTCTCAACTGCCTGCCTCTCAACTGTCTGCCTCTCAACTGGCTGCCTCTCAACTGCCTGCCTCTCAACTGGCTGCCTCTCAACTGGCTGCCTCTCAACTGCCTGCCTCTCAACTGCCTGCCTCTCAACTGGCTGCCTCTCAACTGCCTGCCTCTCAACTGCCTGCCCCACCACAGGATGCTCCACAAATGTACAGTGGCTGGATTCAGGGGGAGAGATGGATGCATCCCACTACCACCGGGAGCTATTACCCTCCAGCAGCAGCACCACCACCACCAGGGAGGCAATGGCTGCCCGGGAATGTGGCCACCAGCCAATATGGGCCATATTCCACCGAGATGGATCTACCCTCCTGGATAGCTCCCCAGCATGGCCCCAGGTATGATCCCAGGTGGGGGCCAAGCACCTACCACTGGCCAAGGTATGACCCTTGGCCACTTGACTACCAACACCTGGGCCTGATTGGGGAGCCCCAGCGCCCTCAGCCAAGGGACTTGTTCACCCCACCACCTCAACCAGCACAGACATCAGTGGGCAGCAGTGGGTCCCTTGATGTGGTGGGCACCCACACACCGTCTGTGCAAGCCACTCCACCAACACAAACAGCAGTAGCAGCCACAGCACACCCAGTACCAGCAGAGGAGACAGCAGAGGCTGGGGAGATAGAGGCTGAGGAGACAGCTGAACCTGTGGAAGCAGAGGCTGAGGAGACAGCTGAAGCTGGGGAAACAGAGGCTGAGGAGACAGCTGAAGCTGGGGAAACAGAGGCTGAGGAGACAGCTGAAGCTGGGGAAACAGAGGCTGAGGAGACAGCTGAAGCTGGGGAAACAGCACATGTGTCACCGGCCACTCCCATCTCCAGCAGTCAACGCACCACAGATCTGGAGGCTGAGTGCATGGCCCTTCAAAGAGGACAGCTCCGGGCAACCCACGCCACCAACGACAACCTCACGAGGAACCGGAGGGAATCCCGGAGGAACATGAACAGGTTGGAGACCAGAATCCAAGCTCTGGAGTCAGAGGTTGCCAGGGGGAACACACAACTCCACCAGATCCATACGGGGATGATGGACATGTTTGCACAGGTGCTCGTGGAGTTGCGAGAGATTAACCGCAGGGAGAACCTGAGGATGGAGAGGGAGAACCTGCGTTCCACAGAGGGGTCCACTGCACCCACCACCCCTTCCAGTGTTACCCCAGAAGCCACACCTAGAGGACAGAGGGTGACAAGGCAATCAGCCAGGGCATCCACCTCTGGCACCAAGTCTAAGGCCCCCCGCCAAAAAAAAAAGAAATGAAAGGCCCAACCTGTCATCTGCCCCCTCAATAAATGAAAATTGTGCTTTTGAATCCTGTCTGATCTGCTGTGTATTCACTTATAGATTGGGTGGCAGGGTTGTCTCCAATGCATTGCCAAACAATGCAGTGAACTCAACTCCTGCCTGGGGGAAATGTTTGTGTGATGTTACAACATGGGTTCACACACACCCACACCGTTGTCCAAATTCACCTGCCAACCCATCCCTGTAGCCATATAACACAACAGTGTTACATGGCCATGATGTGTGTCAGATTTGATCAGAACATACCCCTTAGCACAACAACTGGTGCAACACTGAACATTCGTCTGCATCAATTGTTGTGTTTGAGGGGAAAACAGCTATGCGACTTAGCAGGGAAATAACAAGCAGGACAGATTGAACATGCATCAATATGGTCTTTAAATCAAAATTCTATTGTGCAGCTGACATACTGGGGAACACAATGTACACCCTAGGATCTCAATGTGTGTTACACATTGTGATCCTAGGGTGAGCATTGTGTTCTCCAGCAAGTCAGTTGCACAACAGGAGTTTGAATCACAGCCTAACTTACTGCATAACCCAATGATCTTCCTAAGATTTCATTGTGTAGCACGCACATTGGAACCTTAGGCTGAGCATTGGCTTATGTATTAAAGGGATAGTAAACCTTGAGAATAAGTTCATTCTATATTGTAGCCCTTAAAAAAACATGTAAAATGATATGTCTTATCTCCCAAATCATATATGTTTGGTAGATAAGACTGATATCATTTTTCATGTTTTTTAAAGGGCTACAATGTGAAATAAACTTATTTTCAGGGTTTACTATCCCTTTAAGTTGTGTTGTTGTTTAAATAAGGTTATAACACACTTCACCAGTGATAACACTTATCCACATGGTTGTTTTTGTTGATGTAGCCCATGTACTGAGATATGACAACCAACAGCAATCTCAGGACATTGATTATATTGAGCAACACACAAACCGTGGACATCACATCACAGTGGAAGTGTGTCCCCTGTATCACCAGCTAATCACTCACAACACACATCAGTGTATCACTGCCATCATGTCATTGCATGTATACATCACAAAGTCCACTCATGGTCAGGCAACTAGTGGACTCCTGTGATGTAAATCATGCCTTCCTTTGTATGAGGGATACTCTAGCCTTGGGTACGGTTCCACATTGACAGGTGTTTGATCCAACATTCATTCATACAGACACGGATTGAGTAGTGATGTTTCTTGTGTATGTAGCCAATATGCATTAAACACTTGTATGAGCACAAAAAGGTACATCTGAACTAAATAGGAATACATTAGAAATGCTAGTGAACTGCTCATGTGTTGTCTACATAGTTTGGCATCTGTGTATGAGCAGTCTTACTGTACAGGTCTGATACCTGGATGTTAGTACACACATTAATTTGTGTCCATATGTGAATGTTCCAGTAGAGGTTGCTGTGAACATCAGGTCAAACATTGCATCACCAACACAATCACTTGAAACGCCAAGGGGTGAGCTTCATGGAAGTGTTGTCCAGACTTCAGTCCAGTCATATGGAAACTCCTCTGTTCAAGGATGGATCGTGCTATGGATGCCTGTGGGACAAGAGGACAGGATTTGGAACATCACCCTCGAAGTGATCGTCATGCAACAGCTACAACATCATGATCCTCTTAATCTTTCCCGTTACATAAGTCTACACAAACCACTGCTTTGTAATGTGTTGTGTACTGGTCTATGAACCATCATGGGGGGAACTATGGGGATGTTAACCATCCTTAGGGATATTTGCCCCTGACATGGTTACACACATCAACAAATATGTCCTAATAGCTTCCTGACAACAATATATTTGGGCTGCCACTGTCAGAGACAGGCCAAATATGTTTGGTTCATGGAGCTAGTAGGACATATTTGTTAATGTGTGTATTTCTTTCTGGGGCACATATCACTGCACACACACACACACAGGGCAGCATGGTGTCCATGGAGATGTGATCCACATTTCATGAGCTCCATGTTGAGTAACACACTATTACTGTCGATCCACCCCTCTGCTGCTTTCTTCAACTGTAGCAAGCTACTGGTCCCATGTCCCCACGAATGCCCCCTGAACCCCTTATATGACAGAGTTCTATCCGATGCATTGGCTTGGATGAGACTCCCTTGCTACAGGGGTACCATGGTTGCTATGGGTCTGATCCTAGCAGAACACTTTAGTTGGTGCCTAGGGAGCTGTGGGATATGCTGAACAAGGTTAAAGTGTTGTACCTTGGTTTCCAGGGGGGCATGCATGATATCCTTGAGGTAGCAGTATCAACATGGACGACAGGTTGTCAGATGTATTCGGAATCTCTAAGCCCAATCTGACTGGTCCACGGAATAGTTGATGCTGGTGGTCCATACTGCAGCCAGTGTCAGGGCTGTGTCACTGATCCTGTGGGGTGAAACAGAACATGTGTGTTGTGGTGGGTGTGTATGCATGGATTGTGTGCATACATGTATTATACTCACAGCAGAAGTGATCCCTGATCAATCTGTCCCTTGTCTGCATCCCTGTTGGGGTTTCTTCACACTCAACGATATCCACAGGGTCTTCAGGTCTGGGTGGGGGATGGACATCGTCGATGAGTCTGGTGTCCACCGCGATATTATGTAGGATGGCACATGCCACGATGATGTCACAGACCTTGCCTGGTGCATACTGCAATGCTCCCCCCGATTGGTCCAGACATCGGAATCGGGACTTGAGGAGGCCGAAGGTCCGCTCAGTGGCATTCCGTGTTCTGGCATGAGCCTGGTTATATCGTTCCTGGGCATCGTTTTGGGGATTGGCGATCGGGGTGAGGAGCCATGGCTTGCATCCATAGCCAGCATCACCTGTGGAAAGTGAGTGACATGGTGTGACAAGGAGCACATATTGTGTAAATGATGTTTTCTGTGGTGAACGTACTAGCACATGTGTATGTGGTGTCATTTGGTGCTGTTAACTCACCCAGAAGCCATCCGCCTATATAGGTCCCATTTTCGAAATCCCTCTGCACAGATGAATTTCTGAGTATATGTGAATCGTGACAGCTCCCGGGAAATTTCGCACAGACTTTCATTATGGCCAGGTTGCTGTCACACACCATCTGCACATTCATGGAGTGGAAGTTTTTGCGGTTCAGGAACATATGTCCCTGACGTGCTGGTGCTTTGATACGGACATGGGTGCAATCTATTGCACCCATGACCCTGGGCATGCCTCCCCTTGCATAGAAGCCCTGCTTCAGATGTGTCCACTCCATATCGGTGATGGGGAAATGTATGTAGGTACTGGCCTTGGCTTTGAGGGCTGGCAAGACCTGGGCCAGCACCCTGGAGAATGTGGCCTGGGACATGCCAGATGCATAACCCTCTGTCGACTGAAAGGCGCCACTTGCCATGAAGTGTATGGCACACAGGAGTTTTTGAAGGCCAGTTAGAGCATGGTTATGGGTGCATATGGGATCCACCTGCTCCTTGATGACCTCATACAGGACTATGATGCTGTGTGGCCTCAACCTGTAGCGATCAATAACCTCGTCATCGGTCATTCCAAAGAGAGTGACCCATGGGCGGTATACCCTGGGCCTTGGTGGTCGTCTATGCATCCTGGGCTGCTGCAGGGGTCCCTGTGGCAGCTGGGGAGCATCCTGTTGATGGTGAGCATCCTGTTGCTGCAGCTGTGCATCTGCAGGCAGGTGTCCTCCGGGTGGGGATGGGCTCCTGTGTGGCTGCTGAACCAGAGCCTCCTCACTTGCAACAGGTGGAGGCTGTTGATGAGGCGTGCTTGGAGGTTGCTGATGTTCCCCAGCTCTCTCCCTTGCACGCCTTCTCCGCAGCCTTCGCAACAATATGTAACCCAACATACTGTTTGCTCTCTCTATCTGTCTCTATCTATCTATCTCTCTCTCTCTCTCTCTCTCTCTCTATCTCTCTCTCTCTCCCTCCCTGGATGGAAAACAAGCCACAAGTGAGTGTGTTGAGTTGTCCCTTTAAGTACTTGCTAGGGCGTTGTGTAGGTGTGTTGATGAGGTGAGTGCTGACCAATGGTGAGTTGTTTTTGTCCAGGTAAGTGTTAGCAGGTGTGTGTGTGTTATAAGATGTGGTGTGTTGTGCTTGTTCTGTGTGTGCCATTTGCGGGTGTGCATTTGTGGGGTGCAGGTTGCGTGTTGATGTTGCCCAGGTGAGCTTGTATTTGCAGGTGTCCGCTTTGTGTGATAACCCCCATTGTTCCGTGCCATGCTGTGTTGTTGTTTTTTTGTGTGTCGTTGTCCCTGTGATGTTGCTTGTTGTTGTGTGTGTAGTGATTTGTGTTGTGTGTGCATGTTTTTGTGTTGTTTTGGCATTGCACGGGTTAATTTTCCCATTTACATGGTTGTGCGGTAAGCATTTTGTGTGTTTTCCTATGTAACGGGTGTTTTGTTTTGGCCGTTCAGTGTCTAACGTGTGAGAAAAGTGGGTCTTAACTTTTAGCCATTAGGTGTGTCTTGTTTTCAGCCGTTAGCAGTACCGCAAGCCTTTGAATAGCTCTGGGGTATGTTGTTCCATGCGTCTGAATGCACGTAGGTGTATCGGCCGTAAGGATTGTGAAACTGCCGTTAGCTGTTCTTTAGACGGATCTTTGAATTGCAACATGACACTTAACGCACCCGTTAGTGATTTTTTTTACTAACGGCTGCCTTTAAATCGAGCCCCTGGAGTCTTGTATTGCTTATCGTCTAAAGTGTCCACTCTGATATCCATCTGCGCCAAGTATCCTGAATTGTCGACCTCCTGCTGCCAGCTTCCTGTGACCCAACATCGTATGCTGTCAGGCGGCGAAGTGGACTCCATCTTCTCTTTCCTGTATTCCAGAGATCCTGCGACTGCAAGCTACAGTCAGGTCCTGCTACATTTTCCTGTTATCCGTTCAACTGGGAGTAGAGGCCTCACTCTCTACGGCCCATGGTACCAGTTTGCAACCCAGCTCTGGCTGTGCATCCTTTCGACTCTTTCCCTGTTTGCCTGGCTTTCCTCCGACTCTTACACAAAGTCGACGCTGCTACCACTTTGTTGATTTCGACACGGAGCGACGTGGTCCCTTCTTGTTATGCGTTACACTAGTGGTGAGCTGTGGGATCTTCTCCTTCTTTCATCAGTTGCATCGAGTGAGATATGGCGGACACTCTGGGATCATACGAGAACCGCTACAGCACCATCCGATTCTAGTGGTGGATCCGGCTAGGCAACATTATCGAAGATTTTGTCCCAGAGCTGGATGCTTGCATTACAGAGGAACTACGGGCACAAGAGTGTCATGTATACTAAGGAGATTCAGAGTCTGTACGGTATAGTTAATGGACTTTATTGAAAACAACAAACAAAAGAATAGGCATTAGGCAAGCAGGGGGTACTAGTCAGCAAGCACTATTACTAGAAATAATAGGCTGGGTCCTAGACCACCCTGCTGGAGACTAGGCCAAAGCCACTGGTAGTCTCACATACAAGGACAAGTGATACAGCAGCAACCGTAATGGCAATCTTGATCCGACGAACAGGAAACCTGGATTCTCAGGAAGAGAAGAGAAGCCACTAGTAGTGGTAGTAAGAGTGAGTCACAGGTACGCACTTGCAGACAGTAAGAACCCTCAGAACCACACCTGCCACCAGGTGGGAACTCCTAGGCTATAGGACACAGGTACTGAACCCTCTGACTCACGCAGCAGTCAGATGAAGTAAGGTTAAAACTGACTTATGCCTGCAGTCAGCTATGCAATTCTACCAGAGCCCCAGGCCCACACTATATTGGGTGTCTGATCTCCAGGGGAAAAGACGAAAGAATAGTCAGACAGAGTCACAAGTCAGCACCAGAGGGGGTAGTCAGACAAGCCGTGTCATACACAGTTCAGGTAGTCAACCAGAGCCACAAGTCTGCACCAGATTGGATGTCCACTATTAGGGGTTAGGCAAAAGAATAGTCAGACAGAGCCACAGGTCTGCACAAGAATGGATGGAAGACTAGCCAGGTCATACACGGAGCCCAAGGTAACAGAACTGCTATGAACAACAACGCAAGGGCAACTGAGTCAGGCCTCAGTCTGCCCTTTAAACCCCTCCACAGGAAGTAGGAGGAGCAGCTCAGAGGGAGTAAGTAGGACATTGGTAGGAGGAGACTACATGAAGAAAACAGATAAAACAGAGGCCTGCAGCATGCTTGAAGCCTCATGCCTGCAGATGATACTGAAGTCAAGGTAAGCTGTAACAAAGAGGAATTTTGGGACTTTGTCAACCACCTGGACCAGGAATATGGCTCCAAGGGACTCTTTGACTGGTGCCCAGACCGCTTGCGACATGAGATCCAAGGGCTAGTGTGGGAGGCCTACCACACAGACTCTACTTTTGGTTGCCCATTCTCCAGTCGATACTGGGAGATCAGGGACAAGAGGGAAGGCCGTTTTGGAGGGTATCTTCCTGAGGACTGCCAGGGAAACTTGGACATCCAGACAGGATGTGAATTGGACCTGGAGCAACTCTACGCTGGGTTCCTTAAAGAGGTACAGGAGTTCCAAAGAGAGGAAGAAGACTGGGGAGGAAGGTGAGGACTTGGATGGAGTGCCCCCTGTTCACTCTACACTGCTGAGTGGGAATCCGCTCCTCACCAGTGACCCTTGTTTGGCCCCTATATCTGGAAGTAGAACAACTGTCCTCCCTGATGAAACGTCTGCCCTGGAGTGCATTACCCCTGACCTGAGGAGGGGGAATTCGCTCCTTCTCAGCCCCAAGAATGCCCCTGCATCAGGGGGTGGGACAACCGTCCCCCCTGGTGGGCATGTTGCCCCTTCCCCTGTTTTCCCTACTGTGGTGTGTAGGAGAGAGCTCACCAGCAGCCCCATGAAGATGGCCCCTTTGTTGATGGATACTGCCCTGAAGAAGGAGCAATGTGTGCTACCACGGATGCTACCGCCCTGAGGAATGGGACTGCTGTCTTCCTCAAGGCAGAGAACGGCCATAAATTTGATGGCCTGGGAAAAGAGGAGCCCAGCGGACTGAAGGAAAACAGTGCTGCTGACCCTTTTGTTGCCCCTGTGAACTGTGAACTGGTGAGTGGGAGCAAGCCCACCAGCCCCTATGTGACCCCTGGCCTGGTGAATGGGAGAGAGTTCACCAGGGCCTGGGAAACCCCTGCTGTGGTGGATGAGACGCAGATCCCCACCAGCAGCCCCTATTGCTGTTGTCCTGGAGAAGGAGAAAAATGTGCTCTCCAGGTGCATGGATAAGATTGCCAGGAGGATTGGGAATACATTCCTCCTCAAGAAGAGAAATGGGCCTGATGTTGGTGTCCTGGAAGGAATGGAACCCAGAAGACTGCCCCAATGCAGTGCTGCTGACCCCCATGCTGTCCCTGTGGACTGTGAACTGGTGGGTGGGAGAGAGCCCACCAGCCCCTATATGACTCCTGGTCTCGTGAGTGGGAGCGAGCTCACCAGGGCCAGGGGAACCCCTGCTGTGGCGGATGAGATGCAGGTTCCCACCAGCAGCTCCTGTCCTTTCCCTCTGGATGTTGCCCTGGAGAAAGAGGAATGTGTGCTCTCCAGGGCCACAGATGCGTCTGCCATGGGAAGTGGGACCACGGTCCTTCCCAGTGGCCACGTGGATCTTGAACTGGTGAGGGAGGAGACATGCCTCACCAGCAACCCTGAAACTTGTCCTGCAAACCTCATACTGTCCGAGTAGGAGAGAGCTCCCCAGTCCCCCTGTGACCCCTGGCCTGGTGAGTGGGAGCGAGCTCACCAGGCCCTGTGACCCACGGCTGTGGTGAGAGGGACAACAGTCCTCATCAGCAGCCCAAAGCTTGTTATCCCTTGTTCTGACACCCCAGCCTTGGTGAGTGGGACCACAGTCCTCACCAGGGATTCCATTATTGACCCTGGATCTGTTGACCCCAACCTGGTGGGTGGGAATCTGTTCCTCACCAGGCCAGCTGTTGACCCAGCCACAGGGAGTGGGACCACCGTCCTCCCTAGAGGGTTTGTGATTTGCCCCAGTTGGTCTGTTTGTCCTGGATTGGTGAGTGGGAGTGTGCTCCTCACCAGTCCTTTTGATACTCTTACCCAGGGCAAGAGGGCCCCCAGGTTTGCCAGTGGCCCTTTTAATCTAGCCCTAGGCACAGGAGAGTGGGAGCTGCCTCCTCTACTGTCCCGGTGGGGAATTTGCACAACAAAAAGCTGGAGATGTTCCCATCTCCCCACAAGTTGATCGCCAGGCCATTGAGAGCCAAGAGACCCGGTTGCCACAGGGACTGGCTATGGACCCTGAGCCTCTGGCTTCAGACCCAGGAAAGTCTGACCCCTTCTCTACCTGGCGCATGGCCCAGGAGGGGCCTCCCAACCTGGTGCTCGCAAGGACTCAGGATCACCAATTTCCCTGGCCCAGACCAAAAGGGCTCAACACTTGTTTCCAGCCCAGGACCATGGCCTCAAGACTTTTTCTCAGCTCCAGACAAGGGGCTCAATCAAGCATGGCTCTCCCAGAGTCCCAGGCCAGCATTTACTCAAACAACCGCTGGCTTGGTACAAAAAAGGGGCAGAAATGTAACGGAGCATAGTCCGTTACAGGCCTGGAACTGTTATCCCAAGAACCCCAGAAACTGTTGACATTTTTGGGCCCAAAGAGACTGACAACCATGGACTGCTGGCTTGCTTCCAAGGAAATGGGCAGTAAGGTTTAATTATTTGAGTTTGGGCAAAGTTACATTCAATGTGTATTGTAGTCACTCAAGCCAGTGTATTGTGAACTGTACTGAGATCTCCCCTACCGTGTGTTAATTCATTCATGCCCCTCAAGTCTTTGTGTCCATTGCCTGAGTTCATCAACCCTTTTGTATTAGTAATGCAATCATGTCTGTGTCATTGGAATTGCTTGGACCATTTGCTGTTGGTCCTTTGTCTTGTATGTTGTGATTATATTATCCTTGTGACTCACCTATTGTATCCTGTCCGCTCATGTATTGCAAAGTGGTTTCTGTGTATAAATATGTGTGGTTTGGTTGAATAAAGTCAGTCTTATTCTGAGTGAACAAGGGTCCTGGAGTCTTGTATTGGTCTAAATACAAGACAATAGACTTAGCAGTAGCATGCAGTGCCAACTGGCAGCTGCAAAGGCCAATAAGATATTGGCATATATTAAAAGGGGTATTGACTCAAGGGAGGAAGATATAATTATGCCTCTTTACAGGTCCATGGTAAGACCCCACTTAGAATATGCTGTTCAATTCTGGGCACCCTTTCTGAAAAAGGACATTATGGAACTAGAGAAAGTGCAGAGGAGGGCTACAAAACTAGTAAGGGGAATGGAAAGCTTTAGTTATGAAGAGAGGCTACAAAAGTTAAACTTGTACACACTAGAGAAACGGCGTCTTAGAGGGGATATGATAATATTATATAAATATGTTCAGGGCCCATACAAAGGGCTCTCCAAAGACCTGTTCATTAACAGAACAGTACACAGGACAAGAGGCCACCTGCTTAGACTTGAGGAAAGGAGATTTAATCTACAACAGCGGAAGGGTTTCTTTTAATTAAGGGAATGGAGGACTTGACATATGAGGAACGACTAAACAAACTTGGTTTATTTACTCTAGAGAAAAGACGACTAAGAGGAGACCTTATCACATTGTACAAGTATATGAGAGGTCAATACAAGGATCTCTGCGGTGAGCTATTTATTCCAAGGCCTGCTCAGGTGACCAGGGGACACCTCTTGAGATTAGAGGAAAGGAGGTTTAAACTTCAGCAGAGGAAGGGTTTTTTTACGGTAAGGTCTGTCAAATTGTGGAATTCATTGCCCAGGGAGGTAGTTATGGCAGATACAATGGACACATTTAAGAGAAGATTAGATACATTTCTTTCAAAAGGGAACATACAGAGTTATACTGTTTATCAGTAGGCAGATCAGGAAGGTCTGATAAAGACTAATTTAATTGGTAGCAGGAAAGCTATAAAATTCTTAGTTACTGAGGTATGAAGCGAAGGTTGAACTTGATGGACTTGTGTCTTTTTTCAACCTAATTTACTATGTTACTATGTTACTATGTTACTATGTTTACAGTAAGGACAATAAAGGTATGGAATTCACTGCCTGAGGAGGTGGTGCTATCGAAAACATTAGATGCCTTTAAAAGGGGCCTGGATACTTATTTAAAAGAGCATAACATAGAGGACTATGTACATTAGTATTGGGATGAATATTTAGTTGGGGTTTGTTGATCCAGGGAGGAAGCTGATTGCCATTTGGAATCAAGAAGGAATTTTTTTTCCCCCCATTCAAGGCAGAATTTTAAATTGCTAATTGAGGGTTTTTTTTGCCTTCTTTTGGATCAACGATTGTAAACAGGAATAGGAAAAGGTTGAACTAGATGGACGCAAGTCTTTTTTTCAACCTAAATTACTATGTTACTATGTTACTATGTTAAAGTGTCCACTCTGATACCCATCTGCTCCAAGTATCCTGAATCGTCGACCGCCTGCTGCCAGCTTCCTGTGACCCGACTTCGTATGCTGTCAGGCGGCGATGTGGACTCCATCTTTCCTGTGTTCCAGAGATCCTGCGACTGCGAGCTACAGAGAGGTCAAAGCCATTTGACCTTCCTCGGTCTCTGCTACATTTTCCTGTTATCCGTTCAACCAGGAGTAGAGGCCTTACTCTCTACCAGAGCCAGATCACAGGCAAGGCGCACAAGGCGCCTGCCTAGGGCCCGGCCAAATGAGGGGGGCCCGGAAAACCTCATTCTGGACCAGTTGCGTAACAGCAGGGGTCGCACCTGTGACCGGGCCCATCACTCCAGTGGCTCAGCCGCCCCCTGCGACCCCCTCACCAGTAGAAGTCACTTAGCTGATCTCCCACTCAGCGCGCTGTTCTAGTAATACAGAGCGCTGGAATATGATATCATCTCCCAGCCTCTGCATTACTAGAGCGGTGCACGGGAGCTCCAGTTCTAGAGATCTGTGCAGAAGGAGGCACAGATCTGTCAAGCCACGCCACTAGACCACCAGGGACTGGAGGTAGGGCCTGGGGTATTGCAGAAGGGGCAATGTGGAGATGAAGGGGAAATATGGAGATGAAGGGATAATGTGGAGATGAAGGGGCAATGTGAAGATGGGGCATTGTGGAAGGGGAAATTTGGAGATGGGGCATTGTGGAGATGAAGGGGGCATTGTGGAAGGGGCAATGTGGAGATGAAGTGGGCATTTTGGAAGGGGCATTGTGGAGATGAAGGGGGCTTTGTGGAAGGAGCATTGTGGAGATGAAGGGGGCATTGTGGAAGGGGCAATGTGGAGATGAAGGGGGCATTGTGAAAGGGCCAATGTGGAGATGAAGGGGGGCATTGAGGAGATGAAGGGGCAATGTGGAGATTGGGGGGCAATGTGAAGGTGGCCAATGTGGTCGGGGGGGCCCATGGCAATTCTTGCACCAGGGCCCAGTGGCTTCTAGTTACGCCTCTGTTCTGGACTCCGCATTCAGTGCTCCCTGAGTCCCTCCCAGCTCCCCCTAAGTTATTTATGCCGCATTAACTTTCTTTGGGGCCGCCTGCCCGGTCAAATGAGGCCAGGGGCCCGGTGAAAACCTCATCAGTGCTCAGCTGAGCTCACTGTCAGTGGCAGTGCCATGATGAAGATGCTGCCTCTGCTCAGTTTGGACGCTGCATGTCATTTACAGCAGTGAGCATGTGTCAGGATTTGAGTCCTGGCACAGTGGCACATGTGCATATGGAGTAATGGGGGAGGGGTATGGTTTACCTTACGCAGCACACCGATGGTTACGCGGTGGCGGGGCTGTATAGAAGAGCTCCCGCTCGCTCTCATGGGAGGCGACGCGACTTGTGGCAGCAGGTGCACACTGGCAGCAGGGTTTTGGGGGCAGACGGCCACACTCACACGGTAAGGGCCCAGGCCTACTATGCCCAGCAGACCATGATGTATTGAGCTGAGTGCTGACCCTGGCTGCGACATTCTGTTTATTAGTACAAGCAGGAAAAAAGTGGTAAATAGACTAGGGAGCAGAAAGAGTGGAGAACAGACTAGGGGGAAGGAAAATAGTGATGAACAGACTAGGGGGGCCAGAAAAAGAGTGTAGAACAGACTAGGGGGAAGGAAAATAGTGGTGAACAGACTATGGGGGCAGAAAAAGAGTGGAGAACAGACTAGGGGGAAGGAAAATAGTGGAGAACAGACTAAGGGGGCAGAAAAAGAGTGGAGAACAGACTAGGGGGAAGGAAAATAGTGGAGAACAGACTAGGGGGGCAGAAAAAGAGTGGAGAACAGACTAGGGGGTAGGAAAATAGTGAAGAACAGACTAGTGGGGCAGAAAAAGAGTGGAGAACAGACTAGGGGGAAGGAAAATAGTGGAGAATAGACTAGGGGGGCAGAAAAAGAGTGAGTCTGAGTTTTTTTTTAATGTATTCACATTAAAACAACTTGATTTTAATTGTAATCTAATAAAGTTAATATGTTTTATTAATAATAGGTAAGGTCAGAGTGCACCTATTGAAAAAGACTAGGGGACAGGAAAAGAGTGGAGAACAGACTAGAGGAAGGAAAATAGTGGAGAACAGACTAGGGTGTAGAAAAAGAATGGAGAACATACTAGGGGCCAGAAAAAATAGTAGAGAATAGACTAGAGGAAGGAAAAGAGTGGAGAACAGACCAGGGGGGAAGGAAAATAGTGAAGAACAGACTAGGGAGAAGGAGGAGTGGCGAACATACTAGGGGGACAGAAAAAGAGTGGCAAACAGATTGAGGGCAAATAAAGAGTGGAGAAATCACTAGGGGCAGAAAAAGAGAGGATAACTTACTAGGGGGCAGGAAAAGAGTGGAAAACAGATTAGGGGGTTAGAGAAAGAGGGAGAAACAGATTGGGGGCTTCCCCTCATTATGTCATTCCTCTACCCTTCTTTTGCCCTTGCCATCATTAGCTGTGTGGTATCAGTGGGGTGGCCCTATTTTGAGTGTAAGCTGTGTGGTATCACTGGCATAGCCCCATTTCAATTGTAAACTGTGTGGTATCACTGGTTTAGCCCCATTTCAATTATAAGCTGCGTGGTATCAGTAGTGTAGTCTGATTTCAATTGTAAGCTATATGGTATCACTGGTGTAGCCCGATTTCAGTTGCAAGATCTGTTGTGTCACTATAGGCAATGGGCAAATCAAGAAACTATTGCGGCAAGAGTGTGGGGAAGGGCAAATTGGCAGGGGGTCCTAATTTGGGATCCTGCCTAGGGCCCTATGGAAGCTTAATCCGGCTCTGCTCTCTACTGCCCGTGGTACCAGTTTGTGACCCAGCTCTGGCTGTGCATCCTTTTGACTCTTTCCCTGTTCACCTGGCTTTCCTCCAACTCTGACACAAAGTCAGCGCCGCTACCACTTTGTCGATTTAGACACGGAGTTTGTGACACCACGGTGTTCGATTGGTCCATCCATTTGCTCGACCAGTGCATCCGACAGCGCCAGTCCGGCGTTGAGAAGGAGAAACCCAGGAACGATGGCAGAAGGCGACATAGTCCCTTCTTGCTTCCGTTACAATTACCCTTGGGTGTATACCATCAAGTGGAGCTGCTTTATTCATAATAACATTTTGCAGTCTCTTTTGGACTGTGTCCTCAGTAAGTTATGTACCTGATAGAGGATACTCTGTGGTTTTGTCTGTTTGCTCATAGGCTTTCAGTGTTGCTTCTTTTGTATATTCAGAAGAAAATAATGTGTTTAAGGTGTCAGTCATAGCCTTATCTCACTAATTAATTCAACTTTCTCAACCTTAAGAGGACCAATATCATCCTTAATCTATTTGTTATTAATATATTTGTTATTCATCAACACTACTTACATGGTAGGGATAAGGGGAAAGAATTAGGAAGGGAACATGGACATGTTGATGGTAGTTAATTTGTAGTAAAAAAAACTGACTGCAGCCATAGTTGCTGCATCTTGAGTAGTATATAAGCTCATGATCCTCTTAAAGGCTAAAGATGATGATAAAATGTCCTTTAAAGGGTTAGTAATGTCAAAAAAAATTTTTTTTTTTTGCATTTAGAAGAGCTTAAAAAGCTGAGCTAAATGCAAAAAAACATATCTCTCAAACCAATATGGTTTGAGAGATACATGCATTTAAAATTCAGTGTCTCCTACTAAAGCTGTCAGCAGGAGATCCGTGTCGATCTACATGGAGGCTCTGCAGCAGAGCCGCAATCTCGTTAGTTGCAACAAATTCCTTCATTGGAATGGTCTAAAACGTGTGCTTGCAAAGTAGTCAGTAGGAGACATCGTACTTTAAATACCTGTATCTCTCAAACCATAGCAGTTTTAGATATATGTTTTTTTTTTTGCATTTAGCTCAGCTTTTTAACCCCTTAACGACCGGCCGATCGGCGCGGTCAGTTAAGGACCACGGAGCATTTTTTTTTGCTCAATCCGCTTCCGGACTCCCCAAACGGCGTGCAGCCGAGGGGGAGCCCGGAATTCCATAATGGTCATAGTATGTCATGGGTCGTTCAGTCAGATCGACCCTTGACGTACTATGACCGTCAAGGGTCCTTAAGGGGTTAAGCTCTTCTAAATGCAAGTGCTTATACTTATGCCAGTATTCTCTTCATTTACACACGAAAATCACCCTGCACTGCAATGTGAGGGAGACCACATTGAGGGATTTAACATTCTTTGTGAAGAAACAGAGATAGTACAGAAATATCTGAATGGCCACTGACGTAAGGACACAGTCATCCACAATGAATTCCATGACATTTATTATAGTAACATAGTAAATTAGGTTGAAAAAAGACACAAGTCCATCAAGTTCAACCTTCGCCTCATACCTCAGTAACTGAGAATTTTATAGCTTCCCTGCTACCAATTAAATTAGTCTTTATCAGACCTTCCTGATCAGCCTACTGATAAACAGTATAACTCTGTATGTTCCCTTTTGAAAGAAATGTATGTTAGGTGTATTCTATAGGCAATATCTGTGGGTGTTACTACGAGATCTAAAGTGTTAATGGGAGACATACAGAGTACATGAAGGTCAAATGCTGAATACAGTGCTAGAGTTCTGATGACGATATGGGACACAAGTTTATCATAGGCTCCTCATTTGAGTATTATTAAGACCTTCCTTGAGTCCCTTGTTGAATGTCAGGACTAACAGCCTTGGCAGTCTTACCACACCTCCAGGTAATCTCCTTCCCTGCTTCTGTTCAGTTATTTCATGTATCCTGATTTCATGCTCTTCAGCTTTCTCATTTATTTTCTTTTTACCTTTGTCCAGCAGGCCTAAAACACTCCATATCCAGGCTCCATCTACATATATATATTTTTTTTTTTCTAACTACCTACCTTATCTTACAATTTCCTTCTTGTGTTCAATTGCTGCTACTTCCAAGGTAGATCTATTTTGGCTCATCCCCTACCTTCTTCACTTATAACCATTTCTGCACCAGTCCAGACATCCTTGCTTAGTTATATCCTTCTTCAAATTGCTAGGATGTTTGATTATTCTTCACATCAGCACATTAGTACCTGCAAACTACACTCACTGGCCCACTTACCTCTACATCAACCCTTCTCCCTGTAGTAGGATTCTTCTATCCTATCCACTTATTTCCTTATCTCCTGTCAGAGGCCGAAGTCTCATCTCATTCAATTTTAGACTCCAATTCCATCACCTCCCCAGCTCATCATTTGCCCTTAAGTCAGTGACCTCATCCTGTCCGTTCCTCCCACCATCACCTCTTCAACTATGAATGATTGTACTCTCCAGTTAGGGTCAATCTGCATGCTCAATCTAGCCTCTTTCCCAAAACAACATTCTGTTACCTCCTGTCTGAGGCTGAAGGTTCCCCTACTCCTTGTCCTAGGCCATTAGGTCTTCAGTAATCTCATAACCCCTTTCCCCAAATTCAAGTCCATTCATAGCACACTAGCTAAATCTCAAGTTAGTGCCTTACCTCCCTTCGGAGTCCGAAGGTTTTCTGACCTCATCCCTTGAGTTCGGCAGGTGATACTTTAGTCCTTCCATTTTCAAGTAAAGTTTCACTTGTAGCATTTTGTAGGTTAGTACCTACCCTCCTGTAGCGTTCAAAGGTGTCACCTACTTCAATCATTGAGGCCCACAGGTGAAAGGCTAGTTCTGGTCCTTCTTCCTCATCTTACTTTGTCTATCTTAATTACCTCCATCTGTCTGAAGTATAGGTCTCCAACACTTCAACCGTAGAGCCTTATCATCTGTCAGAGGCCGAAGGTTCTTCCTTTATTCTGTCTTACAAATTGCAGCATGTTACACTCCGTGCACTCCTCCCCCATACCCCACTTAATGATTTTCATCCACTGCGCTGTTAGTTTACAGTTCAGCTAGGATTTCTACCCCGCAGGACAGTCATCAGTTGCACCAGCTGCTACCTTCCTGCATGTACAAGCTTGCGTGGCCCGGTCTCTCGATTCTTGCCTCTTAACAGTGAGTCCTTTTCTGCTGGGGTCATACAGGACCAGGGGAGCTGTGCCTTCCTTTACCTGCTTCTGTCCAAGGTCAACTGTTTTCTCTACACATGTATTCTCGGCATGCCTCACATTCACATTTACATCTACCTTCAACCTCGACCCCATGTCCAACTAATCAAATGTGTTTTATTTTTTCAAGTCTTACTATGGAAGACACCTCCATGCATGTACTTTTGGATAACAAAACTTCCCTGGCAGAAGGTCCATCAATCCCCCCCCAGACATGTCGACCCATCCTATCAGGATTGGACCATTCCCAAGATCACAGCAGAGCTCTCCCGCAGACATATCCCCTATTCTTCTTCAGCCCAGAAAGCGGAATCATTTCGACCTCTTCCATCATTCCCCTGCCCCCCCCAGTCCAACCCCTCATCTCCCGATCACTCAGCTCAGCTGGTTCAGATTACCCAGCTCCTTACCAATCTGACGTCCATGATGGCAGACATGCAGTACAGCAACTCCCAATCTCCCTTACAGCTGGCTTCTTCTCCAGTCCCTTCCCCTTTCCAAGGTACTTCTCCTTCAGCACCCAACCCACAAATTACCCCTGCTCACATGGTGCCCACTCACATCTGAAAATATATCCTGGAGGGGAAGGACGTCAACCTGGTGTCTATGCTGATAGCTACCCAAGACATGGCTGATAACTTTGTTGTCAATTGTGGAGACGTGTCAGTCACTCTCAAATCAAAAGATCCCAGAATGTATAAAAACGTAACCATCCCCAAATTTGTATTGGCTTTCAGAGTCTACAGAGATATTTTGTGCTCGCGTGCTACTGAGTTCTTTCCTAACCTCCACCTCTCTCGGACCTTCCGTGCCGGGTCCCTCCCTGCCCCCTGTGAGACATTTCCTTTCCGGTTGAGAGACTTGGACATCTTTGTGGAAGCGCGATTGTAGCGTTTCGCCGCTCCACGTGGCTTGATATATTGTATCTATCAGATGCTATAAGGACTGGCTTGATACTCCGAACATCAGTTCAGCACTACATCAACATACATTGTAACATCACTAAGCTGTTTTTTTCAGTGGAACGATTCAGATACCACGAAGTGCATCCATTTATAGATCTTCAATCCGGACATTAGATAAGGGGTTGGGACCCCTGAGACGCATAAAGCCCAAGACAGGCATCTAGTAAGTGGAATGAGAGAGGGGGGAAGGAATTAACTGAATTTTGTTTTTAGCCTATATTTTTATATTGTTTATGTTTTCTTTGTATACTACATATACTTTTTATCTCATTAAAATTTATATATATAAGTCATATTAGACATATATTTCTTTTTATTCAGCCACAGTTATGTTTAACTACTACACTTAGAGCTATTCCCTATTTCCTCCCCTCTTTCCCGTGTTGCGCTTTATATTCCTAGGAATTATACTTGTTAGATAACTAGCTCTTTTGCAGACACTTTGCTGGTCTAAACGCCCCACTGTGTCCATCTTGTCAGCCAACCACACACTCAACCTTAGCCCAGCTGCTGTCCCCAGCTCCTTTTCTGACACTGCAGCATCCCCAATACCAGGATACTTTTACCCTCTTGCCCTGCCCTCTAGCCCTTTCCTGTCCAGGGACGAGTTGGGTCAAACAATACACTACATGGGCTCAACCCCAGCCTGTAACAAATTCAACATTAGGGGCTGTTTCTTCAATAGTCAAATGCTGCATGTATTCTCACTCTGCCGCAAGACCCATTCACATTCCATATGTCCTAGAAACCCATCACATAATAAATGAATAGGCAGCATCAACATCAGTCTCTTACAGTAATTGCATGCTCTTCATCCAAATCCACTGTTATCCAACATTGTGATTTCAGGTTTCCATGAAGGATTCCTTACGGGTGTCATTGCATCCCCATCCAAATCTATCAAAATGTCAGAACCTGCAGTCTGTTCTGGCCAAAATGGTTTTAGTGGAAAATTTTAGTAGAGAATTGGCCAAAGGATACCACATTGGCCCCTTCCAGTCCCCCCTTTCCGGTTTGGCGTACTAATCCTATAGGCATTGCTACTAGGAAGTGTTCCTTAAAAAACATCTAAGCAGACTTTTCTGCCCTTCACTATGCCTTGGATCCAAGCATCAATTCCCTCATCCCTTCCAAAGAATATTCTTTGGTTTACCATCGTATAGAGGATGTCATTTACCTCATCAGACTTGCAGGCAAGAACTGTTGGCTTTCCAAAATAGATGTAGAAGATGCATTCAAATGAATCCCCATGCACCCGTCACTTTGGTATCTCCAAGGCATCAGGTGGCGACATAGGTACTGTTATGCATTCCGCTTCATGTTTGTGTCTAAGAAGAGCCCCAAACTCTTGGAATATTTCACCAAATCACTGAACTGGCTTTTGAGCAATAATTCCAAGTGTCCAATGTTCCTGCACTATCTGGAAGACTTGATTGATAGAACCTTCCAGCTATCTAGCTTGATCAAATTCACCTACCTTTTGAAGAGTTAAACATCCCTATAGCCTCGCACAAAACTTTAGGACTAGCTACATCCGTCGATGTTTTGGGAATCACCCTGGTCTCATCCAAGTTGGAAGCTTGTTTGCCCTTAGAAAAGCTTTCCCGTATTCAATCCCTGGATGTCAGAGGAATCCAGTTCATGCACAGATAATCAGCAACTCAGGAGAACCCGCTTGCAGCCAGAATCAGACAAAAGGGCAATCAGGTAATGAGCCAAGCAACATTAAATTCCCTGCGAGGGTTGGTGGATAACAGTCAGGTGAGCAAACACAGAGAGGTCAGCTGATTCAGCCTGATTCAGCAAAGGGAAGGCAGCAGTAATGGATAGCAGAGCACTAGAAAACCTCAGACAGTAGAATCAAGCAGCAGAGTTAGAGCAACTCAGCCAAACCTTGACAGTACCCCCTTCAATGACCCCCCCCATGGGGCAGGACCAGATTTAATGGGAAAGCGTGCATGGAAAGTACAAAGGAGGGCGGGGGCATGCACGTCTGCTGCTGGAACCCATGACCGCTCTTCTGGACCATACCCCTTCCAATGGACCAAATATTGGTTCTGACCTGTGGCTGACTAACTCACTCTGTGTCTGTCTATCCACATCAGTCCTGACCGTGTAGTCCCCGGTTTGTTTGACCTCTGGCTCTGCTGACTAACTCGCTCCATGTAGTTCCCAGCTTGTCTAATATGTGGCACTGGCTGACTACTTGTTCCTTACACTCCTAGCTTTCCTGACCATTAGTCTCCGTGTTCAGTGGCTCAGACCTGCTCTTGCTCCCTGTTGCCTCCGGTCAGTGACTGGTGCATCATATACTACAGGGAGACTGGTGCATCATATACTAGTCCCTTTTGTGTTCCACCTGTACTTCGGTCCTAGTCTCCGGTATCTCACAATAGTGAAGTGCGCAGCACAGTGTGCGGCTCTAGGTAGGAGTCTGGTTCCTATCAACCTGTGCTGGGGTTGTGTGGGCTATACTATTATTGCGGTACATTATAAATAAAAGTGGTTATATATATTTTACAATTTTGTCTGTTCTTCTTTGCCTGAAAACCATGACAGTACGTAAGGGCCATGTCTAATGAAGGTTCAGGCAGTCCACCTAATCAGAGTATCCTGTCCAGGATGGATTCTCAGGACCAGAGAATCAACCAGTTGTCTTTTGCTAAGCAGACACTATTAAATCGCACGGCTCACCTTGATCGCTTTGCTCAGCAACCGGTGGCTCCCCCAGTACCTGCGCCGGTTGTGGCAACTACCTCTGAGGCTGGCATTAGTAGAGGGTTTTCTGGCTCTGCTCCTTTACCCCAAAGATATGATGGAGAACTTACACTGTGCCAGGGGTTCCTCCATCAGCCGGGAATTTTTTTGAAATGGTACCACATGCATTCGCTACTGAGCAAAGTAAGGTGGGATTACGTACTCTGGCAGCGGACATAGGATCGAACAATGAAGCCCTAGTTGCTGCATTCTCCCAGGGCTTTTGTAATGTTATTAAAGATGAGTTGGCAGCCCGAGACCTGCCTGGTGATCTAGAGGAGCTAATCTCAGTCACCATCTTGATAGATACGAGAATCCGTGAGAGGCCTTCGTTCAAGGAACAGGGCATAAACCTTTACCTTGGTTGGCACTGTGGTAAATAATCAATGTAGATAGATATATATAATAATAAAAAATAGAATGGTCCGTCTACTTATGAGCAGTATTTAATATAGAAGTAAAAATACAGATATTTACATTCATAAGAGTGCAATTACTTCAAACTAGGCAAACTATTCCCCTGTTTCTCCACCTTATTGCATTAAGATATATTACCTGAGATCCCAAGGTTCAGCAAACATTCCAGGCCAGCACATAAGTCAACAAACAGATGGGGATGGATAGGCAGGAAATGGGGGAGGGGGAGAAGACACAAGAGGAGAGAAGCAACCTGGAAGCCACAGGATAAGAAGATAACTGACTTGAGCAGCTGTGTGCTTTATCATTTAACAACTTCCTAGCCCCTCCCCTTATTACCTATTGGCTAAATGATATGATGTCACAAAACACCCCCCCATCCATTTTCACCATGTGGACAGATCACCACAGGCACCTAATTTCTTATGCCCACCCTGTCCTCCCTCACCTCCCATACCTCCTAGTTCTGACCCTGCCAGGGGGGGATCCGATGAAGCTAGGCTTCACACGCCTGTCAGTGGAGGAGAGGGCTTGGCGCAGGAGGAGGGGCCTTTGCTTATACTGTGGGGAGCCAGGCCATATAGTGTGTGCTTGCCTTATCTGGCCAGGAAACGCTCAAACCTAGTGTCAAGTAGGGGACAGACCCTGGGTGGAATTTCACAGTCCCCAAAAAGACGTCAGGACAAACCTATTCTTGAAGAAGTAGTATTTTCTTGGGCAGAGTCATCGCTAGTGGATCCAGCACTAATGGACTCCGGGGTCGCTGGCTTTTTCATTGATGCAGACTTTGCGGCCAAGCACTCTGTCTCTTTGCTGCCTCACTCCGTTGGCGATTGAAGCCATTGACAGACGTCCCCTACAGCGAGCACACATTATGCATGAGACTCATCCTTTGTCTCTAAGGGTAGGGGCACTCCATGTGGAGACACAACAGCTTCAGGTCATACATTAACCCCATCATGCCATCATTCTGGGTTTTCCCTGGTTGCAGATTCACAACCCAAGAATTGATTGGCAGACTTGCGATATTCTGTCATGGTCTTCTCAATGTACGAAATCTTGCCTCCAGCAGCCTACCAGGAAATTGTGTACCTCTACCTCTTTTCCTGCAAAGATGTATTTAATAAGGTAGAGGCCAGTACATTACTGCCACACAGTACGATTGTCTGTGGAGGAGAACAAGGCCAAGGAGTATTACGCGACTGATGCTTTATCTAGGGAAGTCTTCCTTACCTGTGGGCGCAGGTTTCTTTTTTGTTAAGAAAAAAGATGGGGAACTAAGGCCATGCATTGATTTCAGGGGTCTGAATAAACTGACGGTAAAAAACACCTATCCGATTCAGTTGATCACGTAGCTATTTGATCGTATCAAAGGTTCTACTATTTTCACGAAACTTGACTTGAGGGCTGCATACAATTTGGTACGAATAAAAGAAGGCCATGAGTGGAAGACAGCATTTAACATCCGGAGTGGGCACTATGAATATTTGGTGATGCCTTTTGGATTGTGCAACGCTCCCACTGTCTTCCAGGAATTCATTAATGATATTTTGAGAGACCTATTACAGAGTTGTGTTGTGGTATATAATTGGACGATAAACTCATCCATTCTCCTACCTTGGAGGCACATAGAGCAGACGTAGCGCAGGTCCTACAACTGCTCGAAGAGAACAAGTTGTTCTGCAAGCTAGAAAAATGTGAATTCCACAAATCCCTGGTGACATTCCTAATATACGTTATTTCATCCTCTGGCCTAGCCATGGACCTGCAAAAACTGTCTGCCGTCTTACAGTGGCCACTTCCAGTGGGGCTAAAGTCCATACAGAGGTTCCTTGGCTTCACTTATTACTACAGGAAGTTCATACGAAACTTCTCCACTGTAGTCAAACCTCTAATGAACATGACTCAGAAGGGAGCTAATCCTTCATACTGGTCACCTGAGGCCTTGCAGGCATTTGAGGACTTGAAGTCGGCTTTTGCTAAAGCTCCGATATTGTCCCACTCGAATCCTACCCTACCTTTCACCATGTAGGTTGACACTTCAGTTTCTGGAGTGGGCGCTTTGTTGTCCCAGCACACGGGCCCTGGGAAACCATTGCTTCCGTGCTGTTTCTTCTCTAAGAAACTGTCTAAGACTGAGCGTTTATACGATGTAGGCAACCGTGAGTTACTCGCCATCATCCTTGCCCTGAAAGAATGGCTATATCTTTTGGAAGGTACTACAGTCCCTATCCTGATACTGACAAATCAGAAGAACTTAACATATCCGTCAGAGGCTAAGAGGTTGTCTCCAAGTCAGGCCAGATGGGACCTATTCCTCTCGTCGTTTAATTTTGTGGTCTCCTACCTCCCTGGTACAAAAAATATTAGAGCAGATGCTCTTTCTTGTGGAGGCTCTTCTGGTACTTATCATTCCTACCAAACTCATCTTGGCTACAATACGCACCAGTATTACATTTCCGTTGGGTGAGGAGATATTGTGGTTGCTCAGTCTTCCACCCCAGCAGATAAGCCTAATGTTTTGTGCCTGAATCCCTCTGTACCAGACTGCTGGAAACTTACCATTTCTCGAAGGCTGCAGGGCACGTTGGGAGAGACCAACTAATATGCTCTATTACTAGACTCTTTTGGTGGCCCAACCTAAGGGCAGATTGTTCCCCATTTGTTGCCGCTTGTTCCACTTATGCACGGACCAAGACCCCTAGAATCTTCTGCTTGGTCTCCTTCAATCCATTCCCAATGGGGAGCGGCCTTGGTCACACTTATCTATCGACTTTATGGTAGACTTGCCTGTCTCAGAGGGCTTCACAGTAATCCTCATAATTGTGGATAGATTTTCTAAGATGGCCCATTTTGTACCACTCAAAGGATTACCTTCCTCTATGGAGTTGGCTGAGATCTTTGCCAAGGAGGTGGTTCGTCTCCACGGTATACCCAAGGTGGTAGTCTCAAATCGTGGGAGCCAATTTTTGGAGAGCATTTTGCAGACAGATGGGTATCCAGCCCTCGTTCTCCTTGGCTTACCATCAACAGTCTAACGGTGCTGCAGAAAGGTCTAATCAGGTGTTGGAACAGTTCCTCCTTTATTTTATCTTGGACCGTCATGATAATTGGGCAAAACTGTTACCGTGGTCAGAGCTGGCCAGAAATAGTGCTGTCAATTCCTTCTCTCGGAACTCCCCCTTTCTGATTAATTATGGGTTCCAACCTTCATTTCTGCCACAGTCTTTCAAGGCTCAGAATATTCCTTCTCTGGAGGTGCACTTGAGGGTGCTCCGCTCCACATGGTTAAGGGTTCAGAGATCCCTGTAGAGTTCCACGTTGCGCTAAAAGAGACAAGCAGTCAGTAGAGGGCTACCGGCTCCAGTGTTCCAGGTGGGAGAGAGTGTATGGCTGTCCCCATGCAACCTCCATCTTCAGGTGCCTTGTAAATAGCTGGCTTCTCAATTTGTGGGTCCCTTTTGAGTTCTCCATAGGATTAACCCCATAACCTATGCTCTTGAACTCCCTGCTAATATGCGCATTTCTAGTGCATTCCATGTATTGCTACTGAAACCATTGGTCTGTAACAGATATACTACTGCTACTGTCCATCCCTGTAACGGTTTTATTTGCCACTCAGACACAGCAGGTTAGGTGAAACACAGTTTTATTGAACAAACTCAGAATAACAATAACCCTCACGGGTCCAGTAATATATATTTACACAATATAGTACTGACACAGGACAGGTTACAGTAATAAATACCCACACGGGTCCAGTATATGTACAATTCAGCAACAACAATATACTGACACAGGTCAGGTAAAGTTCATGTGATACTCAAACGAGGCAGCAATGAATGGGTTACTATTAGGCCAGGAAGACTGACAGATCCTAATAGCGTGAGGCCCTTAAGACTCTCACTCTGCATAGAGTGCACAAATAGCGAGTAATGCCACAGAAGTAAAGAGAGGCCCAGGACAAGCTTGTGGACTGCTGTAGCAGTAACGGAGGACTGTGACTGTATGCCCGGAAGGGCACCCAACGGAGACTGCACTGATATAAAGCCGGTGGAATATGGCACCTTCCCCGAAGGGGTTAACGAACATTCAGACCAATGTCTACTGCCCGATAGAGAGAACAGCCTGAGGCGCCCAGAGTAAGACCAACCTCTGCTTTGTGGCAGGAAGAAGGGTCAAGTGTACCGTGGTGCACAGATGGATGAAACACACCGGAATGTCGCCCGCGCAACACAGACAGATTACGGAGTCTAGATTGCTAGGAATGACAATGAAGCAACAGTGACTCTGTCCGGAGACAGAGAGGAGCCTGGGTGATAACCCCAAACCGAGGACTGGATGGGGCCACAGGCAGGCCTTGATATATGGACAATGGAGCCCAACCGGGCCGGTACACAAAGCAGGAACATCAGCCAATCCGAGTCGGTGCACAGAGCAGGAACGTCAGCCAGGCCGGGTCAGTACACAGAGCAGGAACGTCAGCCAGGCCGGGTCGGTACACAGAGCAGGAATGTCAGCCAATCCGAGTTGGTACACAGAGTAGAAACGTCAGCCGGGCCGGGTCAGTACACAGAGCTGGAACGTCAGCCGGGCCGGGTCAGCACTCAGAGCAGGAACAAGATAGCAGAGTAGTCAGGCAGTCCGGGTCGGTACACAGAGAAGGAACGGATACAGCAGAGTAGTCAGGTAGTCCGGGTCGGTACACAAAGATCACACGAGAACTGGAACAAGCGCTGGTAACGGAAACACCACGAAAGGGCACCGGAGAAGTGACAAGGCCCAGTATTTAAGGACAAATACTGGGCGGGACAAAGCCACTTCAGCCAATAAGCATCAGCAGGAAGCAAAACTGACAGAATGTCGCCAGCATAGCACGGGCACCGTGATAGTACCCCCCTCTCAAAGACCCCCTCTCCTAGAAGAGAAACCCAGTTTCTGAGGGTATTTGGTATGAAATTTACCCAACAACCTGGGAGCATGGAGGTTATTCTGATTAACCCAGGAATGCTCTTCAGGGCCATAGCCCTTCCAATGGACCAAATATTGCAATCTCCCTCTGAACCTTCAGGAGTCAATAATATTTTGAACTTCGTACTCATCCTGATCTTGCACCTGAACAGGACCGGGGACCACAGGAGTGGTAGTGTAACGGTTGCATATCAATGGCTTCAAAAGGGGTACGTGGAACACATTGTGAATCCGCATGGATGCTGAGAGATCCAGGGCATACGAGACTGGGTTAATTTTTCAGTTAACTTTAAAGGGACCAGTGAACCGGGGAGCCAACTTATTACAAGGAACTTGCAAATTGAGGTTTCTGGAGGATAACCATACCCTGTCTCCAACCTGGAAGGAGACCACCGGCAACCGTCTGCGATAAGCATGGGGCTGATAATGCTGGAATGAAGTACTGAGGGTCCTTTGTACCTGTGCCCAGGTGGAGCGGAGTTGCTCATATGCTCGTCCAGAGCTGGAATCTGCTGCGTCTGAAATGAGTCCGGAAGCAAGCACGGTTGGAACTCGTAGTTAATGAGAAACGGGGAGCTCCCGGATGATGAATTAACCGCAGAGTTCCTGGCGAACTCTGACCACGGCAACAGGTCAGCCCAATTATCATGATGATCGGACACGAAACAGCGTAGGAATTGTTCCAATCCCTGATTGGCACACTCGGCAAATCCATTGGTCTTGGGATTGTAGGCAGACGAAAAGGACAACTGTATGCCCATCTGGTCACAGAATGCTCTCCAAAATCTGGACACAAATTGGCTCCCGCGGTCTGACACCAGTACCCTGGGTACCCCATGCAACCGAAACACTTCTCTGGCAAAGACAATAGCCAACTCCTTGCCTGAGGGAAGACCAGGAAGGGGCACAAAGTGTGCCATCTTAGAAAATCTATCTACCACCATCAGAATGAAAGAGTAACCCCTAGACACTGGCAGTTCCACCCGAAAATCAATAGAAACGTGGGACCAAGGACGCTCGCCATTAGGCACTGGTTGAAGTAACCCAACTGGGACGGGCACATGTAGTACAAGCTGCTGTGAATGCGGTGCAGTCAGCATGTAGAGAAGGCCACCAGAACAATTGTGAAAGAGACCAAATCAATTGATTCCTCCCTATGTGCCCAGCTGCCCGAGATGCGTGATATGTTTCAAGTAGGTGGGTACGGAATGGCTCAGCTACAAAACACTTGCCCACTGGGGTGTCAGGGGGTGTAGCAGCCTGGGTAGCAAGAATCTCCTCCCCCAGTGGCGAAGTGATGCTGGTACGTAAGGTTGCCAAAATGCGATCAGGCTGAATGATGGGTATGGGGACCTCATCTTTATCCATCTCTGGACCAAATTGCCTGGACAGGGCATATGCCCTAACATTCTTGGAACCGGACAAGTAGGATACAATAAAATTAAAGCGGGACAGAAACAAGGCCCATCTGGCTTGTCGAGATGACAACCTCTTAGCCTCCGAAAGGTACGTCAGGCTTTTATGGTCTGTCAGGATCAACACTGGAGTTCTAGTACTTTCCAGCAGGTGGCTCCATTCTTTAAGAGCGTGAATAATTGCCAGGAGTTCTCTGTCCCCAATCTCATAGTGACTCTGGGCACTAGACAACTTTTTGGAGAAGAACCCACATGGTCTCAGTACACTCCCAGAGACCGGACGCTGTGACAACACTTCCCCTAACCCAGTCTCAGAGGCAACAACCTCCAAGGTGAATGTAAGGGAGGGGTTAGGGTGGGATAGCACAGGAGCGGATGCAAAAGTGGACTTAAGTGTCACAAAGGCTTGTTAGGCTGCCTCAGACCATTGGGAAGGATTGGCACCCTTATGCGTAAGGTCGGACAGTGGCTTAACAATCGTGGAGAAGTCTTGAATAAATTTCCTATAATAATTGGCAAAACCAAGAAAGCGCCGGATTGCCTTGAGTCCCTTGGGTTGTGGCCATTGCAACACTGCTGCGAGCTTCTCCTTATCCATAGCAATGCCATCCTTAGAAATCACAAAGCCCAGAAAAGGCACCATGGACTTGTGGAACTCGCATTTGTCAATTGTGCAGAATAATTTGTTCTTACGTAATCTGAGCAGAACTTCAGACACATCCTTGATGTGTTGCGACAAAATAGACAAATGTATGAGTATATCATCAAGATAAACCACTACACAAGACTGTAGCATATCACGGAGGATGTCGTTAATAAACTCTTGGAACACTGCAGGAGCGTTACGTAGCCCAAAAGGCATCACTAGGTATTCGTAATGTCCAGATCTGGTATTGAACGCCGTTTTCCACTCGTCCCCGGCTCTTATTCTGACCAGGTTATATGCAGCCCGTAGGTCTAACTTCGTGAAAATAGAGGAGTCTTTCAACCTGTCAAACAGTTCAGTGATGAGTGGTATCGGACAGGCGTTTTTGGACATGAGCTTATTCAAACCAAATCGATGCAGGGTAGTAACTCGCCATTCTTCTTTTTTTACAAAAAAGAAACCAGCCCCCGTGGGGGAGGTTGACTTTCTGATAATACTTCTTTCGAGGGCATCTGAGATATATTTCTCCATGGCCCGATTCTCCTTGCACGAAAATGGGTATGTGCGGCCCTTGGGGGAACGGCGCCAGGAGGCAAATCAATTGTAAGCCTGATGCCGAAGCAAAGAGCTAGCCTCTCCCTTACTGAAAATGTCACTGAATTGACGATATTCAGCTGGCACGGAGGGAGAGGTACACATGATTTTAGTCAGTTGAGGAACACAATGCCTCATACAATATTCAGACCAAGACGTTATCTCACAAGTCTGCCAGTCAAACTTAGGGTTGTGTAGATTTAACCATGGAAACCCCAGGATGACCGCATGGTGAGGAGACTGGATGATCTGGAACCACGTTTCTCTGTGTGGAGCACTCCAATACTCATAGATAGTGGTATCGTTTCCATAGTGATCTGAGCTGGTACCAATGGTCTACCATCAATGGCCTCAATAGCTAAGGGAGATTCCCTTTCGACCAGCGGAATCTTATGTAGCGCAGCAAATTAATTGTCCATAAAATATCAAGCTGCACCGGAATCAACCAGGGCCAGAACCTCCACCAAGTGTTCTGCCCAAGAGATTATAGCCTGGATAGTAGGTTTCTGATTAACTGGGTCTAGGGACTTCTGAACGCCACCTAGGGCCTGTCCCCCAAGGTAACCTAGGTGCGTCCGTTTCCCAGAAGTATAGGACAGGTACGCAACAGGTGTCCGGGTTGGCCACAATACAAACAGAGACCCTGTCTTCGGCGATGCGCCCGTTCCTCCTTAGTCAACTTGGTGAACCCTAGCTGCATTGGTTCACTATTCTCCTGGTTACGTTCAAGAGGCAAGGGAGGCATGGGTGGGAAATTTTGACTTGCCTGTCCAAAATTTCTGGCCCGCTGCCTGTGGTCTTTTGCCGCAATAAGTTCACGGATGCGGGAATCAATTAGTATAGCGAAATCAATGAACTCATCCAGATCGTTAGGCAAATCTCTGTCTGCTGTCTCATCTTTAATACGATCAGCGAGTCCCTGAGCAAATGCTGCCACCAGTGCCTCACTGTTCCAGCCTACCTCTGCTGCCAATGTACGAAATTCAATAGCATAGTCCGCCACCATACGAGAACCTTGTTGTATCTCCATTAATCTTTTGGCAGCAGAGGCGGCTCTACCTGGAACTTCAAACACTCTGCGGAAGGAACACACGAACTCCCTGAAGTTTTTTGTGCATGGTTTGGCAGATTCCCACAAGGGGTTGGCCCATGCGAGGGCTCTGCCCGTCAGTAACGAGATCATAAAGCCCACCTTAGCTCGGTCATTTGGAAAGTCTTGAGGAGTTAGCTCCAGGAAAATCTCCAGTTGGTTGATAAACCCTCTGCACAGGGTAGGTTCGCCATCATATCTTAGAAGTAATGGAGCTGTGGTGGTTAGCCCTTTGCTCGAGGCCACTTGCTTCAGGAATTGAGCTCCCGGTGTCGAAAAGGGGGAGACCACTGAGGCTTGAACCGGTTTATCTAGAATAGTTTGTACGGCCAGTACCAACTGGTCCAAATGCTGCTCATGTAAATCCATCCTCCAATGGATGCTTTGTGCATTACCTTCACCTGTACCGTCTGAGGTCATGGCCCTTTCATACTGTAATGGTTTTATTTGACACTCAGACACAGTAGGTTAGGTAAAACACAGTTTTCTTGAACAAACTCAGAATAACAATAACCCTCATGGGTCCAGTAATATATATACACAATATAGTACTGACACAGGACAGGTTACAGTAATAAATACCCACACGGGTCCAGTATATGTACAATTCAGCAACAACAATATACTAACACAGGTCAGGTAAAGTTCGTGTGATACTCAAACGAGGCAGACTGACAGACCCTAATAGCGCAAAGCCCTTAAGACTCTCACTCTGCAGAGAGTGCACAAATAACGAGTAATGCCACAGAAGTAAAGAGAGGCCCAGGATAAGCTTGTGGACTGCCATTAGAAGTAACAGAGGACTGCGACTGTATGCCTGGAAGGGCACCCAAAGGGGACTGCACTGATAGAAAGCCGGTGGAATACTTTGGTCCTAGTCTCCGGTATCTCGCAGTAGTGCAGTGCGCAACTCCGGGTAGGAGCCTGGGTCCTATCATCCTGTGTTCTGGGGTTGTGTCAGCTATACTATAATTGCTGTACATTATAAATAAAGGTGGTTATATATAGTTTACAATTGTGTCTGTCCTTCTTTGCCTGAAAACTGTGACAGCGTGTCTTGGAACAGTTAGGTGACCATGCCATGACTTCAGTCCTTACCTAATCGAACGTGGGGTTGTGTCTGTGCAACCATGGATAACTCAGGATCACAGTATAGTGAGGAGAGTGGATCACCTGGAATTGTAAAGTTTCGTGATGGAGAGCCCCTGCAACCATAGACAAAGGAGTGGTTTTGTGGGTGTCCTGTGGGGGCTGTATGGGTCTGCTATCAATCACCTCAATGGTAAGTGGACTAGTACGAAGCTGCAATGGAATGGAATGCTTCTGGGTGAAAGCACTGTCAATTACACTTGTGCAAATTGATTCGGAGACATTTGGATTTTGTTGAAAATGGGGTAATTCGGAGACATTCGGACAATCCGACACTCAAGGGTCGTTCGACAAAAAAGATCCCACTCCGAGCAACCCGGGACCGAAAGTTGTCGAAACTTTCGGAAGTTTCGTCATTCGACAAATTTCTGAAAGTTTCTACTACTTTCGACCAGGACTGTTCGGAGTCGGATCTTTTTTGTACTACCTGCGCGTGCTCAACTACTTTCCCTCCATAATTTTCCCTCCATGTCTCTAGTCCAATTCCATTCTCCGTTTCATGCACTACTTACCCTCTTTTGTCTGTATTCCAATAGCCTTCTTTGTTTCATGATGGAGGTTGGACTAATGACACAGTCAACCAGGCAGACAGCCTGCATTTCCTCATTGCATTGTTGGAGCTCAGAGAGAGAAGAAGAGATTAGAGAGTGTCCAGTTGTTGTGTAGGCAGGCAGGTAGCATTAGGCTAGACATAAGCAGACAGCCAGCATTAGTGCCACTTATTGCCACTGCAAGGGAGAGTCATCTTTGTTCCTGTGCAAAATATAAAAAATATTAGGGATTTCTTCAAATAATTTTCAGAGTGTCACATCAGCCAGTCTGACAGTTGTATAGGAAGGCAGGGTGCCTTACTGCAACCGCAAGGAAGAGTCATCTGTGCTCCTTAAAAAAAATATAAAAAGTACAAGTGATTTGTTTGAATAATCTTCAGAGTCACACTGCCAGTGTCACAGTTGTATAGACAAGCAGGGTGCCTTTTTGCCACTGCAAGGGAGAGTCACTTATGTTGGTTTTATTAAAAATATAAAAAATACAAGTGATTTGTTTGAATAATTTTCAGAGTCACACTGCCAGTGTCACAGTTGTATAGGCAGGCAGGGTGTATTTTAGTCACCGCAAGGGAGAGTCACCTATGTTGGTTTTATTAAAAATATAAAATATACAAGTTATTTGTTTGAATAATCTTCAGCGTCACACTGCCAGTGTCACAGTTGTATAGGCAAGCAGGGCGCCTTTAGGCCACCACAAGGGAGAGTCACCTGTGTTGGTTTTATTAAAAATATTAAAAATAAAAGTTATTTGTTTGAATAATTTTCAGAGTCACATAGCCAGTGTCACAGTTGTCGTGTGGACAGGTTTTAAAGTTGTAAAACTATAATAGTTTACTACCTACCTATCTGTAATGGATTTGAGTCATAGTGAAAAACCTGATGTTCCTCGTCCTGGTACCAGCTGCAGTGACCCAGCAACCACCAACACCACCACAGTGCAGTTGCTTTCAAGCAGAGCTAGCAGCTAGCAGGTGGGGAAAGAGGAGTACTTATAGTAGTTCTAGTCAGACTCAGCAGCAGCAGTCCAAACCAAAAACTAGAAAGAAGAAAGGAACTGCAGTTTGTTCCACCTCTACTAGCAGGGTAGAGAGGTCCAGTTCCTCCTCTAAGACCACAAAGAGGCTGTCACCTGTCTCTCGCCAGCTGTTTCATTGTGATCCCCCAGAACCACCTGCACAATGACTATTGCCACTGCCATTTCCGTCACCACCTCCGCTACAGCCAGTTATATAAACCTGAGGACACCTAGCATGTTGAACATGAACACTACTGGTGGGAAACTGCGAGCGGTATCAACACGGAAGTTCTACAGGGAACGTCCGTGTAAGCAGCCCAAACTTGAATTATTGGAGTATTTTGAGAAAATTTCTCCTACCACCACTGTCACCGACAATGAGAGCATATCTTCTACAAACAAGGTTATTGAGGGAGATAGTTTACCATTTCCCGGTAGCCACCAGGCAGAAGAGGAAATTCATCAGCTCTCCCCAAAATCTGCTGCTGCTGATTTTTCTTCCTGTTCAAACCTACAAGAGGTAGAAGAAGAATAAGAGGGACCTGCTAAGCTTGATTTTTACACTGACCTTGATTATTTTTCCACTGCTACCCATAGTACTCTTCCTGTTTCTCCAGCTACAATTCTGTCTTCTATTGATGAAAACTCACCACCTGCCTCTCCAGTTCCAAATGAGTCTCCCAGGCAGGTAATAGTTGCTAGTGTCTCTGCCACCAGTGTACTCCATCCTCCTCCAATCCCAGTCCCAACATCCCTGCTGCCATCTTTGGGTCTACTAGTACCCCTGTAAAGGTATGTAGAAAAAAAACATAGTGTGGTTGCTCCAGCATGTGAAGAACGTGTCACCTCAGTTACTTCTTCTCCACCACCTTCCAGAGTCATCTGTCTCTCCAAAGTGTGAGACCATTTTGTGGCACTTGGCGATGGCCGGCTAGCAAAATGCAAATTGTGTGGCAGGGGAGTCAGCCGTGGGAGGGTGTTGGGTCATCCAACCACCTCCAGGATGAACCAACACCTGAATATCCACCACAAGTCAGTGTTGATGAGTGCAGAACATGGTGGCACTACTACATTCACCAGTGTCACACTCAACACCAGTAGGCAGGAGAAAGGGCAGGGAAATCATGCCACATCTGGTACTAGTAAATGCAGCAGACAGTCACAGCCCATCCCAAGGTAAATACAGGTCATACTGGAAGATTTTGGTGGGTTTCATTCAAAGGAGATGTGCAGACAGCAGGCCAGGAAAATTACAGGCCTCATTGCACAGCTCATAGCCGTTGGGGGTGCTACTTTTAATTTGGTGGACGGGGAGCCCTTCCATCAACTTATGGAGGCTGTCGCACCCCGATATAAAATTCAATCCCGCACCACATTTAGTACAACTATAGTGCCCTCACTGTACAGGTCGTGTATTGGTCTTTTGAAAGACCTGCTAGGAAAGGCTTCTGGCTAGTTAGTGCACTTTACCACTGACTTATGGAGTGCTCCGAGTGGCTAGCATGGCTTCCTGTCATTGATGGAGCATTGGTGGCAGCCCAATGTGTTGCAAGACACACTGATAGCAACAACAAGTTCAGGTGCAGTAGCCAAGCAGGCAGGGCACCGCTCTTTCCTCCTCCATGCTGAGGTAATGGATCAGCAGCACACCTCAGATAACATTCGCAAAGCACTGCAGAACATAGTAGCACACTGGCTTGAGGTGCAAGCAGGCACACAGGCGCAGATGGGGTTTATGGTTACTGATTGTGCAGCTAACATGATCAAGGCTCTCCAGGATGGCAGATTTGTGGGTGTGCTGCTCAGCACATGTCCTGCATCTAGTAGTGAAGGATGCTCTTGAGGATGGCAGCAACACTGGAAGGTTGTTAGCACTTCTTGAGTCATGCCGACAAATTTCTGGCCACTTCCATTGGAGCATCAAAGATAGCCAGCTACTCAGGGAGGAACAGAAAAAGGCAGACCTCCCAGAGCACCTCCTAAAACAAGATGTTGGGACCAGGTGGAATGCCACCTTAGATATGCTAGAGCGTATCTTGGAGCAGAAAAAGGCAATTTGTGCAATGTCATGTCACCATTTCATTGACCGTAACAGAACACTGGACAGGGCTGACTGGGCCCTGATGGAACAGGTAGTGACAGTCCTTATGCCTTTCTGTGCTTTGACGGAACTTTTGAGCAAAGAGAACGCTAGCCTGGCCAAAGTCATTCCCCTCTTCACACACCTCTCCTTAAAATTGGACGATTTCCTTTCCCGTAGGGAACGCTTGCCTAGTGCTGAGGGTAATATACTTTCCGATGTTGCTGCCCTTCTAATGAGGCTGAAGAAGGAACTGACTCAGTGCATGGAAGAGCACATTGACAATTGTCCTGAGTTTAATGCTTGCCACAATTTGCTATCCTCGAATCAAAGGCAAGATGGCACTTTGTTCCAATTCCCTCACTGTCAGGAGGGAAAAATTGATATCAAGGGTGCGTGAGAGGCAAAGAAAAACTAGACTGCAGTCACAGGAGGTGGGAGAAGATTCCAAAGATGAGCTGGAGGTGTGTGTTGGTCTTCCGGGACCTATTAGTAGCAGCGCCAGTAGCACTTCATCCTGTTCCGGTGGAGCAGCTGCTGCTTTTTATGCTGAGGCAATGGACAGATTATGCTTCGGAGAAAACAAACAGCTCCCCATTAATAGAAAAAGTGCTGAGTTTGAGGTTAAGGCTTACCTTGCGGAACCTTCTTTTCCCCCAAGTACAGATCCCTTGACTTTCTGGGATAACAAGAGGGCTGTGTGGCCTACATTGTCCCTGGTAGCCCAGGAGTTGCTTTCTTGACCCCCAGCCACTCTCCAGAGTGAGCGGGTAGTTCCAGTAAATGGAAATATACTTAGCCCCCAGAGCTTTCAATTGTCCCCCCCACCTCATGAAGCAAATGACTTTTTTAAAAGTCAACTTGCCAAAGCTGGGTTACCCTGCTCTCAGAATTGATGCAGATTAGAAAAACAAAAAGGACTTCAGACATCTACAATCATCCATGTTGCTGTCATCCTGAGTCTGTCTCGCACCAGTCTTCCCCAGTTGCTGCTGTATCCATTTACTGACTGAGTCCTGCCTGCTCCAGTGTTCTGTGGTTTGCTGCTGCCTACATCTCCAGTGTTGCTGTCATCCTGAGTCCGCCTCACACCAGTCTGTTCCCTTTTGAAACGTTGTCGCATTACAGTGGAACTACCACCTCTTACAGACATGGCCCCAAATAATTACCCATCTGGCGCCTAGCTGCTCAGTAAAGATAGTCTCCAGAATTATTACCTTGTTAATGAGAATTATACCCTGCTCCTGGACTGACAGGCAGGAAACCACGCAGACATCTTTCCATATTAACGTCTGCATGCCTGCGCTTACAGTCCCTTTTGGAGCCGAACGGCTCCTAGCAACGCCTCCTAGAGCAGGCTGAGACTGACAGCGCAGGCGTGCTGTTGTCACTATGGAAAGATGTCTGCGCGGGGTTAATTCTACTAACATTTGACATTGTTTTTGAGTGCTTGGATGTATTGATGTGAGGCTTAGGGCCCCATATCAATACACCCACTGGGGACTTGTTGTCTTTATTTTCTCTTTCAGTTTTGGCTTCAGCTGTTTGATGATTCGATACGAGACGCAAGTCAGAAAAAAAGTAGGTCTTAACTTTCCTGCAATAAATTTAGTCCCTTATCGGATCTTCATAAGTAACGCAGACAATTGAATTGCAGTTTACGGTGTTTTCATTATTTCCTATGGATGAAAATACTTCTTAACTTTAACACCCAAAAAATGCCATTAGCAGAAAAAACAGCCGTCTCCAACATTTGAATCGAGCCCTGTCAGTCTACACACCTCTCTTTCACTCCTTTACATTCATTCCCTCTGTCCACCTCTTTCCCTCTCTGTCCATCTGTCTCCTTCCCTTTCTGTCCCTCTGTCCCCCTCCTCCTCTGTCAGCTTCCCTTCATGTATATCTGTGTTTGTCTCCTTCCCTTTTCCAATCTCAAGGTGAGACAGACAAAGGTTGGAGATACACACAGAAGAGTGGATCAGCAGTGGGGTTATGCACTAAGGTGTTTTCAAATGGTGATGAGGTGTAAGGAACTTCTCCAGTGTTCTAAACTCTCAGATTCCTGGATTATCCCATGGAGCCAATGCACTAAGAACTTACAGTTTGGTTAAATCTCGGTTCACTGGCTAGATGGAAGAAGCAAGGATCGTTCATCACACTGGAAGGGTCATGTCCACTTCATCACCTCCTCATAACACTTTGGTGTATCTCCCCCCTGTTTGTATCTGAAATAAATGGATAACAACTATGCTGAAGTTGTAAAATGCAATTTAACAACATAATAATATTAATAATACAAATGATAATAATAAAAAAAGAAAAAATTATATAATTGTCCCTCTGGAGGGAATGGGGTCAGTGGGGGTGCCTCCTTCCTCCCCTTGTGCGAGGCCCCTATCTGGGTAGGTGACACCTACCACCACGTGCAGCAGGCAGGGCATCAGATGATACCATGCTGCTGTCTGATGAGGAGGTGCTGGGGGCGGGAGCTGGCCCTGAACGCACAACATACTCCTTCAAGAGGCCCAGCCTCATTCTATTCTGCTCCACCATTTGTTGGCGCAGAGCCTCCTGACAGAGCATGTCATATCCCAGCTGCCGCCGTAAGCCCCTGATGTCAGCTGAGATCCTGTATAGGACGTTCAGGACCTCTGCGTGCTCCTGGCTGGAAGGGGGCTGCTGCTGTTGTTCTTCATCAGATGCAGCTGTGGGGAAAGAAGAAATGCAAAGCAGTGAGCACCTCTCTGGCACACAGATGTTTGATGCATTTAGCAGGGTGATTACCAGCAATGGTCCTGTTGTCTAGGATGCACAGTCATGTCCTCTAGCTACACTAACAGTGCATGTTGTCAGGATGTGCTCACTTAAACACAAGCGGTATTGACATTCACTTGTGTTCAAGTGACAACATGCACTGTTGGGGTGGTTAGAGGACATGATTGTGCATCCTAGACAACAGGACCATTGCTGAGAATCACCACACAAAATGTGTTAAAGTGGATGTGTCGCCTATGTATAACATAGCCTAAATAGGCTACATATTGAATACTTCTAAAATGTTATTAATGTTTTATTTTCAAGTTTTATTTGTTGTAAACTTAACTTAGAAAATCTGTCCCCTACCTACTTCCATATAGACTGTGTTCACCTGTTCTGTAACTGCAGTCCATCCCTCTTCCTCTGCTCTCCTCCCTCCTCCAATGACGGAGGATTCTGTCTGGAAGCTGGAGCAGTCTCATTGGCAGAGATCGATATCTAGCCAATGAGACTACTCCAGCTTACAGACAGAAGCCTCCGGCATCGGAGGAGGGTGGAGAACAGAGGCAGAGCAGTCTATGCGGAAGTAGGTAGGGGACAGACTTCCTAAGTTACATTGACAACAAATAAAACTTAAAAAAAGGGTAATAACATTTTAGAAGTATTCGATATGTGTCCTAATTATTTAAGCTATGTTATAAAAAGGTGACACATCCACTTTAATTTGAGGGGACTCAGCAAACATGTGGCATTGTTGTGGCCTGAGAACAGGATTGACCACCCCTGCTATGAACAAACTGACAGGTCATGTTTGCCCTTTAGCCTTGATTGGACACAGGTGGATCATCACTATCGTTGAGATTGATCCACCAACACTCAATTAGTGCTAGCCTGCAAACGAAAACTGTAGGTGTGTGCTATGGCCTGGAGCCAAGCATACGTGTATGACAAGATCATGGCATGAACAAAAATCACATAATATTTGTTCATGCCATAATACTGTCTCAGGTATGTGTGACAAGAACACAGATCACTACAGGGACTTTGGGGGTTTTTTAAGGGAAGGGGAGACAGGTGGAACACACACATGGGACAGCAGATTTAGAAATTTACTTACCATGCGCTTCCCCTTCTATAGCCTCAAGAGCAGAGGCAGACACCCCCAGAGGTGGTTCATCCTCCTCCTCACCAGCCACAGCCTGCGATGACACTGAGGAGATACAGGACATTTTCACAAGGGTGAGATAATTGTATGGAATGCATTGGGTACCCCTCTGCCATTGAAATGGTTACAACAACCAGAAACACAAAACTCAGAACCCTTTCCAAAAACATAAACCAACAACAGACACCAAATGACATATTAGACGTTGAACAGATGTACATGTTTTTGCTGGAGGACATATTACAATTTACTATCCTCACCTGCCCTTTCCACGTGGTGGTCGACAGGTAAACCAATGGGGGCCTGCACTCCCTCATCTTCTTGCGCCCCCTCCTCAGCCTGCTCCAGCATGTCAGTTGGACCTATTTTGGATATTGAGGGAATTAACAAGTGATGAGAAACACTGACTTCATTAAATGCTTCAGTTGTGTAAGCATTCAGGTTCACAACAACTGCACCAAGGTGGGATAACCTAGTTATCAGGATTTACTCAACAACAGAGAGGCAAATTTGGCCTATGACGCATCACTGTAATGCATGGCAGGGCTTCAACATACCGAGACATCCATCATGGTGCATTAGCTTGTGTCCATCATGCCTACAATGTATTCAGGTGAATGGCAGGAGCATGACAAACATTTCTTACATGTGCTCTATATGTGCATTAATGGGATATTTAACCCTTGGAGCAGGGCCGGACTGGAAATAAAAAACAGCCCTGGAAAAAATTGCTTACCAGCCCCATATCATTGCAGTGCGGCCAACCCAGTGCTCTTCTTCACGCTGCGTCTGACGTCACTGGGTGACCTCCATATTGCCCTCAGTCTCCACATTGCCCCTCAGTCTCCACATTACCTCTCAGTCTCCACATTGCTCCCCATCTCCATATTGCCCTCAGTCTCCACATTGCCCTCAGTCTCCACATTGCCCCCCCAATCTCCACATTGCCACAATCTCCACATTGCCCCTCCGTGTCCATTTCCTGCCTCCCTGGTGGTCCAGCGGTGTGGCATGAGAGGTCTGTGCCTTCATCTGCACAGACCTCTTTACTGCTGTTGCTCCCGCATGGTCTTCTCTTCAGTGATGCAGAGTGCTGGGAGATGATGTCATCTCCCAGCGCTCAACATTACTAAAGATCAGACTAGGGAGCTCAGCTGCTACAGATCTGTGCTGAAGAAGGCACAGATCTCAGCATGTTGCGGGACCCTTCACATCTCTCAGCCGTGGTCCTGTCACCTTGTGGCCGCAGCCAGTGCTCCTGCAATCTAGAAGCAATCCATGGCTGCAAGGTGACAGGACCATGGCCACGGATTGCTTCTTGATTTTGAAGCAGTCTCATGGAAGCCCAGTGCAGGCGGCCTACCAGGAATTTTCCTTGTATCCCGGTAGGCCAGTCTGGCCCTGCCTTCGAGTGCCAGAAAGGTGAGCAATGCATAGCTTTGCAATGCACTGCTGATCACCCCTGTGGCAATGCAATATTTATATAAACTAGATATGGCTAAAGCAAGCTGGGGTTGCTAATACACATATGGAACAATTTAACATGACTAAAAACACATTTGTACATGAGGGAGACATCTTAAAAACAACTTACCAGCAGCCATCTCTTCTTCTACACTGGCAAGAGCAGTGGCAGTGACCCGCTGCAGATCCAGGATGATCAATTGTTCCCCCTCCCTGCCAGAGCTAGGTATTCCATCAAGGTCATCTGTAATGAGAAGAGAACACCACGTTACAGTACACACTCGCATGGACATTGCATAAAAAAGTACTAAATTACATTAAACACACACATGTACATTGAATAACAAACTGTACTACATTACATCACACACACACACATGGACATTACATAACAAAGTACTACATTACAGTACACACACGTGGACATTGCATTACAAAGGATTAAGTTACACAGAGCAGATATGTGTGATTTGCAGTGCATTACCATACATTGCACACCTATCTGCTCAGTGGTAGATACTGAACCCTTTGAGTGCCAGAGGGTTACACAACACATTGTTAGCGTACCTAATTTCCAGCTCCACTCTCCAGACAACACTGGAGAAGTATCCTCCATCTTGGCGCTTCTACTGAGTTCCAGGCGTCTCTCCATGGCCCGGGTTTGTGCGCACTTTGTGGTGTCAGTAACCGTCCATGGCTTCGGGCTGGATGGTAGTATTGCCTGTGTGTCGCTGGATTGACGCTGTGCACGGATGCATCACAGAGATGCATTATTTTCAGGCTCACAGTCGTTATATGACGTGGAGCAGAAGGGTAGCAAGGCTATGAGATGCGTCAGAATGACATAGGGTCTTGTTTTTAGTGTGGGCTCCTCCTTCCTCCTTCCTGTGATGGGGTTTAAAGGGCAGACTGAGTCTTGACTCAGTTGCCCTTGCGTAGTTGTACAAAGCAGTTCTGTTACTTTGGGCTCTGTGTATGACCTGGCTTGTCTGACCATCCAATCTGGTGCTGACCTGTGGCTATGTCTGACTATTCTTCTGTCTTATCCTGTTATACTGGACACCCAATCTGGTGCAGACCTGTGGCTCTGGCTGACTACCTAAACTGCGTATGACCTGGCTTGTCAGACCATCCAATCTGGTGCAGACCTGTGGCTCTGGCTGACTATCTGAACTGTGCATGACCTGGCTTGTCTGACTACCCTCCCTGGTGCTGACCTGTGGCTCTGTCTGACTATTCTCTTGTTTGTCCCCTGTACCTAGCAGACACCCAATCTGGTGCGGACCTGGGGCTCTGGTAGACTAGCTCTTATACTAACTGTAGGCGCGAGTCAAGGATCTGCTTCTTCCATACTGACTGCAGGCATGAGTCAGGTATCTACTACTACTATTCTGACTGCAGGCGTGAGTCTGGTAGATTCCTCGCTACCCCGGATCAAGACTTTGTGTTCCTGCTCCTGTTCCGTTCCTGTTCCTGGTTCCAGCAGAGACTACCAATGTCTTAGGCCTAGTCTCTAGTAGAGTGATCCACCTTGGCAGTTTACTATATCTGGTAGTAGCACTTGCTGGCTGTGACTCGCTATTTGTCCTGCTATTTACCCCTGTGTGCTACCTTATTTGTTATTTTAATAAATTGCATTTTAATTATACCATACTGACTCCTGAGTTATTCTGGGGAACCGTGACACACATGCAATGCATTGCATACCCTCTGGCACTCAAAGGGTTAACATAACTTAACAACACTACATGAACACATGCATCAGAATACAATTACTTACCAGAAAACAAGTCATTATGCCCTGACTCCTCAGATGAGGGGATGTCTGGTGCTGGAGTACCCAACTCTGAGGTGTGCAGGGAGGGAACGTCACTGCCACTGCTCCTGGCGGAACTGGTGCAAATCCCCAGACCAGAAGAAGAGTCACTCCCTCCAGCTGATGGATAATGGGCACGTACATCAGCAGGAACAGGATCGGGCATGTGGACAGGGAAGACAGGAGCTGTACGGTCAGAGGAAGATGAAGGAGCACGGTCATCTTCAGCATCTGAGGATTCTACTGGTCCTGCTACAGGGGTGATGGGACCTGGTCCAGCATGTGATAGACCAGCAACATCCTCATCACCACCTGAAGCAGGAGCAGCTCCTGCCTCAGGTGCTGCAATGAGGCCATTCAGGACCTGTTCATAAAGATGGAATAGTACAGGTCTACTGGAGGCCCAAGATGACTGCGCTACCTCCATCTTCACCCTTTTCCACAGCACCTGCCTTCTCATATCATAAACCCGCTTCCTGCACCTGTCTGATTTGTGTGGGGACGCTGCCACCTCATTGACAGCTTCCACCACAGTATACCACATTTCTCTCCTATCCACTACTGTGGTGGAAGCTGCCAATGGGCCAAAGAGCTGGGAAAAACAGCCCTGCAGTGCCCTCACTAGTGCCTCATCCTCCTCCATGCTGAAGGGTAGTTCTCTTCTGGCCATTGCTGCGCTTGCTTGGAAGTCTTCCTCTGTTTTTGAAGATGGTGGCTGCTTCTCTAAAATGGTGGCTATTGGGGGCTGGTTCTTGTTTGGGGGTCCTCCCCACTTTTTTTCCAGGTCACAGAGTCATCTTTAACTTTTTTGCATTGCTAGTAAGGCACCTGGCCAACCAGCAATGGGAATTCTAAGAGTTCGAAACTTGGGCCAATAGTATTCGAAAGAGTGAGCTGGAATGGGCAATGCCATTTCAATATATCCAACATGATTCGATGAAGATACGACGTGATGTCGCAAACTAAGCAGGGGCAGAAAGTGACAGATATGGGTTGTTCGACAAGCTGTGCAGGGTAGGCGGGGACATGCATGGGTTGGTGATGTTCGCTTCATTTGTATTCAACTGTGTAGGGTGGGTTATGTTCGAAAAACTATGCAGGTTAGACTGTGACAGACATATGTTCGTGATGTTTGACAAACTATGTGTGGCAATCTGTGATCATGCCGGGGAGGCAACTGAGTGCTCAAGGCCCGGCGCATTCAGTTTCTTTCGATCTTTAATAATACAAGACAACTCTACCGGGTGAACCAATTACAACTCCAATGTATACTGTACATAACATTACTGCTTACAGTGATAGCTAGGAAGACACAAGCAGAGCATGGAGCTAACTGGAAAATAAATGGCCAAAGATGGGGGAAATTTATTGTGAATTAGTGGTGCATGGGGCATGGTTGTCGACCTACTGGTTGAACTCTTGCCAGCCCTTGATGTATGTGAACAAATTACTTAACTCTTTCAGTGTCAGAAAGTTATCCAATGCATTGAAAAGCAATGTGTTGGATACCACTCTGGCACTGAAAGGGTGAAAATGGCTAAGGGTTTGGACAATACAGGATGAACATTGCTTAGGAGAATGAAACACTGAAAAGTGGGGGTTTGTGTTTGAAAGATTACAGCCTAAAGTGGTGAAGGGAGATGGATATACAGAGATCATATATACGTGTTGCTGGTGGTGTGACTGGTGGGACAGTCCGGTCACTTTGTAGTTAACTTTATAACCTACTGACAACTCTTTGGGTAAGTGAGTTGACGATTTAGCAGAAGATTAATGTATGAAACACTAATGTATACACATAGACTGATCTGATATGAGGGGAAATCAAGATAGGAAAATGAGACAGATGAATTTGTACCAAAGATGGACAATAGGGTAGGAGGCTGGTAAGAGAAAATGAAACCTTTAACCATGTACTAACATAGAATGTGACATGTATAGCTTGTCGATGTTCGACCACTTATGTTGAGTAGGATGTGACAGGCATGGGTTGTCAATGTTCGACTATATGCTAACTTGAATGTGACAGGCATGGATTGTCGATGTTCGACCATGTACTACATTGAATGTGACAGGCATGGGTTTTCGATTTTTGACCATATGCTACATTGAATGTGACAGGCATGGGTTGTCGATGTTCGAACACGTGCAATTTGGATTGTAACCGGCAACCCATGCTGGAGAAGAGGTGACATGCACAGACTGGCAATGTACGACAATGTCTGTTTTGGGATGGATCTTTTTCTGTATGCACAGCTTGTCTATAAAGAATGATAGCAGCATGCACGGAGACGCACAGCTATCATTTAACCCATGTTAAATTCGGCCAAATCATTCGGAATAGATCAGAATATCGCCTGAATCAAATAGGGCTGGTCCAAAATTAGGATCATCTGAATTTAAAAAAAAAACATTTTGGACAAATTCGAATTCAATCAAAAATTTTGGCCGTGCACAAGTCTACTGTGGATAAAGAGGCCCTCTGCACCAGAGTTAATAAGTGCCTCTGTAATAATGGAACACTCTCCCCAAGAGAGCCCAATGGAGACTAGCGGTTTATCCTTCTGGATAGCCGGGGACACTGAGAAATGCCACCTAAAGTCCTATAGGACCTTAGGTCTGGGCATTTCCCTGGAAGTGTGGGGCAAGTTCGCAGCATATGCCCTGCCTTACCGCAGTAAAGGCACAGGGCCTCCCTCCTCCTAAAGGCCCTTTCAGCAACCGAAAAGTGAGTGAAACGAAACTGCATGGGCTCCACATTGCCTGAGGTCTCGAGACTAGGAGGTGAGGGAGGAGTGGGAGGCACGGGGGAGGACGAAAAGCTTGGGGCTAAACGGATAGGATGCCTCCTCAGGCGCTCCCTGAAGGAAGGTCTCTCCTGGATACAGGAGTCAAGATGCAATAAGAAACCAGTTCCTCTAAATCTCTGGGGATGTCCCGGGCTGCAATCTCATCTTTAACTGTATCCGAAAGCCCATTAGAGAAAGCAGCCAAGAGAGCCTCATTACTCCAACCAACCTCGGCTGCCAGCGTACAAAACTCAATGGCATAATCTGAAACCGTCCTTGTACTCTGCTGGATTAACATTAGTTGCTTGGCAGCTGAGGTGGAGCAGCCCAGTACATCAAAAACCCTTTTAAAGGATGCCACAAACTCAGGGAAATTGTACACTATAGGTTTCTGATTCTCCCAAAGGGGATTAGCCCATGCCAAGGCCCTGTCAGAGCGTAAGGAAATCACAAGGCCCACTTTACTCCTACCAGATAGAAAGGACTGTGGATAGACAGATACTGACCTGGTTCAGGAAACCTCTGCACTGGTAAGGGTCACCCCCATAACGCTGGTGAAGTGGGGTCGACCCAGTCATGCCTCTCGCAACATTGGAATCACTATCACGGTTGGAGCGGGAGCGGCAGCAGCTATAGGGGCAGCCTGCGTTGGGGGTTGCTGAGGTGGTGGAACCAGATGTGCAGTATATTTGTTATATCTCCTCACCTAGTCCCATCGGCCAGACACCATCCTACAGCAACTCCAGCCTTCCAAGATCTAATCCTAGAATGAAGCGATTCTCATCAGCAGCCAATTCTATCATGACCCAAGCACTCAATACTAGACAAGCTTATTCCAGAATTTCGTCTTCATTTCAGCATTTCCTGCTCCTGTCCAAAGACTCCCATGACTACATATCAGCCATTCTAGCCTTCGTGGCTTACTGCCACCAATCCCTAGGCTTATCTCCTTTCACCATCAAGCTTCACCTAGCTGGCATTCATCCCCATTTATCGTTTATTCAGCCTACCCAACCATCTATATTCTCCACATACCAATGAAATTTATTTCTCAAAGGTCTGATGAAAATTCCCCACGCCCCTCCCGAAACCCATTTACCTATCAACGGTCCTCTATTTCGTAGACTCTATGATACCATTACCTCCAGTCCTTTCAACCACAATACCAACTGTATTCTTCTGGCCATCAACAATTTAGGTTGTTAACTTTCTAAGACCTGGCAAATTTTTGGTCACTTCTTCTTCTTAGCCTTTTCTTAATTAGCATGTTCTATGCCACCGTCACAACCACTTCATCCTTCACCCCTCCCACTCCAAGACTGACCAAGCAAGAGTTAGGACCCTCATTCCTTTTTATCCTACTAACAACATTTGGTGTCCCTACTCAGCCCTCCTACGTCAGTAGTTAATACAGTTTGTGTCTCCTTTTTGGCCTCTAATCAGGTCGGCCAATTCGTCATCAATCCTAGGTTCTCAGGAATCAACATTATACCACTACGTTTCCTAAATTATATCATTTTTACGCCGTAAGCCCTGATCACAAGTTAAAGGCTCCATCTGTATTTGTGGGAGGGGCTGCAGGGGTTTAAATACCCACAGAAGCTTATTTCTCCTTGAGGGGTATTTTGTTAAAACCCTCCTCAGTTCCCACCTCTTTTATTACCTTACTCTACTTATTTCTCCTTTTAAGGTCAGGCCTCTAATCAGGCTGGCCACTTCGTCATCAATCATAGGTTCTCAGGAGCATAGGTTATGCCACTACATTTCCTTAAATTACATAATTTTAATGCTGTAATCTCTGACCACAACTGAAGCACATTATCAGGTATTGAGGTCAGTGACTACATTTTGCTATATGCACTGCTGCTAAGACTATTTGATGATTATGCACGTATCTCCTAACGCTGTGTACATTTCTACATCTACTTCAAAACATGTTTTTAGTGACACTTACTTGACACTTGGGATGAGGCAAAACATTTTTTGTGCCATCATTTTTTGTCCTTTTTCCTTCAGCGGCCAAAGCATATTATGAAATTATACTGTGTTGTGGTGTATAGTTGCTTGGCAACCATTCGGTACCCTGTATTACATCATCACATGGTGCTGCAGGGAATGCAGCATTTCTCACCTCAAGCAAATGAGGAAGGGGTAGGAAGGGAGGTTGTTAATTGTTTAATAGTTTTTTGTATGTTTAAGTAGTTATACATGCCATGAATCACTTTGTTGCCATTTTGCCATGAGGAACTTCCATATCTATTATATATATTATATATATATATATATATATATATATATATATATATATATATCTCAAATATGTATGTGTGTGTGGCAGCGAAAGAAAGCCCTACTTATACTAAACAAAGACGTGTAATTTGTATGGGCATACTAGAGGGAATATATGGCTGAACAAAGGCATTCTAAAAGCCATTTCAACTGAATGTAATCATACTGTTTCCTAACAGCATCAGACTTTTTCTTTGATATTCCAATGTACAGTTCTAGTAACCATGTTTGTCCTGAACAAAAATACAGAAAAAGGTTACACTATTTGCCATTTACAGATCCATTCTTTTGATGTATGTTTCCAGGGTTGGCTTTCGGGTTGCTTGCAGGAGTCCCTATTGAATATGGATTGTATTCTTCTTTCTTTCCAGTACTGACATATTGCTTCTTGGGAACATCTAAACACATTTCAATTGGTAAGTTCGGCATAGTAAATCTTAACAAGCAAATATTACTAATTTTAAAATACTGATCATATGACATTGTAAGAAATTTGGTAATAAAGACAATTATAAAATCATCTGTAATAGAATCCAGACCATTAATTGAATGTGAATGTATGATATTTAAAGTGGAATCCACACTTCATAATAACTTGGGTAATTCTGAAAGGGCTTTCAAAATTATCTGCTTAGCTTTATTTATTTGTCAGCTTATGCAAATCAGCCAAAACTCCTTGGGACTTGATACTATTAGCCCCGCTATTTTTTTAAACCAGCGGTGGTGGTTTTGAGAGCACAGTTTGCCATTCTATTTGTGCTGTCAACAACCACCTCCCTATAAAAATATCCAAAGGGTGCAAAATATGCGCACATTGGACATCACTTAAAAAAATATATGATTTGCTATCCTATTCCATGTGGTGGCTTCACCACATGTTAACCCCTTAACGACCCATGACGGTCCAGGACCATCATGGGTAGATTCCCGTTAATGACCCATGATGGTCCTGTACCGTCATGGGTTAAATGATAGCAGTGCGCCTCCGTGCACGCTGCTATCATTCAATACAGACTGAGACGGAGCGTTCTGGTACTGGAGCATTCAGTCTCAGCCCCTGTCTGTTGTGCCGGGTCATGTGATCGCTGCAGCAGCGATCACATGTACCGGCATTCTGAATGAATGAGGCAGTATGCTTTTCATACTGCCACTGTGTCTCCTCTTTGCCTCTCTGTCCCTTACTTTGATTGTAAGAGGAGAGAGGAGACACCTAGAAAACATGCAGCACTGCTGGTGCAGGAGGCTGGCTAGATGCAGGTCAATTTCTGACCTGCTAAATATGCTTTTTTTTTTTTAAAAACACAACACAATTTTGTTTTACAAAAAAAATAAAAAAAAAAAAAAAAAACGTCATTAAACAATATTGGGAGTTTGATTGTTGGGGAGCCACGTAATACATTTATACACACCGCCAATGCTCATCAATAAAAAAGTGGCAAAATAGGGTGGGAAAATGGCACATGGGAATTTTCATCCAGGGAGGACAGTGCCAACTTAAAACTGCACATGTTGTAGGTATGAGTGACCGGTCATACATTCCATGTAGTCTCCATACAAATTTAACCCATTGTGCACAAATGATCCCAAGAGAAAAAAAATTGAGTTTTTTTTACTTTTTTTTTAACCATTTTCTTTAATCTTACTATAATAATTGGTGGGCTATCCATATAAGTGTGGTAGAAAAAGAAAGCCCTATTTGTACGTAAAAAAAGGTATATAATTTTCATGGGTAAAATAAAGTACTTAGAGGGAAAACACTGATGAACAAAGACAGTCAAAAAGGTCAGAATTGCACCGGTCCTTAAGTGAAATCCACCTCAGATTTTCCCGGTCCTTAAAGGGTTAAGGACCACACTTTTCATGGTGGAAAAAACTGCAATGAAAAGGAAGTGTAGAGCCCATAATGTGTGGTAAAAACCACTGTTTTTGTTAGACAAATGGTTTCTAACACATACTTGTGAGTGGGGTATGGCAATGGCACTCATAGGGTTAATATACCAAGAGTTAACATGTCCTGAAAAAATTACCAGTAATCATGATGTCCAGAGGCCTGGGCAAAAGACTAGAAAAGACCAATTCCCTTTCTTGATTTTGTTAATAGGGGAGGGGAAAAGGGCTGTTCAGGGCAGATAAAGTGGGCTGGTTAGGGGCGGTACTTACGGCACTAAAAGACGCAGTCTGGGAGAGCTGGGCAGAAATGTTCCAGAAGCCAGAGCCTAGGAGTCGCTTCAACGACTAATATCTTCCAATTGATGCAGCCGAGTGCATCACGACATGCAACCAGTTCTCTCCTACTTCCTTTCCTGCTACAGCGTCATCGAAAGATTGTCTCAGGATAGCTAAGTATACAACTCTAATGCTTTTTTGTTCTTGTATATGGTATTTTTAGGAAACCACCCAAGTAACCAAATGTATAGTGTTTCAACTTTGTTGCATATTGTTTTATTTGCACTGCAATAAGTAATTGTCTAGTTAGTATTATTAGGTGTTTAGCTAGAATATTTTTGATATTATACAGTATATTATTCATGTTATAATATTATTGTTTTTATAACATATTATTGCTTATTACTAGTACTTGGGTTTCATTGTGTCAATTCTGGTATTGGTCAGTAGAACACACTTCGTGCATCAGCCATGTGTTACACAAGCTTCATTTTTGCCTGTGACCATGTGGGCTTTTGCACATATAAATAACTTATTGTAGGTGTAAGTTTAATTCTTGGGTTGATTTAACCCTTTGAGTGCCAGAGTGGTATGGAACACATTGCAAAGCAATGCGTTCCGTACCACTCTGGCACTCAAAGGGTTAACTTTAGCTACGCTTCTATTTTATATATGCAGCATGTCACATCTGCTGTTGTTGCTATTGTTTAGTTGCAGTTTTGAAGCACAGGAAAATGTGGGGAGTGCATTTGAATAACCATAAGCTTAGCCAGTTCTTCCTTAGTTTTGTATTAAAGTTGGTTGCGTCCATTTACATCGCAGTTGGCCCTAATGTTAACGTAATGGTGTTTTGCCGCATAAGCCTGCAGTTGGCCCTAATGTTGACACAACAGTTTTTGGAGCGCAAGCCTACAGCCACATGCTGTTGTGTCCTTGCCAGCATGTCTATTTATTAGAGGCAGCCTGCGTCCATTTACGATGCAGGTTTAGCTATAAGTGTAACGCAACAGTTGTAAAGTGTGCCTTTGTGCCAATTCCCATGCAAAGAAGTATATCAATAGTGAAATCTTTCTCACCCTACAACAAATTGGTGTAGTTATCAACCATTAACTCAAACACCCCACAACAAAGTGGTGTAGTCAGCAGGATTAACTTACACAACCCACAACAAAGTGGCGAAGTTGACAGATTTAACTTACACCCCTCACAACAAAGTGATGTAGTTGGCAGGATTAGCTTACACACCCCACAACAGATAGTGTTAAGGGATAGTGAAGGGTTAGCATATGGGAGGTTTGTGGAGGGTGACTGTTTTGAGCTCACTCTCGTTGATTGACACAGTGTCAAACAACCAGAGTTGTTTTTTTTTCCTTTGAAGTTCCCACAATTTGCGCTATTTAGCGAGAGTTGTGGGGACAAAAAACAACAACAAGCATTTGGCCGAAGGTGAGTTTTGGCCACCAATGCTGGTTGTTCCATGTACCTCGCCAGCTATAGTATAGCTGAGGGACATAGGTGGGTTCATAGCTCTCTCTTTTTTTTTTTACCATTACCGCCAGTTTTACTGGTGGTAATACTATTGAGTCTTTGTTTGGAAGTGGCAGTTGGGAAGGATGAAAATATCTGACACACCAGTCTGCTAAAGACAGTCTGGTTTTAATAAGCAAATAAATCAAAATACATATGTAATAAACTACAGATTTAAATAAAGTATGGCTAACAAATATAGGTGATTATGAAAGCTCTTTCAAACTGACATGCCATTATAAAGTGTTACATCTACTTTAATATTTTTATTTAACTAAGAAAATATATTTGATTCATTCCTGAGTTGCACAGCCATTATGCAATCCAAGGTTTTACTTACCTTGGTCAGGAAAAGTGAAGACATGGAGATTAACCTTTTGTGTTCCATTCACACTCCGATAGTTAACATACTCCCTGTCTTTCCTTTTACTTGCTCAGTTTGGAAAGGGTTTAATTATATTGGTGATTTTATGGCTTGATGGAGGTTGATATATGAGTTGCTGAATGGAGATCCTTGGTTGCTGTGCGTGCTAAGTGGGATGTGGGTTGTTGGGAGGTATGTGTGGCAGCTTCCTTGTTACTCTCCTTCCTGAAACTCACTGTAAGTATTGCATAACATATGGTTAGATTTGCAGTTTAAGTGACCATTGGCAGTGCAGCTAAAAGCAATACCAAATCCCATTTATATCCACACCCCAGACCACCTTCCATGCTTTTTTGTCTGGTGTAGAAAATACCCATAGACTAAGCATATTATATCACTCTAAGGAGTAGGGATGGGTGAAAAGTCTGTGAAATGCAGTTTGCTGTTCTTTCTGATTGAATTCCCTCCCAATGCAGAGCCCATAGATTTCCTGATGTTTTGTTAATGCCACAGATTTCCTGCAAGAAAAATTCTGTTTTTGTCTATGTTTTCTATGGTGGTGAGTGTTCCCATCCACATCATATTACAAACTGAACCTTCCACCATGTATCATAATGCAGAATAGCCAGCAAAACAAGAAGAAGCAGAGAGACAGTATCACGGTGCCGTGATTTGTGGCTTGCCTGGTGTGTGTACCTGTCCTGTCCTCTCGGGTGGATGGCCAGAGGCATGGCCGACCTCTGCCACCTTGTGTCTCCTCTCTGTTGTGAGCGCACGTTACTGACTTCACTCTTGCTGTTTTGTAGCCTTCGGCACTATTGGCCAATTGGGTCCCGCCTTCTCCTTTGGCCTTATATACCGCGGGAGTACTGGGCTTAGTTGCCCTTTCGTGGTGTACCTGTGCGTTGCTAATTTGCTCTCGTTTGACCCTTGCTTGACTTCCAGTTATCCTCTGTGTTTGATCTTTGGCTTTGTCTGACTATCTGCTCCAGTCTTGACCAGTGGCTCTGTCTGACTAGCTGCTCTGTGTATGACCTAGGCCTTGTCTGACTACCCACTTTGATCTGACCCAGTTTCTGTCTGACTACCTGCTCCGTGTTTCTGTGGCTCTGGCTGACTATCTGATCCGGTTTTGACCTGAGGCTTTGTCTGACTACCCACTCCGTGCTTGACCCCGTGTTACAGTTTATAGCTTACCTTGTTTGCAGCAGCATCTACAGGCGCGAGGCGTCTATCATGCAGCAGGCCTCTGTTTTATCTGTTTGTTTCCTGTAGTCTCCTCCTACCTACTTCCTCCCTTTGAGCTGCTCCGCCTACTTCATGTGGAGGGGTTTTAAAAGGCAGACTGAGTCCTGACTCAGTCGCCCTTGCGTTGCTGTTATTAGGTGAAGTATCTAAGAAAACCCACTCTGTGTATGACCTGGCTATTTATGAGAACCAGCACTGTGTATGACCCGGCTAAGTAAGAGAACCCTTTCTGTGTATGACCCAGATAAGTACGAGAACCCTCTCTGTGTATGACCCAGCTAAGTACGAGAACCCTCTCTTTGTATGACCCAGTGATCATGAGTATCCCTTACTGTGATCAATTTGTGCTATTGGCTTAAGACAGACCACTGTTGTGGACAGAGGGTCTGATTGGTGACTGCAGGCGTGAGTCACAGGGTCTCGATATAGTGACTGCAGGCAGAGTCACAGGGTCTGGTGTAGTGACTGCAGGCATGAGTCACAGGGTCTCGTGTGGTGGCTGCAGGCGTGAGCCACAGGGTCTTTATATGTGACTGCAGGAGTGAGTCACAGGGGTCCGATATAGTGACTGCAGGCAGAGTCACAGGGTCTCTTAGCGGTGACTGCAGGCGTGGGTCACCGGGTTGCTGCGAAGGTGTGGTGTTGCTGGTTTGACTGATTGCAGGCGTGGGTCAGTTCTCCAGTCCAGCAGTCCTTGTGTTCCTGTTCATCGGATCAAGATTGCCGATCCAGTGTTCACAGTGGTCGCCTGTTCCAGTGTTCCAGTCAACGGATCAAGAGTTGGCGTTCCTGTATCCTGCTGAGACTAACAGGGGCTTCGGCCCAGTCTCTCGCATTGTGGTTTAGAGAGAGGCCTACTATTTCTAGTAATAGAGTCGCCAGCTAGTAACCATTTGCTTGTTATACCACTTATTTATTGCTGTGATTTATTCTAATAAATATTTTGCATTATATTACCGTACTGAGTTCTGAGCATTCCTGGGTGCTCGTGACACCACGGTACTCTCTGACTTTCCACCTTGACTCACTGGCTTTACTGCTCTCACTCCTTACAGACTACGCGCTATCCATAACTCGCTGGTATTGTTGCTGTGTATCCTCGGATTAGCTAAATACCTCCATGGCGATTACTTGCACTGTAATCCCGGTCTCATCCTAGTACTTGGATTCCTGGCACTCTAGGTTTCCACAAGTTCCTCTCTGTAGAACCATAGGCTAGGTTCTACCCTCTTTGCTGCTACTGAGGTCCATAGTTACAGGTGGCCGCTCGGTGTCAGCTCCCTGGTAGTGGACTGTGCACTGTCCTCACACCTGCCCTGGGAAGGTTGGGTAAGTGTTTGCTCATTTATGATTTCTCTTAATAAACTGGTAGAATTTACCTATACCTGTGTTGTGTGATTCATTATCCTGGTGTCCCGTGACAGTACGAAAGGGCCATGAGTACTGAAGGTACAGGTAATCCACCAGTTTCGAGCATCCTTGCCAGATTGGACATACAGGATTAGAGGATTGATCAGTTGTCATTGCCCATGCAGAAGCTCCTGGACCGTACCACACACCTTGGTCAGGCCTCTCAACAACCGGTAGTTCCCTCAGACTCAGTACCAGTGGTGTCCGCTAATCCTGAGACCAGTACGGTTTGTGGACTATCTGGTACCACTCCCCTTCCTCAACGCTATGAGGGGAAGCCTACGCTCTGTAGAAGTTTCCTTAACCAATTGGATATATTCATAGAATTGGTACCACATGCATTTCCAAATGAACGAAGCAAGGTTGGTTTCATGATTTCACTTCTGTCTGGTAAGGCATTGGCATGGGCCAATTCTTTGTGGGAGACGGAGAAGCCCATTGTAGCTAATTTTACGGAAATTGTGGGTGGATTCCGTAGGGTCTTTGAAGTTCTGGCCCGAGCTGTATCTGTAGCTAAACAACTCATGATCACATGCCAGGGCACACATATACAGTAGCTGAGTACGTAATAGAATTTTGTACCTTGGCGGCGGAGGTGGGCTGGAACAATGGGGCACTAGTAGCCGCTTTTTTGGAGGGGTTGAGTGACTCAATTAAAGATGAAACGGCAGCCCATGAGCTGCTGGAGGATTTGAACAAATTCATTACCTTTGCATTCCTGATGGATACCAGGATCAGAGAGACACCTTAGGAATGTTTGAGTAGGTCTTCTGCTCGATTGGCACCTAACTTTCCTCTCCCACCCAGTCCACCCTCGCCTCCCATGCCTACTGGTTCTGAATCTGTCAGGGAGGAACCAATGCAACTTGGTTTCACGTGCCTCTCAGGGGAGGCAAGGGCTTTCCATCAGAGACAGGGCCTTTGCCTATACTGTGGTAAGGCGGGCCACTTGTTGCGGTCTTGTCCCGTCCATCCGGGAAACGCTCGCAAATAAGGCTATGTCGTGGACAGACCCTGGGTGGAGTTTCCCAATCCCTGGATCATCTGCATGGGAAGGCCTTCCTTGAGGTGATTGAGGTGTAGGGAGGAGGGTTTTGTTTAGAACACTGGTAAGACTTTGCTCTTGGGTACAGTCTATATGGAAGTGATGGATTGCACCTAAATGGTAGAGGAGCCTCTGTGCTAGGGGAAAGAATGCTAGGAAGCTTGGAGGAGCTTTTAAACTAGGAAAGAGGGGGAGGGTATAGATAGCAAAAATGGGCTAGATAGAGCAGATAGGAACCGGGTACAAGTAAATGACCATGGGGGTGGAGAAAGGGTGGGGATAAATTTAGTCAATAGGGAGGAACTCCTAGTAAATGAAGGTGTAAAAAAAGGCATGTAGGGATTAATATATGTAAAGACTTCAAAATTAATTGTATGCTAGCAAATGCAAGAAGTATGGTAGATAAAATAGGAGAACTAGAATTGCTGGCAGTTAATGAGCAATTGGACATAATTGGAATAACAGAAACATGGTGTAATAATACATATGACTGGGCTGTAAATATAGAGGGCTATTCCCTGTTTAGAAGAGACAGGATTAATAGAAAAGGGGGATGTGTGTGCTTATATTTGAAAACAGAGCTAAATCCAGTTTTGTGTGATGATATTAGTGAGGTAACTGGCCAAACTGTGGAGTCCATGTGGGTAGAAATCGAGACTAAATGTGGTGTAAAAGATAAAAAAAAGGTGTTGGTGGGCATATGCTACAAACCACCAAATATCGATGACAATGTTGAGGCCCAACTGCTATTGCAAATGAGGAAAGCTGCCCAGCTTGTGTATACTATAATTATGGGAAATTTTAATTATCCAGATATCAACTGGAAAAATTAGACCTGTCAGAGTGCTAAGGGTAGCAGGTTTGTGAACACACTTCATGAAAACTACATGTCACAAATGGTGGAAGTGCCGACAAGAAATAACAATATATTGGACCTAGTGATAACAATGGCAAGGCAGTAGATGTAGTCTATCTAGACTTTGCAAAGGCATTTGATTCAGTGCCACACAGATGGCTGGTGTATAAAATAAGGAAATTGGGGCTAGGAGATAACCTTTGCAATTGCATACAAAACTGGTTGAAGGATAGGGAACAGTGTGTGGTTGTCAATGGAAAATTCTCCAATACAGTTAAAGTGGAGAGTGGAGTAGCTCAGGGTTCAGTATTAGGTCTGCTGCTTTTTAACATGTTTATAAATGACCTGGAAATAGATATAGAAAGCAAAATATCAATATTTGCAGATGATATTAAATTATGCAAAATCATTAATTCAGAACAAGATATTTTCTCTCTACAGAGAGACTCACATACAATGTCAGATTGGGCAAACGTGGAATATGAAGTTTAATGTGGGGAAGTGTAAAGTCATGTATTTGGGAGGAAACAATCCCAAGGCTGCTTATGAACTTAATGTAATCATTTTAGGGGACTCATTGCTAGAGAAAGACCTGGGTATCCTTGTCAACTACAAACTTGGAAACAGTAAACAGCGTCAAACAGCAGCAGCAAAGGCAAACAAAATCCTGTCTTGCATAAAAAGAGGTATCGAAGCAAGAGTGGATAACATTATTTTGCCATTATACAAATCATTGGTAAGACCTCACCTTGAGTATGCAGTGCAATTTCGGGCACCGGTTCTGAAAAAGGATATGTTAGAACTAGAGAGGGTACAGCGAAGAGCAACAAAATTAATTAAGGGAATGGAGGACTTGAGATATGAGGAACGACTAGACAAACTTGGTTTATTTACTCTAGAGAAAAGCCAACTAAGAGGAGACTTTATCACATTGTACAAGTATATGAGAGGTTAATACAAGGATCTCTGCGGTGAGCTATTTATTCCAAGGCCTGATCAGGTGACCAGGGGACACCCCTTGAGATTAGCGGAAAGGAGGTTTAAACTTCAGCAGAGGAAGGGGATTTTTACGGTAAGGTCTGTTAAATTGTGGAATTCTTTGCTCAAGGAGGTGGTTATGGCACATACAATGGATACATTTAAGAGAAGATTAGATACCTTTATTTCAAAAGGGAATATACAGAGTTATACTGTTTATCAGTAGGCAGATCAGGAAGGTCTGATGAAGACTAACTTAATTGGTATCAGGAAAGCTATCAAATTCTCAGTTACTGGGGTATGAGGAGAAGGTTGAACTTGATGGATTTGTGTCTTTATTCAACCTAATTTACTAGGTTACAATCTTGGGCCGTATCTTCAGTAATAGCCCCGGCCTTAATAGACTCTGGAGCCATGGGGTATTTCATGGATGCGGAGTTTGCAGCCAAATATGCAATTCCTCTGCAGCCTTGTTCCTCTCCGCTGGCTATCGAGGCCATTGATGGGAGACCTTTGCAACTGTCACATGTGACACATGTGTCGCACCCTTTGTCTCTGAAGGTAGGGGTGTATCACGGTGCCCGTGATTGCTGCTTTACTGTGTCTATCACCTATAGGGGGCTCCCATTGGCTGCTTGCCTTTAGCCCGCCTCATATTGCCTACTTAAACTCAGCTTGGGCACCCTTTAGCTGCCCTTTCGTGGTGTCTCTGATTCTCTCATTACCACCATGTTACAGTAACTTCATTGGCCTCTCTGCTTGTTCCTGAAGTACCTGCGTTCCTGAGTTTGTGCTGTTCCAGTGTTGCTGTCTGCTGTGTTTGTTCCAGTCCTATTCCGGTTGAGTCTCCTGAAGTTGCTGTATCCTGCTACTGGTCTCCGTTTCCGTTCCTGATCTGGTTGGACGTCCTTGCTGGTTCCTGTCACTTCCTGAGCTTGGTTCCTGCAGCGGTGGCGACATTGTTCCTTGGTCGCTTGGCGACATCCCAGCCTGTTGGTTCCCAGCGCGCGGGCGCTGGTTCGATCCATTGCTTCACGATATTACACATTGTGACCTGTTGGCTCCCAGCGTGCGGACGCTGGTTCGCTCTCAAGCCTTGCGGCTATATTATACAAAGTCTGTTGGTTCCCAGTGCATGGGCGCTGGTTCGCTCCTTTGCCTTACAGCATTACACATTGAGTTCTGCTGGCTCCCAGCGTGCGGACGCCAGTTCGCTCCCAAGCCTTGCGGCTGTATTATACAAAGTCTGTTGGTTCCCAGCACGCGGGCGCTGGTTCGCTCCTTTGCCTTACAGCATTACACATTGAGTTCTGTTGGCTCTCAGCGTGCGGACGCTGGTTCGCTCCCTAAGCCTTGAGGCTATATTATACATGTCTGTTGGTTCCTAGCGCGCGGGCGCTGGTTAGCTCCATTGCCTCACAGCATTTCGCATTCCAGTCTGTTGGCTCCCAGCGTGCGGACGCTGGTTTACTCCTGACCCTTGTGGCTTACTACTGAGTTATACTGTGGATACCCAGTGTGCTGTCTAGTCCTAGACAGCCTTTTTCATCTATACCCATGTATTGGGTTACACGCTATTGGTGTATTTGGGCTGCACATTTGCTTACATCTTAGAGTGTCATTTCCATCTGACAGTTATTGTGGCCGTGCTGGTTGACACCTCCTCCTTAGGTTGCCCTGCCCGGTATATTGGTATGGCCGGTAGAACCTTCATATATTCCATCTTAATGTTGCCTTACCCGGTATTGGCAGGGCCGGTAGAAACTAGCCTCTCAGTGTTCCCTCAGGCTGCCTTGCCTGGTATATTGGCAGGGCCGGTAGAGTCTGTTTCAGCTGGTTATCCGTTAGGCTGCCTTGCCCGGTATATTGGCAGGGCCAGTAGAGCCGGTATACTTCAGACTGTAGTTTGGCTGCCTTGCCCGGTATATTGGCAGGGCCGATAGAGTCACCTTTCTATTGCTTGCCCAGGCTGCCCAGCCCTGTATATTGGCTGGGCCGGTAGAGCCTAATTCCATATTGCCATTTCTACTTGCTATTATATGTATTGTATGTACGTGCATGAAATCCTATGGGATTATCTTAAACTTTTCAATAAAGTTGTGTTTTTACCTAACCTTACGTCTGAGAGTCGTAACAAACCATGACAGTACGAAAGGGCCATGACCTCAGACAATAAGAGTGATGGTAATACACAGAATATCCATTGGAGGATGGATATGCATGAGCAACGTTTTGATCAGTTGGCAGTTGCAATCCAAACTATTCTTGAATGCACTGTGCTTGCTGATAAGTCTGGATCTAGCCCGGTAATCGTACCAAGTCAGACACCGGAGAATGATACGATGCCCTCAGGGGCCACAGTCAAAGGGTTAACTGCTTCTGCACCCTTGCCACTCCGTTATGGTGGTGACCCTAATCTTTGTAGAGGGTTCATCAACCAACTTGAAATATTTATGGAATTGACGGCACATGCGTTTCCTAACGATCATAGCAAGATTGGGTTCATGATATCCTTGCTAACTGGCAGAGCATTGGCTTGGGCTAACCCATTGTGCGAAAATGCTAAACCCTGCACTAAGAATTTCAGAGAATTTGTGCAATCATTTCGAAGAGTGTTTGAGCCGCCTGGTAGAACCACTTCTGCTGCTAAACGCCTTATGGAAATACAACAGGGCAGGCGTACGGTGGGCGACTATGCCATTGAATTTCGGACCTTGGCAGCAGAGGTAGGGTGGAATAATGAGGCATTGTTGGCAGCCTTTGCTCAGGGCCTGAGTGCCCAGATTAAAGATGAGATTGCAGCAAAAGAATTGCCTACTGATTTAGATGACTATATTGAATATGTCATACTAATTGACTCCAGGATACGTGTAAGACTATCTGCTAGAGATCGTAGGATACGGTCAAAAAATGGTGCGGCTAGCAGTACATTTTGCCCACCCATCCCTATCATGGCAGCTAAGCCTAGTGAAACCTTGCGGGAACCAGGTGAACTGATGCAAGTAGGTTTCACTAGGTTAACCAAGGAGGAGAGATTATACCGCAGGAGACAAGGGTTGTGTCTATATTGCGGCAAGAATGGGCATTTGTTAAGATCTTGTCCGGTACGTCCGGGAAATGAACACACCTAGGGTACCTTGGGGGACAGGCCCTAGGTGGTGTCCAATCGCCCCCAGTGTTGGGCACACTGAAACCTACCTTACAGGTGGTATTGTCTTGGGCAGAACGCTCTGTGGAGGTTTTGGCCCTGGTTGATTCTGGTGCAGCTGGGTATTTTATGGATAATACCTTTGCTGAATTGCATGGGATTCCTCGCATTGAAAGAGAAACCCCGCTTGCCATTGAAGCAATTGATGGCAGACCTTTGGAACCTGCTCAGGTAACCTTCGAAACTATGCCATTATCCATGACTATTGGGGCTCTCCATAAAGAAGACCAGCAGTTCCAACTTATTAACTCTCCTCACCATGCCGTAATATTGGGATTTCCTTGGTTACACTTCCATAATCTGCAGTTTGACTGGCAAAAGTGCGACATCTCCGATTGGTCTCAATTTTGTATGGAAAAGTTCATTACCCATCCAGTTAAGGTCTTGTGCCCCCTTCACTACCAGATGAATACCAGCAGTTTGGCGACGTTTTTAGTAAGGGAGAGGCTGGCACCTTACCTCAGCACAGACCATATGATTGTAGAATTGAGTTACCTTCTGGTGTGGTGCCTCCTAGGGGTCGCACTTATCCATTGTCTTGTGAGGAAAACCAAGCTATGGAAGAATATATTTCCGATGCCCTTAGAAGAGGGATCATAAGGAAATCTACCTCTCCGGTTGGGGCCGGGTTCTTTTTTGTAAAAAAAAAAAATGGAGAACTGAGACCATGCATTGACTATCGTGGTTTAAATAAGCTTATGGCTAAGAAAGCTTATCCGATACCACTCATCACTGAGCTGTTTGACAGACTCAAAAGCTCCTCGATTTTCACCAAATTGGACCTACGGGCTGCATACAACTTGATTTGTATCAGAGCCAGTGATGAGTGGAAAACTGCCTTCAACACAAGATCTGGGCACTATGAATATCTAGTCATGCCATTTGGTCTGTGTAATGCACCTGCAGTATTTCAGGAATTTATCAATGATATTCTCAGAGATATGTTACAGTCATGTGTTGTGGTTTACCTTGACGATATACTTATTCACTCCAAAGACTTGTCACAACACATTAAAGATGTGTCAGAAGTATTGCTACGGTTACGCAAAAACAAATTGTACTGTAAATTAGAGAAATGTGAGTTTCACAGAACCAGTGTGCCATTCTTGGGTTTCATTATTGGGAATGAAGGCATTGCCATGGACAAAGAAAAGTTAACTGCAGTCTTACAATGGCCTCGACCTAAGAGACTCAAAGCTATTCAGCAATTTTTGGGCTTTGCTAACTATTATAGGAAGTTTATTAAGAATTTCTCTTCCATTGTTAAACCATTGTCTGACCTTACACACAAGGGCACTAATCCATCCCTTTGGCCAGCGGGTGCAGAGGAGGCCTTTGATAAACTGAAATCTGCTTTTGCTAATGCTCCTGTGTTATCCCACCCCAACCCATTACTCCCGTTCACCTTGGAGGTTGACGCCTCGGATATTGGGGTTGGGACAGTTCTTTCTCAACGTCCTATTAAGGGTGGAACACTTAAACCCTGTGGTTTTTTTTTCCAAAAAACTGACCAGAGCGAAAAGCCATTATGAAATAGGGGACAGAGAATTATTGGCCATTATCCTCGCTCTTAAGGAATGGCGTCATTTACTTGAAGGCACAAAGAATCCTGTTCTGATCTTGACTGATCATTTTAAATTTGACTTACCTTTCTGAGGCCAAGAGATTGTCCTCTCGCCAGGCCAGATGGGCATTATTCCTGTCCCGATTCAATTTAATTGTATCTTACTTGCCGGGATCTAAGAATGTTAGGGCTGATGCTCTGTCAAGACAATTTGAGGCCGAAATTGACAGGAGGAGGCACCAGTACCTATCATTCAACCCGATCGAATATTGGCTACTATACGCACTAGTATCACTTCACCACTAGGGGAAGAGATTTTGGCCTCTCAGGCCTCAGCTCCCCATGAAACCCCGGTGGGCAAGTGCTATGTCGCTGAGCCATTTCATACTCAGTTACTCGAAACTTACCATTCCTCTAAGGCCGCGGGACACATTGGCGGAGACCAGTTGTTATGGTCTCTTTCTCAGATATTTTGATGGCCTTCTATGAGAGCAGATTGTGTCAATTTTACTAATGCCTGTACCACCTGTGCCCGTGCAAAAACCCCTAGACACCTCCCTGTGGGCTTGCTTCAGCCAGTACCTAATGGTGATCGTCCTTGGTCTCAAGTTTCTATCGATTTTATGGGAGAATTGCCCATGTCTAGAGGGTATTCCTTTATACTGATGGTGGTGGACAGGTTTTCTAAAATGGCTCATTTTGTGCCCCTCCGTGGCCTTCCCTCGGCTAAAGAATTAGCAATGGTGTTTGCCAAGGAGGTATTTCGGTTGCATGGAGTTCCCAGTGTACTGGTGTCCGACAGGGGGAGCCAGTTTGTGTCCAGGTTCTGGAGGGCATTTTGCGAACAAATGGGCATACAACTATCTTTTTCCTCTGCTTACCATCCCCAGACAAACAGAGCCGCTGAGCATGCCAACCAAGGTTTGGAACAGTTCCTGCGCTGTTTCTTTACTGACCATCATGACAATTGGGCCGACTTGTTGCCTTGGGCAGAGTTTGCCAGGAACTGTGCGGTCAACTCCTCATCCGGGAGCTCTCCGTTTCTGATTAATTACGGGTTTCAGCCCTGTCTGTTCCCGGATTCCTTTCAGATGCAGCAGATTCCAGCTCTGGATGAGCATATCGAGCAACTCCGTTCCACATGGGCACAAGTTCAGAGGGCACTTGGTCAGTCATTTCAGTGCCATCAACGCTATGCTAATCGCAGAAGGCTTCCAGCGCTCTCCTGTGGTGCCAGGGCCTATCGAGGCTGAAGGTCAGAAGGAGTACAAAGTACAGAGTATCATTGATTCCCGCAGGCTTAGAGGAAGGGTACAGTATTTGGTGCATTGTAAGGGTTGTGGTCCTGAAGATCGATCTTGGGTGGATAGTAAGGACCTTCATGCACCCAAATTACAGCAGATCTTTCATTCCAAATACCCTCAGAAACCCAGACCCTATCCTAGGAGAGGGGGTCTTTGAAAGGGGGGTACTATCACGGTGCCCGTGATTGCTGCTTTACTGTGTCTATCACCTATAGGGGGCTCCCATTGGCTGCTTGCCTTTAGCCCGCCTCATATTGCCTATTTAAACTCAGCTTGGGCACCCTTTAGCTGCCCTTTCGTGGTGTCTCTGATTCTTTCATTACCACCATGTTACAGTAACTTCATTGGCCTCTCTGCTTGTTCCTGAAGTACCTGCGTTCCTGAGTTTGTGCTGTTCCAGTGTTGCTGTCTGCTGTGTTTGTTCCAGTCCTGTTCCGGTTGAGTCTCCTGCAGTTGCTGTATCCTGCTACTGGTCTCCATTTCCGTTCCTGATCCGGTTGGACGTCCTTGCTGGTTCCTGTCATTTCCTGAGCCTGGTTCCTGCAGCGGTGGCGACATTGTTCCTTGGTCGCTTGGCGACATCCCAGCCTGTTGGTTCCCAGAGCGCGGGCACTGGTTTGCTCCATTGTTTCACTATATTACACATTGTGACCTGTTGGCTCCCAGCGTGCGGACGCGGGTTCGCTCCCAAGCCTTGCGGCTATATTATACAAAGTCTGTTGGTTCCCAGTGCATGGGCGCTGGTTCGCTCCTTTGCCTTACAGCATTACACATTGAGTTCTGTTGGCTCCCAGCGTGCGGACGCCGGTTCGCTCCAAAGCCTTGCGGCTATATTATACAAGTCTGTTGGTTCCCAGCGCGCGGGCGCTGGTTCGCTCCTTGCCTTACAGTATCACACCTTGAGTTCTGCTGGCTCCCAGCGTGCGGACGCTGGTTCGCTCCCAAGCCTTGCGGCTATATTATACAAAGTCTGTTGGTTCCCAGCGCACGGGCGCTGGTTCGCTCCTTTGCCTTACAGCATTACACATTGAGTTCTGTTGGCTCTCAGCGTGCAGACGCTGGTTCGCTCCCTAAGCCTTGAGGCTATATTATACAAGTCTGTTGGTTCCTAGCGCGCGGGCGCTGGTTAGCTCCATTGCCTCACAGCATTTCGCATTCCAGTCTGTTGGCTCCCAGCGTGCGGACGCTGGTTTACTCCTGACCCTTGTGGCTTACTACTGAGTTATACTGTGGATACCCAGTGTGCTGTCCAGTCCTAGACAGCCTTTTTCATCTATACCCATGTATTGGGTTACACACTATTGGTGTATTTGGGCTGCACATTTGCTTACATCTTAGAGTGTCATTTCCATCTGACAGTTATTGTGGCCGTGCTGGTTGACACCTCCTCCTTAGGTTGCCCTGCCCGGTATATTGGTAAGGCCGGTAGAACCTTCATATATTCCATCTTAAGGTTGCCTTACCCGGTATTGGCAGGGCCGGTAGAAACTAGCCTCTCAGTGTTCCCTCAGGCTGCCTTGCCTGGTATATTGGCAGGGCCGGTAGAGTCTGTTTCAGCTGGTTATCCGTTAGGCTTCCTTGCCTGGTATATTGGCAGGGCCGGCAGAGCTGGTATATTCCAGACTGTAGTTTGGCTGCCTTGCCCGGTATATTGGCAGGGCCGGTAGAGCCACCTTTCCATTGCTTGCCCAGTCTGCCCAGCCCGGTATATTGGCTGGGCCGGTAGAGCCTAATTCCATATTGCCATTTCTACTTGCTATTATATGTATTGTATGTACGTGCATGAAATCCTATGGGATTATCTTAAACTTTTCAATAAAGTTGTGTTTTTACCTAACCTTACGTCTGAGAGTCGTAACAAACCGTCACATCCCCCCAGTCCTGACACCGAACAATGCTAATGGGCAAATGATGGCCTCCTCCAGAAGCTTAACGGCGCTGGCGCCGTTACGATTATGTTACAATGGCGAACCCACGCTGTGCAGGGGGTTTGTTAACCAATTAGAGATATTCTTGGAACTGACACCTCATGCCTTCCCAAACGACCGTAGCAAGGTGGGGTTCATGATATCTCTGTTAACTGGTAAAGCTCTTGCATGGGCTAATCCTCTATGTGAGAAGGCTAAACCATGTACTCTGAACTTTCATGAATTTGTCACAGAGTTTCGGAGAGTATTCGAGCTACCTGGGAGAGCCACCTCTGCTGCCAAAAAATTGATGGAGATTCAGATGGGCGATCGTACCGTGGGCAATTACGCAATATAATTTCGGATACTGGCAGCAGAGGTAGGTTGGAATAACGAGGCACTGGTGGCAGCCTTTGTCCAAGGGTTGTCAGACCCTATTAAAGACGAGATTGTGGCCAGAGAGGTCCCTACTGATTTGGACGAATACATAGAATATGTAATGCTCATTGAAACTCGCATGCGTGAAAGGCGTCTGGCAAAGAGGGCAAGAGCCAGAATCTTTGGGCACGAGAATTCTTTAAACCCACCCTTCCCTCCCAATCCTCCTGATCGAGTATCCGAACCGGGTGAACCTATGCAAATCGGGTTCACTAGACTTTCTAAGGAGGAGCGGGCATACCGCAAAAGGCAGGGGCTATGCCTATATTGTGGTAAAAATGGGCACGTACTACGTACATGCCCGGTACGGCCGGGAAACGCACACACCTAGGGTACCTTGGGGGACAGGCCCTAGGTGGTGTACAATCGTCCCCAGATCCATGTTCCAAGAAAACCACCATCTTGGTGAGTTTTCTCCTAGGCGACCAAGCAGTGGAGACTCTAGCTTTGATAGATTCTGGAGCAGCAGGCTATTTCATGGACAGGGCGTTTGCTGAGAGATACAATATTCCTCTGTCTAAAAGAGATACTCCGCTAGCTATTGAAGCTATTGATGGAAGACCTCTCGAACCAGCCCTCATCACTATGGAAACTACCCTCATTAATATGTCTATTGGGGCCCTCCACAAGGAGGAGGTACGTTTCCAGATTATACACTCACCCCATCACGCGGTCATTCTGGGGTTCTCCTGGTTACTATTGCACAATCCCCAGTTTGACTGGCAAAGATGTGAGGTTAAGTCTTGGTCTGAGCACTGCTCTTGTCATTGTCTGTCCTGTCCTGTTAGGATCATGTGTACCTCTCCCTCTGTGCCACCTGAATACAGAGACTTCAGTGACGTATTCAGTAAAGGAGAGGCTAGTGCATTACGTCAGCAAAGGCCATACGACTGTGCTATTGATTTGCCCCCGGGGGTGGTGCAACCGAGGGGTAGGACATACCCTTTGTCCTGTGATGAAAATAAGGCCATGGAGGAGTACATTGAGGATGCCCTCAAACGGGGAATCATTCGCAAATCATCCTCTCCGGCAGGTGCAGGGGGTTTTTTTGTAAAAAAGAAGAGCGGCGAATTACGACCATGTATTGATTACCGTGGACTTAATAAGATTATGTCCAAGAATGGGTACCCCATTCCACTCATTACAGAGTTACTTGACAGGTTGAAAGGCTCCTCTATATTTACGAAACTTGATCTACGTGCCGCCTACAACCTGATTAGGATCAGGGCCGGAGATGAGTGGAAGACGGCATTCAATACTAGGTCTGGCCACTATGAATACTTGGTGATGCCATTTGGCTTATGTAATGCACCTGCCGTGTTTCAGGAGTTCATCAATGACATCCTCCGTGATATGTTACAGTCTTGTGTAGTCGTATACCTTGACGATATATTGATTCACTCTGCCAATTTAACCCAGCATATCCGGGATGTGTCAGAAGTGTTGCTCCGGTTACGCAAGAACAAATTGTTCTGTAAATTAGAGAAATGTGAATTTCATTGTTCCAAGGTACCCTTCTTGGGTTTTGTAATTTCTAAAGATGGCATTGCCATGGACCAAGAAAAGTTGGCAGCAGTCCTACAATGGCCACGACCGAAAGGCCATTGTAGTCTTGGGCTTTGCCAACTATTACAGAAAATGTATTCAGAACTTTTCCACTATTGTAAAACCTCTCTCTGACCTCACGCATAAGGGTGCTAATCCCTCTCGATGGTCTGAGGCAGCTGAAAAGGCCTTTGAAACTCTCAAGTCTGCATTTGCTTCGGCTCCTATACTGTCCCACCCTAATCCCTCCCTGCCGTTCACGTTAGAGGTCGATGCCTCTGAGGTTGGGGTAGGGGCAGTTCTTTCCCAACGCCCCAAGGAGGGTGGCAACCTGAGACCATGTGGGTTCTTTTCCAAAAAACTATCTAGTGCCCAAAGCCACTAAGAAATTGCTGGCTATCATCCTGGCATTAAAGGAATGGCGGCATCTTTTGGAGAGCACAAGAACCCCGGTACTAATTCTTACGGACCATAAAAACCTGATTTATCTGTCAGAGGCTAAAAGGCTGTGATCTCGCCAGGCTAGGTGGGCCCTGTTCTTGTCAAGATTCAATTTCATAGTGTCTTACTTGCCTGGGTCTAAGAACGTCAGGGGAGAAGCTCTATCTAGACAATTTTGCACAGACATTGAGAGGTATGAAGCCCCGGTTCCTATAATTCAGCCAGATAGGATTCTGGCTACGATTCGCACCAGTATCACTTCGCCACTGGTGGAGCAAATCTTGGCATCTCAAGCTCGGGCACCTCCTGAAACCCCAGTTGGCAAGTGCTTTGTGGATGAGCCTTTCTGTACCCGTTTGCTTAAGACCTATCACTCATCTAAGGCAGCTGGGCATATTGGGAGGGACCAGCTGGCATGGTCATTATCACGTACATTTTGGTGGCCCTCCCTTAAAGCTGACTGTTCTGCATTCACTGCTGCCTGTACCACTTGTGCCCGTGCTAAAACTCCCAGACATCTCGCAGTGGGGCTGCTCCAACCAGTGCCTAATGGCGAACGCCCTTGGTCCCACATATCTATTGATTTTTTGGGAGAATTGCCATTGTCTAAAGGCTATACGTTTATCCTGATGGTGGTAGATAGGTTCTCTAAGATGGCTCATTTCGTGCCTCTTGCTGGCCTTCCTTCGGCCCAGGAATTGGCAATGGTTTTTGCCAGAGAAGTATTTCGCTTGCACGGGGTTCCCAGAGTGATAGTGTCGGACCGAGGGAGTCAATTCGTGTCGAGATTCTGTGGCCAAATGGGTATACAACTGTCCTTCTCCTCCGCCTACCATCCCCAGACCAACGGGGCTGCTGAGCGTGCCAATCAAGGACTGGAGCAGTTTTTACGCTGCTTTGTTACTGATCATCATGATAATTGGGCTGACCTGTTGCCGTGGGCGGAGTTTGCCAGGAACTGTGCAGTTAATTCATCATCTGGGAGCTCTCCATTTCTCGTGAATTATGGGTTCCAGCCTTGTCTGCTCCCAGACTCGTTCCAGTCACAACAGATTCCGGCTCTGGATGAGCATATGGAGCAGCTCCGTTCCACTTGGGCACAGGTGCAGAGGTCCCTCAGCCAGTCCTTCCAGAGACAACAACGGCATGCCAATCGCAGAAGGCTGCCAGCAGTATCCTTCTAGGTTGGAGACAGGGTATGGCTTTCCTCCAGGAATCTCAATCTGCAGGTGCCTTCCAACAAATTGGCCCCACGGTTCATTGGTCCATTCAAAATTATCCGCAAGGTCAACCCCGTGGCTTATGCATTGGAGCTTCCGAAGTCTATGCGCATTCACAATGTGTTCCATGTATCACTATTGAAGCCCTTGGTTTGCAATCGCTATACTACCACTCCGGTGGTTCCTGGGCCGGTGGAAGTGCAAGGCCAGGAGGAGTACAAAGTACAGAGTATTATTGACTCCAGGAGATTTAGAGGCAAGCTACAATATTTGGTCCACTGGAAAGGCTATGGGCCTGAGGAGCGCTCCTGGGTCAACCAGAAAGACCTCCATGCTCCATGACTACTGCGCAGCTTTCACTCTAAATATCCTCAGAAACCAAGACCCCCGGCCAGGGGAGGGGGTCTTTGAGAGGGGGCTACTATCACGGTCCCCATGATTGCCTGTGCATTGGAGGAGACTGATTGGCCCGCCCAGGATGTGCCTTTATATACTGGGGTCACGGCATCTGTCGGTTGCCCTTTCGTGGTGTTCCGGATCCTGCGCCCCATTGCTGTGTTCCTGTGTCTCCTGTGTACTGATCCGGCTTGTCTGACTACTTTGCTGATCCTGCTGCGTGATTGACCCGGTTCTGGCTGACGACCCTGCTCCGTGATTGACCCGGTACTGGCTGATGACCCTGCTCCGTGATTGACCCGATTCTGGCTGACGACCCTGCTCTGTGATTGACCCGGTTCTGGCTGACAACCCTGCTCCGTGATTGACCTGGCTCTGGCTGACGTTCCTGCTTTGTGTATTGATCCGGTTCCGGTTGACGTTCCAGCTCTGTGTGCTGCTCCTGTGTTCCTGTGTGGCTCCGGTCGCTCCCGGCGACATTCTGAACTGTCTTGTGTCGCTCTGATGAATCATCTCTCTATACCGAGCTGTTGCCTGAGGTTGCAGTACTCTATTCACTTTCACTGCTGAGCTGTTCACTCCTATACCGAACCTTCATTAACCCGTGCTGTGCCTGTAGCCTCTGTTTATGAGCCCATCCTATACATTTGCCAAACCTGTGGTTTTCGTTCGAGCCATTAACCTTCCTGAGCCTGTGCTGTAAGACCTAGCCTACCTATCACACTTGCAGAGCAGTGTTTGTTCCGGTGCTCGGTATGCACCGTGGCCGCGCTGGTTGGAGCTGTTAGCCCTGTCCGGTCTGGCAGTGTGTGTTCTGTGCGGCACGGAAGGGTGTCCTGGCTCAGGTTTCCAAGTGCTCAAGGTGTTACGTTATCCTCCGCACTACCTATTGCTCCAGCTCTTGAATAGCTTGTGCAGTGTCGCTCTATTCTGTCACCCTAGGGGTGTTTTGGCTCTATCTCATTGGCACATGCAGGGTTACTACCGAGTGTATGTAAAGGGCGATTCAGGTTCTGGTCTCGTCAGCTCTTGCAGTGCTTTCCTTCGAAAATCCTACTGTGGTGGTATTGGCTTAGCTCTGGTCTGTTGATGCGTTCCATTATACTACCTTTGAGAGTGATTCAGTGCAGACACTATACTCCTGCTCCTCACCATCAAGAGACTGTTATCATATCCTGGGCGTTGGCTAATCACGGACTGAGTTTGTTCAGTTTCTCCTCTTTTACCCTGTATGGCATTTTCCTAGTGTATATATTGCATTATCCTTACTGGGTCTGTATTTGTCATTACCAATTATACCTGTACTGGCCCCTAGGGGCACTGTTCTTTATCATTTTCTCAAATAAAACTGTGTTTTTACTTTCTACCGTGGTCTGAGTGTCAGAAAACCGTAACAGTCATGTCACAGAAGGGGGAGGGAGGAGGGGACTTTATCTTTGTATATCTCTCAAACCATAAAGGTTTGAGAGATAGGTCTAACGTTATTTAGTTTATTGTTTTAATGGCTTACAATATTAGCTTTTATTATCACTAGACTTTACTATCCCTTTAAGCAGGAAGTTGGTGCTGTGAGTAAAGGACAAATGCACTCTGCATGCTAACACATTTTTTAAAGTATTTGTTGTTGTAGGACTCACAACTTTGACTTTCAGCTACTTATTTCTCCACTACAGCCCTCAGAAGTAATATTGTGCTGGGCAATGTTGCACCATAGGAAATATAGGTTGAAAAAAATATGTTGGTATAGGCAAAAAATTTTATGGAATTGTTGAAAAGGAGGGACATTTTTCATTGCCGATAAGCAGGGGTCAAGTCCTGGGGAAAAAAGTGTGGGAACTCACATCAAGTGTTTCTCTCTCTATACATGTGTGCGTGTATCATTGCATGTATGAGTGTGTCTATCTCAGTCTGTGTATGTCAGTGCATGTGTGTGGGTGTTTCTGTGTCTATATGTGTGTATGTCTGTTGCATGTGTCTTTGTCTCTGTCACTGTTGCATGCATGTACACACATTGCCCCCATCATCTCCACAATGCCCTCACATTCCCCCCATCATCTCCACATTGCCCCCATCATCTCCACATTGCCCTCACATTGCCCCATCATTTCCCCCACCAGCTCCATATTGCCTCCATCATCTCCACATTGCCCCCCCATCATTTCCCCCCACCAGTTCCATATTGCCTCCATCATATCCACATTGCCTCCCATCATCACCACATTGCTCTCACATTTCCCCCCATCTGCTCCAACTTGCCCCCCATCATCTCCACATTGCCCTCACATTTTCCTCATCAGCTCCAACTTGCCCCCACCAGCTCCAACTTGCCCCCCACCAGCTCCACTTTGCCCCCTATCAGCTCCAACTTGCCCCTCCAGCAGATCCACTTTGCCCCCACTGGCTCCACTTTGCCCCCATCAGCTCCATATTGCCCCCATCTTCTACAACTTGTCCCCCATCAGATACAACTTGCCCACTGTGTTCGTTTCCTACCTCCCTGGTGGTCCAGCAGCCTGGCAGGAGAGGTGTGTGCCTCCTTTGGTACAGACCTGTAGCTGCTGGAGCTACTGCGCGGTTTTTTCTTCAGTAATGCAACACCTATGGCAAGATGATGTCATCTCCCAGCATGCTCTGCATTACTAAAGAGTCGACGACGATGAGGGAGCTCAGTAGCTACAGGTCTGTTGTAACAGTTTTATTTGACACTCAGACACAGTAGGTTAGATAAAACACAGTTTTATTGAACAAACTCAGAAAACAATAACCCTCACGGGTCCAGTAATATATAACACAATATAGTACTGACACAGGACAGATTACAGTAATATATACCCACACGGGTCCAGTATATGTACAATTCACCAACAACAATATACTGACACAGGTCTGGTAACTTTCGTGTGATACTCAAACGAGGCAGCACTGAATGGGTTACTATTAGGCCAGGAAGACTGACAGGCCCTAATAGCGCAAGGCCCTTTAGACTCTCACTCTGCAGAGAGTGCACAAATATCAAGTAACGCCACAATAGTAAACGGAGGCCCAGAACAAGCTTGTGAACTGCCGTAGCAGTAGCGGAGGACTGACTGTATGCCTGGAAGGGCACCCAACGGAGACTGCACGGATGGCTAGCCGGTGGAATCGGCACCTTCCCAGAAGGGGTTAACAACGCTCAGACCAATGCCGACTGCCCGATCGAAAGAACAGCCTGAGGCGCCCAGAGTAAGGCCAACCTCAGCGTATATGGCAGGAAGAAGGGTCAAGCTTACCGTGGTGCACAGATGGAATGAACACACAGGCAATGTTGCCCGTGCGACACAGACAGATAACTGAGACTAGACTGCAGGAGTATAGTGAGGCCACAGTGACACTGTCCAGAGACAGAGAGGAGCCTGGGTAACAACCCCAACCGAGGACCGGATGGGGCCGTAGGCAGCACAGATACACAGGCAATGGAGCCCAACCGGGCCAGTACACAGAGCAGGAACGCCAGCCAATCCGAGTCGGTACACAGAGGAGGAACATCAGCCAGGCCGGGTCGGTACACAGAGCAGGAACGTCAGCCAATCCAAGTCGGTACACAGAGCAGGAACGTCAGCCAATCCAAGTCGGTACACAGAGCAGGAACGAGATGCAGAGTAGTCAGGCAGTCCGGGTCGGTACACAGAGCAGGAATGGATACAGCAGAGTAGTCAGGCGGTCTGGGTCTGTACACTGGGATCACACAAAAACTGGAACAAGCGCTAGTAATGGAAACACCACAAAAGGGCACCGGAGAAGTGACAAGGCCCAGTATTTAAGGACAAATACTGGGCGGGACAAAGTCACTTCAGCCAATAAGCGTAAGCAGGAGCAAAACTGACAGAATGTCGCCAGCATAGCATGGGCACCATGATATCTGTGCCGAAGAAGGCACAGACCAGACTGTGCTGCGGTGCCAGGCGGGGGAGTCCTGCTAGTGGGAACTGCTCTGGAAAATGTACAGGAACGCCATTCCCACGTGTTCCTGCAGGACTCGAGCCCTGCCGATAAGGAGAAAACTCATGAAAAAAGAGAAAATTTGTTGGTTTATCATGAAAAGTCATTCAGGGAGCACTTTTTGCCCCTCCACTACTCTTGAGCATATAGTAAATTTAATTTGAAAAGAATGAACAGTCACATAACTGAGACATGTCATCTACCCAAGGGCAATAAAACTAAGATAGCTATCCTCAGTCGAAGTATTTTTCACCATTTGACCTGCAGTGTAGAGTAGGTTAGGGCTACTACAGTTCAATAACCGGACATATTAGGAATGTAAACCATACAAAGAGTATGTATGCAGTGTAGATCAAAAGATAGATAAAGGGTAGAGCAACAGTGGAGTAAGAATACTTTGTTACTGTTTGTTCTACAATGAATCAACCCTACAATTAAATGAAATTAAATAATAAAAGTATGCATGATGAATAGATATATAGCTGGGCAATGTAACGGAGACCTATCCTCTAAACTCCACGCTAATATTTAATGTAAGTAAAGAAGTACATAAATACCCATAAAGTAAACTGGTCTATAAATAGGACAAAAAGTTGGAAACAATCATAAAACTTCAAATTGAAATGAATATGACATAAAATTGAATATGAAATAAAAATGTCAGACTTTTATCATGAATAAAAGTAACAAAAGATTTAGGGCTCGATTCAAATGTTGGCGTTAAAACCAACGTGAAGAAAAAAACTGCCTTCGCTCATTAAGCAAGACCAGGTAACGTGAGATTCAAATCTTCCTTACCCAGAAAGGCTAACGAGCGATAACCAATAATGATGAGCGAGCACCCCGATGCTCGGGTGCTCGGGTGCTCTGACCGAGCACCCCCTGAGGCTCGAGTGCTCGGCCGAGCACCCGAGCCCCATTGAAAAGCATGGGAGCACTCGAGCATTAAACCAGGCACCCCCTGCTCTGATGAGCGGAGGGTGCCTGGTCAATGTCCCCCTTCATCTCCGCTATGCCCCTCTTCCACAATGTCCCCCTTCATCTCCTATGCCATAGAGGAGATGAAGGGGGACATTGTGGAAGAGGGGCATAGCGGAGATGAAGGGGGACATTGTGGAAGAGGGGCATAGACTCTATGCCCCTCTTCCACAATGTCCCCCTTCATCTCCGCTATGCCCCTCTTCCACAATGTCCCCCTTCATCTCCTCTATGGCATAGGAGATGAAGGGGGACATTGTGGAAGAGGGGCATAGCGGAGATGAAGGGGGACATTGTGGAAGAGGGGCATAGCGGAGATGAAGGGGGACATTGTGGAAGAGGGGCATAGAGTCTATGCCCCTCTTCCACAATGTCCCCCTTCATCTCCGCAATGCCCCCTTCATCTCCGCAATGCCCCCGTACCTCCAGTCCCTGGTGGTCCAGCGGAGTCTTCGGATCTGTGCCTCTTCCGGCACAGATCCCCTTCACCCGAACATGTCGGGCGAGCACATGGCGGTACTCGTACGAGTACCGCCATGTGCCGAGCAGAGCGATGCTCGAGCCGATCCGAGCATCGGCCGAGCACGCTCGCTCAACACTAATAACCAACAAAATACACGTTAACCTTAAACCTGCGTCGCATAGAAAATCTTACCTAAAAACACACGATAAAAATGTTACCTAGCACCACAGCCAATCACAGCACTGCAAAGTATCAAGTTCAGTCAGAAAATCCAAAACCCACGTCGACAGTTCTGTACAGCTTTCTCTGTGCTTCCCTACCCAGCCACTAGGGGAACACAGAGATGGCTTTCAGCACCATGGACAGCTTTGAATGCCATAGGGATGTGCACTGCTCACCCCTGTGGCATTCAAAGGGTTACAATCAATAAAACTAGTACACCAAGCACTACACAATGCCCCCTTCCACACACCCCCCCTTAGTATGTCACATATATTGCATATATGTGACATACTAACCCCATCTACATCCACCTCATGGACTTCCATGTAGTGGACAAATCTGTCTTTTATTCCACAATTAACCCTTTGAGTACCAGAGAGGTAGGAAAGCATTGCTTAGCATGTTTCCTACCCCTCTGGTACCCAAAGGGTTAATAGGCAAGGTATGGACTACGTACCTTGCCTGTATATATGTGTGTGTGTTTGTGTGTGTTTTAAACTTTTTTTTTAATTAAAATACTATTATTAGACATTAGTTTAAATTAGATCTCATTCATTTTTAACCCCCTACCTCCTGTGTCCCATTGCTATTAGTACTTTTGCTCCACTCTCCTTCAAACGGAGAGTGGAGCAAAAGTACTAATAGCAATGGGACAAAGGAGGTAGAACATTATAAATGGATGAGATCTAAGTTAACCCTTTGAGTGCTAGAGTGGTACGCAACGCATTGCAAAGCAATGCGTTGCATACCACTCTGGCACTCAAAGGGTTAAAATACAACTGAGGGAGCAGGCTGCACTGTGACTGCAGCACTTCCCTCATCTTCATTCATAAGCACTCCCTTTGCTGCGGGTGGCTGTGAAGCCCGCAGCATAATACAGTATAAGCCTGGGGACTAGAGAGCTATTGGAGGAAGCGGGAGGAGGGGAGAGAGACATAGGAGGAAGCGGGTGGTAGGCTTGTATTTGCTGCTTGCTTCCTCCGATACCTCTCCTCTCGCCTTGGCATTGTGCCCAGCTGCCTGGCGTCACCTTGTGCAATTCATCCCTTTTCACAAGGCGTTGTACAATGCGCTGTTCTGGCGACGGGCGACGTCTGTTTCAGAACTGGCGTCGCTTGTTTCTAGTGGAACATTTGCATTGCTCAGTTGACGTTAAAAGCAGCGTCACCAGTTTTTTCTGGCAACGCCAACATTTGAATCGAGCCCTTACCCCTAAGCACTGGAATTCTAATGCTTTAAATATTAAAAAGGAGATTGAATTGGAAATCCATTCTTGATACAAAGAATAATAAATTATGTAGTTAATCAATGCATTTCTAATATTTCTGACATGTTCGGTCCACCTAGGGATCATATAGCTCTTATCCAGAAACTTTGGTGCCATTACGTATGCTTCTTCTTCGTAAACTTCTAATCTACTACAATTTCTTGTCAGCCTACACATTTGTCTCTGAATAATATTGTTTATCCAGCATTTGTGGTGTCCACTTTTTGCATGCAGGTAGCCATCTCAAAGTATGCATGTGGAATTGAAAGTTGCCAAGATGTTGGTAGTTGACATGCTGCCGTATTCTTTTGTACAGGAGGCAAGTATAGTCAAGTTGATACCTTTATTGGCTAAGCAGATTTAGGATGCAAGATTTCAAGACCTCTTGGGTCTCTTCCTCAGGCATGATATATAGATACATATGAAAACATCTCTCTTAAATACAAGTAAAGATCAACTCAGTCCAGACCCAGATTATTTGATCAGTCAATGGTACAGGAGTGGAATGTTAATATCAGTCATCTTCTATAGGTGTCAAGGGTATTTACACTTCCAGTGGGACCCAAGCTGTCTGTTGTAAAGGCTAAAAGGCTAAATCTGCTTAGTTAGCCAATAAAGGTACTAAAGACTATACTTACCTCCTGTATTTCTACGGCAAACATGGTACCAACTCTCACTTTATTCTTTTGTAGGATACAGAGTTTTTAAGGAACTGATGTCATTTGTTGCACCCTACTGGTAAATCCCAGACAGCAATTATTTTTGAAGGATGACTGTGCCAGAGTTGTACAAACATGTGGAAAACGTAGTGGTCAGAATGCCGGAAACCTCATACTGCAAGGAAATACACCCAACAACAGATATGTGAGCAAGCGGGCATAGTACAGACTATGATTTTCTCTGTTCAATGGGTTTCCCTCCAACTTATGTGCAATAATAGCATGCGGAATCAGATTAAACCCATTGATCTGCCAGTATTATTAAGAAACATTCCCACAAAGCCATCGATGTGTTAAATACATTCTGCTCCTAGAAAGCTGATTTTGTGTCTGTTGATAATGGCTCCAACATAATAGCTGTCTAAAGAATAGGATTAATGGTGTATGTACACTGCTTTGCCCATGTGCTAAATTTAGTTGTGACTAGATTCCTCTCGGAATATGAAAACCTCAGAGAAATGCTGAATACCACCCACAAAATCTGTGCTCCTACCTCTCTTGCAATGTATTATATTCAATGCAAGAGAGTAACAACCTGCCCTATCACCAGCTGGTGGTCCCAGCCAGATGAAATTCCATATTGTACATGCTAGAGTGTTTGTATGGCCAGAATATGGTAATTAGTGAGTACACAATGCAAACCTGGAAGGCTTTAGAGGGGGAATCTTTATCACCTGAGCAATGTCAACTATTGTGACACTTATGTAAGCTGTTGAAACTGTCTGTGGATGTCACCTTTGTGGTTATTTGTGTTGGGGCAGGAATTAGTAACATTCTCCCACTGACATATTCAGTGCAGAAAAAACTGAGGTGTATGGCTGATGACTCTTAAAATACTGACAACACAGACATGCACCAGCTATTGAAGAATATGTTAGCATGGTTTGTGCAGGATTCTAGCATAGTATGCATTAAAAGCAATGAGAAATGCATTCTTGCTATTTGCTGGGCTCCACCTTAAAAATAAAATTTCAGAATTTCAGCCAAAGCATGATCAATTTGTGACAAGGGGTGATGATCAGCAGCATCTCACAGAGGAACTGGATTCTGTCAGATAATATAAGGATATGCTTATAGACCAAGTGGAGGATTGCATTGCAGAGGTTGAGAGAGAGAAAATTAGTTAAAAAATAGTGGGGGACAGCATAGTAAAAAAGAAGTAGCAAAGGTTTTATAGCAGCAGCAACAACATCAATAAGAACGTTCCAAACTATTTTTGAACACGTCATCATCATCATCAAAGAAAGCAATTCATGTGTCTCAGGGGTGGCAATCTAACACTTGGGGTGGTGATGGCACATCTCTATGAGACTTGATCCCGGAGTATAGGTTAGTAACCGATATTCACAAACACAGTATAGTTGCTAGGAGTGGTCCCACTACATGTGAGATTGTTTCAGCAATAGGGATGGTGAAATACTCCTTTGTGTGGTTCTCTACTTTTTTGCGAGAAATTCTGCCCTTAGCAAAATCCTTAAAAATGTCTCCATTTTGCAAACATCCAAAAATATTTCACCTCTGTCTTTCGACATAGCAAAAAGAGTGAGGATACCAGGAAGTGAACAGGAGAAATAAGCAGCTAGAGAGCTAGAGAAAGCTATTCAATAGTGAAATAAGGCTAGCAGAGGATCATAGTGTTGGCTAATACTATGAGCACCTGTATTTGAAAAGAAAAAAGGTGGATATGGAAGGACCATGATGCATCTAGTGACTGAAAGGAAGAGGGAGCAGCCACCACCAGCAAGAAAGGTTCTAGTGGATGAGATTCTGGGGTCTGGAAGACCATATTCCCCAATTATGCCCAGTCCCCCGACTTTTTCACTTGGCATCTGGGGGAAAATAGTGTCAAAGCAGGCACAGGAAGAACTGGGTAGCAGTGTGAGCAGGACAGGTCAGCTGCCCATGCCTGCAGCTACTGCTGCCAGTGTGCCTTCTGATTCTCAGGAGGAAGAGGGTGATGATGGCATATGTGACAGAAGGAGACACTAAGTCACACTAGTCATTCGCAAGCAGTCCCACTACCACACCGCAGATAGAGAGTGGTGGTGGGGGTGATGTTTGTGAAGCAGCTGCTGAGACTAGATCCTGTATGGATCCTAATGCTGAGGTGGAAAGGGAATTGAGCAGTCAAACTAGAGGTCAAGGTAGTGCATAACTTACCCCTGACCCTGTGATTCCCATTCCTCCAGCATTGTTCCTCTGGAGAATGATGCTGAAGAAGGCAGAACTGGCTAGTATCAGCAGCAGCACACATCACCTGTAGATATGCAAATGGTGATGGACATCACTACCACCATCAGCAGTGGCATTGTGAAGTTTGATGCTGCTGTAATTCCTGCTGCTGAGTTACAAGGACCAGATGTTGATCTGTCTCAGCAGCAGGATGATGAGGAGCAGGCTAGTGTACCACAGATCACTGTGACAACAGTGAGACTGGGTTCTAGCAGTAGTGATGCGTGACTAGAACAGGTTCCACTTGCCACCAATAAACCTGGGCCTAGTGCTAATTCAGAGGCGACAGCATCATCCTCTGCCCCAGCCATTGAAGGAGATTGTGAAGAAGAAGAAAAAGGTGATTCTTCTTCATCTATCACTTCACTGAAGTCATAGGTGTGGAAGTATTTTTCTTTTGGGGCAGGAACAGTGCAGTCAATACAAAACATGCAATATAGACACCATGATATTTATGTAAAGCATGTTAAAGCCAAACTCCCACATAAATTGGGAGCCGCTGTCAGTGTATCTCCTGTCTCTCTCCAAAGGCACCATGAATGTAGGTGAGAATCAAAGAGGAAGAGTAAAGAAACCTAGCATCAGCCTGTGAAACACCTGCCTCATCAATTACTTCTTGTGCTAGGGAAGATATAGCAACTGTCCCTGGCCAAGCATCCTAAGAGTCCTCTACACCCTCTTTTTCTAGTGTGCCATCTCTGTCATCATTATCTCCCCCACCAGCTGATAGCAATTCTGCAGATGTGGGGATGTGGCAGTTCGTTCCTATCCACTGCACGTTGTGTGGTGCGCTGACCACATATGACAACCTTGCCATTCCACAGTCATACATTCGTTGCTTTAACAATATGACTAGATGAGATGGTAGAGGTGGAGGCAGAATGTGTGGACAGTCTATAACCCTTGCCATTAGGGGTGGGAGAAAAGTGTGAAAAAATCCTGCATGACTTTTCGTGAAAATTTGTCGATTTTCGATTTTCCTGAAAAAGATTTCACCTTTCCTGCTGTGCAAAAATTTCCTCCTTTTCACCTATTTTAACAAATTGTTGGCCTATTTTAACAATTTTTTCACCTGTATTTCTTATAGGTACTACATTTCCCACTGTATTTTTACTTCTTGAGTCTTACAGTAACATATGGTTTGAAAAATGTGTTAGCATGCAGAATGCATTGTCCTTTGCCCACAACACTAACTTCCTACTTAAGTGACACTGGTACATATTTGTGATGATGTAAAGTTCTAAAAAAAATAAAGTACAGATGTGTATTGTAGTGGTGGTGGTGGGGGACTGGCATGGTGTGATTTGTGTATGTATATTGTTTTTACCATTGTCATACGCTATCTTCCTTCTCAGATTATTGACACACATTACTTATCGGTCATAGCAGTGGTCAAACGTGGGGTAGATGGTGGCAACCCTTCTTAACATCCCTCCTCCACCTCCTCATCTGTGCTGCTGTTAGTATATTTGTCCTGGCTTTGTCTGTCATACTCCTCTGCAGCAGGAGCCATAGGTGTTATTTGGACTGAACTAACTGTTGGCATTGGCAGTAGCACACTCTCTGACATAAATAAATTAATTACTTTTTTCTGCCCTAGAGCTCTGTGAACTTTTTAAAGTGCTTCTGCTGCTTCTAGTTGCAGCACCTTTTACCTGCTGATAGTGTGTCTCCTAGTCAGACCTGTGGTTGTGCTTCAGGTGGGATCTCATAGAAGAGGTGCCTAGGTGTGAGCCTGCTTTCCCTCTGCTCACTTGCTTTTTGCACAGACAACAGATAGCATCATGCTTAGCTTGAGGATCCTGAGTGAAATATCTACATACTTTGGACTTCATGGAATGAGGGGTTCCTGAGGTGGAGCTGTCGCTACTACTACTACTACTACTACTGGGGCTAGATGTTGATGCAATTCTACTGCCACTACTACTAGGTGTCAAAGGTTTAGCACTTACAGCTGCAGAAGCACTCTTCATATCTAACATTGTAGATGTTAATAACCTGTGGTGCTGTTGCTGCTGCTGGGTACTCAAAACAGGTGGGTGTGGCTGAGTGGGACTTGGACATTGAAGAGGTGATGATGCTGATGATGACTGATAGGGTTGATAGCTGGTACCCTGTTAGCCGTAGAAATACAGGAGGCAAATAAAGTTGTGGATACCTTTACTGGCTAACTGAGCAGATTTAGGATGCAAGCTTTCAAGACCTTAGGTCTTTCCTCAGGCATGTTATACAGACAAATATGAAAACATCTCTCATAAATACAAGTACACATCGCATTGTTAAGAATGAAAATCAGATAAGAAAACTCAGTCCACATTCAGATACTTTGATCAGTCAATGGTAAATTGCAGTCTTCCTTTGAGAAGTTAGAGGTATTTACGATCCCAGTGGGATGGTTGGAAAGGTTAATCCACAGTGTGATAATGTGACCAGAATTCTCTGTCTTTATTCAAACCATTATGAATAGCATTAAACTTCAACATTAACTTAACCTCCCGTACTTTTCTGTCCATCTGAGTGCAAAACAGTTCCATCAGTACAGTTAATTTAATGTCCCTGACACTGTGTCCATTTTGGGTGACTGTGTGCTTTTTGACATCTGTGCTTGTCCAGGGTGAGACTTTACAATGGCTTTCTCAACCAGTTTACAGACAGGCACAGTAAACTTAAAAGTGGTTGAAGTTTCAGCCTTTGACTTTCTGCTAACCTTATAGCCCTCTCATCATCCTCACTCTCAACTTCATTTGTACCTGAACAAGAGAAATATGCTGGATGGATATATTCTAGATCTGCATCATCATCAGTCATCATTAGGTCATCCTCAGCAACATCAGCATTACCTGACAATTCTTGAGCACTACCCTTATATTCCTATGAGCTTTTAGAGGTCTCAAACAATTTATTTTTAATTTTACTGTAACAAAGTTCCCTACTACTTTGAGGATGGGTATTTTGGTGCTTGTTTGTCTCACTATTTGATGCAGCAGGTGGTTTAGCTGCTGCATCTTCCTCTATTATGCTCTTGCCAACATTATCAACACTTGAATGTGACTTTTCGGCATCTTCCATGTTGTTCTTATATGGTTCTTTATTTCTACTGGCACTGGTGGTGCTGGAACTAGTTTTGCTGGGACCTTGACAAACTGCATCCTCCCTTGGAGTAGAGGGATCTATCACGGTGCCCGTGCTATGCTGGCAACATTCTGTCAGTCTCTAGTTACTGCTGATGCTTATTGGCTGAAGTGACTTTGTCCCCCCCAGTATTTGTCCTTAAATACTGGGCCTTGTCACTTCTCCGGTGCCCTTTTGTGGTGTTTCCGTTACCAGCGCTTGTTCCAGTTCTCGTGTGATCTCTGTGTACCGACCCGGCCTGTCTGACTACTCTGCTGTATCCGTTCCTGCATGTGTACCGGCCCGGACTGTCTGACTACTCTGCTGTATCCGTTCCTGCTCTGTGTACCGACCCGGCCCAGCTGACGTTCCTGCTCCGTGTACCGATCCGGCCCGACTGACGTTCCTGCTCTGTGTACTGACTTGGATTGGCTGACGTTCCTGCACTGTGTACCGACCCGGCCTGGTTGACGTTCCTGCTCTGTGTACCGACTCGGATTGGCTGACGTTCCTGCCTGTGTACCGGCCAGGTAGGGCTAGTACTCCGGCATATCTCTACTGCCTGCGGTCCCATTCCGGTCCCCAGTTTGGGGTTCTCCTCCGGGCTTCTGTCTCCAGACAGTTCTATTGTGCTTTAGTGCCACTCCTGCAGTCTAGTCTCGGTTCAGTCTGTGTCACGGGGGCGACATTCCGGTGTCAAATCCCATCTGTGCACCACGGTACGCTTGACCCACCTTCCTGCCTATAGCTGAGGTTGGTGTTACATTGGGTGCCTCAGGCTGTGCTTACAATCAGGCAGTCGACATTGGTCTTAGAGTTCGTTAACCCCTTCGGGGTGCCATTATATCACCCGCTATTCTACCGTGAAGTCTCCATTGGGTGCCCTCCCGGGCATACTGTCTCAGTCCTCCATTACTGCTAAGGCAGTCCTGTTCTACCGTGCAGTCTCTGTTGGTTGCCCTCCCGGGCATACTGTCTCGGTCCTCCATTACTGCTGAGGCAGTCCTTTAGTTGATCCTGGGCCTCCGTTATCTACTGGGCGTTTCTCGCAATTTAAGCACTCCCTGCAGAGTGGGAGTCTTAAGGGCCACACACTATTAGGCCTGTCAGCATTCCTGGCCTAATAGTAACCCTCGGTTGAGTTTCACACGAAAGTTGCCTGACCTGTGTCAGTATATTGTAATTTCTGTATTGTACATATACTGGACCCGTGTGGGTATATATCTTGCTGTAACCTGTCCTGTGTCAGTACTATATTGTGTATACATATGCTACTGGACCCATGAGGGTTATCATTTCTGAGTCTGTTCAATAAAACTGCGTTTTATCTCACCTACTGTGTCTGAGTGTCAAATAAAACCGTTACAGAATCATCATCATTGACTGCACATGCTGCAACAACCATTGCTGCAGTCAGTTTTTGAACTACTACTTTACTATCATGTCCCTGCCCTGCTCCACCCCTCCCCCTTCGGCATTTGCTGGATATTACACAACTATGCTGTGTTTTTTTACTGTACGTTACACAACACAACCGATGGAGCTGTATGATGCCTTGTCTAAGCCCAGTCAGCTGTCTGTCACCGAATATATTTAGTTCTTTACTCTTTTTTATTTGTATTTTTATTTATTTATTTATTTTTAAGCGGTCGCCCTGTTGTTTTATCACAGTCTGTCCAAAAAAAATTGTAACTGAAAAACAAAATCAACAACTTCTTTCCCCAGACTTCCCCACAGAGACAATAATAGCAAGATCAGCAAGCAAATAGGCTCCTAGCTGTCTGTATCTTGCCAGTCAGTCACATGGAATTTTGAAGTATTTGGGGTCGACCTCCTTCCTCCCTTCTTCTCCCCAGAGTGCCCTACTGATTCTCCTAATACACACTTACACAGAACAAATGTCCTACTAAAAGATTATCTAAACTAAACTTCAATTCCCCTCTGTGTCTTCTCTAGCTACTCTCTCCTATCACAAACACAGAATGGCATGCTGTGAGAGCCTGACAGTGTTTTATATGGCTGTAGAAAACTTTTGTTTGGTGGAGAAAAATTTTTCTTCCCATTGATTTCAATGGGAGAAAAAGGTGGGAAAAAGCGGAAAAATGGCACTTTTCACAGAAAATTATTCACCAAGTGGAAAGTGCAATTATTATCTGATTTCAGTTTGAGGTGAAAATTTTCGCCCATTCCTACTTGTGATCTCCTACAACAAACTCATGCTCTTCTGCAGCAGGAAAAATAGGTGTTGAATCAAATGAAGAAACTCCTGGTACACTCTCTCACACACCAATATCACCTCTCTTATGTGAACTTTTAAGAGTGCTTCTGCAACTGCTAGTTTTGGCACCTTTGACCTGCTAATGGTGTGTCTCCCAGTCAGACCTATGGTTGTGCTTCAGGTGGGATCTCATTGAGGTGGTGTCTAGGTACGAGCCTGCTCCCCCCCCGGCTCAGATGTTTTTCTACACAGAGAACAGCTTTTGGATTGTGAGTTAAGTATCTCCATACTTTGGACTTCACAGACTCAGGGGTTCCTGAGAGGCTGCTACTACTACTGGGGCTCACGTTGATGCAATTCTACTGCTTTTGTATGTCAAATGTGCAGCACTGGGTGGGCATTCCCACAAAAAAAGTAGAAAATCATATTTTTGCAAAAGTTCCAGGGGAAACAAAATAAGAATTTTCATCCATCCCTAGTAAGTAATTTGTAAATTGTATTAGAGAAGGTAGTAGGGCTATAATATAAATAGTAACTAAGATTTCAAGAGGAAGGGGAGATGGAAAAATATAAAGTATAGTGGGAGAGGAATAGGGAAAAAAGGGTCTAACAGTTCAATAGGCGAGACCTAATGTTTAGATTTTCCATATTTAAAAAAATGGGCATACTTTGATCACTTGAATATAGAAATATATTCCCGCACCCTAACATATAAAATAAATATAAATAACGAGGTTTATTTGTGGAGACAAAGAGAAACACACTTAAATAATAAAAAATAGAGGAACACCTTACCACAAAGTGGAAATAAAACTAAATCGGTAAATGAGTCGTATAGCAAAAACTGTATATAATTGTAACAGACTTCAGATATAGAGATCGATCACAGCGCTACATAGCTTCCACACCAAATACTGGACACAAATATAAACATTAATAAAAAATACCCACCAAAGAGCTACCCAAAATGGATCTACCATGTGGTGAAACCTAAAAATTAACAAGTACAGAAACAGATATAGTCAAAAACAGATATGAGCAATATATAAAAGATAGCAATATATTTACACTCTAGTGCTCACCACGCATCTCCCCGTATGCAGTTGACCGAATACTTGGGAAAAATAAAGGAAAACCCTGTAATCTGTATAGCTGCACTATCACGAAAGAACGAAGTGAGTTAAAAACCAGAGTGAAAACACACAACTGAACACACTATATTGATAAAAGACTAGTGGGCAAAATCAGATGTGAAATATCTCACTATATTAAGGATAATTCTCACACCAGATATGTCCCACCAATCCTAACGAATATTCAGCATAAATAACATGGTAATTCAGGAAAACACGAACAGCTAGGTATATTCAATAAAAATATACTTATTATACTTATATCCCCCAAAGTAATGAACTAGGAAACTTAGTCTGTCCCAAATTAATGGAATAACATTGGTGTACATATAACAAGATCTCTTCTTAATATTGAAATGTAGATACGTGTGAAATAAAGATGGATGATTCTGGGCACAAATAATGAGAGTGACGTAGAATAGTACATATGTACCAAGACTTAAAGGCAAGTGGAATGTACGATGTGTAGTAGTGTTCTCTTCTGTTATGAAGAATTTGTAGTTCATCAAGTTCTTTTAATATAAGATTTACCACCGCAGTCTTCACTTGGACTTACAGGTGTATTAGTGTTGTGTTCAATAACATAAGCCATGCACGAATAGGTGTTTCCAATAGATATCTTGCAAGTCCAACTAGTATTTGGGACAGATTCAGTGTCCAATATAAAACAGCTAAAAAGGTGAACTGGTTATCAATCGATTCCACATCGACACGTTTCGGAAGGACACTCGTTCCTTTCTCAAGATTGCTATTGATCACATTGTTACCCAGTTTAAATTCTATTTAAATGTTACACAGCCCGCCCAAATGTTAAAGATGTATCTCATACACTTGACAAGTATATTCAAAAACAGTGAACTTTATTAACAAACTATAAGAAGCCAAACAGTTCCATTTCAGCATTTAACCCCTTCAGTTGAAGGGTATCCATAGTGAGAATCCATTTGAATTCGATGTGAGACATTGCAACCAAATAGTTCCCACCTCTCCAATCACTCCTAACCTGCTCTATTGCAAAAAAACTAAGAAATTTTGGATCAGAACTGTGAAAATCCCTAAAGTGTACAGAGACACTATGTTTATCAAATTGTTTCTCAATATTTCTAATATGTTCCCCCCCACTCATATATTTAGAGCTCTTTTTGTCCGGCCCACATATTGTTTTATGCAGTTACATTACAGGACATAAATCACTCCTGTAGGCTTACAGGATAGCAGACTTTTAATCGTACATTTTTCCTTAGTGCTGGATGAAACAAAATATGTGGCCTTTTTATTATTGCTCTTCTTTCTACAACAAACACATCTTCCTCAACTGTGGAAACCAGAAGCCCCTCTTTGCAGTCAATTAGTGGTCATAGTTTTTTTATTCCTCACTGTTGGGGCAATTAAATTACCTATATTTTGAGCTCTCTTGTATATTATTCTAGGTGTATTTGGCAGAAAACTTTCCAAGCATTTGTCTTCTTTTAAAAGATGTCAATGGTCTCTAACAATTTTATTAAAATATTTGTAATCTGAATTATAATTTACAACTAAAGCCAACTGAAATTGTGAAGTCTCATCTTTTTTATTCTTAGGAGTTAAAAGTTGTTGTCTTTCAATAGTGTTAACCCTTGAAACAGCTTTATCAAATTTCATTGGGCTGTAGCCCTTCTGTGCAAAACGTGCACATAATTTTGGTAATTTCTCTTTAAATACTACTGGATCTGAACAATTCCTTTTTAGTCTCCGCACTTCACCAAATGGTATATTCATCAACCACTTGTTGAAGTGACAACTAGTAGGTAGTGTTAAACTGTTAGCATCAACCGGATTGCAATAGTTTCTAGATAGAATCTTGTTATCTTGTATGTTTTAGATGATGTCCAAGAAGTTAATGGAGGTGGGGCTGTAAGTTTCTGAAAAAAATAAATTATATGTGTTGTGATTGATATATTGAATAAAGGAATTGTAAAGAGTCGGTGTTCCCCCTCCAGATAAAAAGGCACATCTTCAATATAACACCTCCAGAGCACCAGATTTGCACCAAAGGGGTTGTTGTTCCAAATGAAACAATGTTCCCACAATCCCATAAATAGGTTAGAGTAGCTTGGTGCAAATCTAGTGCCCATTGCACATCCCAGTATCTGGAGGAAGAACACCAAGTCATAATTAAAATAATTATGAGTTAGAATAAAACATATACATGAAACAATAAATTCAATCTGTTAGAATACCATATCTTCTCTTTGTAATAGATGAGACTTCACAGCCTCACACCGAATACAAAGAAGAAACATCCATTATAACTAATAAGAAATCTTTTTGCCATTCAACCTCATCGACAATGTTTAAAATTTGAGTAGTGTCTTTAATATATGATTTTAATTCTTTAACTGAACTTTGCAAATATTTGTCAACATATGCGGAAAGATTGGAGCTGATGGAGCCGATCCCAGAAACAATAGGTCGATCAGGAGGGTCGACCAAATTCTTATGTATTTTAGGAAAATAATAAAAACTGGTATTCTGGGATCGGCTACATATACATAATCATATTATCTTGTATTTAAAATACCTGATTACATACCACTATCTAAGAGTGTAATTAATTCTTGCTGAAATGTCTCAGTGGGATTATTGTTCAATTTAACATATGTTTTGTTATCAGAAAGAATTTGTATGGCTTCTTTATTATAATCAACTTGATTCAATAAAACCAAACCTCCCCTTTATCAGCGGGACGAATGGTTAATTCTTCATTGTCCCTAAGTTTTTAATTGTACATCTCTCCTGTTTGGTAATATTAGAGAGGAAATTCCTTTTCTGTTGATTAAAATTCCTGATGTCCATTTCTACCAAAGTTTGAAAGGTAGCCATAGTACTACTAATTTCTTCTTTCGGGAAAAACTGTGATCTATGCTTTAAGTCCGTATGAGTAAAAACATCTTCTTGTATAGTATGGTAAACTGGATTTTTCATATGATATTTCTTGAGGCATAAACTCCTAATGAATTTTGAGTATTGATATATGCCTCAAATTTATTAAAATAAACACTAGGAGCACATTTTAAACCTTTGGTCAATACTTTAACTTTTGGTGCATTCAACTCATACGAATTTAGGTTAAAGATCCCAGCCTGTAATTCTAGATATTTTGTATTTTTTCTTTTTGGCAAACCTCTTCCTCTGCTTCCTCTTTTTCTAATAGTCTTTTTTTTTTGTTCTCCTGTTCTATTTTCTTTATCATATGGTTCTTTTTGGCTTTTATTTTGCCTGACCCTAAAAAAGAAGAGGTTGTTGGAATGACTTAATCATCTTCTATATTGTTGGCCACATTGTGGCCAACCTGCTCCTCCTCAGAAAGAATTTAAAATCTATTGGTACATTGTATTGGTGTTGCCCTCTCATCTCTATTAGTATGGATGCCAAACTTGACATACCTAAATCTTTGGGTCCCAGGAAGATGCGCAGAGTGGACTATGGTGTGAATTCGGAGCGCCCCGCTCCGTATCAGCTGCAGCACAGGCAGTCTCTACTGTACATGACTGCAGCGTGCACAGACATCTCTAATGTGCATGACGGCTTCTGACAAACATCCTTAGTGAATTATTATTTAGGATATCAGTCAAAACACATATAATTAAATTTTTTTGGAAACATACAGCCCCCACATCCATTAACTTCTTGGACATCACCTTATACATACAAGATAACAAGATTCTAGCTAGAAACTATTGCAAACCAGTTAATGCTAACACTTTAATATTACCTACTAGTTGTCACTTCAACAAGTGGTTGATGAATATACCATTTGGTGAAGTGCGGAGACTAAAAAGGAATTGTTCAGATCCAGTAGTATTTAAAGGGATAGTAATACTTAAAATGTAAAAAAAAATATGTTGTAGAGTTTATCCCCCTGAGTAAAACAAGGGTACTCCCACTGCTGAAAGGTGTTTCATTCAAAAGTTATTAATTTTCAAAGTTGAATTTTTTAGGTGCAATATCACAGTGGCCTGAAATTGTACAGTGGCGCTGTTGCTACACCATCCTATGGAGATTTATGGTCAACTGACCAGAGCTATCCATAGGATCGTGTAGCAACAGCGCCACTGTACAATTTCAGGCCACTGTGATATTGCACCTAAAAAGTTCAACTTTGAAAATTAATAACTTTTGAATGAAACACCTTTCAGCAGTGGGAGTACCCTTGTTTAACTCAGGGGGATAAACCCTACAACATATTTTTTTTTTTACATTTTAAGTATTACTATCCCTTTAAAGAGAAATTACCTAAATTATGTGCACGTTTTGCACAGAAGGGCTACAGCCCAATGAAATTTGATAACGCTGTTTCAAGGGTTAACACTATTGAAAGACAACTTTTAACTCCTAAGAATAAAAAAGATAAGACTTCACAATTTTAGTTGGTTTTAGTTGTAAATTATATTTCAGATTACAAATATTTTAATAAAATTGTTAGAGACCATTGGCATCTTTTAAAAGAAGACAAATGCTTGGAAAGTTTTCTGCCATATACACCTAGAATAATATACAAAAGAGCTCAAAATATAGGTAATTTAATTGCCCCAACAGTGAGGAATAAAAAACTATTTCCACTAATTGGCTGCAAAAAGGGGCTTCTGGTTTCCACAGTTGCGGAAGATGTGTTTTTTGTAGAAAGAAGAGCTATGATAAAAAGGTCACACATTTTGTTTCATCCATCACTAAGGAAAAATGTAAGATTAAAAGTCTGCAATCCACGGGGCTTGGCTGACCAGCAGACAAGATGGCAGCTTGAGTCTCTTGCTCCGCTCCGGAGCCCAGATAATTTAGCAATACTTACCTTCTAACGTGACTATGGTCAGACATAGGAAGCAGACTAGAGACCCACAGACTCCGGGGTCCCACAGAACTCAGGGGGAGTCGCCTTTGAGAGGCTTTTTCACTACTCCGGCGAGGACTCCGATCGGTGACGCAGGTTCCAATATGGCGGATTCTCCCACTCCCTCGCGCATCTCGGAGGGATCCCCTGCATCTACATCGCCGACCCTAGAGGGCGGACAACCGAATCCTATGCCACGGGATATATTAGAAGCCATCAAGGCTATGCCATCTCGAGAGGACTTCCTGCTCTTGGCGTCTGATATTAAGCAGAGTGTACGCGAGGTTCGGGAGGCTATCGCAGGCCTCCGCTCTGGAGTAGAGGCCTTAGATGCTAGAGTGTCGGCAGTAGAATCCCGAGCCAGACGTACGTAAAGTGAGTTACAAGACCTAACGACCACGTACGAGAGGCTGACACCTCAGTTGGCGGAATTGCGGAGGCTGCTAGAGGACTTGGACAACAGAGGCAGGCGGAACAACATCCGCGTACGTGGCCTATCTGAGGATGTCTCACCCGGTGACTTGACGATGGTACTCACCTCACTCTTTAACACGATCCTGGGTAGCCTGAGGACACTCCGATTACTTTTGAGCGAGCACGCCGTGCCCTTCGCCAGAGGAGCCCTCCTGATGGTCCGCCTAGAGATGTGGTGTGCTGTCTTGCCAGTTTTAGCCTAAAGGAGGATATCATGCGGAGTGCTAGGACGAGGAGATTTTGGCCCTTCCGGAACTCGGAGATAGCTTTGTACCAGGACCTCGCTTTGCTTACTCTTCAGAAACGAAGAGCCTTGAGGCCTCTCACTCAGGCCCTGACGACCCGCGACATTCCTTACAAGTGGGGCTTTCCCTTCAGCCTCCAGGCTCGGGTTGGGAATTCAACGTTCACTGTTCGATGCCCTGCTGATGTTCCTGCCCTGACCCGGGCGGTGGATCTACCAGATATTCCAGTCCCGGATTGGGAAGCCCTGGACTTTGCTCCTCAGGTGCGTGCAGTGCGGAGGGCTTGCACCCGGGGTCATGGTAGAGAGGCGGAGCGGCCTTTGAGAAGGGAGTGGGTCCCTGAGGAGTGAAGTCTATCTAACCCCTGAACTGATGGTCGGTTCTGATGCTTTGGACTCCCTCCCGGGACGATTCCCAGTTGGAAACTTTTCCTGCTGACCCTCCCGGTATGCCGAAGGACTTGATTTGGGGGTACCTGTTCTCTTTTTGGTGGCGGGGGGGTGCCCTCTGTGAGTCCCCACCGGCGGAGCCTATACCTCTTGCTGGGCCCCACGATGTGGACTGACCGACGGCTTAGTGCCTCTTGCCGGGATCGGTAGCTTGAGGTGGGGAGTGTACTGGGCAGGGGCTCTTGATTGCCCTGCTTTGGCAGATGGAGGCCTCCCTGCGCTGGGGTGCTGGGGCTCGTGGCGGCTGGGGACTCGCTATAGGTCCCGCCTGTCCGTTGCGGGCCCCGGGCCCCGGTGTGGGCTGGCGCTCGAGTGTTCCCTGTTGGGACTTGGGGTTATGAGAATGCTCTTAGTGCCTTTCATTGACAACTGCTGTGTTCTATGCACCGTATTTGGTTAAAGACCGGTCACCTTGGTCCGCGCTGGGTTTCCCGGAGAGGACACAACGGAACGGATCACATATATTGTATTTTGTTGTTAACATTAATAGTGAATTTTATATGTTTTTGTCTCTGGTTTCGTTGCTCACCCTCACGGGACGTTGGCGTCCTTTTTGGTTTTTTTCACCCGGGCAGTTCTGCCTGATTTGCGGCATTCTCCGTGTGGGACGCAGTGTTCCACTGAGTGGTGTTTGTGGTTTCTCTGGGACTGGGTCACTCCTAGTCTCTTTCTCCCTTCTTTCTTGTGTTTCTCTTTCTGTTTCTCCCTCCTGATTTCCCCTTCCTTTCTTCCCCTTCTCCTTCCTCTTTTCACCTAGCCCTCTTGCCTCATCATGTCTGTTGCACCTATGCCACTCACGCTCTACTCACTCAATGTGCGGGGTCTTAATGTCCCTGAAAAGCGATCCAATTTGTTTAGGGACTTGCGCTCTCACCGTGTGTCTGTGGCTTTCCTACAGGAGACACACTTTGTAGAGCGGAAATTTCCCTCTTTGTCTACTTCCCATTACCCCTTGGCCTTTTATAGCAATAATGCACTCTCCAAGTCTAGAGGAGTGGCCATCCTAATATCACGGGCAGTCCCTCTTACTGATGTTGAGACTCTGGTGGATGGGGAGGGGCGATATCTGTTTGTCAAGGGCCGGATACTGGATCGGATGTATACCTTTGCTACCGTTTATGCCCCTAATACCCGTCAGGTGACGTTTCTTACAACTATGTTAACGAAGTTGCAGGGGTTCCAGGAGGGAGTTCTGGTACTAGGAGGAGACTTTAACGTGTCCTTGGACCCTTCCCTTGACTCTTCTGCTAGTTCTTCGCATGTTCCTGGTACCCTTTTGAGGAAGCTCCGGAACTCTTTGACCCGATGCCAACTGGTAGATAGTTGGCGGACTCTTTACCCGACTATTCGCGACTATACCTATTATTCTGCCCCTCACGGGACCTACTCCAGACTTGACTATTTTTTCCTTTCTCATAGGGACTTGGACTCTCTGTTCAGGGCAACTATTGAGCCAATGGCGTGGTCTGACCACTCTCCGATCACGGTTCAGCTCTCCTCGTCTGTATTTCGCCCGACCGGGGGACCTTGGCATCTTAATGAGTCCCTTTTGTTAGACCCGCTGCTTTCGTCGAGGACATCGGCGGTTCTCAAAGCCTACTTTGCAGAGAACCTCTCCTCGGGGGTACCTTTACCTGTTGTATGGGAGGCCCACAAGTGTGTAGTTAGGGGTCATTTCATTGCGTAGGGGGCCGCTCGGAAACGGACTCAGAGACAGCAATTGTTGACCCTGTTGGACGAGATTGGCCGACTTGAGCGGGCTCACAAGGTCTCATTGTTGTGCTCTGACTACCAGGCTCTTTTGTCTAAGAGGAGACAACTTGCGGATATACTCAATAGGAATCGCTTGGCTCATCAACGTACAAAACGCTTTTTCTTTGAAAATAGTAATAAGTGCGGAAGGCTTTTGGCACGTATGCTATGCACGAGATCCCAGCTTACATATGTCGCTAAAATCCGGGACAAGACTAACAGGTTAGTTCGTCTACCTACCCAGATTGCTGCGGCATTTAGAGACTATTATGCTTCGCTCTATAATCTCTCCACGACGGCACCGGAGCAAGCGGCCTTGCGTACGGAAAATATTCGCCGCTACTTGTCAAAACATGTCTGTCGCACTCTCCCCGTATCCGTAGCTTCCTCCCTAGAGGCCCCTTTTATTGTTGAGGAACTTGCGGCGGCGATTAAGTCCTCCCAAATGGGTTGGGCACCAGGCCCTGATGGACTCACACTTCGTTATTAACAATCGTTTTCCATGGAACTCTGGCAGTATTTGGTGGACATGTATAATTCTCTGCTTCAGGGCACTGCGTTTCATGCTCAGACGTTACCCGCCACTGTAACGGTCATCCCCAAGGAGGGGAAGGATGGGGAATTATGTTCTAGCTATCTCCCTATTTCACTTCTTAACACAGATGTGAAGCTGTTGGCTAAAATGCTGGCCTTACGATTGTCCCCATACCTGCCGGACCTTGTCCACCAGGACCAGTCAGGATTTGTGTATGGGCGAGAGGCACGTGATAATACGAATAAAGTCTTGGGCCTTATGAGACTCATGCAATCTGGCGGGACTCCCTCTTTGCTTCTGTCCACTGATGCCGAAAAGGCACTTGACAGGGTGGACTGGGAATTCCTGATGGCCACCTTAGAGTTCACGGGTCTGGGGCCTAATATGAGATCTTGGATTTCAGCCTTGTATTCTGGGCCTTCGGCGTGCGTGCGAGTTAACAGTCTCCTTTCGCAACCCTTTGATATTACGAATGGGACTCGACAGGGGTGCGCTCTTTCTCCTTTACTCTTTGTACTGGCTTTGGAGCCCTTTCTGAACGCTATTCGTAGTAATGAGGCCATTCACGGGATTTCTTTGACGGACTCGGAATATAAGGTGGCAGATGATATGCTGTTCTTGCTAACTCAACCTGTTGTTTCCTTACCCTCTTTACAGGACGCTTTTGCTGAACATGGGTCCCTGTCCAACCTTAAGATAAATATGTCTAAGTCAGAAGTACTTAATCTTACTGTGCCGAACGACATGCGAATTTAGTTTGCAGGGTGCTTTCCCCTACAAGTGGTGCCCCCACCGGCTACGCTACTTAGGGGTCTGGCTTACTCCGGACCCTGTTGATTTATACCGAGCCAATTTCCTCCCATTGCTGTCACGGCTTTGTACAGACTTGAAGGCATGGTCCTTCCCCCACATCACATGGATTGGGAGGATTAATGTGGTGAAGATGAATGTGCTTCCTCGTTTGTTATACCTTTTTCAGACTTTACCTTACCGTGCTAGTTTTTCTCATCGCTGCGTTCGGCGGTCCTGCGCTACATCTGGCACGGTCGGTGTCCCCGACAGAAGCTCTCACAATTGTACTTACCCAAGGTGAGAGGAGGCCTCTCTTTGCCTGATTTCCAGGCTTACTATCAGGCATGTCACTTACGAAGGGTGGTGGATTGGGCGGTGTCCATGCGGCATAAGCAGTGGGTTTCCATTGATTACCATAGGACGGGGGGCATGCTTCAGGTGGCTCTTTGGTTGCGCCCTGATCGGAGAGATGCCAGTCTTCGATGTTGTCCCTTCATTCATGCCACACTGACTGTGTGGACTGCGAATGCGAGCAAATACTCTTTGACTTCCTTTCCTTCTCCCATGACACCTCTGATTCATAACCCCGACTTTACACCCGGTATAGCGGGTAGCCGTATTTTTCCTATAGCCTCCCTGCCCTCTTTGCGACTAGGCCAAGTTATGCTAGAGGACCGACTACGGACACTGACAGATATTTTAGGTGGTGCTTCCCCGACCTTTCTTGATGAATATCGTTACTATCAATTGAAACACTATGTGAACTCTATTTTTCAGCGGCACCAGATCATTCGACCCCTGACAGCGTTTGAGAAGGAGTGTGTCCGTGATATCCCATTGAGTCATGGGGTATCGCGCCTCTATCTGCTGCTGTTGAACAGTAGACACTCGCAGACTCCTCCCTATGTGGGAAAATGGGAGACTGATTTGGGAACTACTTTTACGGACCAACAGTGGGAACAGATTATGTTTCTGACCCATCATGTCTCGATCTCTACGAAGTTGCAGGAATCTGCATATAAACTTTTGTCTAAGTGGTATCTTACCCCGGTAGCTATGCAGAAAATTGATCCATCCAGTGTCGGCCTCTGTTGGAGGTGTAATCTAGCCCAGGGTACTCTTCTTCATGTTTGGTGGGACTGCCCGTTGATTGTCCCTTATTGGAGAGCGATTTACTCGGTCATTCAGCATCTTGTGGCCAATCCTCATGATTTTAGACCTGAGTATCTCCTTCTTCACCACACTCTGATGAGCCCTTCCAGGTATAGAAAATCGTTGCTCCCACAATTGTTAGCAGCGGCCAATGGTCTGATAGCATTATACTGGAGAAAGCCGATTGCTCCTGCTCTTTCGGTTTGGGTGGAGAGGGTCGAGGAGCTCAGATCCATGGCAAATCTAGACTCTTCCTCCCAGGCGGCCATAGCTCGATACTCTGAGATTTGGCTGCCTTGGATGCTATTCTTAGAGGGACCGGAGTTTCCCAGACTCCTCCCCTTGGGGGGCACCCCCTCTTCACCCTCCTGAGTCGATCCCTTCTATCTTGGGTATATTGAGTTGACTGGTTATTTGAGGTATGAGACCCCGCACGATAACAATCTTATCAGTTTCGGTATGTAATGTGACAATATTGTCTGTTTAGCTATGTTATATTGCAATACCTATTTCTGTCTGTACATTATATGATTGTGGCATTATCTATTGCTTTATTGTATGATCATTAATTCCTTCTCCCCTTCCCCTCTATCTCTGTTTCATTTCTGTACCCTTCCCTGACCCTTTCCCCTACCTAGGTCTTTTTCCTCTATTTTTGTATTCTAAAATTCAATAAACTTTTATTGACATTAAAAGTCTGCTATCCTGTAAGTCTACAGGAGTGATTTATGTCCTACAATGTAGCTGCATGTGGGCCGGAAAAAAGAAGCTCTAAATATACCAGTGTGGGGGAACATATTAGAAATATTGAGAAACAATTTGATAAACTTAGTGTTTCTGTACACTTTAGGGACAATTCTGTGAACAAAGTTTCTTAGTTTTTTTCCAATAGAGCAGGTCTGGAGAGATTGGAGAGGTGGGAACTATTTGGCTGTGATGTCTCGCATCGAATCCAAATGGATTTTCAATATGGATACCCTTCAACCGAAGGGGTTAAATGTTGAAATGGAACTGTTTGGCTTCTTATAGTTTTGTTAATAAAGTTCACTGTTTTTGAATATACTTGTCAGGTGTATGAGATACACCTTTAACATTTGGGCAGGCTGTGTAACATTTAAATAAAATTTAAGCTGGGTAACAGAGTGATAGATAGGAATGAGTGTCCTTCCAAAACACGTTGATTTAGAATCGAGTGATTACCAATTCACCTTTTATTAGCTGTTTTATATTGGACATTGTGGAAACTGAATCTGTCCCAAATACTAGTTGGACTTGCAAGATATCTATAGAAAACACCTATTCGTGCATGGAGATTATGTCACGGTGTGGATAAGAATAATACAGGAGGCAAAAATGTAATAAAGTTGATACCTTTATTGTCTAACTAAACAGATTTAAAATGCAAGCTTTCAAGACTTTTTAGGTCTCTTCCTCAGGCATGTTATACAGATAAATATGAAAACTTCTCTCTTAAATACAAGTACACATTACATTGTTTATAATGGAAATCAGATAAGGACGTTAGTCCAGATATTGATTCTTTGATCAGTCAATGGTAGAGGATATGATTTAAATTGAATTCCTCCTCTGAGTCCAGGTATTTATGTCATAAAAGTTAATTCACAATGTGACAAACTCTCTGTCACTCTTCTGCCCATAAGTCAAAGAGTCAAATTGTAGCATTAATTTTACCTCCCATAATTTTCTGTCCCTTTGAGTTCGAAATTGTTCCATCAGTACAGTCAGTCTAATGGAGGAATTTTTCAGAAAACTCAAACTCAAGGAATTCTTCCATGACAAAATGAATAACGATGATGCCAACACCACAGAGCAACATCATAATATCAATGCACCCACAAAAAGAACCACATGGACTCCAAAACTAGGTAGTAACCCTAAACTGGACAGATACATAGATAACTTCAGAAACAGAATAACTGCAGAAATACTGGAGAAACAATGTGAACCAGTACTCAACCTAACCAGCAAGGAACAGAAAGCCATACAGTCACTAAAGAATAACCAGGATATTGTTATTAAGCCTGCAGACAATGGGGGGAGCTGTTGTTATTATGAATGAGGATGCCTCAAAAAATATGCAAAACAACTCAACATGATCATAAAAGAACTGCCCTCCATCATTGGAGAACAGATAAGGCCCCTAATACCAGATCCAAAAGCAGGCTTTTTCTACATGTTACCAAAAATACAGGTTGAAGCTCTGTGCAAAATATCAAGAGAACTTCAAGCAACCTTACATTCAGATAAAAGATGTAAGAACATATTTCCACAGCCTCCCTTACTCTCCTTCAGACAGCCTCCCAGTTTAAAACAACTGATGGTAAGGAGTGCCCTGAAGAAAAATACAAAAAATGGCACATTACCCTGCCTACAAAGTAGGTGTAAAACCTGTGCACACATTTACACTACAGACAAGATACCTATACCGAACACCCAGTAACGCCATAAGATCAACGGTAATTTTACCTGCAAATCATCCAATGTAATATACCTCACCATGTGTGCAAAATGCCCAACAGCTCTTTATCTGGGGGAAACGGGACAGAAATTACATAAGAGGTTTAATTCCCACAGATCCAGCATTAACAACAAAAAGATAGAGACAGTGGGAGAACATTTTTGCCAAAGTGGGCACAGTGTCAGGGACATTAGATTGACTGTACTGATAGGACAATTTTGCACTCAGAGGGACAGAAAATTATAGGAGGTAAAATTAATGCTGCAATTTGACTTTTTGACTTATGGGCTGAATAGAGACAGAGAGTTTCTGTCACATTATCACATTGTGAATTAACTTTTATGACAGTCCCTCTGGGATCATAAATACCTGGACACAAAGGAAGAATGCAATTTAACCCCTAGAGTGCCAAGTGGGTACATTGTACGAGTTTGGACAGCTGTACCTGCTGTGCCAAGCTCGTACAATGTACAGCTAAAATGCGGTCACTGCAAAAGCCGGTATAACCGGCTTGCAGTGGCAACATTTTAGCTCAAATGCTGCTTGGCACTTCTGGGGGTGCATGAAGATCACTCCTCATGCACCCCCAGTTATTGATCTCCCAGCCGATCGCGCTGGGAGATCAATAAATCAGGAGGAGAAGCGCAGCTTCTCCTTTCCCCTCTCTCCTACCCGAACTTCCGGGACCGGGGGAAGCCTCCTAACGTCATCGGTGACATAGTCACCGGTGACCTTAGGTGACTTTCCCCGATCACGATCACTCCTTCCGGAGGTAGGAGAGCAGGGCAGGATAGCTTTTGCTCTCCTGCGGTCGCATTATTGATCTCCCAGCACAATCGTCTGGGAGATCAATAACTGGGGGGACACTAGGAGGAGTCCTGATGTCCCCCACGAGGTCTGAGAAATAAAAAAAAATAAAATAAAATAAATAAATAAATAAAAGTAACCCTGTGAGTGCCAAAGGGGTCCCCAGTGCATTGCTTTGCAATGTGCTGGAGAACCCTGTGGCACTTACAGGGTCACTTATTTTGGGGCCTTTTTTTTTTTTTTTTTTTTTTTTACTAATACCTCATTGGGGGGATCAGGAGGGGTCCTGATGCCCTCAATGAGGTCTTTAATATGAAAGATAAATAAAACAAAAAATTAACCTTGTGTGTGCCAGAGTGGGGGTCCAATGCAGACCCCCCCCCTTTTATCATTAGTTTGTAATCGGAGATTGTTGGGGGGCCATCAGGAGTGGTCCTGATGGCCCCCCAACAAGCTCTGATTACAAAGTAATGAAAAAAAATTAACCCTCTGAGTGCCACAAGGGACCAATGCATTGCTTTGCAATGCACTGGAGACCCCTGTGACACTCACAGGGTCACTTCTTTTGAGAACATTTTTTTTTTTTTATCAAGACCTCATTGGGGGGATCAGGAGGGGTCCTGATGCCCCACAATGAGGTCTATAATATAAAAAAAAAATAAAAAAAAAAATTAACCTTGTGTGTACCAAGGGGGGGTCCAATGCAGACCCCCCCTTCTGTGGCACACACAGGGCTTTTATCATTAGTTTGTAATCGGAGATTGTTGGGGGGCCATCAGGAGTGGTCCTGATGGCCCCCTGACAAGCTCTGATTACAAAGTAATGAAAAAAATTAACCCTCTGAGTGCCACAAGGGTCCAATGTATTGCTTTGCAATGCGCTGGAGACCCCTGTGACGCACACAGGGTCACTTTTTTTGAGGACACTTTTTTTTTACCAAGACCCCATTGGGGGATCAGTAGGGGTCCTGATGCCCCTCAATGTGGTCTACAATAAAAACATAAAAAAGTAACCCTTTGTGTGCCACAGGGGTCCAATGCACTGAACACCCCTGTGGCACACAAAAGATTATTTTCACCCCCTTTTTTTTCTTATTCAGACCTCATTGTGGGGTTCTGATCTTTTTTTTAGACCTTGATGGGGGGCACCAGGAGTGTTCCTGATACCGCCTCCCCAAAGAGGTACGAATAAACAATAAAAAAAAAAATAACTCTTTGTGTGCAACAGGGGGTCCAATGCATTGCTTTACAGTGCATTGGGCACCCCTGTGGCATGCACACAAAATGCCTCCAATCACCCCACCCCAGGAATGATCGGAGGATAACACTGGCACTATGAGTGAGGGGATCACGGACTGGACTAGCAAGCGGCACCGGAGTACCAGAGCTCTGCCGGACCACAGAAGCATGAGCAACTGTGAGCGTAGAGGGATCAGCAAGAAGGAACAGCATAGGAACTTCACCCAGCCTGGTCGGTACACGGAGCAGGAACATCAGCCAAGCCGATTCGGTACACGGAGTAGGATCGCCAATCTCTCCAGTTTGGTACATGGAGCAGGAACACCAGACAAGCCGATTCGGTACACGGAGCATGAACGTCAGCCAGGCCAGGTCAGAACAGGAAGCAGGAACGTCAGCCAATCCGGGTCGGTACACAGAGCAGGAACGGTAAGAGGCAGAGTAGTCAATCAGTCCGTGTCATACACTGGTATCAATAGTAAACCGAACAAGCTCTAGGCAACGGATACACCACGAAAGGGCAGCCCATAAGTGATGGCCCACGGTATATAAAGGCTGTCACTGGGAGGAGCTATACAGCGCAGCCAATAAAAAGGCACCAGGAAGTAAACATGTCAAAATGTCACTGGAATCACGGGCACCGTGATACCTTGCCTTCCGGCAAACTACAAATGGCTTCTACTACCTCTCTCAGAAGAATAGGAGCATCCAGCATTTGTCTATGATCAAATGAAAGTTGGGGACGGTCACACTGATCAATAAAACAAGAAATTTGAGACTCAGAGCGGGTCAGTCAAGATTCATAAAGACGAGAATAGAATCACATGTTAATCATCTGTGGGTCTAGTACCAGATCACCCCCAGGATCTCGGAGTGAAGAAACCGACGGAGTCCCCCTATTTTGACGAACAAGATGAGCCATTAGCTTCCCTGCCTTATCCCCATTTTCAAAGATATTTTGTTTCAAATAAAAAACATGCCGGGCACTCAGTTCAGACAATTTTATAGAATATCTTAATGAGCAAGAAACAAAATTAGTATAAGAGACCAAATCCCCCTTTTCCACAAACTGTTGTTCTGCCTCAGCAGCCTCCGATTCCAATGTCTACACCTCCCTAGTCTTAAGTCTATTTTGCATAGATATAAGAGATAATAAGGAGCCCCTTGCAGTCACCTTGGCAGCCTCCCAAACAATGCCCTGAGCAGCAGTGTCAACATTATTGGCAAAATATTCACATAGATCTTCTCTATGTTTAGACACCAGATGTGTATTAGTCAACCATACGGGACTAAGCCTCCACACCCTAGATTTAGATTTCTGGTCTCGCTGTAGCTACCCTGGTCAGAAAACAACAATCTGTAACCAAATTCAAAGTCAACTGGATAGCGAACACATAATCTATTCTAGATTAAGTTTTATAAGTGGCAGAGTGGCATGAGAACTCCTGAACCTGCGGATGCAGAGTCCTCCATACATCTATGAATCCCATATCACCTATGAGACTGAGGAAGGCATCTCTATGCAATTTGGAGGCAACTGCCATCCCACCTAATCTGTCCAAGTCAGAATTGGTAGCTATATTAAAGTCGCCCATACATACTATATGGTGATGTGGCTTGTCAGAAATATATAAGAGTATATCTCTAAGAATTGAAGGGTCAAAAGGAGGAGGGATGTAAACATTCAGTAAAACAAACTGAGATCCCTGTAATTTACATGTTAAGTAGTGATGAGCGAGCGTGCTCGGCCGATGCTCGGATCGGCTCGAGCATCGCTCTGCTCGGCACATGGCGGTACTCGTCGAGTACCGCCATGTGCTCGCCCGACATGTTCGGGTGAAGGGGATCTGTGCCGGAAGAGGCACAGATCCGAAGACGCTCCGCTGGACCACCAGGGACTGGAGGTACGGGGGCATTGCGGAGATGAAGGGGGCATTGCGGAGATGAAGGGGGACATTGTGGAAGAGGGGCATAGACTCTATGCCCCTCTTCCACAATGTCCCCCTTCATCTCCGCTATGCCCCTCTTCCACAATGTCCCCCTTCATCTCCGCTATGCCCCTCTTCCACAATGTCCCCCTTCATCTCCTATGCCATAGAGGAGATGAAGGGGGACATTGTGGAAGAGGGGCATAGCGGAGATGAAGGGGGACATTGTGGAAGAGGGGCATAGAGTCTATGCCCCTCTTCCACAATGTCCCCCTTCATCTCCGCTATGCCCCTCTTCCACAATGTCCCCCTTCATCTCCTCTATGGCATAGAGGAGATGAAGGGGGACATTGTGGAAGAGGGGCATAGCGGAGATGAAGGGGGACATTGACCAGGCACCCTCCGCTCATCAGAGCAGGGGGTGCCTGGTTTAATGCTCGAGTGCTCCCATGCTTTTCAATGGGGCTCGGGTGCTCGGCCGAGCACTCGAGCCTCAGGGGGTGCTCGGTCAGAGCACCCGAGCACCCGAGCATCGGGGTGCTCGCTCATCACTAATGTTAAGAATAGGTATCGTCCCTGTGGCTCCGTCTTGAGGTCAATGAATTCAAATGAAACTAGTTTAGAAATGAGAATGGAAACACCTCTGGCATATGTGGAATATGTGGCATGGTAATGACCCTGTATCCATTACTTTCTAAGAGACAGAACCTTGCTTGCAGTAAGATGGGTATAACGGTTTTCAGTGCACTCAGAGGCAGGCAATTTGGTAAAACACAGTTTTATTGAAACCAGACAAAATAAAGTAACCCTCGCGGGTCCAGCAACAGCTAACAAACAGTACTAACACAGGACAGGTTACATTAACTCACACGGGTCCAGTATACATATATCAGAGAGCAATACATATACTGACACAGGTCAGGAACAGTTTGTGTGATATAGTGAGACACTGATGGTAAATGCTATTAGGCCAGGAGGCTGGGAGGCCCTAATAGCGAGGCCCAAGAAGCACCCCCTGTGGATGAGTGCCTAAATAGCGACTAGGCCCAGGAAGGGTGAGCGAGGCCCAGATGGATCATGACCATCAGTAGTACTGCAACCGGAGGAACAACGGAACGCCCAGGAATACACACAGACTGCGACCCAGGGTAACGGTACCGGACAATGGATGTAATAACGCTAGGCTCGATGGCAACTGCCGGGTGACAGAGCCGACTGAGGCACCCCGGAGACCAACATCAATAACAAAGTAGTGACTAGCCAGAGTATAATGTGCCAAAGAATAGCTCATACCCGGGTGAGTACTGGACAGCCCTGGTAACGGGCGCTTGGCTTGTTGGCGACTGACAAGAGCGGAGACAAACTGCAGCGCCCAGGAGACCAACCACACTGGTAACAATCACAAGCCAAACGTATAATGAGCACACGAGATCAGCGTCAGCCCTGGGTAAGGAGGAAGGAGGCAGCAAGGCACAAATGGGTTGCAGTCGTGGAACGGTAATGCAGTACTCGAGGCAACCAACTGAGCTGGCACGCTCAAGACAGCGCACAGGAGATACTCTCTACCGGATACGGTAGTGCACCGGACTGGAGGCACAGAACAGAAATGTCATCCAGGCTGGGGCGGTACACGGAGCAGGAACATCAGCCAATCCAAGTCGATACACGGAGCAGGAACGTCAGCCAGGCCGGGTCGGTACACGGAGCAGGAACGTCAGCCAATTCAAGTCGGTACATGGTGCAGGAACGTCAGCCAGACCGGGTCAGTACACGGAGCAGGAACGTCAGCCAATCCAAGTCAGTACATGGAGCAGGAACGTCAGCCAAACCGGGTCAGTACACGGAGCAGGAACAGGATCAGAGAGAGTAGTCAAGCAGTCTGGGTCATACACAGGATATCACACATTAACGGCAGCAAGTACTAAGCAACGGGAACACCACGAAAGGGCCCTGTATGAGTGACAGGGCACAGTACTTAAAGGCTACCACTGGGTGGAGTAATCACATGCTAGACAATAAGAAAGCATCAGAAATCATGTGTCAAAATGTCGCCAGCAATACACGGGCACTGTAATAATGGGTCTCCTGCAACATGACCACCCCTGGAGCTTGTTTCCTGAAGTGGTTTAAGACTAAGGATCGTTTCACTGCATCATTCAATCCACGCACATTCCATGACAAAAATTGACAATTTAGTGTTGACATTACAGATGTAAATATTATATGTTATATCTCTGGCCAAACGGCGGGGCCCGTTGGGGGCGAGGAGCGCCCGGCCCAGAAGAGAGAGGAATCCCTAAGCTAACTACTAACTCAACCCCTATCCGAACATCCCACCCTATCCCTATCACCCCCAACCTGACAGAGATTTTATCCCATAACCAACCCACTCCCGCGGCCTGGCAGCCAAAACATCCTTCCCCTCCCTCCCACCCAACACACATAAAACAATTAACTAGTGACCAATCGGACCACGTACAGCCCTACCCACACCCCCCACCTCCCACAGCAGTAGAATAGAGCAAAAGTAACACATCATCACTTCATAGCAAATGTTGAAAGAAAACCCAATGACAGTACCACCACAGCCCCCCCCAGAAAAGAACATCTCCCGCCCAGTAGCAAAGCCAATCCCCCCGGAGCAACCAAATATTTCTCCCACTTATTCTCCCTGTCCTAGCACCTCTCGGGCGGGTCAGAGGTGTCATAAAATATATGAGCTGAATCCAACAGCTTCAAGGAATCCGAGTGCCGAATCACAGCAACACAGCATCAAACCACCGCCAGAGATATGCAAGACAGTGCCAGCATAATGATAACATTTCGGAACAGTAGCCCACAATATCAGTATAGTGGGGAAAAAAAAAAAATTCCCACAGATAGATATATAGACATATACATGCACACTTAGATATATGTTGGTAATAGCATTATTAAAACCCAGTAGCAAAGCAAATCCCCCCGGAGAAACCAGATATATATCCCACTTATTCTCCCTGTCTTAGCACCCCTCTGGTGGGTCGGAGGCGTCATAAAATATATGAGCAGAATCCAACAGCTTCAAGGAATCCGAGTGCTGAATCACGGCAACACAGCATCAAACCACCCCCCAAGATATGCAAGACAATACCAGCATAATGATAACATTTCGGAACAGTAGGCCACAATATCAGTATGGTGGGAGAGAAAAAAAAAACATTTCCACAGATAGATATATAGACATATACATACACACTTAGATATATGTTGGTAATAGCATTATTAAAACTGGCATTTAAGCAGGTTTAAGCAATTATACTAAGATATCCCTCCCCCAACCTCATCACCACAGTAGAGATCCCAGCGCAGTCCATCACTGGACGTGAACAGCGGTGGGGTGGAAATCAGCGCCAATACTGTCTCGCATCCACATCGCACAGGAGCCATGTCGCCATGTCATCCTGAGTTCAGCTTCCACCCAAATGTACCAGCAGGAGAAAGACCAGTTCAAATGGCCGCCATGCCCCCGGGATCCGCTTTAGAGGTCAGCGAGAACTGGGGATACTAGACAGATGAAAGCTCAGGAATTTAGGAACGTGGCAGCAGTGTCATGAAATGATGAAATGATGAAATGGCTTTAGTGAGTGTCCACCCATTCTCTAGCCTCCAATTCTGACGTGAAGAAGATGGTATTACCGTCATGGATAACTCTCAATCTAGCAGGAAACAACATAGAATAGGAGATATTTTTCTCTCGTTTGCGCTTCGTCTCCCCAAACTTGCGTCTCTGTCGTTGGACATCAGCCGAGAAGCCCGGATAAAAGGAGATTTGTTGATTGTAAAAAAGAATTTGACCTTTCATCCTGGACATACGAAGTATGGCATCTCTGTCCCTGTAATTCAGGAGTTCGATAATCATCTGACGAGGAGAGGATCCGGGGGGTCTCGGGCCTGTCGGCAATTGATGCGCCCTCTCGACAGTAAAGGATTGAGAGAGACCCTCTGTGCCAACGTGTTCTTTTATCCAGGCCTCCATGTATTGCTTAGGGGCATGACCCTCGCGACCTTCCGGCAGCCAATTATACAAACATTACTGCGTCTAGACCTGTTTTCAAGATCATCTACTTTGGATTGTAGAGATCGTACTTGATTATTTAACTCATCCACCGTGGTAACCACAGGAGGAAGCATGTCCTCTACAGTAGAGATACGTTGTCAAACATCAATGATGCTTTCACGCAGATTTTGTTGGTCTGCACGTAAGAGATTAATCTCCACCTGCACTGTTTCAATTTTGTTAGTCAAGACTGCCTGGCAGGTAGCGATTGCAGACGTTATTTATGCGAATTTGGATTTAGAATCATCCTCCTCGGAAGTTGAGGATTGTGCCGGTGGGGCCACCGTAGAAGGGGCCTCCAACATGGCCGTAACCTCCTCCGCCGCCAAAGCTCTTCTAGCAAATTTACTTAATTTCTTCCTATATTCTGATGTCTTTTTAACCATAGTGGGATTGAAAAAGCAAGTGTAGGTCAGATCAACATATTTAGATTCAGTGTTGGGTGGATAATTTCTGCCAAGGCGGGTAGGTGCAGACAGGACCCCTCAAAGTTCAAATGACACACATAACTTGTCTCATGATTTCACATTTAAACTGAAGTAAGTGAAGAACTGCCAGAGTCTGGAGCTTGGAAACTCAAATATACATGGGGCAGAAGGGGGAAACATATATTGGAGAGGCAACAAACAAAGGGAAATTGCTCCACTGAAGGTAATGATAGGCCTAGAGAGAAGACCTAGAAGCATTGGCCACAATTGGAGGCCAGGACAGTATCAGTAGGCTCTTCAGCCACCATCATATCATCAAAGTACAATGCTGCAGTAGAAGGATATGTAGCAGTATTTTAAATAGGCCAAGAAACAAAGAAGATTCAGAAATTATACACAGTTTGACTCAATATCTTATATACGGATGAGAGTGTGTAATTAATCTTCTGTTTAATATACACGGGGCAGAGGAGGGAAGCATACATAGGTAAGATGACAAACAGGGGGAGTCTGCATTCCAGAGGGAAGCAATAGTGTATGCAGTATCCAAAAAAAGACTTGTCCGGATTAATATGACAGGTATGAAGGCCCATTGGGGAGGGAAGGGGTACTGGGGCAGAAAAAAACAAACAAACAAGATGGCGTGCTAAGATGGAGAAGGGGTGTTAACATATGGGGCCAGAATCTGCATCATCTGCAAATATAAGACTGGATCAAGCTCCCAATTGAGTAACCCATTAAATGTAGAGCAGCTCCGTGTATCAGCCTCGTGCAACGGGACACGCTGTCAAATTGCCAGAAGCCGTCCGGTGGAGAGACAGAGCGCCCGACTCGCTCCGATAGTAGAGAAGGGCTCCCACGTCTCCCCCACCTGCAGACACAGCCTACCTCCGCAGAGCTTGCCGACACGGCTACCACACTCCCGCACTCTCTCCAGGGAGCTACGCAGTATCAGTCAATCCGGGGACTAAACCACCGCCACCTCCATCAGTCAATCCTCCCGACAGGCCGAGGCAGCACTCAGGGCCGTGGCTCCAGGCCTAAACATCCGACGGTGCAGAAATCCACCGAGCACACAAATGCAGGTATCCCCAGGTAGCTCCTCAGTCAGTGGACACAGAACTAGGGAGTAAAATGCAAAAAAACCAGCAATATCTCGTAGATGATAGTGGATAGGCAGAATCTACAGCGGAGACCCTCCACAATGCGTCCGCTCAGTATGGCTGCCAGGCCACGCCCCCAGTTTATATCATTCTTGTATTTAATGGACAGTACCATTTAGTGGTTTATCAGAGAGTACATATAGACAGGCCCTATATACAAGCAGATTATCTTAACAGATGTGGATTGAGATTTTTTTATACTTATTTTTAGGTGTTTATACTGATTTATAATTTACACACATTGAAGCATTCGGTTAATTAATGTATTTGTTTTGCCTGTTTGTTTCTTCTTTCATATACCTAAGTGTTATTGGAATACTGGACTTTGTGTTTTTGTCATTTTTAAAGTTTTTGAAATTGCCTATATATATGTGTTATCAAATTCTGGGAAAACGTCATGCTAGTAATATGGTTAAAGTTGTTAAAGCTTCTTAACTAAATTGATGATTAAATTCCCTGTTTTGTTGGGCTGAAAAAATAAATAATTGGTATTTATTAATGACTTCATTAGCCTGTCCTATGACTCAAAATCCTTTTAAGTGTAGTCTCTTATTCTGAATTGAAGGGGTTTGTTTGAATACAATGATAAGCTTGCATCTTGGAATTTTTGTGGCAGGTAATTAGTATATTTTGAGGAAAAACTAATAATGTCACCCCTGAATACTATTGTCACCATGTGCCAGAGAAGTATTGTTAAAACCCATGAGCATTATTTGAAAGAAGCTGTTGATATATGCTGTGTAGTATAAATTGAAGTTCACATTATCAAATAAATGGCCAGGGTACTTAGCATATATGTGAAACATGGCTGGTGCATTATCCCAAATAGTGAATTAATGATTTGGGACAATTGGAATATGCATGTTAGAAAACATAAAATTCTTCTGCTAGTGAGTATAGTGGGTAGGCACCCTAAGAGTTTTCAAAAAAACAAACCAAAGTATGTGAGAGGCTTTTAAGGACAAACAAAAGCTAAGCCATTGATTTTCTCCTCAATAAAATAGGTCTTGTCCTAAAATTTCTGTTGGTCTGGAAAATGCAGCCTAAGGCCTCGATTCAAATGTTACTGACGGCTGATGGCATTTTTTCATGCACAGTAAGCTATTTATCTACCTGTGATGTGAAAAAATGTTGGCAAAAAAACAAACAAACATTGGGTTATAAAGTTAAGAGGTGTTTTCAGTCATCCAAAAAACCAACTAGAAGTAAAGTATAGTGGAAAAACAAGAGCTCAGATCTATACTAATAAAAATCCCTCAGTATATGACTCAAAAATAGTAATAGAAATTACAAATTATTGATACAATATAAAATAATCATATATTAGTACATATTCAGCAATAAAAGGACATGTAACATCCTATATAATAATTCGCTAAATCGTGTGTAACGCCGCGTCATGCGCAGTAGACACTGCTGCGCGTGCTGCAGTCATGCGCAATACAGACTGCCCGTGCCGTGGCTGAGGCTGATACAGAGCTGGACCAGCTCTGTGTCAGCCGCTGCATGGGTACTCTCTACTGCGCATGACTGCCCCGCAACCGGGTGGCAGTGGCACTGTGGCCCATGTAACAGGCTCTTCAACTAGTTTATAATATATGAACCAGTTCAACTATAGATGAACAATAAAAAGTATTTGTTCTGGATCCATTGTAGCCGATATAGATTGTAAAAAAATTTAAACAATTACAGTTTTCACTCTACTTCACTTAAAAAAATTGAAAAGAACAGTTCTCTGGAGGAATGTTAGGTTTATTTACCTCTGTGATGATGTTTTCAAATATACTCTAGAGTCCATTTCCAAAAGATGGTAATCAACTTATGGTTACATTTATTGCAATCTGTAACGGGTTAATGACTTGGTTTGTTGCACTGTGTTGGTTGTCCCGACTCCTTCCTTATACCCCTGTATGATTGACAAAAATGGGTTTTTCTATGATAAAGATGACCTACTGTGTAGATCCGAGCAGGGTCTTCTTCCTCCTCTCCTTATCCCTTTAAGGACCAGTGCGCGCACACGCAGCAGGCACTTTAGGACCACGAGGCTTTTTTTTTTTTTTCAGTTCCTGTTCAGGGCTCCCCGAGTGGTGTCCAGCCCTGAACTCCATGACGTGTCAGGACCGTCACTGGTCCTTAAGTGGCTGCCAGCCGTGACGGTCCTGGCACAGCAGTGGTTTTTAAAGGGTTATAGTTGTTAGATAGCGGGCAGAGTAATGATTCTCTCAACCTTATCTCACTCATAGGAGCAGGCAAGATTTCTCTCCTCCCAGCAGTTGTCGGGTGCAACTCAGCCTTATCGCCTCCCGTCTTTAAGATATGTGTACAATTCTTTTAACCACAATAGTTGTACTGGACTCTGATAGCGTCTTATGCAAGAACTCCGAATAATAAACAATCACTATACATTTTAAAAAATAAAACAACTATTCTATCGCGTTTTGTGGTAAACTGTAGCACTTCTTTAAGAGGTGTTTTCACCCATGGCAAATAATGAAAACACTGCAATTTCCAATCCAATTGTCTGCATTAACCATGAAGATCCAATAAGGGACTCACTTTATCACAGGAGATTTAAGACACAGTTTTTTTGGGATTAGAGTCCCTTATCGAGTCTAGGGCATGGTCCATGATTGGACATGCTATAGAGATAGTATGATTTATGGAAGAATGAGGTCTGTGAATGGTGGAGAATGTGCTGGTATTGGGTTGCTGTCGGGTTGTTGACGAAAACCTGTAGGTTGAAATATGAGAGGACGTCAGCAAATGTATTTAGGTGGCTTTGGAATGAAAGAACTGTGTGTGAGGAATTTATAGTACATGGAAAAGCAGGTGATTTTCTGAGGAAGAGCATGATGCTGGGGGAGTACTGAAGAGTATAAGTGCTAGAGAATTGGTGTAGTGTGTGTGTACTTGTGCTGGCCAGTGTTCGGAGAACCACTCTGATCCCTGTGATGTTGCAAGACTTCTGGTTGATGCTGCGTCAGTGCATATGTTTGATGAAGAAGAGTGCATTTGTGGGAGGGTATTGTTCTATCGTTCTAGTGCATAAGGAAATTGGACCACTTTCTTAGGTCGGTTAAAGCAGCCTGGCCGATGCGAATGTTGGTGTGAGCCTAGGGGATCTGTATGAGAATGTTGAGTAGGTGTGAGATGAATGATCTGCCCTGGGGGATAGCTTTCATAGCATAATTTAGGTGACCTATTAATGATTGTATTTCAGGTTTATTTAATGAGTTGGTAGAGTGATGGATGATAAACTGAATGCAGTTTGTTTAATGACGGGAAGACATCTCTTGGAGGGTGGAGTCAGTTGTGAAGCTTAGGTATTCTATTGAGATGGATGGACCCGTGGTTTTATCTGATGCGACTGGAATGTTAAATGATTGAAATAGTGAAAGGAGTTTGTTAAGGCTGGATGGAACTGTAGTGGGAGGTTCTTATAGTGGACATCAACAAGATAGTGTATGACTGATGGGTAGTGGCAGTGGTTTAAGGGCAGCCAGCACAGGATACCTGATTATAGATCAAATATTTTGGACTGCACTAGAACCAAATATGAGGCTGGTGTAGAAGTAAAATTATTATTTATTTTTTTTTTTTTGTGCAAGAGTGATGCAAAGGGAAGAATTGAAAGAAGTACCTGGCTGGGGGTAAGCTTTAAGTGATGGTGAAGATTGGTTTTATTTGGAAAACTGTGATTTGGGGAGGTGAGGAAGGGTAATGAGACCAGTGAGGTTAGGTACCTGGAGGTTGGGAAATCTGCTACCCGTTTAAGTTGGTGTGGGATAAGTCTGAATACCCTTATGGTTCCCGATTAGACTTGGCCCCTGATGTGGTGGAGTTTGTCCGTGGTAGTTCCTTAAGCCCCAGTGGTGGTGTGGTGTGAGATGGAGTGACCTTCGGCCCCCGCCTTGGTGTAAGGTGATGTGGTAGGACCTGGTCCTTGTGTTGGTGTGAGTCAAATTTGCAAGACCTTATGCTCCTGCTTGAATATGGAGTATGAGTGTGATCCTTTGATCTTAGCGGTGGAGAACTGTGAGTGTGTGAAACCTTAGGCCCCTGCGGTAGGGTAAGGTGAGTGAGTGAAACTTTTGGCCCCTGCAGTGGGGTAAGGTGGGAGTGTGTTGACCTTCGGCCCCAGAATGGGGTAAGGTGTAAGTGTGTCAACCTTAGTCCCCTGTTTTGGGGTAAGGTGACTGGGTGTAACCCTTTGACCCCTGCGGTGGGGTAAGGTGAGAGAGTGTCGTTCTTCGACCCCTGCTTTGGGGTAAGGTGGAAGTGCGTCGACCTTCGGCCCCTGCTTTGGGGTAAGGTGACTGTGTGTAACCCTTCGGCCCTTGCGGTGGGGTAAGGTGGAAGTTGCTTGACCTTTGGCCCCTGCTTTGGGGTAAGGTGACTGTGTGTAACCCTTTGACCCCTGCAATGGGGTAAGGTGAAAGTGTGACGGCCTTCGGCCCCTGCAGTGGGGTGTGTGGGGTAAAGATCATGTTTGGTTGCGGTGGTAAGGCAGATATTGGTGAAGGTGGGGGGAGAAAATTTGTAAAGTACTGACTGATATATACTTACTGAATCTGGTAATAAAAACCTAAGTGCTAGGAGATAGATGTGAATGGGGGGGGGGAGTGTGAGGGATAAATGCTAAACCTAATTGGCTAGTGGGGAACATCTGGATTTATGTCCAACTATGCCCCATAGGTATGATTTGAAAGGGAGGTGACGTGAACCTACTGACTCTGCTATGGGGTAAGGTGAAATTTGTGTACCTTCGGTCCCTACAGTGTGATAAGGTGTATAGCTGAGAAAGCCTTCAGCCCCAGTGAAGGGTAAGGTGTTTATGTGAGAAACCTTCTGCCCCTGTGTTAGGGTAAGGTGAGTGTGTGTGATACCTTTGGTCACATTAGTGCAAACCTTCGGTCCCTGCGGTGGGGTAATGAGTTTGTATATCAACCTTCGGCTCCTGTGCTTGGGAAAAAGTATATATATGAAACCTTCGGCCCCAGTGTGGGGTAAGGTGTGCTTGAGGAAACTTTAGGCCCCTGCGGTGGGGTAAGGTGTGTTGATGAGGACCTTTGGCCCCTGTAGTGGGGTAAGGTGTGCGTGTGGTGACCTTTGGTCCCTGCTGTGATTTTGTAAATGAACCTTGAAACCCTGCTGTGGTTTAAGGGGTGTGGGTAACAGGCATAAGACCCTGTGAAGTGGTATATTTGAATATCTTAAATCCGATTGGGTAAGGCGTATGTGTATAACCTTTTGCCCCTAGTGATGGAGTAAGGCGTGGTTTAGTTAAAACCTTCAGCCCCTGCAGTGGGATAAGGCAAGTGTGTATACTGTGGCTGTTTAGATGAATTAGCAGGGGTAGAGGGGAATCAAAGTATCAAGTGGGGAACGTCAGGATTTCATGTCCGACAGTACCCAATAGGTACTATTGTGCATATATGTGAGCCTTCTAACTCTGTGATGGTTATAGTAAGGTGAAATTTGGTGATATGATTACCCAAGTGGAGAGGAAAGGTATGTGGGGGGGGGGCCATGTGCCCTAGGATGGGTGAGGTAATTTGTATATTCCTTTAGTTTTGGTATTGAAGCCTTGACTCTGTGGTGGGGTAAGGAGTTCTTATGTAAACCTTCGGCCCCTGTATTTGAAGAAAGGTTTGGGTGACCTTCGGTCCCTGCTACAAGGTGAGGTGTGTTTGATGGTGTCCTTCGACCCCTGCCATGGGGTAAGGTGAATTAATCTGAACCTCTGCCCCTGTGTTGGGGTAAGGTGTATTGATGAAGATCCTTCGGCCCCTGTGTTGGGGTAAGGTGTATTGATGAAGAACCTTTGGCTCCTGTGGTGGGGAAAGGAGTATGTGACTGTGCCTTGAACCCCTGTTGTGGGGTAAAGGGTATAAATAATAGTCATGGTTGTCTGGGATGGTGCATGTTTTAGAACCTTTAACCCGATTTGGGTAAGGTGTATGTGAAAAACCTTCGGCCCCTGCTATGGGGTAAGGAGTAAAAGTGCAACCTTCGACCCCTGTGGTGAGGTAAGGTGAGTGGGAGGTGGTAACTGGCCCCTGCGGCTGGGTAAAGTTAATGTGTATGAGTGATGTTTTTGTGAGCAATGTTGGGTAAGTAATCAGGAAGAAATGAGAAGTGCCTATGGCGGAGTGAGAGGAGTGGTAAGCTAGTGATTAATGTGGGTATTATTAAAATAGCAGGGAAATAGATACTTACGGGTAGGTAGCTGGGTATAGAGGAAGAAATCTGGAAAATAATGGAAGAGAACTGAAACGTGCGGAGGTTTAAGATGTACTATAAGGTATTTGGGATTGATGCAGGAAGTATAATTATTTTACCTTGGAATTCGATGGATGGTTCTCCTTTAGACAGTTGATTTGAAGTATGGGAATCTTATTGCTTAATTCTTGTTGAGGGGAATAAATAGGTAGGAAAGTTAGTAACAAAAGTGTGAGGGATAATTTGGTGTGTCTTTTAACTGAATCGTTTGAGTTTAACCGACAATGTGATGGTGCAAACTATGAAGATGACAGCAATACTATTATATATTTTTATTTGGTTGTCTAATGAATGACGCTGCTTTATTACTTCCATGTGTCTGTCAGCAGGGGGAGCTGGTGAGACACTTGGTCAGCTATCTCAAGCTATCCTGTGTCAGATGTATTTGGATAAGCTGTGTTGTGGGTGTGAGCTGTGTACTATGGGGACTGAAATTGGATGATTTCTTTTGAAGCTTCCTGTGCTTAAGTAACAGAGGTATGTGCATTATGTTGTGTACTATGCAAATGTGGGTTTGTTTTAGACACGCTATGATTTACCTGAGGAGTCAATTCTTGGAGTTTTTGCTGAGGATTTAACCCTTGGATGCTGTATGAGTTCGCACCTCTGTGGCGCTCTGAGGGTTAAAATAGGTTGAAGAGGTCACTTGATTTGAGTGTACGGTAACATGACTGTGAAACATATGCTCTAGTATGTTTATTCGGGGAATTGTATGGTGTATGGTGGAACATCAAAAATGCAAGTGGGATGAGATATATGTATATGTGGGGATGACACTTTATTGTAAGGAGTTGGCGGCTGTGTGGCTGCGTGGTAGCTGTATTTATGAGTTCAGAGTTTCCTGGTTGTATTGCGGTGTCAGTGGGAAGGAATAGCTAGTAACTTTGAATAGAGGTGTACACGGTACGTGCGCTGTAGTCCAACAATGGACATGAGACAGTGGGAAAAACGAACATGCCAAGTGCGCTCCAGCACGTTTCACAGCAAGGAATGGAGGCAACGTTTGCTTGTTGGAACGAGTATTTACATGGTTCATGTAATTTTTTTTTTTATAAACTTTTTTATTGAATTTTCAAAAATACAATCATACATGAAATGTGAGTATATAAGACACTTCAGGTAATAAGCATTATGAATGAGTACCTAACACCAGTGTGTTAGGTATATAGCATGGAAATCCCCTCCCTCCATAGAGAGGAATGTTGTACACCCGACTGATCAAATATATAATTTGGACAATCTAGGGAGAGCATATAGTATGGTTAATTAATAAGCATGTTGTGTGAAACACTGCGATTAACAGGGTACCCAGCGGAGCCATCCTGACAAATAATGTCCTAATTAGAAAATCCAAAGAGCATAATCAACACAAAACACAGGACATAAAACAAAAGATAAAGAACATGTGCATGCCCCCAGAGTGGCCCAATCATCCCCTCCATTCCCAAAGTAAAGGAAAAAAGAAGGTGAGGGTGAAAGGGAAGGGCCAGGCACCCCCGGGGCCTCCCCCCCATCATCCAAATGGGGAAAGGAGGAATCACCCCCCACACCTCCAATAGGGACTGTAAGGCACTATCAGTTAATAATCTCTCCTCCATCCACGAAGTATATCTAAAGCAATGGTAAAAGACCGTTTGACAAGCAGCTGGTAAGGATTGAAAAAAGGGTTCCCAGAGAGTGATAAAATGAGCACCCAACATCTCTTTATCGGAAAGGGCAAGCATCCAATGTAGTCTAGTGAAGTGAAACAATTTAAGCTTCCAGTGACAAAGCGGGGGTGGGGGGGGTTGGGGCAATATCCAAAGTGCTAAGATACATTTTAATGCTACCATGACAGCAAAATCAACTAATTTAATTTGGCAGGATGATAACTGGGAGGAAGAATCATATATCCCAAGAAGGAAAGCTGGAGAAACAAAATCAATTGGGATCCCAATTTTTGTCATGATGTAAAAGAAAACCTTGGTCCAAAAGTAATAAACATGCGTACATGAATAAATCATATGAAGCAAAGTTGCACCAGAAGCCTGACACTTGGGACAAGAGGAAACCAAGGCAAGGCCAATACGGTGAGCTACCAAAAGAGTCACGTAAACCCTATGTAATAATCTATACAGAAGGTCATGAAAATAAGCAGATAGAGAGCATCACAATCTGCACAAAAAAGCTGGACTCCAGTAAATCCACCATTAGCTTGGGTATGTCCACCAGCCAACCAGAAGAACTCAAACGGTTCAGATTCACATGAGCCATGGAAAATATAGTCCTATAAATATGGGAAGTCTTGAAAGACACCGCCGGAAGCTTTTTAATTAAACAATCCAGCGGATTATCTGTAAATTGGTTGGACAGTACCGGTAAAAGTGACTGGATATAATGTTTAGCTTGCAAGATATCAAAGAGATGGTTAGATGGTAGAGTATATTTAGATTTTAGATCCGAGAAATAATAAATTTGCTGCGTTAAGGAGTCTAATAAGTGACCTACCGATGAAATACCCTGAGAGGCCCAATGAAGAAACTGGGCATCTGTCACCCCACCCTGAAAACAGGAATTACGAATAAAAGGTAGAAAAACTGAAACATAATGTGATTTGAAAAGATGATATCTAATGTATTGCCAGCCCTTCACAGTAGATGCTAGCAAAAGATTAGCCACACAAGGAGAGGGAAGAGCGGACAAAGGAGCATGAAGAACATAAGAAAGACTAAGTGACGGACAAAAGCACTGGTCCCTACCAGAGTCAGTATAAACCGTGGTGTTATCCAGCCAGTCTTTCGCATTTCGAAGAAGACAGGCTACATTATAGAACCGTAGATGTGGAAAGTTAAACCCCCCAGACATTTTAGGCTGAGTTAGTTTGGCCAAACTCATCTTTGGGCGTTTGCCACCCCATGTAAACCCCTGAAAGTGACGGTTAAATGATTGAATATCAATTGCAGAAAGATATAATGACAGCATATGCATTAAATATAAGATGCACAGAAAAACTATCATTTTAATGAAGTCAATGCGGCCAATGAATGTCAGAGGTAAAGCCTTCCAAGCGAGAAAGTCCGAAGGCAACTTAGCAAGTGAGGGACCGAAGTTGGACCGATGAAGCGTGGAGATTTCTCTGGGTAAAAGAGTACCCAAAAACTTAAGATGATGAGTAGACCATTGTAATGGACAGGAAAGTGGCAGGGGAGGAGGGGGTAGCGGAGAAAGCCACATCGCCTCAGATTTGCCAAAATTAATCGCAAAACCTGCCGCTTTTCAAAAGTTATCAAAGATCTGCATGAAGAAAGAGCGGAGTGTGGGTTACGGATAAATAGTAGGAGATCATCAGCAAATGCAGAAAGTTTGGTTTCTACAGTACCCACTCTAATACCATGAAAATCCTGTGATGCCAATAATTTACGAAGAAGGGGATCCAGTGCTATATTAAAAAGAAGTGGAGCAAGAGGGCAGCCCTGTCTTGTACCCCTGAAAAGGGGAAAAAGAGAGGAGCTGATAGAATTAGTAGAAATTGTGGCTTGAGGTTTAGTATAAAATTGTTCAATGAGAGCACAGAATAACGGACCATAGCCCTGTACTTCCAAGACCTGAAACAAATAAGGCCAAATTATTTTGTCAAAAGCCTTTTTGGCATAAAGGTTTATAAGTAAATTATGTTTGCAAGGGAAATCCGAGGATTTTATGAGAGCCGCTATTGCAGTACGGATACTATCCACCGAATACCAACCTGGAATAAAGCCTGTCTGTTCCGGCTTAATGAGCCCAGGCAGTAGCTGATTAAGTCTATTCGCTATAACCTTACTAAAGATCTTATAATCCGTATTTAAAAGCGATATCGGTCAATAAGATTCAACCTGAGTAGGATCCTTCCCAGGCTTAGGTAATAGGACAATCCTAGCAAGGGTGATGAAAGAGGGCATGGCATGTGATTCAAATATAGTGTTATAAAGAGATAACAACGTGGGAGAGATGTTGTCCAGTAAGATTTTATAGAACTCAGACGGAAGACCATCTGGCCCTGGTGATTTGGCATTATGTAAAGATTTGAGCGCCAACTCTAGGGTTCGTGTAATTTTAATGGTTTGCATGTTGATGTATTTCATAGTTGTAAGCGAATGAACTGCGATGGTTTGGAATTTGACAGGTAATATTGAAGAATATCTGGTTAAGAAGTGGTGAATATACTTACCTGGAGTATTTGTTGAATTATTTACAATGCAAGTTAGCATAATGACTTGTGAGAAGAAATTGCTTACTGCCTCTGACTGAATCAAGTGCAGACAGGCTCAATCATGGTCGAGCCCTGATGAGTTGTTTGGGTCGGTATTTGTAGTGCTACCGGACCCTCCCACAAATACAGGCCCAGCCTATCACTTATCTACTTTGCATTTCAGAAATTGCATTGTATCTCATATTTTAGAAGGTCTAAACTGCATTTGCAGTTTTGTCACTACTTGAGAGGATTGTGTATCTTGCAAGACCAAGGAACATGTCGCTTCTACCATCTTTGATTTTGCTGGTTTCTTTATCTTTTTTCTTTCTCAGGAAATAGGAGAGTTTGTGTTGGTCTTTCTAAGGTACTTCACTGTCACCTACCGATAGTAAAGTCTGCGCATTCAAGTATAGGAGATTAAACATTGCTTCATGCCAATATAGATAAATTATTTTTTTACGGCTACTGGGAGAGCAACTGTTCAATTGCCTTCTCGTTATGGCACCATAATATGTTTTTGACTCCCCTTGCTTACTGTTCCTCATGCCAAGCGGGGCTTCCCAGACAGTACTCAGGTCACTTATGGCCCTCATGCTCTGTGGCCTCTGCTTCTCCACCGGGGCCCTCCAGCCATGAACAAGAGCCACATTGAGTCAAGGACTTAAAGTCTTCAGTTTAGAAGCCCAACGCTTTATTCAGGTTTGTGGCCCCTAAGGCCCCTGGTATTCCTGATCTATCTGATTCCTCTGAGGAGGATTCTTTTGATGAGTCTGAGGATGGGGAATGCACAGAAGGGGCTTCTTCTCTGAGGATGGTGAATGCACAGAAGGTGCTTCTTCCCATACCTATGGTGACCTCTTTGAGGCTTCATCAAGGAGGTTTTGACTACCCTTAACATTCCTGTTAACCCTGTAGAAGCACAGTCTACTTCTGACATTTTTCAGGGGCTCAAGAAGTCCTGCACTATGTTTCTGCCTAATCTCACTCTTGATCAGGTTATCCTGGATGAGTGGAAGATTCCGGACAAGTATCTTGCTGTCTCTAAGAGATTTCTTTAAGATGTATAAATTTTCTGATGCAGCGTTGGCTCAGTGGGCTACACCTCATCAGGTGTATCCCCCTATTTCCAGACTGTCAAAATCCACTGCTTTGCCCTTGGTGGACACCACGACATTTAATGATAGTTGAAGTGATAGGAAGCTGGAAGCTATCCTTAAGTCTACTTCATTGCCATAGGTGCCTCTTTGAGGCCTACCGTGGCTTCTGTATGGGTTACCAGAGCCATTGCTGTTTGGACTGAACAGCCTACTGATGCTGTCCGCAAAGGTGCCCCATAGAAGGACCTTTTGGCCATTTCGGCCAACATGTTTGAGGCTCAGAACTATGTGACTGATGCCCTCTTTGACGCTATTAGGCTTGAGGCTAAAGCTTCTGCTTTTTTCTGTGGCTGCTAGATGCACTCTGTGGCTTAAGATTTGGTCTGCTGACTTAACATCAAAAAAGTAATTTCTCTCCCTTTTCAGGGTGCATCTCTTTTTGGACCTGAACTGATGAACATCATCAGAGAGTCCACTGGGCGTAAGAGCACTTTGTTGTCTCAGGTTCCTAAATGCCATCACAGACCAAGGAAGCAGCGTCTTTTTCATCTCTGCCAAAGTGATGCACAAAGGTTGAATCCAGGTGGGTCTCAGGCCAGCACCCCATGCTCCAATCCCAAGCCCAAGCAGCAGTGGAGGTTCAAGTACTCTTCCCCCAAATACAAATCCACCAAACCTTCTTTGGCATGACTCGCAGAACCCTGGTCCGCATATCCCTGTGGGTACTTGCCTGCAACATTTTTCAAACATTTGAGCATGCTTTGTTGCAGATCAGTGGGTATTACAGGTGGTTCAGGAGGCTACAGGATTCTCCTCACATTCCTGCCTCCCTTCAGATTCTTCCTTTCTCATTCTCCTGTGGGTCAAGAAAAGTTAAGTCTTTTCAATGGGGTGGTGCATGCTCTCATGGACAAGGGAATCTTGACTCCAGTTCCTCCTCAAGAGAGAGGTTTAGGTTTCTATTCAAACCTCTTTGTGGTTCCCAAGAAGGATGGTGGCAGTAGTCCTATCCTGGACCTTAACTATTATGGAGTCCATACTCACAGCAAGATGGAGTCTTTGCACTCTGTCATTGCAGTGATGTGTCCAGGAGAATTTCTGGCCTTTCTGGATCTACAGGATGCTTATCTGCATATTCAAATTCACCCAGACAGTCAGAAGTATCTAAGGTTTGCTTGTACTCTGGGACACTTCCAATTCCCTGATCTCCCCTTCGGGCTCACCACTGCTCCTCAGGTGTTTGCACACGTCTTGAGCACTTTGATTGCTTTCTTGCACACCAAGGGGTCCGGGTGACTCCGTACATGGATGACCTTCTGCTGAAGGCTCCTTCCATGAACCTCCTGGACCACCAGGTCCAGGAATGTAGACAGATCCTCCTCCAGCATGGATGGATTTTGAACATTAACAAATCTGCTCCAGTTCCTTCTCAGAATCTGTTTTTCCTGGGACTCTGGTTTGACACTTGTCAGGGCATGTTCTATCTGACAGAGGATTCTGTTCAACAGGTCACGAACAAGGTGTCCTGTGCCTTGGAGTGGACCTCAGCCCTGGTACACAAGTTCTCATCCCTTGTGGGCAAGATGATTTCTACCATGGAAGTGGCTCCTTACACCATGGCACACACCAGGGAGCTTCAGAGGTTCAGTATCAGGGCTTACTGGGGGAATCCGGAACTCTTGGATCTTCTAGCTTCTCTTCACCAGTAAGTGATGGAGTACCTCCTCTGGTGGTTGGACAGCTCCAACCTGAGGAAAAGCAAACCATTTGTTGTCCAGTATTGGACTCTGGTGACAACAGATGCCAACCTTTATGGATAGGGAACTGTCCTAGGTCACCTAAGTGTTCTGGGATGATGGAATGTGGAGGAGACCCTCTTACCCATCAACATTATGGAGCTCAGCATGATTCTCCATGCTTTGGTGTCCTCTCCACTGAAGGACTGTCCAGTCCCTGTCCAGTCAGACAGTGCCACAGCTGTGGCTTACATCAACATGCATGGAGGCACAAGAAGCACTTCTGCTTGGTTAGAAGTCAAGGCTATTTTGGCCTGAGCAGAAGAACACGTTCTTGCCATCTCCGCCGTACACATAGCAGGCATAGAGAATGTTCTAACAAACTTTCTCAGTCCTCAAAAGGTGGACTCCGGGGAGTAGGAACTCCATCCAGAGGTCTTTTACTTGCTGGTCCAGAAATGGGGGCATCCTTGGATAGACCTGATGGCTACCAGGGACAACAGGAAGGTTCCAATATTTTGATCTCTCTGGGAAGATCCTGTGGCATTTGCAGCAGAAGCCTTGTCCATTCCTTGGTTCTTTCATCTAGCCTACATTTTTCCTCCTCTTCCTCTCATCCCCTGGGTGTTGAGGAATATTCGGATGGAAGGCACATCCATCATACTGATTGCTCCTTATTGGACCAGACAACCTTGGTTTCCAGAACAGTTGGCATTGGCTGCTCAGGATCCATTTCCTCTGCCACGCATACCGGATCTCCTCCTCCAGGGTTACCTCTGGAGAGAGGACTTGGACAGTCTGGCTTTGAGGCATGGCTGTTGAAGCCTCCATCTTAAGGAGGAAGGGCTTTTCTCCATAGGTGTTCTCCACTATATCCAAGCCTGGAAGCCTGTTTCCTCTAAGGCCTACCACAGGTTTTGGTCTACCTTTCATTCTTGGTGGGTGAACAGGGATGTGTCCTCACAGGAGTTTGATCTTTCATCCATCTTGTCTTTTTTGCAAGATGGTGTGAACAAGGGTCTTAGCCTTAGTTCCATGAAGGTCCAGATCTCAGCTGTCTCTGTCTTTTTCCATATCCATATTGCCATGTTGCCAGATGGCAAAGTCTTCTTTCAAGGTGTTGCTCAGGCTTTCCCTGCCTAAAAGGCCCCCACTCCCCACTGGGACCTTAGCTTGGTTCTGAAAGTACTGCAGCGGCCTCCCTTTGAGTCTTTGGCTACCATTCGTCTACATCTTCTGACATGGATGATGGCTTTTCTTTGTGCTTTTCTGTCCACAAAGTTGCTGAGTTGCAGGCTTTGTTCTGCAAACCGCCTTTCCTGGTGTTTCACAAGGACAAAGCTGTTCACAATACCTCACAGGAATTTCTTCCTATGGTGGTCTCTGAGTTTCACATCAATCAGGAGATTGTTGTGCCTTCCTTTTGTCCTAACCCTAAATCTGACAAGAAGAGGGATCTTCACTTGATGGATGTAGTGTTGATGCTTTGTTTGTCATCCCTGAGGGTCCCTGTGCTGGTTTGTCTGTGTCCAAGGTGATTATTTCATTCTTGATTAAGTCTACCATCCGCAAGGCTTATGAGCTCAGAGAGAAACCTGTTGCCTTCCACTTTACAGCACATTCCACCAGGTATGTTGGGGCTTCCTGGGCCTACAAGAATCAAGCCTATGATAACAGCTGTGCAAGGAGACCACTTGGTCTTCTGTGCATACTTTTGTCAAACACTACAGTGTTGATGTTCTGGCTTCGGCTGAAGCCAGCTTTGGCAGGAAAAGTCCTGGAGTCAGTTTTGCCTGTCTAGGACTTTAATATTCCTGTGTCTTCTAGCTCTTTAACTCTTTGAGCCCTGTTAGCTCTTGTTCTTGTGTGCTGTGTATCATTTTTCAGTGTCCACTGACACTTTGTTAGTTTGAGCTGTTCCATGTCCTGAATAGTCCATGGGAACTCTGGTTCATGAGGGACCGTCGCTTGGTCCTTTCCTTCGCTTCAATGTTGGTAAATCCCCATGGAACCTGTATGTCATATTGGATGACAGAGAAAAGAGGATTTTAGTCTTACCTGTTATTATTTTGTCTTAGTACATATGACATACCGCTCTCCTACCCACTCAAAGGGACCATGCTGAGCATGGGCGGATTGTCCTATCGGGAGATCGGGCATCCCCCGGTGGGCCGCTATATCGGCTCACTTTTAAAACGTCGCGATCCACTTTGTGCAGACTCTCTCCCCCTCCGGTGCGCGCTGAAAGAACTGCAATTAAAATACAAGTGCTGTACAGCGCTGGCCATCTCTCTACCCCTCCGCTCCACTTTGTCTTGAGTGCAGAATGAGGGCACTAAAGGAAGTTAGTGGAGGAGAGAGAGAGATGTCCGGCGCTGTACAGCACTTATAATTTATTTGCAATTCTTTCAGTGCGCACCGGGGGGGGGGGGGGAGCCCGGGCCGGTATTCCCCTCCAATCCGCTCCTACAGCTGGACGTGGGAGTCCTTTTTGGGTTCATTGCTCACAGGAATTTTCCTTTCTTTCCTCTTTCTATCTTAGTCGATACTATAGGTTTATTTTCTCAAATCTATCTGGCGGGGAGGGACTAAGATAGCCTAATATGGAGGAGGGGGAGGCTCCACCCTTGCACTTCTTCCAGAAATGTTCCAGCTCACTGGGAGGAGCTGTTTCCTTCCTCATGGTACCTGTATGTCATATGGACTAAGAGAAAAGGATTTAACAAGACTAAAATCCTCTTTTAAGCATATACCTGTGATATGCAGTGATAAATCTGTTACGGTCTTTAATGGGTGGATCTGGGTCTGTTGTAGGTTTTCTTTACTTTTTCTTTGAGATCTTTTGTTTTTTTGTTTTTTGCAAGCTTTGTTGCAATACCTGCATTTCAAGAAAGACAATCCTGTTCCTTTAGACTTAAATAACTGAAATGGCTTTTTTCTTTGTCATTTTTGTATTTACATTTGTAAATACATATTAGTTGTGATCTACTTTTTTTTTTTACAATTGTTTCCCGAGGACATATACTGTTGAATTTAATTTTCCAACCTGAATTTTAGTATTTTCATTTTTCCCTCAGTATTTTTTTAATCATTCATGCCAGTCTATCTCTTGCATTTATACTGTTCATATTTTTAAGTTAATTAAAATAGTTACTTTTTCTACAACATGCTATCTAGGGCAAAATTTTCCAAACTTAAGTTCTTTCTCTGATTCTCACTAGGAATGGGTAAAAGGGACTGTTGTGTTCCCGTGTGAAATTTCACAAAAAAGCATGTTCTTTTGATTACAGGTGGAAAGTTTTACCCACATAGAGATGTGTAGCTTTACCACCTTCTCTAGGAACACAGAAAAATTTAAGAAAATGTTTACATTTGCCTCTTATGTTACTCAATGAGGTGAAACTTTCTGCCCATATTCATTTTTTTTCCTGACACTAGGACCACCGCTACTTTTGTAAAAAAAAAAAAAAGGGGGGGAGAAGCTGGATGGACCCTGAGCATTTGCACCACCAGTGATAAATGGACTGGGAGCCCATATTCCTCATATCGAATGAGGCAGAGTCCCCCAACTTCATCCCTCTCTTATGATTTAGGGGCAGCTAACTTGTTTCATCTGCTAAGCAGTGAGATGGTGATGAGAGGGCTAATGTGCCACAGTTAGAATCATGGGACTTCAAGGAGCAATATGGGATCAGGGCCTGCTCCACTTGTCATCAATAATCCTGGTAGCTGCAGTGATGATGTTGAGGCAGCAGCATCACCTACCCCAGCCAGAGAAGGTGACTGTGGAGAAGAAGAAGACATACATTCTTCTACGCATCTCCCCTCACTGAAATCATTAGTGTGTTAGTATTTATCCCTTTGGGCAGGCACAGTGCAGTCATCAGCGACTGTACTGTGCACTATTTATGATTGTGACAAGGTTGTAAAAAAGGAAAAGAAAAATGAGTGTGCAACCTACAATGTGGCAGATGTGTATGATATAGCAAACTGGTGTGATTAATGTGTGTGTGTGTATATATATATATATATATATATATATATATATATATATATATATATATATATATATATTTATTTATATAAAATGTCATGATACCTACAGCAGTTATTGCCATTCTCATGTTTGTGTCAAATGTATAATTATTTTCAGATTATTGACACTCCTTAATCATTGGTCAGTGTTAGACACACAGTGCAGCAATCAGTCAGTATTTGAATTATCACTTTACTCACATGTCCTCAACTGCTCCTTTCCCCCTCTCCTGCCCCTTGTGCATTTGCTGGACATTACTCAACTACTATGTGTGTGTGTCTTTTTACTGTAAAGTACACAATGGAACTGAGGAAGTATGGTGTCTTGTCTTGGCCCTCTAAAAAATACTCCGTCTCATCTGGTATCAGCCTGCCTTAGTCACACAGCTCATGTCAGGGTCCCTGTCACCTACCATTTTTTGTATTTATATATATTTTTTAAGTGATTGTCCCCTCCCCCAATTCATATCGCTATATAAAAAAAAATCCTGTTCAACCTCTTCTTTCCCGAGACTCCCCCAGTACATAGATAATAACAGCAAGATCAGGAAGGAAGTGGTGACCAGTATCAATTAGCACTAGCAAAAGTAAACAAAGTCCTGTCTTGTGTAAAACTGGCATTGAAGAAAAAGTGGATTACACAAGTCTGCCACTGTAGTTGCAGTAATTGCAGTGAAAATTTGTGCACCAGTTCTTAAAAAAAATATTGTAGAACTGGAGAGAGTACAGAAAAGAGCAACAACATTGATTAAGGGAATGGAATGATGATGCATGGGGAAAGTCTAGACAAACATAGTTTATTTACTTTAGAGAAAAGACAGCCAAGAGGAGATCATGTCACAATGTACAAGTATATGAGAGGTCAATACAAGGATCTCTCTGGTGAGCTTTCCATTCCAAGGCCTGATTAAATAACTAGGGGTCACTCCTTAAGATTAGTGGAATGGAGGTTTCAACTACGGCTGATGAAGTTTTTTTTTTTACAATAAGGTCAGTTAAAATGTGAAATTCTTTGCCAAGGATATGGTAATGGCAGATACAATGGATACTACTTAGATGCATTTCTTTCAAGAGGGAACATACTTGGTTTTACTGTGTATTAGTAGGCAAAACAGGAAGTTCAGATATATACTAACTTATTTGGCAGAAGCCTATATAATTAGCATTTCTCTGGGTTAGGAGGCAAAGGTTGAACCTGATGAACTTGTGTCTGTCAATCTAATTTTCTACGGTACAATGAAAGTCCTTGGACTATAGCTGCCTGTGTCCTTCCAATCAGTCAGACAGAATGTTGGGATATTTGGGTTTGCTCCCTTCTCACTTAAACCCCCAGACTCCCCCAGCCCAGTCATCATTACAGCAAGATCAGGAAGGAATTGGACCACATCTGCCTGAGTATTTGAAATCAGTCAGACAGAATGTTAAGGTATTTGGGGTAAACCTCCTTTGCTTCCTTCTTTTTATACCCAAGACTCCTAACAGAGATTATAACAGCAAGAACAGGAAAAAAATTGGACCGCTTCTGCATGTGTCTTTCCAATCAGTCACACTGAATTTGGGGGTAAATCTCCTTTTGCACTTCCTGTCTCCCAGACTCCCCTAATACAGAGAACAAAAATCTTGCCTACAAGACTCCCTAAACTAAGCTTCAACTTCACTTTACTAGCCTGTCTTCTCCGGTTTAAAAATGTTCTACTGTCTCTTCCCCTCACACACACAGAATGGCATGCTATGGAAACGTGACACCCCTTTTATACTATGCCCACATGATGGGGAGAAATTCATTCTTCCCACTGATTTCAATGCAATGAATTAAGGAGGAAAAAACAGCACTTCTCGCAAAAATTTTGCCGCATGATGAAAAGTGCTTTGTCCATCCCTAGTTCTCAAAATGTTGTCCAGCAAAGACCTGTGCATTATATCTCCTTGATTGTCCTTGTATGGATATTGAAAAATAAAAAATAGACACTGGGGCACAAGCCTAGTTATGTCATCTTAGCTACTTGTTAGTTACAGTAAAACGAGAAGCTAGTAGCTGTGCACCTTCATTTACCAGAGAATGATATTAATTATTGATAAAAAGAAAAAAAGACACGGCAAGCCTTATTGAGGACACTCAATGACCCAAATGTTACTTTACTAAGTGTGTCTACAGTCCTATATGATGGGAGAAGGTAATACTTAAAAGGATAGCAATGTTTCAAAATAAAAGCAGCTCCATTTACTCTTCATAGTATTTGGGCCATGGAGAGTATTATTTCAATACTGTCAGAGTTGTAGTTCAAGAGTAATTGAATGCTAAAGTATCCCCCTCCTTCCCCTTTTACCTAGTGTAAGCCATCTCCCCTCAGATGTGGAATCTGGTCTTAAGACCAGACAGATTACAGCAAGGGGCAATCTTCTTACTGTGAGAACAATGAAAACCCCGCCCCCCCCCCCCCCCCCCCCCGATAGGTTTTTCAGGTTTTTCCCTTATGCTAATTGAAGATTGTCCCTCTCTGCAAGCCACCTTTCTGTTCTGAGGTGAGCAGTGTTACATAAGTAAAAGGGGCAGGAGGGGGATATTTATCATTCAATTACTCTTGAACTACAACTTGGACAGTATTGAAATAACACTCTCCATTGCCCAAATACTGTGAAGATTAATTGAAGCTGCTTTTATTTTGCACTTTACTATCCCTATAACTTTTATTAATATGCAGCATAAAATAGATAAAAAATATTGTTTTATGAACCTACAATCTGAGTATATCAAATGGGTTATCCACATACAGAGATCATCTAGATATACCACTGAAATAAATAACAGGACTGGATACTTATAATCTAAGCAGACACTCTCTGTTATAGTGGTCACTAAATTGGTATCTAAGGTTAAGTTTAATATAAATTAATTAACAGTGTATTGTCCAATCCAGCCCAATATAAGTAAAAGGGGCGGGAGGGGGATATTTATCATCCAATTACTCTTGAACTGCTACTCAAACAGTATTGAAATAGCTCTCTCCATGGCCCAAATACTGTGAAGATTAATTGGAGATGCTTTTATTTTGTAATTTACTATCCCTATAACTTTTATTAATATGCAGCATAAAATAGATAAAAAATATTGTTTTATGATCCTACAATCTGAGTATATCAAATGGGTTATCCACAAATAGAGATCATCTAGATATACCACTGAAATTAATAACAGGACTGGAAACAGATAATTTAAGCAGACACTCTCTGTTATAGTGGTCACCAAATTGGTATCTAAGGTGAAGTATAATATAAATTAATTAACAGTGTATTGTCCAATCCAGTCCTGTATAGTCCACTCAAAAATATATGTGCTGGTTATGGCACTAGTAATATTTATCAATTGCACAGTTCCAGTTAAATTGTTGCACACACTAAATTCTTAAAGTAGAGGTACCTCAAACTTATATACTAGTACACATTAGACTATTGAGTTGGGCACACTCAAATTGTTTTAATGCATATCGAAAAAATCCAGTGTTTCAGTCTTACACATCGACTTAGGGACTTGTAACAACTAACCCAAACAAACCCATAGAGTCCATTAGGCTGTCAAACTCCAAGTGACACGTCTCTGCTACATTCACAAACTAACAATGTGTTACAGTGTACACTGCTATGATCGATTGTGGATCTAAGCTTAATATTTTAAAAACAATCTCTCCTAAAATTAAAATGAAACTATAAGTAAAGAGAACATTAGATATGCTGAATTGTTCATTTGAGCCTGATGGGGTTAAGGTCCCCAGTACATTTCTCTTCTAACTAATCTCATCATCCTGTCTCAGCCTCTCTTCATTTTAACACATTCTGTGGGACAACATCTCAATTCTTTGAGCTTGTGTTTGTGAGATGTAAAATGTCTAGCTACTGGAGTCCTTTGTAACTCACTCTCACTTAGAATACTGTTGGAATTTCTTATGATGGATTATCTGTGCTCCCTTATTCGTTCCTTAAAGGGTCTACTCATTTTCCCCACATAATATTTGTTGCAGGGCCACCAAAAGTATATAGATTACAAATTATGTGGAACATGTCAATTTCTCTTTAATATTGATATTGTGGTTTCTGGGTGGTACCACAATGGTAGACTGAGTTACAATATGTGTTCATGTTACACATCCCACACATCAAACTACACCACCAGTTCCCAATGAATCTTGTTTGGAATATTTATTTGTGGGGTCTGATTGTACTAGTTGGTCTCATATATTCTTGCCCCTATTGTACCCAAACATTGGTTTCTTCTCAAATATATAGCCCACTTCAGGATCAGAACTCAAAAACCTCCAATGTTTTAACACAGACTGTTTGAGTCTTTTGGTTGTGTCAGAAAATGTAGTTGTTTTTCTGTTCTGTGTATCTCGGTCTTCTTTTGTTTTTTCCGACAATAGGTAATTTCTGTCTAATTTATTTATAAACTGGACATCATTGGCAATATCCCTCGCTCTGTACCCCCTCTCAATGAACTTGCCATTGTGTCACATTAGCACATTGTGGATTAACCTTTCCAGACAGTCCCGACTGAGGTCGTAAGTATAGCCGTCTAACTTCTCAAAGGAGACTCAATTTAGTCATTGACTTGATCAAAGAATCTTAGGCTGACGAGTTCAAGACTCTTAGTCTATTCTCAGGCATGTTAAACAGATGCAATGTGTACTTGTATATAAGAGAGATGTTTTCATATCTCTCTTATATACAAGTACACATTGCATTGTTTAAAATGGAAATCAGATAAGAAAACTCAGTCCAGACCCAGATTCTTTGATCAGTCAATGGTAAATTGCAGTCTTCCTTTGAGAAGTTAGAGGTATTTAGACCCAGTGGGACTGTTGGAAAGGTTAATCCACAATGTGATAATGTGACAGGAAGTCTCTGTCTCTGTTCAAACCATAATGTAAGCATTAAACTTTAACATTAATTTCTATCCCTCTGAGTGTGGAACAGTCCTACCAGTACACTTAATTTAATGTCCCTGACACTGTCCATTTTGGCAAAAATGTTCTCCCACTGGTGTCTGTCTTTTTGTTTTTAACACTGGATCTGTGAGAATTAAACCTGTTATGTTTCACCCTCATAAAGAGCTGTTGGGCATTTTGCACACGTGATGAGGTATATTACATTGGATAATTTTCAGGTGAAGGTACTATTGATCTTATGGTGTAACTGGGTGTTTGGAATGGGTATCTTGTCTGTAGTGTAAACATGTGCAAAGGTTTCACACCTCCTTTGTAGGCAGGGAGATGTGCCATTTTTTGTATTTTTGTATTCTTTTACCCTCATTAACTGGGAAATTGGTAGACCTTTTTTGAGGGAGGCTGGATGTTGACTATGTGTGTGAAGCAGAGTGCTCCTATCCATGCTCTTAACATATAAAGAGGTTTGAAAGGCATTTTCTGTTTTCCGCACTAAAACATCCAAGAAGTTGATTTACACTTCACTGAAATACATAGTAACCCTTATGGGGGTATTAATTTGGTTCAAATGTGTGAAAAATTCTTGTATGGTTGTAACAATCCCATTTCAAATAAAAAAATAGATAGTCTATAAATCTCACGTAAAAGGGTATGTGTTGCCAGTAGCTAGATTTGATGATGTGAGATTTCTCATAATCCCACATATAAGCCTTGGCATATGTGGTTTCCATGGGGGTCCCCATGGCTGTTTCAGCCACCTGAATGTATATATCAATTTCAAATGTAAAATAATTTCTATTCAGAATAAAATCTACTAATCCCGCAATGTAATTAATTTCCTCTGTTAATCTCCAGACTGCATCTTTGCCTCCCTTGTGTGGTATGCTTGTATACAGGCTCGTTATGTCCATTGTAACCATTATGGATCCTGACATGTTTCCATTGACCCCATGATAATTTATTGAGAAAGTCTGTAGTAATGAATGTAGGCAGCTTTTGAATTAGGGCTGTAACATGAAGTCAACATATTGTGCTGCAGCATAAATCAAAGACCCCCTTGCTGACACAAGTTGTCTTCTTACCTCTTTGCGATATTTGTCATAATCCTGTACGACGATGCCTCCCCCTTTGTCTGCAGGGTGAATATCTGTAGACATCAGTAGAATCTTTGAAGAAATATTTGAGTTGTAATTTTCTCTGGAGGCGATATAATTCAGTTTCTGTCTCATATCTGTTCAACCTTTGTGTGGGAACAAAACAAGCCTTTATTTAGTACTGCTAGTTAATCTTTGGATAGAATGTGAGTGGACAGATTAAACACTGTTTCCTCTGACCCGACGGTGGTTTGCCTTCTTTGTGTTTTCTTTTGCTCCTCCTTGCGTGCTTCTATCAGTTTTGCTGTGGGTAGTTACACATAAAAAATGTGGGGCTGCATTCACTCCCTGCTGATTAAGGGTAGAGGAGTCTTCAGTTGTGCTTTCCACTATATCAGATTCTCCTTCATATCCGGAGCTAAATATGTCTCTCAATGGTCTCTTTAGTTTCCAGTGACAACTTCTCTTTTATGGTTGCCGGCTATCGTATGTGTCTGTCAGGCCTAGAGTCCATTTTATATATGGCTTCATAATCTTGAATCACCTGTCTTTTCTTCTTTTTATATGTGACGCTTGCAATATATATTCCTCACTTGCACAGTTCCAGTTAAATTGCTGCACAAACTAAATTCTTAAAATAGAGGTGCCTCCAACATATACACTATTGGTCAAAAATTGTACAACACCCCAATTTTTCCAGGGGTTCATCCTACAGCAAGATAATGACCCAAAATATACCTCCAGGCTGTGTCAGAACGACCTTAGAAGAAAAGAACAAGACGGTAGGCTTCAAATCATGGAATGGACAGCACAGTCTTCAGACTTAAACCCCATCGAGTTGGTTTGGGATGAACTGGACAGAAGGGTGAAAGCAAAGCAACCTACAAATGCAACACATTTGTGGGAACTTCTGCAACAGTGTTGGGAAGAACTTTCAGAACAATATTTGATTTCCATTGTGGAAAGAATGCCACGAGTGTGTTCGGCTGTTATATCTGAAAAAGGTGGCTACTTTGTTGAGTCAAAAATTTAGATTGCATTTTGTTCAGGAAAATGATTCCATGATTTATTTTTTATGTCCAATTCTTGATTTGTTCTATCCTTTATTTTCAGAGTACATTGAGGAATTAAACTGTGTAAATTTTGATAAAAACTGGAAGAATGGGGTGTTTTAAAACTTTTGACCCCATGTTTCAGAATACCCCATTTTCTCCAGTTTTTTTTTTTTTAATTTACCCAGTTCAAGTCCAGTGAATAACCTGACAAAAACTGAAAAATAATTCAGAGTTATACAAAAAGGCCTATTCAGGGAAGAAGTAATGGGTTAACAACTCGCAATTGTTCTGTAGAAATGTAAGTAAATTTATCCTTTAAAGTTCATGCTAACAATGCCTACAGGTATCCCAACTTTGTACCATTTCAGGTTATCCACTGGAGTTGAACTGCGTAAATTAAAAAAAAAAAAAAAAAAAAAAAAAGGAAAATGGTGGTGTTCTAAAACTTTTAACCGGTAGTGTACATTAGGTACATGTTAGACTATTGAGTTGGGCACACTCGGCAAAACCAAAGGAAGAGCACACTGAGGGGCAAAAGAAAAAAACAAAGAAAGCAAACCACCGTTGGGTCTGAGGAAATAGTGTTTAATCCATCCAGTCACATTCTAAACAAACATTTATTAGCAGTACTAAATAGAGGCTTAAGTTTTGTTCCCACACAAAGGTTGACCAGATTTGAGACAGAAACTGAATTATATAGCCTCCAGAGAAAATTACAACTCAAAGATTTCTTCAAAGATTCTACTAATGTATTCAGATGTGAACAATCCATTCCAGGTGAATAGTTCATTTGAACCAGGTGAGGACACACAATAGCTCTATCAAAACATTCAGTCTTAGGGTACACAAAGAAAGGATGGAAATACTTGATCAGACAAAGCCACGCTATTCTAATATTTCAGCACACATATTCAAAATCTGCCTACATTCATTAAAGACACTACGGACTGTATCAATAAATTATCACAGGGTCAATGGAAACATGTCGGATCCATAATGGTTACAATTGACATAACGAGTCTGTATACATGCATACCACACAAGGGAGGAAAAAGATGCAGTCTGGAGATTATGCTCAGATAGTGGTTCAATTCAAAAGGAGGAAATTAATTACATTGTGGGATTAGTAGATGTTATTCTGAATAAAAATTATTTTACATTTGAAACAGACATATACATTCAGGTGGCTGGGGCAGCCATGGATTCCTCTGTGGCACCTACATATACCAATGCTTATGTGGGATTATGTGAAATCTCACATCGTCAAATCTACCTACTGGCAACACATGCCCTTTTTATGTGAAATTTATAGACTATATATTTTTTATTTGGACTGGGATTGTTACAACCATACAAGAATTTTTCACACATTTGAACCAACTTAATACCCCCATCAGGGTTACTGTGGATTTCCGTAAAGTGTAAATCAACTTCTTGGATGTTTTAGTGCGGAAAACAGCAAATTAGGGGCTCGATCCAAATGTTGGCGTGCCAGAAAAAACTGGAGATGCTGGTTTTAACGTCAACTGAGCAATGCAAATGTTCCACTAGTAACAAGCGACGCCAGTTCTGAAACACACTTCGCCGGTCGCCAGAACAGCAAGATCTCACCCATAGAGGATAATGTACAAGCGACGCCAACAGCTATTCAAATGTTGGAGTTAGGGCTAACTCGCGTTAAATTGCAACATTTCTCTCCAGAAATCTAACGCCTATTTTTTTTTTGAGAACAGCACACAAGTCAGAGTAGAAAACCAACGTCTCCAGTTCTGAACAGCATTCTCTGTGCTTTTCCCTACCCAGCCACTAGGGGAACACAGAGAAGGCTTTCAGCACCATGGACAGCTTTGAATGCCATAGGGATGTGCACTGCTCACCCCTGTGGCATTCAAAGGGTTAAAATCAATAAAACTAGTACACCGAGCACTACACAATGCCCCTTCCACATCCCCCCCCCCTTAGTATGTCACATATATTGCATATATGTAACATACTAACCCCATCCACATCCACCTCATGGACTTCCATGTAGTGGACAAATCTGTCTTTTATTCCACAATTAACCCTTTGAGTACCAGAGAGGTAGGAAAGCATTGCTTAGCATGTTTCCTACCCCTCTGGTACCCAAAGGGTTAATAGGCAAGGTATGGACTACATACCTTGCCTATATATATATATGTGTGTGTTTGTGTGTGTGTGTGTTTTAAACTTTTTTTTAATTAAAATAGTATTATTAGACAGTTTAACTTAGATCTCATTCATTTTTAACCCCCTACCTCCTGTGTCCCAACGCCTTGTGAAAAGGGACGAATTGCACAAGGCGACCAGGCAGCCGGGCACAAAGCTAACGCATGAGGAGAGGTATTGGAGGAAGCGGGCAGCAAATACAAGCCTACCACCCGCTTCCTCCGATGTCTCTGTCCCCTCCTCCCGCTTTCTCCAATACCTCACTAGTCACCAGGGTTTTCTTATGCTGCGGGCTTCACAGCCGCCCGCAGCAATGGAATAAAGAATAAATACAGAATTTATAAATAAAGATGAGGGAAGCACTGCAGTCACAGTGCAGCCTGCTCCCTCAGTTCTCAGATCTCAACCATTCATGATGCCCTACTTACTGTGTCCCTTTGCTTTTAGTACTTTTGCTCCACTCTCAGTTTGAAGAAGAGTGGAGCAAATATACTAATAGCAATGGGACACAGGAGGTAGGGGGTTAAAAATGAATGAGATCTAAGTTAAACTGTCTAATAATAGTATTTTAATAAAAAAAAAGTTTAAAACACACACAAACACACACATATATATATGTAGGCAAGGTATGTAGTCCATACCTTGCCTATTAACCCTTTGGGTACCAGAGGGGTAGGAAACATACTAAGCAATGCTTTCCTACCTCTCTGGTACTCAAAGGGTTAATTGTGGAATAAAAGACAGATTTTTCCACTACATGGAAGTCCATGAGGTGGATGTGGATGGGGTTAGTATGTCACATATATGCAATATATGTGACATACTAAGGGGGGGATGTGGAAGGGGGCATTGTGTAGTGCTTGGTGTACTAGTTTTATTGATTTTAACCCTTTGAATGCCACAGGGGTGAGCAGTGCACATCCCTATGGCATTCAAAGCTGTCCATGGTGCTGAAAGCCTTCTCTGTGTTCCCCTAGTGGCTGGGTAGGGAAGCACAGAGAAAGCTGTTCAGAACTGGAGACGTGGGTTTTGGATTTCCTGACTGAACTTGATACTTTGCAGTGCTGTGATTGGCTGTGGGGCTAGATAACATTTTTATCGTGTGTTTTTAGGTAAGATTTTCTATGCGACGCAGGTTTAAGGTTAACGTGTATTTTGTTGGTTATCGCTCGTTAGGCTTTCTTGGTAAGGAAGATTTGAATCTCACGTTACCTGGTCTTGCTTAACGAGCGAAGGCAGTTTTTTCTTCACGTTGGTTTTAACGCCAACATTTGGATCGAGCCCTAGACTTGTGCATGATAAACCTTTTCGGTAAAATTCAATTTTGGACAATTTTTTTTTTTCATTCAGCGACTCCGCATTTTGTATCAGACCTGTTCGACAGTCCGAATTATTCGTCAGATTTAAAATGAAAATGAAATAAATGGAACCATTTCCAGGGTCTAAATGAAGATGGTGGAACAGGGTAAGGTGGAGCTTTAGCCTTATGGTACAATGGATGAAGTAGATGAAGTATGGATGTACCTAAATTTGAAGGAAGAAGGAAGACTGACAGTGACTGGTGCAGGGCAGACTCAGGATGATTGGAATACTGTAGATGTAGACAACATCAAACTGCAGAATACTGGAGTAGCCAGGACTCAGTAGATGGATACTGCAGACTTCAAGAGACTACCAAACAGAGGATGACTGGGGCGAGGCGGACTCAGGATGACAGCAACACTGTAGACGTAGTCAGCAGCAAACAGTAGACCACTGGAGCAGCCAGGACTCAGCAGAGATACATCAACTGAGGATGATTGGTGCGAAGCAGATTTAGCATGACAGCAACACTGGAGCTATAGCCAGCTCCAAACTGCAGAACACTGGAGCAGCCAGGACTCAGTAGATGGATACTACAGACTTTAAGAGGCTACAAAACTGAGGATGACTGGTGCGAGGTGGACTCAGGATGACAGCAACACTGTAGAAGTAGCCAGCAGCAAACTTCAGAACACTGGAGCAGCCAGGACTCAGTAGAAATACAGCAGGTGAGGATGACTGGTGCGAGGCAGACTCAGGATGACAGCAACACTGGAGATGTAGTCAGCAGCAAACTACAGAACACAGGAGCAGCCAGCCCAGGACTCAGAAGATAGATACTGCAGACTTTTTTTACAAGAGATGAAAAACAATAGAACCAGACTGAAGAACCTGTATAGTGGGACAACAATGTAGACTTTAAATTCACCCCTGTGTCCCACCAATTCAGGGGGGTGTCCTCTGCCCAACCTACCATGGTTCTAGAGCTGGGTAAGCTGGAGCACTCATATTATGGTACTATGGTACTTTTTTTCTTCTAATCTGCATTGAACCTAAGAGCAGGGCAACCCAGCTTTGGCAGGTTGACTTTTAAAAAAGTAATTTGCTCCATGAGCTGGGGGGCCAATTGAGTGCGCTGGCGGCTAAGTATATTTCCTGTTATGGAAAATACCTGCTCACTCTGGATAGTGGTTGGGGGGCAAGAAAACAACTCCTGGGCTTTGTCCAGGGACAAAGTAGGCCACACAGTCTCCTTGTTATCCCAGAAAGTTAAGGGATCTGTACTTGGGGGCAAAGAAGATTCCGCAAGGTAAGCCTTAACCTCAAACTCACCACTTTTTCTATTGATGGGGAGTTGTTTGCTTTGTCCGAAGCATAATCTGTCCATTGCCTCAGCATAAAAAGCAGCAGCTGCTCCATTGGAACAAAATTAAGTGCTATTGGCGCTGCTACTGATAGGTCCCGGAAGACCACCACACTCCAACAGCTCATCTGCGGAATCATCTCCCACCTCCTGTCACTGCATCCTGTTTTTTCTTTTCCTCTCATGCACCCTCACTATGAATTGTTCCCTTGAGAGTGAAATGGAACTAAGTGCCATCTTGCCTTTGATTCGAGGATCACAAATTGTGGCAAGAATTAACTCGGGACAATTGTCCATGGTCTCTTCCATGTGCCGAGTCAGTTCCTTCTTCAGCCTCAATAGAAGGTCAGAAACACCGGGAAGTATATTACCCTCAGCACCAGGCAAGCATTCCCTATGGGCAAGGAAATTGTACAGTTTTAAAGAGAGGTGTGTGAAGAGGGGAGTGAGGTCTGCCAGGCTAGCATTCTCTTTGCTTAAAATTTCCATCAAGCATGGAAAGGCGTGAGGACTGTCACTACCTGTTCCATCAGGTCCCAGTCAGCCCTGCCCAGTGTTCTGCTACTGCCAATGAAATGGTGACATGACATTGCGTGAATTGCCTTTTTCTGCTCCAGGATACTCTCTAGCATATCTAAGGTGGAGTTCCACCTGGTCCCAACATCTTGTTTTAGGAGGTGCTCTAGGAGGCTGCCTTTTTCTGTTCCTTCCTGAGGAGCTGGAAGTGGCCAGCAATTTGTTGGCACAACTCCAGAAGCGCTGGCGACCTTCCAGTGTTACTTCCATCCTCAAGAGCAGCCTTAACTACCAGATGCAGGACATGCGCTGAGCTGCGCGCACCCACAAATCTGCCATCCCGGAGATTCTTTATCATGTTAACTGCACCATCAGTAACCACAAACCCCATTTGTGCCTGTGTGCCTTAAATAAAAAGAATATCCAGAAGATGGAGCGCTCCACTGGCAATAATAATCAAATAATAAACTATAGAGATTACAATTGTGCCAACATCAAAAAAAATATTGGAACATAAAAAAGTAAACAAATCTAATAAGAAATAAATACCCACAGTTTATGTAAATGGGATGATATTAATGGATGAGGATGGAATGATCAGTCAATGGATGGATGCTTAAGATGGATGAAATGATGATGAAAAGGATGAAATGATCCCAATTCCCAAGTAGTGCTGCAGAAGTTAAGTGGATAGTGGCCTTGTCCACTAATGGAAATTCTTGTAATCTGGAGACACTTAGAAAACAGCGCACATAACAAGAGAAAAAGGAAAAAGAGCAGTAATCTAAGTGTAGTATCAGTGTAGTATCAGTGTAGTATCAGAACATTCATGTATCACATCACTCATCACTTATTCACTTCTCCAATCATAATAATTTAATTACATTCATCACTAATTCACTCTTTTTAACATTCATTACTTTCCAAGCACACATTTTTTCATTCACAACATATATCCACACTCACGCACCCATAATCATTAGGTCTTAGTATTCTAAGTATTTTAATTATACCGATTCACTACATTTTTATTTATATTTATTTTTATTTATTTATTCAATTTTTTTCATCATACAATTTTTTTCATCATCATCTCTTTTCATTATTCATTTAATTTACAATTATTTTATTTTTCTTTTCTCATTATTTATTTAATTAATTCTTAATACCTTCTGTATGATTTTCTGTTTAAATTGAGTTTATTATACTAATAATTGTAAATTATGGATACATTGTATCTATTTATTATTTTACATTCATGAATGTTTAAATGTAATATTGTTTTGTATTATCATTCCAATGTATTTTACAAGTATTAGCAATTGTTTATATGACATTCTGTATTTTTATGTTCATTCCGCCCCTCGATCTAATGAGGATATATAAGACACGTAACCCCGCCCCTTTGATACTTCCAGTAGTGTTCTTTCTCTGAAGAAGCAGACTGAGTCTGCGAAAACGTTTAGACACACTGCTTTTTACTATCGGGTCTCCCCCACGTATCTTGTCAGCTCTCTCCGCCTCCAATAGGCCCGTACATCGGCCCGTCTGGTGTCCTGGAACGTAGCGTACCATGAGGGAAACTCACGAACCGGTGGTACTGATATTGGCACATTGTTACTTTTCCACTTCACTTACATCAACAAATGATTTCAGAACTAACTTATATTGTAGCAACGGATGATACTGTTGCAAAACAGTGAGTTGATTGCCAAGTGACGAGAAGATCGAAACACAGGACAATTGAAGGACCCAGCTGATGAAGACGGGAGTGAGACCCGTTTGAGGAGCATACAGCCCAAGAAGGGCTTTTGTGAGTGTAACATTATTTTACCTTGTTTTTATTCTTATTAAAATACTACACTTAGATTACTGCTCTTTTTCCTTTTTCTCTTGTTATGTGCGCTGTTTTCTATGTGCCTGTGTGCCTGTCTGCTCCCCTAGCCACTGTGCCACCATGTTCTGCAGTGCTTTGCGAATGTTATCTGAGGTGTGCTGCTGATCCATTACCTCAGCATAGAGGAGGAAAGAGTGGTGCCCTACCTGCTTGGCTACTGCACCTGAACTTGTTGTTGCTATTGGTGATGTGTCTTGCAACAAATTAGGCTGCCACCAATGCGCCATCAATGACAGGAAGTCATGCTGGCCACTCGGAGCACTCCAAAAGTCAGTGGTAAAGTGCACTGACTGGCCACTAGGCTTTCCTAACAGGTCCTTCAAAAGCCCAATGCATGACTGGTATAGTGAGGACACTATAGTTCTACTGAATGTGGTGTGGGTTGGAATTTTATATAGAGGTGCTACAGCCTCTATAAGTTGCTGGAAGGGCTCCCCATTCACCAAATTAAAAGTAGCACCCCTAACGGCTATGAGCTGTGCAATGAGGCGTGTAATTTTCCTGGACTGCTGTCTGCACAACCCCTTGGAATGAAACCCACCAAAATCTTCCAGTGTGCCCTGTAGTTGTTCAGGTGTTGGTTCATCCTGGAGGTGGTTAGATGCCGCAACACCTCCCATGGCTGACTTCCCTGCCACACAATTTGCATTTCGCTAGCCGGCCATTGCTAAGTGCCACAAAATGGTCCCATGCTTTGGAGCGACGGATGACTCTGGAAGGTTGTGGAGAAGAAGAAACTGAAGTGATACTTTCTCAATCTTCAAATGCTGAAGCAACCTCACTTTGCTTTTTCTTTCTACGTACTGTTACAGGGCTACCAATAGACCTAAAGATGGCAGCAGAGATGTTGGGACTGGCATTGGAGGAGGATAGTGGAGTAACAGTGGTACTGGTGGCGGAGACACTAGCAGCTACTGCTTGGCTGGGAGACTCAAATGGAACTGGAGAGGCAGTTTTTGAGTTGTCAATAGAAGACACAAGTGTAACTGGAGAGACAGGAGGAGTACTATGGGAAGCAGGGGAAAAATTAAGCTCGGGGGACAAATCTTTTGACAGGAAGAAAAATCATCATCAGCAGCAGATTTTGTGGAAACCTGCTCAATTCCCTCTTCAGCCTGTTGGCTACCAGGAAATGGTAAACTATCTCCCTCAATAACATTTTCTGACGTAGATATGCTCTCAGTGGCAGTGACAGTGGTGGCAGGAAAAATGTTATCCAAATACTGCAAAAATTTCCGTTTGGGCTCCTTACACAGACGTTCTGTATAAAAAGCCTGTGATGATATTGCTCACAGTGTCCGACCAGTAGTGTTACACACGCTAGGTGTCCCCAGATTTATAGAACTGGCTGTAACGGAGGTGGTGACTAAACTGGAAGTGGTACTAGTCATTGTGCTGTTGGTTCTGGGGGGGACCATCACGAAACAGCTGACGATACACAGGTGACGGCTTCTTCGTGGTCTCAGAGGAGGACCTCAACCTCTCTACCCTGCTAGTAGAGGTAGAATGATCTGCAGTTCCCTTCTTATTTTTATTTTTTGGTTTGGAATGCTGCTGCTGAGTCTGACTAGTACTACTGAAAGTACTGTTCTTTGCCTGCCTGCCTGCCTGCCTGCCTGCTGCTGCTAGCTCTGCTTGAAAGCAACATCACTGTGGTGGTTTTGGTGGTTGCTTGGTCACTGCAGCTGGTACCAGGACGAGGAACATCAGGTTGTTCACTAGGACTCAAGTCCATGGCAGATAGGTAGGTAGTGAACTATAAAATGTAAAAACCTGGCCACACGACAACTGGGAGACTGGCTGTGTCACTCTGAAAATTATTCAAACAAATTCCTAATATTCATTTTAATATTTAAAAGATGACTCTCCCTTGCGGACGCAGTAAGGTACTAAGCCTGCCTACAGAACTGTGAGACTGGCAGACGTGTCACTCTGAAAATTATTTGAAAAAATTCCTAATATTAATTTTATTATTTAACACAGGAACAAAGGTGACTCTCCCTTGCAGAGGCAATAAGGTACTAGGGCTGTCTACAGAACTGTGAGACTAGCTGATGTGTCACTCTGAAAATTATTCAAATTCCTAATATTAATTTTAATATTTAAAAGATGACTCTCCCTTGCGGACACAGTAAGGTACTAAGCCTGCCTACAGAACTGTGAGACTGGCAGACGTGTCACTCTGAAAATTATTTGAAAAAATTCCTAATATTAATTTTATTATTTAACACAGGAACAAAGGTGACTCTCCCTTGCAGAGGCAATAAGGTACTAGGGCTGTCTACAGAACTGTGAGACTAGCTGATGTGTCACTCTGAAAATTATTCAAATTCCTAATATTAATTTTAATATTTAACACAGGAACAAAGGTGACTCTCCCTTGCAGACGCAATAAGGTACTAGGCCTGCCTACAGACTGTGAGACTGGCTGATGTGTCACTATGAAAATTATTCAAACAAATTCCTAATAGTTTTAATATTTTTCACAGGAACAAAGATGACTCTCCCTTGCAGTGGAAATAAGGCACTAATGCTGGCTGCCTGCCTACACAACAAATGGACACTCTAATATCTCCTGTTTCTTCTTTTTCTGAGCTCCAACAAAGCACTAACAGGAAATGCAGGCTGTCTGTGTGTCGTGGTCATTAGTCCAACCCATATCATGAAACAAAGAAGCTAATTGGAATAGAGGCAAAGCGGGAAAGTAGTGCATGAAACAAAGACACTAATTGGATTAGAGACATGGAGGGAAAGTAATCACGCGCGTGGGTAGTAATCACCAAATTTCCAAAATTTTGGACAACATTCTGACCAGGCCTGCTCTGATTCGGATTTTTTTTGGAGAACGACCCTTGCCATTTGGACGGACCGAATGTCACCGAATGACCCCTTTTTCATTGAATTCTGAATGTTGACGAACCTTAGCCTACAGCAAATGGCTTTCAAACATCTTTATATGTTAAGAGCACAGGAAGGAACACTACTCCACACACATAGCCAACGTCCAGCCTCCGTAAAAAAAGTCTACTGTAGTAGTCACCAAATTTCCGAAATTTTAGACGACATTTGGATCAGGGCTGCTCTGATTAGGATTTTTTTTGGCGAGCGACCCTTGCCTTTCGGACGGCCCGGATGTCGCCGAATGACCCCCTTTTTCATCGAATTCTGAATGTTGACGAACCTTAGCCTACAGCAAATGGCTTACAAACATCTTCATATGTTAAGAGCACAGGAAGGAACACTCTGCTCCACACACATAGCCAACATCCAGCCTCCCTGAAAAAAAGTCTACAGATCTCCAAGTTAATGAGAGTGAAAAGAATAGAATCAGAGACAGAGAGGGATCCCCAATCATTAGGCACAAAGGGCAGGAAGTTCATTGAAAGTATAGACAGAGAGAGGTTGCCAATGATGTCCAGCTTGTAAATAACTTAGACAGAAATTACCTATTATCAGAAAAAACAAAAGAAGACTGAGATACTTGGGACAGAATGATCATTACAACAACATTTTCTGACACAACCAAAAGATTCAAACAGTCTGTGTTAAAACATTGGAGGCTTTTGAGTTCTGATCCTGAAGTGGGCCATATATTTAAGAAGGAACCGATGTTTGGGTACATAGGGGTATGAGACCAACTAGTACAATCAGATCCCACAAATAAATATTCCAAACAAGAATCACTGGGAACTGGTGGTGTACATCGAATTGTAACATGTACACATATGGTAACTGGGTCTACCATTGTGGTACCACCCACAAACCACAAAATCAATATTAAAGAGAAATTGACATTTTCCACATCAATTTTAATCTATCTACTTTGGTCTCCCTGCAACAAATATTATCCGGGGAAAATGAGTAGAGCCTGTAAGGAATGAAATCCTGCTCCCCTTGACAAGCTTTTCAGGTTTTTCCCTCATCTTAACTGAAGATTGTCCCTCTCTGCAATCTACCTGGTCACCTCCCTTCTGCTCTGGCTGAGCAGTGTTAAATCACTGGTGCCGACACAAAACAGTATTTAAAGATAAAATAGTCCATTTGTAATACCCTAGTGCAGTTAAAAACAGAAAAAAATTATTTGGCACTAGCATTGAGGTTTGGGGAGATGCCTGGAGTGCAGGCTGTTAGACTGTTCCTGGTCACCTCCCTTCTGCTCTGGCTGAGCAGTGTTATATCAGTAAAAGGGGGGAGGGGGACACTTTGTCATTGAATTACTCTTGAACTACAACTCTGACAGAATTGAAATAACACTCTCCAAAGTCCAAATACTATGATGATTAATTAGAGCTGCTTTTATTCTGAAACATTATTATCCCTTTAAATCTGCACCATGACAGACAAAGCCATAAAGCAGACTTAAATCACTGGTGCCGACACAAAACAGTATTTAACGATAAAAGAGTCCATTTGTAATACCCTAGTGCAGTTAAAAACAGAAAAAAATTATTTGGCACTAGCATTGAGGTTTGGGGAGATGCCTGGAGTGCAGGCTGTTAGACTGTTCCAGGACATGACCAGTTCAGAAAGGCAAATGCGGTTCTCAATTTCAGCAATATCATTTTTTTTAATTTTAACTGCAGCTGAAGATCCACGTGAGAACATATTCAATGTGATTTACTGTAATATAAGCAAAACTGCCTATACCCACCACCCTATGAGATCTCTCTAGAGGTTTTAATTTGTAGATCAATAGGTGTGTGTGTGTGTGTGTGTGTGTGTGTGTGTGTGTGTGAATGGCTGTGTGTGTGTTTGTATGTATGTATGTATGTATATATGTGTGTGTGTGTATATGGTTCTGTGTGGGTCTGAGTGTATGTGTGTATATGACTATGTGTATGGATGAGTGTGTGTATATGTGTGTATATATGGCTATGAGTGGGTCTTTATGTGTGTGTGTGTGTGTGTGTGTGTGTGTCTGCGTTTGTATGTGTGTACATATAGTTCTGTGTAGATCTTTGTGTGTGTGGGTTTGTGTGTGTATATAGCTCTGTGTGGGTCTGTATGTGTCTGTGTATGTGTGCCTCTGTGTGTTTGTGTATAGGTATGTGTCTATGTGTGCTTCTGTGCATGTGCTAGTGAAAGACTACAATGAACAATAGGAAACATCAGTTAACCCCTTGAGTGCCAGAGAGGTATCCAATACATTACATAGGCATGCATTGGATACCTCTCTGACACTCAAAGGGTTAATTCCCCAAATTCCCTTTGGGTTAAATAGTGTTTTAACCCACTGAATGGTGCCATGCATTTCATATCTCGCTACTATTCAACAGGTTAAAATAACCAGTTTAACTTTGTCCCCTCTGGTGGAGTAGGCCTTTGCTTGTGGCATATATACAGTAAGTGTGTGATAGTTACCTGCACATAGGATAATAATGTTGAACAGCACTACAGAATTATGATAATTATGACAGATGGCTTAAATGATGATTGTTAATCCAGGGAACTATCTGACTGCCTTTTGAAGTCAGGAAGGATTTTATTACCCATTTTGGGGATTTATGGCTTTAATGGGGGAGGGTTGCCTTCCTCTGGATCAACAGGGGTGATTAGGCATGGACAGGACTTGATGGATGTATGTCTTTTTTCAGCCTCATCAACTATGTTACTAAGTGTTAAGCATGTATATAGCTGTTTAATGACACTAAGGGGACAGTAGTGGGTAGGATCAAATAGTGGAGTGAGACATTGAGGAGATTGGGGGCCCGTTCAGCTATTCTTGTCCTCAGTCCCATAATTTCTGATAGCAGACCTAACCTCTCAGCTCTATCCTCCCTTTCTCTCTCAGCTTCATTTTCTCTCTCTCAGCTTCATCTTCCCATCCACTCTCTCAGCCTCATTCTCACAACTCCACCCTCTCACCCAGCTTCATCCTCCCAATTCTCTATGCTTCATCTTCCAGTCCTCACTTATCTTCACCCTCCCATCACCTCTCTCAGCTTCATCCTACTATGCTCTTCCTCAGCTTCATCTATTCATCCTATCTTCTCTCTCTCTCTCACTCTCTCTCATCTTCATCTTTCCATTGTCCCTCTCTCTCAGCTTCATCCACACATCCTCTCTCTCCTATATACAGCCATTTCCAGATTCTTTGTGGCTATAAAGGTAAGTGGGGATGGTATGCTGCCCACCACACACATACATTTCTGATCTGCTGCTCGCCAAATGATAACCTCCAAAAGAAAAAGGAAACACGAGTGGGAGACAAGAAACAACAAACAGGGCACTTTTTTTTACAAATACATGTTTATGTATATGCACAGCATAATGTATAATAAAAGAACTTAATCTCTTTGAGTGCTCCACCGGTTGGTTGATGCACAACCGATATGTAGCCATAGGGTTTAAGCCTGCCCCTGTACAGATGCTCCGGAATCAGCAGCAATGATCCTTTGTGCAACAGCTAAGTATTCTTTTATTGGGAAAAAAGGAGATATCAGCAGTATGGTAAACTGACCAGTGCTTTATTAAAGAAAAATATATGTTAAAAGTAAAAACAAGTGTTGAACCAATGCATTTCTGGATGATCCTTTCATCAGGATGTTTGGACTTTGTGCTGATTACTAGTGATGATCGAGCACCCCAATGCTCGGGTGTTCGGGTGCTCTGGCCGAGCGCCCCCGGAGGCTCGAGTGCTCGGCCGAGCACCCGAGCCCCATTGAAGTCAATGGGAGGACTCGAGCATTACACCAGGCACCCCCTGCTCTGATGAGGGGAGGGTGCCTGGTTCATAGGAAAAGGTCAGAAATGATGGAAACACCACAGAAATGGTTCAGGGACAGCATAGGGAGGATGTCTGGATGCATCTTGGACTCCAACGTCGCTGCTGGGAACGATGTTTCGCCCGTAGTACGCCATTTTTACAGACTGACCGTAAAACACACAAAAAGGAAGATAAAAACGATTGTAGGCGAAAAATTGTTACCAAACAGTATTTGCTGTATATTTACTTGTATATCATCTGCAAATTCTGCAAAAAATTTCATAGATTTTTCGGAACTGGGGCCATGATTAAGAGGGAAACGTGCGCAGCGTAAAGCAGGTGTTCAACGTGGTTATGGCCCGGGTAAGGTACAGCGTTCAGGAACGGAGGCCGCAGCTACCACAGGTTTTACAACATGTCCGTTTGCCCTTGTTAAGTCCAAAATTTATAGTCGGAACAGTGGGGTCTGATCCATTGAGTAAAAGTGACGAAGTGACTTAGTGGATGAAGCCAAGAAGTACCTTCTGCTCTGTCGAACACCCCAGCCCTATTTAATTCAATGGGAGGACCTGAGGCACTCCGATACAACCTGTATATAACAAAATGGAGGGCCTCATTCACATTGTGGTACAATAGTTCAGGTAGTGGTCCAACACTCATAAAGCCTATGCACTAAGTGAAAGGGCTGCCAAAAATTAGACTGAAATGTCACTCCAATACACCCTTTATTACACATAAAGGAGGGCATCATACACAGCCTTGAAAAATTAGGATTAATGGCCTGCTGGTGACCCTCTAAAACATTAGGGGCGAGGGCATGCCGCTAAGCTGACCATCTAAAACATTAGGAATGAGGGTCTGCTGCTGAGCCGACCATCTAAAACATTATGGGTGAGGGTCTGCTGTGGAGCTGACCATCCTAAACATTATATGCGAAGGCCCGCTAGTGAGCTGACGCTATAAAACATTATATGAGAGGGCCCGCTAGAGAGCTGACCCAATAAAACATTATATGAGAAGGCCCGCTGGTGAGCTGACCTATACAAAAATTGTCAAACAGGGCCCGCTGGTGAGCTGGCCCTATATAAAAATTATATCACAGGCCCGCTGGTGAGCTGGCCCTATATAAAAATTATATCACAGGGCATATGGAAGAGGAGGAGGAGGATGAGAAGATTAAGAGTCAACCATATACCCGTTTTTTGGGTGGAAGGGGTGAATGGGAATACAGAGTATTCCCATCATTGTAAATAACATATCTAAAGTGACTTTATGTTCACCCGGGGCTTTCCTCCAGTGGAGTGGAGAAGTCAGGGGAAATCCAGGCCTTGTTCATTTTTATAAGTGTCAACCTATCAGCATTTTCGGTGGAAAGGCGGATACGCTTATCTGTTATGATGCCACCAGCAGCACTAAATACCCGCTCAGACAGAACGCTGGCGGCAGGGCAGGCCAGCACCTCCAAGGCGTAGAGTGCCAGTTCATACCACGTGTCCAGCTTGGACACCCAGTAGTTGTAAGGCACAGAGGGATCATTGAGGACGCTGACACGGTCTGCTACGTACTCCTTCACCATCTTCCAAAACTTTTCCCTCCTTGTGACACTAGGCTGCGCATCAGGGTGAGGGTGCTGGCGGGGTGTCATGAAGGTGTCCCACGCCTTGGAGAGTGTTGCCCTGCCTTTGTCGGAACTGCTGTGTGCTCCCCTTTTCTCCCCTTCTCGGTTGGCCAAGGTAGCACGTACTCTGCCGCCAGCGTTGTCAGATGGAAAATTTTGGAGCAATTTTTCGACAAGAACCTTCTGGTATTGCACCATTTTGCTTGTCCTCTCCACCGGAGGAATGAGAGATGAGAAATTCTCTTTGTAGCGGGGGTCCAGAAGGGTGAACACCCAGTAATCCGAGTTGTCTAAAATGCGTATAACGCGTGGGTCACGGGAAAGGCAGCCTAACATAAAGTCAGCCATGTGTGCCAGAGTACCAACAGGCAAGATTTCGCTGTCCTCACCAGGAGGATGACTCTGAATCTCCTCATCCTCTTCCTCCTCTTCTGCCCACCCACGCTGAAGAGATGGAAATAAAGTTCCATGGCTACCCTCTGTAGCGGAGGCAACCGTGTCTTCCTCCTCCTCCTCCTCCTCCTCCGCCTCCTCCAATTGTCGCTGAGAAGACGAAGTGAGGGTGCTCTGGCTATCACCTTGTGTAAGCTCTTCCTCCCCCATTTCCACCTCTTCCACATGCAAAGCGTCGGTTTTAATTTTGAGCAGCGAGCGTTTCAGTAGACATAGAAGTGGGATGGTTACACTGATAATAGCGTTATCGCCACTCACCATCTGTGTCGATTCCTCAAAATTGCGTAAAACCTCACAGAGGTCTGACATCCATTCCCACTCCTCACTTCTGATTAGAGGAAGTTGAACGGAGAGGCGACGACCGTGTAACAGCTGGTACTCCACTACTGCCCTCTGCTGCTCACAAAGCCGGGCCAACATGTGGAAGGTGGAGTTCCAGCGCGTGCTCACGTCACACAGCAGCCGGTGAGCTGGCAATTGTAAGCGCTGCTGCAGCTTCAACAGGCCGGCTGAAGCTGTAGATGACTTACGGAAATGTGCACACACGCGGCGCACCTTCGTCAAGAGATCATGCAAATTGGGGTAGGTTTTTAGAAATCGCTGAACCACTAAATTAAATACATGCGCTAGGCATGGTACGTGTGTGAGCTTGCCGAGCTCCAAAGCCGCCACCAAGTTACGCCCATTATCACTCACAACCATGCCTGGTTGCAGGTTGAGTGGCGAGAGCCACTGCTCGGTCTGGTGACTAATCCCCTGCAACAGCTCTGAGGCCGTGTGCTGTTTGTACCCAAGGCAGATCAGCTTCAGCACGGCCTGTTGACGCTTCCCCACTGCAGTGCTACACTGCTTCCAGCTACTAGCTGATGGGTGAGTGGCGCTGCGCGCAGAGAATTCGGAGGTGGAAACGGAGGAGGAGGAGGAGGAGCCAATAACGTAGGTGCTGGCGGAAACCCTGATGGGGGTAGGGCCCGCAATCCTCGGCGTGGGTAGCACCTGTGCCATCCCAGGGTCCGAGTCGCTCCCAGCCTCCACGACATTCACCCAGTGTGCCGTCAGGGAAATGTAGCGTCCCTGGCCACAAGCACTTGTCCATGTGTCAGTCGTTAAGTGGACCTTCCCAGTAACTGCGTTGGTCAGGGCACGGGTGATGTTAAGGGACACATGGTGGTGTAAGGCGGGGACGGCACACCGGGAAAAGTAGTGGCGGCTGGGGACTGCGTACCAAGGGACAGCTGCTGCCATCAGGCTGCGGAAGGACTCAGTCTCCACAAGCCTAAATGGCAGCATTTCGATGGCCAGTAATTTGGAAAGGTGTGAGGTTAGTGCTATGGCCTGTGGGTGGGTGGCTGGGTATTTTCGCTTGCGCTCAAATGCCTGGGGTAACGACATTTGGATGCTGCGCTGGGACAGGGAAGTGGATGTGGTCGCTGATGGTGCTTCAGATGGTACAGGTGCAGGGCGGGAGGTATGCGGGCCTGCGCCTTCGACAGGCGATTGGCCGGCACCGAAAACAGGGGAAGAGGAGGCAGTGGTGTGGCCTGCAGACACAGATTGGCGATCCGGGCGTTCCTCCCACTTATTACGGTGCTTGGATGCCATGTGTCGGATCATGCTGGTGGTGGTGAGGTTTCTAGTGTTCATGCCTTGGCTCATTCTGGTGTGGCACAGGTTGCAAACTACAATTTTTTTGTCGTCCACACTTTCCTTAAAAAAACGCCATACCGCGGAACACCTAGCCCTTGGCAAGGGAGATTTACGCAAGGGGGTGCTCCGTGGAACATTTGCGGGCCGGTTTGGTGCGGTCCGCCTTCTTTCTTTAGCCACACCACTGCCTCTTCCAGCCTGTTGCGGTGCTGCAGATGGCTCACCCTCAGGACTGCTGTCATCGCTCGGCTCTCCACCTTCCCAGGTGGGGTCAGTCACCTCATCGTCCACCAAGTCCTCCTCCACTTCCTCACTCTGATCACCCTCCTCATTTCTTGATCCGACCACATACTCAGTCATTGACAACTGTGTATCATCCTCCTCATCAAGGTCTTGAGACAGTAATTGTGGTTGATTTGATGGCAACTGTGTCTCATCATCATCATCATCCACTTCCTTTGACCTTAAATGCCGTTCCCCTCTGTCATCTTCTTGTGATTGGGTACCCTCTAGAGGTTGTGAATCAGGGCACAAGATCTCATGTTCCTCTGCAAGCGTGCTTGGAGAGAGGTTCAAATCAAGGATTGGTGATGAGACGAGCTCCTCACTATATCCCAGTGTGGGATCACTTCTTTGGCCAGACCCTCTATGGTGGGAGGAAGGATGATCAGGGTGAGGATTATGTTGACCAGACTCTTGGCTACTGAGAGTGGACTTGGTGGAAGACAGGGTGGTGCTTAACCGGCTGGAAGCAGTATCAGCTGAAATCCAACCGACCACCTGTTCGCAGTGGTCTGACCTCGAGAGTGATGTCCTGCGACGCCCTGTAAACTGAGACATGAAGCTAGGTATGGTGGATGTCTTTCTTTCTTGTGCTCTGGCACCAGGCACAGTTTCTACGCGTTCTGACTCGCGCCCTGAACTATCAGGATCACGTCCACTTCCCCGTCCCTTTTTACCCGCCTTCTTCATATTACACGGAATATATGCCGGTAATCTGCGGCTAGGCACACGAAACAGAATGTGACGCTAATCTGCGGCTAGGCACAGTGAACGGAATATGTGATGTTAATTTGTGAATTAGCACACTAAACAATATGTGCCGCTAATCTGCGGCTAGGCACAGTGAACGGAATATGTGACATTAATTTGTGAATTTGCACACTAAACAATATGTGCCGCTAATCTGCGGCTAGGCACACTAAACAGAATGTACCGCTAATCTGCGGCTAGGCACAGTGAACGGAATATGTGACGTTAATTTGTGAATTTGCACACTAAACAATATGTGCCGCTAATCTGCGGCTAGGCACACTAAACAGAATGTGACGCTAATCTGCGGCTAGGCACAGTGAACGGAATATGTGACGTTAATTTGTGAATTTGCACACTAAACAATATGTGCCGCTAATCTGCGGCTAGGCACACTAAACAGAATGTGACGCTAATCTGCGGCTAGGCACAGTGAACGGAATATGTGACGTTAATTTGTGAATTTGCACACTAAACAATATGTGCCGCTAATCTGCGGCTAGGCACACTAAACAGAATGTGACGCTAATCTGCGGCTAGGCACACTAAACAGAATGTGACGCTAATCTGCGGCTAGGCACAGTGAACGGAATATGTGATGTTAATTTGTGAATTTGCACACTAAACAATATGTGCCGCTAATCTGCGGCTAGGCACAGTGAACGGAATATGTGACGTTAATTTGTGAATTTGCACACTAAACAATATGTGCCGCTAATCTGCGGCTAGGCACACTAAACAGAATGTGCCGCTAATCTGCGGCTAGGCACAGTGAACGGAATATGTGACGTTAATTTGTGAATTTGCACACTAAACAATATGTGCTGCTAATCTGCGGCTAGGCACACTAAACAGAATGTGACGCTAATCTGTGGCTAGGCACAGTGAACGGAATATGTGACGTTAATTTGTGAATTTGCACACTAAACAATATGTGCCGCTAATCTGTGGCTAGGCACACTAAACAGAATGTGCCGCTAATCTGCGGCTAGGCACAGTGAACGGAATATGTGACATTAATTTGTGAATTTGTACACTAAACAATATGTGCCGCTAATCTGCGGCTAGGCACACTAAACAGAATGTGACGCTAATCTGCGGCTAGGCACACTAAACAGAATGTGACGCTAATCTGCGGCTAGGCACAGTGAACGGAATATGTGACGTTAATTTGTGAATTTGCACACTAAACAGAATGTGACAATAATCTATGGCTAGGCACACGTTTAAAATGGCCCTTTTTGTCGCTGCGTTGTACAATATTTGTCCCTGTGCACCTAGTACAATGTCACCTTACTAATATCCCACCTTAAAAAAAAAAATGAAATTGTGCCCCCCCCAAACAAAATATAAATGCTGCCCCCACACACAACAGTCCTAAAAAGGACTTTTGGGTCTTGAAATACTACCAACACTTTTATTCTCCCTACACTGACTTTCCCTGCCTGATTGCATCTCTCCCTGGCTGAGAATGAGCAGAACTCGCGAGTCGGGTGCTATACAGCACCCGATCACGAGTTCTGGCCAGCCAATCAGTGTAATGCCAGCAGCCAACATGGCTGCTGGCATTACACTGATGTCAGAGCCTCCCCGCACGTTTATTGGCTGCGCAGCAGCCGCGAAATGTGCGGGGAGGAGACCCGAACATGGCGGGCGAGCACATGCGGTACTCGTACGAGTACCGCCATGTGCCGAGCAGAGCGATGCTCGAGCCGAACCGAGCTTCGGCCGAGCATGCTCGCTCATCACTACTGATTACCCTTTTTTCCAATAAGAGAATACTTAGCTTTTGCACAAAGGATCATTGTAGCTGATCCCAGAGTATCTGTACAGGGGCAGGCCTAACTCCTGTGGCTACATACTGGTTGTGGTTCAACCAACCAGTGGAGCACTCAATGTGAGTACTCTCTTTTATTATACATTGTGCTGTTTACACTTAATAGATGAGAGTGTAATATATGCATATACACACACACATGTATTTGTAAAAAAGTGCCTCCTTTCTTGCTTTTTTCTCCCACATTTCCTAATCTGTCCTTTCTCTCCACTTCACCCACCTGACCTCATCCTCTCTAAGCTACTTCTACTTATCTCTCTCTCTCTCTCTCTCTCTCTTTATTTCCTCTGTCCATTCCATATCCCCATCTTTTCACTACTATCCTACATTATTTCCCATTTTTCAATCCATCCTTGCTTTTCACCATCCCTCCAACACACAAAAAACACCCTGGTTATCTGCATGCCAAGTTTCTAAAAGTGAATGTTGGCAGGTGCTCACCAGTAGCCAATAGTGTGTTCTTCCATAGAGGGTAAAGTTGGCTATGTAACCTTTAACAATATTTGAGGCTATACTGTGACACACTGTTTGCTAGCTCTGTTGTGATTCATATTATGAATTACTAGTTCTGTTTCATCATATATATTATAGAATTATAAGCTCTGTTGTCTCACTAGTGTAGTTCAATTTCTAATTTAAGCTATGTGGTATTACTAGTGTAGCTCTGCTTCAAATGTAAGTTTTTGTGGTATCACTAGTGTAGTTCAGTTTCAATTGCAGGCTCTTTGGTATCCCCACTAGTTTAGCACCATTTCCATTATATGCTCTGTGGTATACCTAGCCTTACTTCACATTCTTAATGCCATAAAATTAACAAAAGGGGCTGGGCTGGCACAGACGGCTAGAGCAATAGTATAAATGGGCCACTTGATTTTACTTGCCCCCCAGGCCAAAAGTTGCCAGCCCTCCCCTGCAGAATACTATGGTCTACTGTATCAAAGGCCTTTGCAAAATCTATGAAAATGGCTCCAGTGAAGTCACCATTTTCCATACCAGTCATGATATCATGATTTGAACGAAAGCCGGATTGAAGGGGGGTGAAAAAACTGGTCAGTCGGTAATACTCGTATAGTTGTATGTGGACACATTTCTCTAAGATTTTAGCCAATGTGGGGAGTTGGGATATCGGTCTGTAATTTGATACTACATTTTTATCCCCACTTTTGTGGATAGGCACTACTCTAGCTACTTTCCAGGCTTTGGGCATATACCAAGATGACAAGGAGGCATTAATAAGAGTTGTTATAGGGTTGCAGTGAGCTGAGGCACTGAGCTTTAATGACATTGCTGGTAGGTGGTAAGGGCCAGATTGTGATTTCATTTTTGGGTTAAGGAGGTGGTCATATATTTCAATCTCATTTACCGGCATGAAGTGAAATTCATTAGCATCATTGGACCAGGTAGCAGGTGACATAATCTGATCTGTGCATGTTTCTATTTCAGTATTACTTTTGTTTTGTGTAAGCAGAGTGGTGGCACATCCTACAAAGTAGTTGTTAAATGCATTAGCTATGGCTTAAGGGCACTGTATCATTGCTTTGCCTACGGTTATAGCTGATGGGTAAGAGTGGTTAGGAGGGTTGTTGAGGTTTTTAATAACCTTCAAGAAGTTGGCTGGTTTTGAAATGTTATTGTTCAAGTTGTCAGAAAAATATTGAACTTTTGCTAGTTTTGTTTGCTTTGTGCAAGTATACCTCAGTTGCCTGTATGAAGTGTGATCTTTAGCAGAGCCAGTTTGTTTAAATGTTGTCCATAATGCATCTCTGAAACTGTATAATTCATTCAAATCAGCAGACACCCAGGGTAGATGGGCCCCCTCTTACCCTAATCTTCCTTAGAAGGGCATGGGTATTACAGACCTGTAAGAATTCTGAATCAAAAAAGTCAATTGCTGAGTCCAGATCAGGTATAAGGTGTATTCTATACCATGGGCAATTTCTTAAGTAATTTAGGAAAGACTGGAGATTACATTTTTTAAATGATCTAGTACAGTGGTTCTCAATCTTTTATTGTTCGGGGCACCCCTAGCACGTAATATAGAACATTCGGGGCACCCCTAACATATTTAATGTACTTTATCAAGGGCATAATGAAGGTACAATGCATAAATATACAGTTATTATTAGGTCTTACAATCATAATAACAAAAGGAAACATAATGTGCATAACAATTTCTATAAATCTTTATTTAAAAGTCCATTTTTGTTAGTCTTCATAGAAAACATGAGGCACCCTAAGCTGATGTCCATGGCACGTCAAAGTGTCACGGCACCCTGGTTGAGAATCACTGATCTAGTAATTATGACTTTTGGGCATGATTTGATTGTCTTTATTTTGCGAACACAGTAGACTATGGAGTGATCGCTAAACACAGTCATCCAAATGATACTGCAGACATTTTCTAAATGAAAAATTAAAAGAAAACGTCTGACCCAGTTTTTTCAAAGGCTAAACAGGAGGATCATGGAACTGGAGTATTTAAATATTGATTGACCAATCACCAACCATATTGAATTAACCAATCTGAGTAGACAGAATGCGAAGAATTGAATATACACTCCTTTTGAATAGAACAATTAGTATATATTTATTGCTGTTATAGTGAGAACTTAGAAGTGCTCCAGACAGAAAAACAACATTGGAGAAATAACCACTAAAAGTGGTTATATCAATCGTATTTGGATAAGGAGAAAAAATTTGGAACATACAATGAAAGAAGGGAATCTCAAAGCTCATGATATTCATATTAACATGAAAAACTTTGCAGAATCAAATACAAAATAGAAAATAAATAAAAAACATGAATATATAACAAATGTGCGTTGTATTGAAAAAGTAAAGTGCACAAAATTGTGGTCCACTAGGGCAGGGCTGTCAAAGTTCAGTCCTCAAGGGCCACCAACAGGCCTGAATTTAAGGATTTCCCTCAAAAAGAATGAGCCATTGATTAACTCATGTAGGGAAATCCCTAAATCCTGACCTGTTGGTGGCCCTTGAGGACTGAACTTGTACAGCCCTGCACTAGGGTATAAAGTGAATGTGAATAAAAGAGTACATACAATGTATAAAAAATTATCATGTTGTATATCCCAGCAATATGAGAAAATATACAATACTATGCAAAATGCACTGTAGATTAAAAAAATCATGAAAAGAATACATGATCAAATAAAACAAAATAATTGAAGGTATATATAGAAAGAAGATGTGGGTGGAGCCTTCCCTCCTCCTTATCAGGTTATCCCACTAGCCCCGCCTCAGTTAGACTTGTTCCACAACCTGAATGGAGGCTGAGAACATTTCTGCTTTGTTTTTTAGAATTTTATTATTTTCTCTGTTAGATATGGGGTGTCACAATTCCCCCATTAGGTGGAGTACCATTCCTGCCTTCCTTTTGAAGACTGTCCAGCTGACAGGTACTGTTGTGGACCCTTGCAGCCCTGTTGAGAGAATAATGGAACCCATGTTTCTCGCTCCTGACTGGCTCTTTCTGAGACTCTTTCTTTCAAATGGTAATCTGAAGAAAGAAGTCAAGTTAAATGGTGAGTAACCCTTTGAGTGCCATTGTCCATTTGTTCCAGTGTCTCCCTCTATACAGGAGTCTGCTTGAAGCCTAGTACTCCAGCACTCATGTTGGGTATCTTATTTGCTTTGATCCCACAGTTTTTGTAGCTTGGATGGCTGCATTTATGTATTTAACCCCTTCCCTTCTATTGTTCTCTGGGACTTAATTGGACTTTTCCCTTTAGGATTGTCTGTTTCTACTTATCCCTACATGCTCCCTTGGATATTTGGGTAAATGTATTCACTTTTGTTAAAATAGTAATTTTTCAGTTCCGCTCCTTTAATGCGCTCTTACTGTGTGGCCGCACTTCCTCCATTGACTTATATTGGACTGTAAGGGACAGGAAACAGACAGACATAAAAATGTAAAATGCAAAACACCTTTATTAAAGTAACCAAAACAAACAAAGCAAAATGGTGATCCAGGAACATAAACCCAAAGACAAGCCGGGGTCAGGAACCAAGACGGGTACTCAGCCAAGCTGGAGTCAGGAATATGGAGATCAACGATGTCAGGAACAACCCAAGAGTCAGGAACCAGAAGGGGTGTCAGAGGAAGCCAGGACATGCTCGGATAAACAGGAGCACAGGAGAATGCACCTGCAGCCATAAACAAACACAAGGACAAGGAGGAAGTGAGCCTAGCTTCTTTAAATAGCCTGGAAGGGGTTGGCTGATAAACAGTCAGGTGATTAACCATGGAAACAGAGAGGTCAAGGCAGTTTGTTAATCATCAGCTGAGTCAGCCTGACACAGGGAAGGAAAGGCAGCAGTAATCAAAAGCAGAGTGTTAAATCAGATCAGCCAAACCGTGACAGTATCCTCCCTCAATGTGGGGCAGGACCAGGTTTGAGGGGAAAGCGTTCATGGAAAGCACAATGGAGGGTGGGGGCATGCACATCAGAGGCTGGAACCCACGAGCGCTCCTCTAGACCGCACCCCTTCCAATGGACCAAATATTGAAGCCTACTAGAGTCGACTATAGAGTGGACCTCGAACTCCTCATGGCCATCAATGGGCACCGCATCTGGTTGAGGAGTGACCATAGCAAAACGATTACATACCAGGGGTTTCAGCAGCGAGACATGAAACACATTGTGTATCCGCATATTGGGGGGGAGGTCTAGGGCATAGGCCACAGGGTTCAGACGTCGGATGATAAGGAAAGGACCCACAAAACGGGGTGTCAGTTTCTGAGAGGGCACTTGGAGGTGGAGATTTCTGGAGGACAACCAGACCCTCAACCCTACCTGGTAGGAGGGTGCAGGGTTCTATCCTGGAGCTCCTGGGATTGTTGTGAGTGTTGCAGTGCCTCTTGGATCTGCACCCATGTCGAACAGATCTGCTGGAGATGATCCTCCAGTGCCGGAATCCCCTTGGGAATTAAATAATCTGGAATCGTGGAGGGTTGATACCCATAATTCACCATTAAGTGGGAGAGCTGGGTAGAAGCTGACACTGCACTGTTATGAGGAAACTCCACCCAAGGTAGAAGGTCTGACCAATTATTTTGATGATCCGAGATATAGTACCACAGGAATTGCTCCAAGGCCTGATTAGCCCTTTCCGCAACCCCATTAGATTGCGGGTGGTAGGCCGAGGAGAAGGAAAGTTGGATACCTAGTTGCGCACAGAAGGCCCTCCAAAATCTCGAGACAAACTGTCTACCCCGGTCGGATATTATGGCTTTTGGAACCCCTTGTAGCTGATAGACCTCTTTGATAAAGACTGTAGCCAACTCTTTAGAATGGTATGCAGTGGATCATCTTAGAAAATCAGTGGACAACCATGAGGATGACTGTGTTACTGTTGGACAGAAGGAGGTCAACTATGAAGTCCATGGCAAGGTGTGGCCATGGCTTCTCACCATTGGGTATCGGTTGGAGAAGGCCCACTGGAAGGTGAAGGAATTATTTGGTTTGCACACAAACTGGACAGGCAGCGACAAAGGCAGCAATATCTGTTAAGTTCTGGCCACCAGAAGAGACAGGAAACCGACCAGAGAAGCTGTTTTTTTCCAGGATGCACTGCTGACTTAGTATTATGGTAGGTTGAAAACAGGCATCAAACAGCTCCCAGAGGGAGTCTCAGCAAGTGCATCTACTTGGGCGCCTGTATTCTCTCCCCGAGGGGAGATGTTATGCTGGTACGTATGGTGGCCAGTTCTCTATCCGGAGAAATAATAGGACTAGAATGGCTCTCCTCCTTAGCACCCGAGAATTCTCTAGATAGGGTATCAGCCCACATAATTAAAACAAGATAAAAATAAGGCCCATCAGGCCTGCCTTGAAGTCAAGCACTTAGCCTCGGACAGGTAAGTGAGGTTTTATGATCCGTGAGGATTAGGATTGGCACAGAAGTTCCCTCGAGCAAATGCCTCCATTCTTTGAGAACGAGTATTATCAATAGCAATTCACGGTCACCAATTTCATAGTTGCACTTGACAGAACTTAGCTGTTTGGAGAAATATCCATATGGGTGCAACTGGCTCTCAGGAGTAGGACATTAAGACAGGAGGGCAAAAGCGGCTTTTAATGACTCAAATGCTTTAATGGCTTCCGGGGGCCAGTGAGTGGAGTTACTGGCTTTTTTGGTTATGTCGGTAAGGGGTTTTACATTAGAGGAAAAATTGTTAATACATTTCCTGTAGTAGTTAGGGAACCCGAAGAAATGTTGAAGAGAGCGTAGTCCTATGTGTTGCATCCACTTGAGAATATCTGAGAGTTTCTCAGGATCCATAGCGAAACTGACCTCTGAAATTACTTACCCCAAGAAGGTGACCTGTTTGCGGTGAAATTCACACTTCTCTAATTTTCAAAATAGGTTATTCTCTCTTAATCTTTGCAGAACTCTGGCTATATCTGTATGGTGGCTTTCCATGGAGGCAGAATGGATCAGAATGTTGCCTAACTATACCACCACACATTGTTGCCGCATGTCCCAGAGGACATCATTTAGGAATTCCTGGAAGACCACTGGAGCATTGCAGAGACTGAAGGGCATTATGAGGTACTCATAATGCCCGCTCCTGGTGTTAAAAGCAGTTTTCCATTCGTGGCCCTCCTTTATCCATACCAAGTTATACGGCCCTCTCAGGTTGAGCTTAGTAAATAACTTTGACCCGTTCAATCAATCTAATAGCTCGGTTATAAGTGGAATTGGGTAGGAGTTTTTAACGGTGATACGGTTGAGCCCCCTGTAATCAATACAGGGTCTCAGTTCTCCTCTCTTTTTCTTCACAAAGAAGAATCTGGCCCCGGTGGGAGAGGAGGACTTGTGGATGAACCCTTAGGACAGCGCATTTGCAACATACTGCTCCATGGCCTTATTCTCAGTGACAGAAAGAGGGTAGACTCAACCTCGAGGAGGTATGGCACCTGGTTGCAGTTCAATGGTGCAATCGTATGGGCGGTGAGGAGGGAGCTTACCAGCGCGGCCCTTATCAAATACATCTCGGAACTCTTGGCACTCTTCAGGCAGAAAAGAGACCGGAGATGTGGTTAGTACATTCATCACTTGCACTAAGCATATCTTGGAACAGTTGGGCAACCATGCCATGACTTCGGCCCTTACCCAATTGAAAGTGGGATTGTGCTTGTGCAATCATGGATATCCCAGGACCACAGAATAGTGAGGAGAGTGGATCACCTGGAATTGTAATATTTCATGGTGGAGAGCCCCTACAGCCATAGAGAAAGGAGTGGTTTTGTGGGTGACCTGCGGACTCTATAGAGGTCTGCCAACAATCACCTCAATGGCAAGTGGAGCGGTACGGAGCTGCAATGGGATGGAGTGCTTCTGGGTGAAGGCACTGTCGATAGAGAGGCCCGCTGCCCCGGAGTCAATCAGTGCCTCTGTAATAATGGAAATTTTGCCCCAAGAAAGCCCAACAGAGACTAGTGGTTTATCCTTATGGATAGCCGGGGATGCCACCTAAGGTCTGTCCCCACCTAAGGTCTGTCCCCTCTAGAGCCTTTGGGAAAGTACGCATTAGGTGCCCTGCCTTAACGCAGTAAAGGCACAGGCCCTCTGTCCTCCTAAAGGCCCTCTCCTCTACTGAAAGGTGGGTGAACCCAAGCTGCATGGGCTTCACATCGCCTGAGGTCTCGAGACTAGGAGGTGAGGGAGGAGAGGGAGGCACGGGTGGGGATGAAAAGCTTGGGGTTAAACAGATGCAATATGAAACCAGTTCCTCTAAATCTCTTGGAAGGTCCCAGGGTGCAATCTCATATATAACAGTATCCAAGCTTCATTATTCCAACCAACCCTGGTTCCAGGGTACGAAACTCAATGGCATATTCCAAAACCATCCTTGTACCCTGCCAGATGGACATTAGTTGCTTGGCAGCTGAAGTGGAGAGGGCCGGTACATCAAATATCCTTTTAAAGGATGTCATAAACTCCAGGTAATTGTATTCTATAGATTTCTGCATCTCCCAAATGGGATTAGCCCATGCCAAGGCCCTGTCAGAGAGTAAGGAAATCAGAAGGCCCACCTTACTCCTATCAGACGGAAAGGCCTGTGGTACCATCTCCAGATAGATATCAACCTGGTTCAGGAAAACTCTGCACTGGTTAGGGTCACCCCCATAATGCTGGGGAAGCGGGCTGGGCCCAGTCATTCCTCTAGCAACACTGGAATCACCATTGGAACCTGGAGCGGTAGCAGCTATAGGAGCAGCCTGCACTGGGGGCTGCTGAGATGGTGGAGCCAGATGTGCATTACGGAGCATCAAAGTCTGGAGGGCTAACGCAAACTGGTCCATGCACTGGTCTACCTGGTCCAGCCTGGTAAAAACATTTGGTGGATTGCCTGCGCCTTCTGGGTCCATGGCCCTTGTGTAATGTTAGGGACCAGGAACCAGACAGACACAAAAATGTGAAGTGCAAAACGCCTTTATTAAAGTAACCAAAACAAAGCAAATTGGTGATCCAGGAGCATAAACCAAAAGAGAAGCTGAGGTCAGGAACCAAGATGGCTACTCAGACAAGCCGGAGACAGTAATACAGAGGTCAGCGATGTCAGGAACAAGCCAGGAGTCAGGAGCCAGAAGGGACATCAGAGGAAGCCAGGTTATACACAGATAAACAGGAGCACAGGAGATCGAACTTGCTGCCATAAAAAAACACGAGGGCAAGGAGGAAGTGAGCCTAGCTTCTTTAAACAGCCTGGAAGTGGTTGGCTGATAACAGTCAGATGAGTAACCATGGAAACAGAGAGCTCAAAGCAGTTTGTTAATCATCAGCTGAGTCAGCCTGGCACAGGGAAGACAGCAGTAATCAACAGCAGAGTGTTAGAGCAGATCAGTCAAACCGTGACAGGGACAAACTGTTTGGGACGTATCTCTGCAACTGCTTGTAATACCGAGTTGAGAGAGGGGTCATTCTTCTTGTCTCCTCATGCCCTAAGATACAGTTCACATACTCAGTATCTTGGGGGCCCCAGGAGTTCAGGTCCGAGCATTTCTTTTTTTTTTTTTTTTTTAATATATTTTATTATCAGATCGCTCCATACGAATCACAAATACAGAGAAATACATATAAAATCATTCAGATACAGGAACATATAAAGGTATATGTAACAATGAAAAGAACATAAACATATCAATAGATTGTACAGAGCCAACCTGAGGTTTTATTGTTATGTAAAAACCAAATCCCCCTAAAAAAACTAACCTAACTTAACTTTTGCTAAACTCCCCTACCCCATCCCTGAGTCCTCTCTCCCCCGAGCCCGCAGCACCCCACCACCCGCCAGCCAACAAAGCCGCAGGATCTCAACAAGTACAGGGCTCAAACACATCGCCACACATCGACCACGCCACACAGCCACGCATGCAACCAACAAGCATGACCCAAATCAACCAGTGCCTCATGACATCAGCTCTATGCGTCCACCAGTTCTGCCAACGTTCCCATATCTTGTCAAACTTGTTTGGATGCAAGTAAACCAATCTATAGTGTGGAATGTACTGTAAAACCAAATGAATCTACGCCCTGCAATTGGGAGCACCGTTTAACATCCAGTTCATGGCCACCACCTTCCTTGCCAACACCAAGAGCTCTCTCAGCAGGGATCTGTCAGCTGCATCCTCAATCTCATCAGGGAAGATAGACAATAAACAAAGTTTCGGAGTCACAGGAACAGGTTTCCCCAGCACCAGGACCACAATATGCATGATTTCTTTCCAAAATCTCCCAACCACAGGACAATCCAGATCATATGAAGGTATGTGCCCGGAACACAAGGAATTCTCATCATCATTCAAAAAAAGCAAGATGTCATCAGCGTAGAGTGCAAGCTTTTCCTCTCTGCCCTCCACAGTGAGTCCCTTAATCAATGGATTCACACAAACGAGAACAGCCAGGGGCTCCAAGGCCAAGGCAAACAGGCCGGGCGAGAGCGGGAAGCCATGTCTGGTACCACGATGTAAAAAAAAGGACCGTAAAGACAGTCCGCCCATCACCACGGAAGCCCTGGGGCTACTATACAAAATATGTATTCATTTAATAAAGGATGGGCCAAACTATCACAGTGCCTGTGATCCTCCTCTGTCACTCTCGCTTGTGGTATGCTCTGACTTGCTGAGCAGGTTTGGCCCGCCCCTGGTGACCTTTTTATGCCTGGCTGTGACACCTGTCAGGTGCCCTTTCGTGGTGTTTCTGAGCCAGTTTTGCTATTGCTGTGTTCCTGTGTTCCGGATTCCTGTGTACCGAATTGGCCTGTTCTGACTACGCTCCTGTGTTCTGCTCGTGATTGACCCGGCTTGTCTGAGAACCACCTCCGTGATCTGACCCAGTTTGGCTGATGTTCCTGCTCGTGTTTGACCCGGCTTGTCTGAGAACCCCCTCCTTGATCCGACCCGGCCTGGCTGACTTCCTGCTCCGTGACCCGAACCGGCCTGTTCCAGTGACCTGCTTGTTCCTGCTTCCTGCTCCGGTTGTCGCTGCAGCGAAAATTCTGACTTCTGTCACTGATGCCTGCCAGGCTGATAGTGTGACCTCCTTAACCCTTACAGTGCTTGTTCCCAGTGCTGAGTCTCTGTGCTCACTTGCAGAGCTGTGCTTCCGTTACTGAGCCTCCGTGATACTTGCAGTGCTATTCCACTATACTGAGCTTTCGACCCTTAAAGCTGCATATTAACCCTTACTGTGCTGCCACCTCTTTAGCTGAGCCTTCTCACTCCTGTACAGAGCCTAAGTTATATCGCACTACTTCTGCTGAGCCGGCCGCGTTGGTCAGCGGCTCATCCTGTCTAACCGCAGAGTAGTCGCATTCGTTAACACTCCCGATAGGACGCCATTGGCTCTTGCTCACAAGTTTGGTCTCCGGTTTGCGCCCGTAGGGGCTAAAGTCTCAAGCTATTGCAGCAAAGGGTAGACTCCAGTGGGAGGCTATTGGCTTCTCCGCTTGCAGCATAGTGTGGTCTCCGTTGTTACGCCCGTAGGGGCTACTGGCTCAAGCTTGCAGGTTGTCTCAGGTATACGCCCGTGGGGGCTATTGGCTCAACAATCTCTGCTCAGTTGGTATCCGTTAGTACGCCTGTGGGGGCTATTAGCCAGCTCTTGCAGTGCAAGCTATTACCGTTGTTACGCCCGTGGGGACTACCGACTCACGCACTTGCAGATTAAGTTGTATCCGTTGCTACGCCCGTGGGGGCTATTCTGGGCAACTTTTTTGCTGATTCTAACTCTGGTCACGTATTGCCGAGCAGTCTCCCTGTCATATGAACTCTTAGTGTTGCACCTTCTACACTTACAGCTAACCTATCACCACCCTGGGCGTGCCAAACTTCACAACAGAGAAGGACTGCTTATTGCATTTAACCCTTAATGTGTTTCACTTCTATATGCCTGTCCTGAGACAGTATATGTGATACTCTGTTCTGTATACTGGGCCTGTGGGGGCATACCTGTCCATATTTTGCTACATTTAGTGTTGCCTGTAGAGGGCGATCGATTACCTTACTTTTCATTTAATAAAACTGTGTTTTATTTTACTAACTGGTCTGAGTGTCTTAAAAAACCATTACACAAACCCAAATCCCCATAGTACCTGCCAAAGATATGGCCACTCGACAGAGTTGAAGACCTTAGACGCATCAAGAGATGCAATCACTCTAGACCCCATGGTGTCGTGAGAAAGCTGCAGGTGCATAAATAGCCTCCTAAGATTGTGTGACGTTGATTTACCTGGGATAAAGCTGGTTAGATCGTCGTGTACTAAAGTCCCTAGTACCATATTCAATCTGGTAGCTAAGATTTTTGCCACAATTTTGGCATCTGTAGTCAATAAAGAAATTGGCCTATAAGAATCGCATAACTCCAGATCTTTACCTGGTTTGGGCACAATAATGGAGGCGTTGTTCATAGACTCCGGAAGGCAGCCATCATCAATAGCAGCATAGAAGGTATTTAACAAGTGTGGGGCTAAGACATCCACAAATTCTTTATACCATTCCGCAGGAAGGCCATCCACACCCGACGCCTTGCCCGTCGGCAAACCACGGACGGCCTCCACAACCTCTCTCAGAAGTATAGGAGCATCCAACATCTGCCTATGTTCAAAGGAAAGCTGCGGAAGTCCACATCGATCAATAAAAGAAGAAATCTGAGACTCAGAGCGGGTCAGTCAGGATTCGTAAAGTCTAGAATAGAACGACCAAAATTGTGAATGAATCAATTGTGGATCAAGAACCAGTGCACCCCCAGGGTCCCTGAGTGAGGAAACCGACGAAGTCCCCCTACTTTGGGAAACAAGATGAGCCATCAGCCTCCCCGCCTTATCCCCATTTTCAAAAATATTTTGTTTCAAGTAAAAATGCGACGGGCATTCAGGTCAGACAATTTTACAGAATATTTTAGGGAACAGGAAACAAAGTTAGAATAGGATACCGGGTCCCCCTTTTCCACAAACTGTTTCTCCACCTCAACAGCATCTGACTCCAACTCCTCCACCTCCCGAGACCCAAGCCTAATGTTTGAAGATATAAGGGATATCAAGGAGCCCCTTGCAGTCGCCTTAGCAGCTTCCCAAACAGTGCTTGGGGTAGCAGTGTCCACATTGTTAACAAAATATTCTGTCAGATCTTCCATACGGGACTAAGTCTCCACACCCCAGACCTAGGTCTCTGGTCTCGCTGTAGCATTAATAAAAGTGGGGAGTGGTCAGAAGCGACCCTGGTCAGAAAACAGCAATCTGTAATCAGAGGCAAGATCGACCGATTAACGAACGCGTAATCAAGTCTAGACAACGTTTTATATGTAGCCAAATGGCATGAGAACTCCCGGGTCTGCGGATGAAGAGTCCTCCATACATCTATGAATCCCATGTCGCCTGTGAGATTGAGGAATGCATCCCTATGTAATCTGGAGTCAACAGCCGCTCCACCCAATCTATCTAAATCAGAATTAGTAGTTATGTTAAAGTCGCCCATACAGACAATACGATGATGTGGTTTGTCAGAGATGTAAACAAGCATGTCCCTGAGGACTGAGGGATCAAAAGGTGGTGGGATATAAACATTCAGTAGAACAAAGAGAGCTCCCTGCAGTTAACATGTTAAAAAAAGATAGCGGCCCTGGGGGTCCGACTTAGGGTCAATGAATTCAAAGGAAACCAATTTAGTAATAAGTATGGAAACACCTCCTGAGTACGTGGAGTATGTGACATGGTAATGACCCAGTATCCACTGCCTCCTAAGAGACAGAACTCTACTTGCAGAGAGGTGTGTTTCCTGCAACATGACCACCCCAGGAGTCTGTTTCCTGATGTGGTTGAAGACTAAAGACCTTTTAACAGCATCATTCAGGCCACGCACGTTCCATGACAAGAATTTGAAATTTAGTGCTGTCATTACAGAATCATAAGTTATCTGATACAACCCCAGCTAAACGGCCAGTCAAGCCGAGGGCGAAGAGCGCCTGGCTCAGGAGAGAGGAATCCCGGAAACCTAACCCCTAATCAAACAACCCACCCTATCTCTATCTCCCCCAACCTGACAGAGATTTTATCCCAAAACCAACCCATAACCGCGGCCTGGCAGCCAAAATATTCCCCCCCTCCCTCCCACCCAACACACAAAAAACAAGTGACCATTGATCAAGTGATCACGTACGATCCCACCTACACCCCCCACAGCAGAAAATAGAGCAAACAGTAAAGGCATCATCACTTCGTAACAACAAGTAAAGAAGAACATAGCGACCCCACTACCACAATCACCCTTAGAACACAACATCTCCCACTTAGTAGTAAGCCAATCCCTTGGCTGTAACCCCAACAGTACATCCACCCAACCCCTTCGCCGTAGCATTCCTCGGGCAGATCAGAGGCTTCACCAAATAAGCAGACACCAGTATCCTCAGGTGACCCAAGTGCCAGAACACAGCGGCACAACGTCTGATCACTGCCCAAAACATGCAGGATGACAGCAGCTCATCAATAGTATTTCCAAGCTGAAGCCTATAATCTCAAATAGAGACATATATAGACATGCAATTACAGGCATATACTTGGCAATAATATTAACACCAAATCCCAATAGTAGGGGAAGTCTTCCTGAAGATGCTAGATGACCCCTCCAATTGCTTTTCCCATCTTAGCACCTCCTGGGCGGATCGAAGGCGTCCTAAACTACATAAGCAAGGTGTAGTAACTACATAAAAATCAAAATGCCGAATCACAGCCATATAGCATCAAACCACCGCCCAAGATGTGCAAGACAGTATTAGGAGACTGAAACATTCAGAACAGCATCTACAATAACAAAAAAAATCATATATAGTTTGTACTCCCCCCCATGACAGAAACATATACACACTAGTATATATGGGCAGGAGTAGCAACAATGTAACCCAACAATATAACCAATCCCCCCAAATCAATCGAATATTACCCCCATCTAACCATCCCGTCACAGCATCCCCAGGGCGGGTCAGAGGTGCCACATAGTGTGTGAACAAAATTTAAGAACGTTGAGGAAGCCAAGCACCAGACCTTGGCAATACAGCATCGAACCACCGCTCGAGGGACGCGAGACAGAACCAACAGAGTAATAACAGTTCAGAAAAGCGAGGAGAAAAAAAAAATACATAAACACTCATATAAATAATAACAGTTTGTAAACAGACATTTAGATTTATGCGTGAAATTATAGCATGCCATTCCTCCTCCAACCTTAACGATCCAGCAGAGACCCCATAACAGTCCATCACAGAGTCCGAACCATGTAGAAGCGGATCCCAGCATCAACGGTGCTCTGAATCTAGACTCAATGTCACGTTATCATGTCCCATTGAAATCCACCCCCATCCAGACAATTCAGCAGGGGATGGAGCAGTTCAAACGAGTGCCATGTTCGCTGAGGATCATCCCAGGAACACCGTGAACCAAAGAGATAGAGTAAATGAAGATAAAGGAATTGGAGACCGCAGTAGTAGGATCATGAAGTGAGGAAGTGATGAAATTACTTTAATGAGTGTCCACCCAATCTCTAGCCTCCGAATCCGAGGTGAAAAAGATGGTGTTGCCATCATGGACAACTCTCAATCTAGCAGGAAACAGCATAGAGTAGGAGATGTTTTTCTCTCGAAGCTTGCGCTTAACCTCCAGGAACATACGCCTCTGACGTTGAACATCTGCCGAGAAATCTGGATAAAAGAAGACTTGGTGATTTTCAAAGAGAACCTGGCCTTTCATCCTGGCCATGCGAAGAATGGCATCCCGATCCCTGTAGTTCAGGAGTTTGACAATCATCTGGCGGGGAGGTGATCCAGGAGGCCTAGGACCGGTTGGCAAACGATGTGCCCTTTCAACAGTGAAAGATGGTGAGAGACCGTCTGTGCCAACATGTTCCCTTATCCAGGTCTCCATGTACTGTTCAGGGGCGCGACCCTCACGGTCCTCCGGCAGCCCAATTATATGACATTATTGCGTCTAGACCTGTTTTCAAGATCATCTACTTTGGACTGCAAAGAACAGACTTGATTCTTCAAGACATTATCACGGTGCCCGTGATTGCTCTCTTTTTGTGTCAATTACCTATAGGGGGCTCTCTACTGGCTGTCTGTTTTCAGCCCGCCCTGCATTGCCTATTTAGACTGAGCCTGGGCACCCTCTGGTTGCACTTTCGTGTTGTCTCTATGCTGCTCGTATCTACCTTATGTTCCTGAGCTTCCTGGGTCCTTTGCTGTGTTCCTGCTACCAGTATTCGTCCAGTTCCAGTAGTTACCTGTCCGGTTGTTCCTGCTTCCATTTCTGATCCGGTTGGAGCCGCCGCTTGGTCTTCGTTTCCTGCTGCCAGTCCCTGCTGCCGTTCCTGATCCGGTTGATCGTCTGACTGCTGATTCCTGTTTTCCACCTGCTGGTTCCTTTCCAGTTCGCCCGTGGTCAGCTGACGTTCCTGAGTCGCCTTGGCGACATTTCTACCTTCTGCCGGTTTATCCAGTCGCGGGTACTGGTTTGCTCCACAGCCGCCCAGCTGTTGTTGCAGTATACGATTAGCGTTGGACGTACAGGGTACTGGTTCACTCCTTGAGCCATCAGGCTGCTATTGTCAAGACGCATAGCGTTCCCAGTGTGTGGGCACGAGTTCGCTCCACAAGCCATCCGGCTGTTATTGCAGTATACGATTAGCATTCCACGTACAGGGTACTGGTTCGCTCCTTGAGCCATCAGGCTGCTATTGTCTAGACGCATAGCGTTCCCAGTGTGTGGGCACGGGTTCGCTCGACAAGCCATCCGGCTGTGATTGCAGTATACGATCAGCGTTCCACGTACAGGGTACTGGTTCGCTCCTTGAGCCATCCGGCTGCTATTGTCAAGACGCATAGCGTTCCCAGTGTGTGGTCACTGGTTCGCTTCACAAGCCCTCCGGCTGTTATTGCAGTATACGATTAGCGTTCCACGTACAGGGTACTGTTTCGCTCCTTTAGCCACCCGGCTGCTGTTGCACCTTGTTCATTTGTTTCCAGTACTAGGTACTGGTTCGCTCCACCACCCTTGAGTCTATTATCGCATTTGGAATACTCTGCCCTGTGCGCAGGTACGGGTGGTACCCTGGTATTCCTTGGCTTGCCACTTATGCTAACTGAGCCTCTTATGTCATCCCTGTGACTGCTGTTGCCACCTTTACAGTCACTGAGGTTTTAGTGGTTGTCATTCACCCCTTACCAGGCTGCCTTGCCCGGTATATTGGTAAGGCCAGTAGAACCTACTCTATTATATTCATGGGTTGCCTTACCCGGTATTGGCAAGGCTGGTAGAGCCTCTGCTCTGGAGTACCTACTTCCTGGCTGCCTTGCCCGGTATATTGGCAAGGCCGGTAGAGCCTCTAGTCCTCGTACCTACTTCCTGGCTGCCTTGCCCGGTATATTGGCAAGGCCGGTAGAGCCTATCCATTCCTTGTACCAACTTCCTGGCTGCCTTGCCCGGTATATTGGCAGGGCCGGTAGAGCCTTTACTGCTACTGAATTACTGCCTTACTGTCAATAAAGATATATGTCTGAATGTGTATGATACCCTATGGGGTTGTCTTAAACTTTTCAATAAAGTTATGTTTTTACCTAACTTTGCGTCTGAGAGTCTTAACAAACCGTGACAGTACGAAAGGGCCATGACCTCAGACAATAAGAGTGATGGTAATACACAAAATATCCATTGGAGGATGGATGTACATGAGCAACTCTTGGATCAGCTAGCGGTAGCGATCCAAACTATTCTTGAACGCACTGTAATCTCAGACAAGGCTGCTCCCAGTCCGGTGGTCTCTCCAGGTCAGACACCGGAGAATGATACTATGCCCTCAGGGGCTGCAGTCAAGGGGTTAACTGCTTCCGCCCCTTTGCCACTTAGATACGATGATGATCCTAACCTTTGCAGAGGGTTTATTAACCAACTTGAAATATTCATGGAATTGACGGCTCATGCCTTCCCCAGTGACCGCAGTAAAGTTGGTTTCATGATATCCCTGCTGACTGGTAGAGCATTACCATGGGCCAATCCGTTATGGGAAAATGCAAAACCCTGCACAAGGAGTTTCAGAGAATTTGTGCAGTCATTTCGGAGAGTGTTCGAGCCTCCTGGTAAAACCACCTCTGCTGCTAAACGCCTTATGGAAATACAACAGGGCAGGCGCACGGTGTGTGATTATGCTATTGAATTTCGCACCTTGGCAGCAGAGGTAGGGTGGAACAACGAAGCATTATTGGCAGCCTTTGCTCAAGGTCTGAGTGACCAGATTAAAGACGAGATTGCAGCAAAAGAATTGCCTACTGATCTTGATGACTACATTGAATATGTCATTCTAATTGACACACGGATTTGTGAGAGACTAATGGCTAAAGACCGCAGGTCATGGTCGAAAACTAATGGATCTAGCAGTACATTTTGCCCACCCATCCCTCCCTTGGCATCTAAGCCTATTGAACAGTCACGGGAACCAGGTGAACCTATGCAATTAGGCTTTACTAGGCTAACCAGGGAGGAGAAAACATATTGCAAAAGACAAGGGCTGTGCTTATATTGTGGCAAAAATGGGCACCTGCTAAGATCTTGTCCTGTACGTCCGGGAAACGAACACACCTAGGGTACCTTGGGGGACAGGCCCTAGGTGGTGTTCAGTCGTCCCCAGTGTTTGGTATACTGGGTGGTACTTTCATGGGCAAAACGCTCAGTGGAGGTTTTGGCCCTGGTTGATTCCGGAGCAGCTGGTAACTTTATGGATAATACCTTTGCTGAATTACACGGGGTTCCGCGCATTGAGAGAGAGACCCCTCTCGCCATTGAAGCAATTGACGGTAGACCCTTAGAACCTGCACAGGTTACCTTTGAAACAATGCCTTTATCTATGACTATTGGGGCACTTCACAAGGAGGAACATCAGTTCCAACTCATCAGTTCTCCTCATCACGCAGTAATTTTGGGATTTCCTTGGTTACAGTTGCATAACCCACAGTTTGATTGGAAAAAATGTGAAATCTCTGCATGGTCTCAGTCCTGTATGGAGCATTGCGTAACCCAACCGGTTAAGATCTTGTGTACCTCCTCTTCACTGCCAGACGAATACCAACAGTTTGGTGATGTATTCAGTAAGGGAGAGGCTGGCACCCTACCCCAGCACAGATCTTATAACTGTTGTATTGATTTGCCTCCGGGGGTGGTGCCCTCTAGGGGACGCACGTATCCATTGTCCTGTGAGGAGAACCAAGCTATGGAGGAATATATTTCTGATGCCCTTAAGAGAGGGATCAAAAGGAAATCCACCTCTCCGGCCGGGGCCGGATTCTTCTTTGTAAAGAAGAAAAATGGCAAGCTGAGACCATGCATTGATTACCGTGGCTTAAACAAATTAATGTCTACGAATGCTTATCTGATACCACTAGTGATGAGCGAGCACCCCAATGCTCGGGTGTTCGGGTGCTCTGACCGAGCACCCCCTGAGGCTCGAGTGCTCGGCCGAGCACCCGAGCCCCATTGAAGTCAATGGGAGGACTCGAGCATTACACCAGGCACCCCCTGCTCTGATGAGGGGAGGGTGCCTGGTCCATAGGAAAATGGAAGAAAATGATGGAAACACCACAGAAATGGTTCAGGGACAGCATAGGGAGGATGTCTGGATGCATCTTGGACTCCAACATCGCTGCTGGGAACGATCTTTCGCCCGTAGTACGCCATTTTTACAGACTGATCGTAAAACACACAAAAAGGAAAATAAAAACGACTTTAGGCGAAAAATTGTTACCAAACAGTATTTGCTGTATATTTACTTGTATATCATCTGCAAATTCTCCCAAAAATTTCCTTGATTTTCAGAACTGAGGCCATGATTAAGAGGGAAATGTGCGCAGAGGCAAATTCTCCCAAAAATTTCCTTGATTTTCAGAACTGAGGCCATGATTAAGAGGGAAACGTGCGCAGAGGAAAATTCTCCCAAAAATTTCCTTGATTTTCAGAACTGAGGCCATGATTAAGAGGGAAACGTGCGCTGAGCTGACCATCTAAAACATTATGGGTGAGGGTCTGCTGCAGAGCTGACCATCCTAAACATTATATGCGAAGGCCCGCTAGTGAGCTGACGCTATAAAACATTATATGCGAAGGCCCGCTAGTGAGCTGACGCTATAAAACATTATATGCGAAGGCCCGCTAGTGAGCTGACGCTATAAAACATTATATGAGAGGGCCCGCTAGAGAGCTGACCCAATAAAACATTATATGAGAAGGCCCGCTGGTGAGCTGACCTATATAAAAATTGTCAAACAGGGCCCGCTGGTGAGCTGGCCCTATATAAAAATTATATCACAGGGCCCGCTGGTGAGCTGGCCCTATATAAAAATTATAGCACAGGGCATATGGAAGAGGAGGAGGAGGATGAGAAGATTAAGAGTCAACCATATACCCGTTTTTTGGGTGGAAGGGGTGAATGGGAATACAGAGTATTCCCATCATTGTAAATAACATATATAAAGTGACTTTATGTTCCCCCGGAGCTTTCCTCCAGTGGAGTGGAGAAGTCAGGGGAAATCCAGGCCTTGTTCATTTTTATAAGTGTCAACCTATCAGCATTGTCGGTGGAAAGGCGGATACGCTTATCTGTTATGATGCCACCAGCAGCACTAAATACCCGCTCAGACAGAACGCTGGCGGCAGGGCAGGCCAGCACCTCCAAGGCGTAGAGTGCCAGTTCATACCACGTGTCCAGCTTGGACACCCAGTAGTTGTAAGGCACAGAGGGATCATTGAGGACGCTGACACGATCTGCTACGTACTCCTTCACCATCTTCCAAAACTTTTCCCTCCTTGTGACACTAGGCTGCGCATCAGGGTGAGGGTGCTGGCGGGGTGTCATGAAGGTGTCCCACGCCTTGGAGAGTGTTGCCCTGCCTTTCTCGGAACTGCTGTGTGCTCCCCTTTTCTCCCCTTCTCTGTTGGCCAAGGTAGCACGTACTCTGCCGCCAGCGTTGTCAGATGGAAAATTTTGGAGCAATTTTTCAACAAGAACCTTCTGGTATTGCACCATTTTGCTTGTCCTCTCCACCGGAGGAATGAGAGATGAGAAATTCTCTTTGTAGCGGGAGTCCAGAAGGGTGAACACCCAGTAATCCGTGTTGTTTAAAATGCGTATAACGCGTGGGTCACGGGAAAGGCAGCCTAACATAAAGTCAGCCATGTGTGCCAGAGTACCAACAGTCAAGATTTCGCTGTCCTCACCAGGAGGATGACTCTCAATATCCTCATCCTCTTCCTCCTCTTCTGCCCACCCACGCTGAAGAGATGGAACTAAAGTTCCATGGCTACCCTCTGTAGCGGAGGCAACCGTGTCTTCCTCCTCCTCCTCCTCCTCCTCCTCCTCCGCCTCCTCCAATTGTCGCTGAGAAGACGAAGTGAGGGTGCTCTGGCTATCACCTTGTGTAAGCTCTTCCTCCCCCATTTCCACCTCTTCCACATGCAAAGCGTCGGTTTTAATTGTGAGCAGCGAGCGTTTCAGTAGACACAGAAGTGGGATGGTTACACTGATAATAGCGTTATCGCCGCTCACCATCTGTGTCGATTCCTCAAAATTGCGTAAAACCTCGCAGAGGTCTGACATCCATTCCCACTCCTCACTTCTGATTACAGGAAGTTGAACGGAGAGGCGACGACCGTGTAACAGCTGGTACTCCACTACTGCCCTCTGCTGCTCACAAAGCCGGGCCAACATGTGGAAGGTGGAGTTCCAGCGCGTGCTCACGTCACACAGCAGCCGGTGAGCTGGCAATTGTAAGCGCTGCTGCAGCTTCAACAGGCCGGCCGAAGCTGTAGATGACTTACGGAAATGTGCACACACGCGGCGCACCTTGGTCAAGAGATCATGCACATTGGGGTAGGTTTTTAGAAATCGCTGAACCACTAAATTAAATACATGCGCTAGGCATGGTACGTGTGTGAGCTTGCCGAGCTCCAAAGCCGCCACCAAGTTACGCCCATTATCACACACAACCATGCCTGGTTGCAGGTTGAGAGGCGAGAGCCAGTGCTCGGTCTGGTGACTAATCCCCTGCAACAGCTCTGAGGCCGTGTGCTGTTTGTCCCCAAGGCAGATCAGCTTCAGCACGGCCTGTTGACGCTTCCCCACTGCAGTGCTACACTGCTTCCAGCTACTGGCTGATGGGGGAGTGGCGCTGCGTGTAGAGAATTCGGAGGTGGAAACGGAGGAGGAGGAGCCAATAACGTAGGTGCTGGCGGAAACCCTGATGGAGGTAGGGCCCGCAATCCTCGGCGTGGGTAGCACCCGTGCCATCCCAGGGTCCGAGTCGCTCCCAGCCTCCACGACATTCACCCAGTGTGCCGTCAGGGAAATGTAGCGTCCCTGGCCACAAGCACTTGTCCATGTGTCAGTCGTTAAGTGGACCTTCCCAGTAACTGCGTTGGTCAGGGCACGGGTGATGTTACGGGACACATGGTGGTGTAATGCGGGGATGGCACACCGGGAAAAGTAGTGGCGGCTGGGGACCGCGTACCGAGGGACAGCTGCTGCCATCAGGCTGCGGAAGGACTCAGTGTCCACAAGCCTAAATGGCAGCATTTCGATGGCCAGTAATTTTGAAAGGTGTGAGGTTAGTGCTATGGCCTGTGGGTGGGTGGCTGGGTACTTTCTCTTGCGCTCAAATGCCTGGGGTAACGACATTTGGACGCTGTGCTGGGACAGGGAAGTGGATGTGGTCGCTGATGGTGCTTCAGATGGTACAGGTGCAGGGCGGGAGGTATGCGGGCCTGCGCCTTCGACAGGCGATTGGCCGGCACCGAAAACAGGGGAAGAGGAGGCAGTGGTGTGGCCTGCAGACACAGATGGGCGATCCAGGCGTTCCTCCCACTTACTACGGTGCTTGGATGCCATGTGTCGGATCATGCTGGTGGTGGTGAGGTTTCTAGTGTTCATGCCTCGGCTCATTCTGGTGTGGCACAGGTTGCAAACTACAATTCTTTTGTCGTCCGCACTTTCCTTAAAAAAACGCCATACCGCGGAACACCTACCCTTTGGCAAGGGAGATTTACGCAAGGGGGTGCTCCGTGGAACATTTGCGGGCCGGTTTGGTGCGGTCCGCCTTCTTTCTGTAGCCACACCACTGCCTCTTCCAGCCTGTTGCGGTGCTGCAGATGGCTCACCCTCAGGACTGCTGTCATCGCTCGGCTCTACACCTTCCCAGGTGGGGTCAGTCACCTCATCGTCCACCAAGTCCTCCTCCACTTCCTCACTCTGATCATCCTCCTCAAGTCTTGATCCCACCACATACTCAGTCATTGACAACTGTATAACATTCTCCTCAACAAGGTCTTGAGACGGAAATAGTGGTTGATTTAATGGCAACTGTGTCTCATCATCATCATCATCATCCACTACTTCCTTTGACCTTAAATGCCGTTCACATCTGTCATCTTCTTGTGATTGGGTAGCCTCTAGAGGTTGTGAATCAGGGCACAAGATGTCATGTTCCTCTGCAAGCGTGCTTGGAGAGAGGGTCAAATGAAGGATTGGTGATGAGACGAGCTCCTCACTATATCCCAGTGTGGGATCACTTCTTTGACCAGACCCTCTATGGTGGGAGGAAGGATGATCAGAGTGAGGATTATTTTGACCAGACTCTTGGCTACTGAGAGTGGACTTGGTGGAAGACAGGGTGGTGCTTAACCGACTGGAAGCAGTATCAGCTGTCATCCAACCGACCACCTGTTCGCAGTGGTCGGACCTCGAGAGTGATGTCCTGCGACGCCCTGTAAAATTACACATGAAGCTAGGTATGGTGGATGTCTTTCTTTCTTGTGCTCTGGCACCAGGCACAGTTTCTCCGCGTCCTGACCCGCGCCCTGAACTTTCAGGATCACGTCCACTTCCCCGTCCCTTTTTACCCGCCTTCTTCATCTTACACAGAATATGTGACTTTAATATTTGAGTTTGAAAACTTAACAGTATTTCTTACTATTCTGCAACTGTGCAGAGTACACAGAATAGGCTGCTAAACGGCGGTGACACACACTGAATGGAATATGTGACTTTAATATTTGAGTTTGAAAACTTAACAGTATTTCTTACTATTCTGCAACTGTGCAGAGTACACAGAATAGGCTGCTAAACGGCGGTGAAACACACTGAATGGAATATGTGACTTTAATATTTGAGTTTGAAAACTTAACAGTATTTCTTACTATTCTGCAACTCTGTAGAGTACACAGAATAGGCTGCTAAACGGCGGTGACACACACTGAATGGAATATGTGACTTTAATATTTGAGTTTGAAAACTTAACAGTATTTCTTACTATTCTGCAACTGTGCAGAGTACACAGAATAGGCTGCTAAACGGCGGTGAAACACACTGAATGGAATATGTGACTTTAATATTTGAGTTTGAAAACTTAACAGTATTTCTTACTATTCTGCAACTCTGCAGAGTACACAGAATAGGCTGCTAAACGGCGGTGACACACACTGAATGGAATATGTGACTTTAATATTTGAGTTTGAAAACTTAACAGTATTTCTTACTATTCTGCAACTCTGCAGAGTACACAGAATAGGCTGCTAAACGGCGGTGACACACACTGAATGGAATATGTGACTTTAATATTTGAGTTTGAAAACTTAACAGTATTTCTTCCTATTCTGCAACTGTGCAGAGTACACAGAATAGGCTGCTAAACGGCGGTGAAACACACTGAATGGAATATGTGACTTTAATATTTGAGTTTGAAAACTTAACAGTATTTCTTACTATTCTGCAACTGTGCAGAGTACACAGAATAGGCTGCTAAACGGCGGTGACACACACTGAATGGAATATGTGACTTTAATATTTGAGTTTGAAAACTTAACAGTATTTCTTACTATTCTGCAACTGTGCAGAGTACACAGAATAGGCTGCTAAACGGCGGTGAAACACACTGAATGGAATATGTGACTTTAATATTTGAGTTTGAAAACTTAACAGTATTTCTTACTATTCTGCAACTCTGCAGAGTACACAGAATAGGCTGCTAAACGGCGGTGACACACACTGAATGGAATATGTGACTTTAATATTTGAGTTTGAAAACTTATCAGTATTTCTTACTATTCTGCAACTGTGCAGAGTACACAGAATAGGCTGCTAAACGGCGGTGAAACACACTGAATGGAATATGTGACTTTAATATTTGAGTTTGAAAACTTAACAGTATTTCTTACTATTCTGCAACTCTGCAGAGTACACAGAATAGGCTGCTAAACGGCGGTGACACACACTGAATGGAATATGTGACTTTAATATTTGAGTTTGAAAACTTAACAGTATTTCTTACTATTCTGCAACTGTGCAGAGTACACAGAATAGGCTGCTAAACGGTGGTGAAACACACTGAATGGAATATGTGACTTTAATATTTGAGTTTGAAAACTTAACAGTATTTCTTACTATTCTGCAACTCTGCAGAGTACACAGAATAGGCTGCTAAACGGCGGTGACACACACTGAATGGAATATGTGACTTTAATATTTGAGTTTGAAAACTTAACAGTATTTCTTACTATTCTGCAACTCTGCAGAGTACACAGAATAGGCTGCTAAACGGCGGTGACACACACTGAATGGAATATGTGACTTTAATATTTGAGTTTGAAAACTTAACAGTATTTCTTACTATTCTGCAACTGTGCAGAGTACACAGAATAGGCTGCTAAACGGCGGTGAAACACACTGAATGGAATATGTGACTTTAATATTTGAGTTTGAAAACTTAACAGTATTTCTTACTATTCTGCAACTCTGCAGAGTACACAGAATAGGCTGCTAAACGGCGGTGACACACACTGAATGGAATATGTGACTTTAATATTTGAGTTTGAAAACTTAACAGTATTTCTTACTATTCTGCAACTCTGCAGAGTACACAGAATAGGCTGCTAAACGGCGGTGAAACACACTGAATGGAATATGTGACTTTAATATTTGAGTTTGAAAACTTAACAGTATTTCTTACTATTCTGCAACTCTGCAGAGTACACAGAATAGGCTGCTAAACGGCGGTGACACACACTGAATGGAATATGTGACTTTAATATTTGAGTTTGAAAACTTAACAGTATTTCTTACTATTCTGCAACTCTGCAGAGTACACAGAATAGGCTGCTAAACGGCGGTGAAACACACTGAATGGAATATGTGACTTTAATATTTGAGTTTGAAAACTTAACAGTATTTCTTACTATTCTGCAACTCTGCAGAGTACACAGAATAGGCTGCTAAACGGCGGTGAAACACACTGAATGGAATATGTGACTTTAATATTTGAGTTTGAAAACTTAACAGTATTTCTTACTATTCTGCAACTCTGCAGAGTACACAGAATAGGCTGCTAAACGGCGGTGACACACACTGAATGGAATATGTGACTTTAATATTTGAGTTTGAAAACTTAACAGTATTTCTTACTATTCTGCAACTCTGCAGAGTACACAGAATAGGCTGCTAAACGGCGGTGAAACACACTGAATGGAATATGTGACTTTAATATTTGAGTTTGAAAACTTAACAGTATTTCTTACTATTCTGCAACTCTGCAGAGTACACAGAATAGGCTGCTAAACGGCGGTGAAACACACTGAATGGAATATGTGACTTTAATATTTGAGTTTGAAAACTTAACAGTATTTCTTACTATTCTGCAACTGTGCAGAGTACACAGAATAGGCTGCTAAACGGCGGTGAAACACACTGAATGGAATATGTGACTTTAATATTTGAGTTTGAAAACTTAACAGTATTTCTTACTATTCTGCAACTGTGCAGAGTACACAGAATAGGCTGCTAAACGGCGGTGACACACACTGAATGGAATATGTGACTTTAATATTTGAGTTTGAAAACTTAACAGTATTTCTTACTATTCTGCAACTGTGCAGAGTACACAGAATAGGCTGCTAAACGGCGGTGAAACACACTGAATGGAATATGTGACTTTAATATTTGAGTTTGAAAACTTAACAGTATTTCTTACTATTCTGCAACTCTGCAGAGTACACAGAATAGGCTGCTAAACGGCGGTGACACACACTGAATGGAATATGTGACTTTAATATTTGAGTTTGAAAACTTAACAGTATTTCTTACTATTCTGCAACTGTGCAGAGTACACAGAATAGGCTGCTAAACGGCGGTGAAACACACTGAATGGAATATGTGACTTTAATATTTGAGTTTGAAAACTTAACAGTATTTCTTACTATTCTGCAACTGTGCAGAGTACACAGAATAGGCTGCTAAACGGCGGTGACACACACTGAATGGAATATGTGACTTTAATATTTGAGTTTGAAAACTTAACAGTATTTCTTACTATTCTGCAACTCTGCAGAGTACACAGAATAGGCATGCTAAACGGCGGTGACACACACTGAATGGAATATGTGACTTTAATATTTGAGTTTGAAAACTTAACAGTATTTCTTACTATTCTGCAACTCTGCAGAGTACACAGAATAGGCTGCTAAACGGCGGTGAAACACACTGAATGGAATATGTGACTTTAATATTTGAGTTTGAAAACTTAACAGTATTTCTTACTATTCTGCAACTCTGCAGAGTACACAGAATAGGCTGCTAAACGGCGGTGACACACACTGAATGGAATATGTGACTTTAATATTTGAGTTTGAAAACTTAACAGTATTTCTTACTATTCTGCAACTCTGCAGAGTACACAGAATAGGCTGCTAAACGGCGGTGACACACACTGAATGGAATATGTGACTTTAATATTTGAGTTTGAAAACTTAACAGTATTTCTTACTATTCTGCAACTGTGCAGAGTACACAGAATAGGCTGCTAAACGGCGGTGAAACACACTGAATGGAATATGTGACTTTAATATTTGAGTTTGAAAACTTAACAGTATTTCTTACTATTCTGCAACTCTGCAGAGTACACAGAATAGGCTGCTAAACGGCGGTGACACACACTGAATGGAATATGTGACTTTAATCTTTGAGTTTGAAAACTTAACAGTATTTCTTACTATTCTGCAACTGTGCAGAGTACACAGAATAGGCTGCTAAACGGCGGTGAAACACACTGAATGGAATATGTGACTTTAATATTTGAGTTTGAAAACTTAACAGTATTTCTTAATATTCTGCAACTGTGCAGAGTACACAGAATAGGCTGCTAAACGGCGGTGACACACACTGAATGGAATATGTGACTTTAATATTTGAGTTTGAAAACTTAACAGTATTTCTTACTATTCTGCAACTCTGCAGAGTACACAGAATAGGCTGCTAAACGGCGGTGACACACACTGAATGGAATATGTGACTTTAATATTTGAGTTTGAAAACTTAACAGTATTTCTTACTATTCTGCAACTGTGCAGAGTACACAGAATAGGCTGCTAAACGGCGGTGACACACACTGAATGGAATATGTGACTTTAATATTTGAGTTTGAAAACTTAACAGTATTTCTTACTATTCTGCAACTGTGCAGAGTACACAGAATAGGCTGCTAAACGGCGGTGAAACACACTGAATGGAATATGTGACTTTAATATTTGAGTTTGAAAACTTAACAGTATTTCTTATTATTCTGCAACTCTGCAGAGTACACAGAATAGGCTGCTAAACGGCGGTGAAACACACTGAATGGAATATGTGACTTTAATATTTGAGTTAGAAAACTTAACAGTATTTCTTACTATTCTGCAACTCTGCAGAGTACACAGAATAGGCTGCTAAACGGCGGTGACACACACTGAATGGAATATGTGACTTTAATATTTGAGTTTGAAAACTTAACAGTATTTCTTACTATTCTGCAACTGTGCAGAGTACACAGAATAGGCTGCTAAACGGCGGTGAAACACACTGAATGGAATATGTGACTTTAATATTTGAGTTTGAAAACTTAACAGTATTTCTTAATATTCTGCAACTCTGCAGAGTACACAGAATAGGCTGCTAAACGGCGGTGACACACACTGAATGGAATATGTGACTTTAATATTTGAGTTTGAAAACTTAACAGTATTTCTTACTATTCTGCAACTGTGCAGAGTACACAGAATAGGCTGCTAAACGGCGGTGACACACACTGAATGGAATATGTGACTTTAATATTTGAGTTTGAAAACTTAACAGTATTTCTTACTATTCTGCAACTCTGCAGAGTACACAGAATAGGCTGCTAAACGGCGGTGACACACACTGAATGGAATATGTGACTTTAATATTTGAGTTTGAAAACTTAACAGTATTTCTTACTATTCTGCAACTGTGCAGAGTACACAGAATAGGCTGCTAAACGGCGGTGAAACACACTGAATGGAATATGTGACTTTAATATTTGAGTTTGAAAACTTAACAGTATTTCTTACTATTCTGCAACTCTGCAGAGTACACAGAATAGGCTGCTAAACGGCGGTGACACACACTGAATGGAATATGTGACTTTAATATTTGAGTTTGAAAACTTAACAGTATTTCTTACTATTCTGCAACTGTGCAGAGTACACAGAATAGGCTGCTAAACGGCGGTGACACACACTGAATGGAATATGTGACTTTAATATTTGAGTTTGAAAACTTAACAGTATTTCTTACTATTCTACAACTGTGCAGAGTACACAGAATAGGCTGCTAAACGGCGGTGAAACACACTGAATGGAATATGTGACTTTAATATTTGAGTTTGAAAACTTAACAGTATTTCTTACTATTCTGCAACTCTGCAGAGTACACAGAATAGGCTGCTAAACGGCGGTGACACACACTGAATGGAATATGTGACTTTAATATTTGAGTTTGAAAACTTAACAGTATTTCTTACTATTCTGCAACTGTGCAGAGTACACAGAATAGGCTGCTAAACGGCGGTGAAACACACTGAATGGAATATGTGACTTTAATATTTGAGTTTGAAAACTTAACAGTATTTCTTACTATTCTGCAACTCTGCAGAGTACACAGAATAGGCTGCTAAACGGCGGTGACACACACTGAATGGAATATGTGACTTTAATATTTGAGTTTGAAAACTTAACAGTATTTCTTACTATTCTGCAACTGTGCAGAGTACACAGAATAGGCTGCTAAACGGCGGTGAAACACACTAAATGGAATATGTGACTTTAATATTTGAGTTTGAAAACTTAACAGTATTACTTCCTATTCTGCAACGATGCAGAGTACACAGAATAGGCTGCTAAACTGCGGTGACACACACTGAATGGAAAATGTGACTTTAATATTTGAGTTTGAAAACTTAACAGTATTTCTTACTATTCTGCAACTCTGCAGAGTACACAGAATAGGCTGCTAAACGGCGGTGACACACACTGAATGGAATATGTGACTTTAATATTTGAGTTTGAAAACTTAACAGTATTTCTTACTGTTCTGCAACTCTGCAGAGTACACAGAATAGGCTGCTAAACGGCGGTGACACACACTGAATGGAATATGTGACTTTAATATTTGAGTTTGAAAACTTAACAGTATTTCTTACTATTCTGCAACTCTGCAGAGTACACAGAATAGGCTGCTAAACGGCGGTGAAACACACTGAATGGAATATGTGACTTTAATATTTGAGTTTTTAAAACTTAACAGTATTTCTTACTATTCTGCAACTCTGCAGAGTACACAGAATAGGCTGCTAAACGGCGGTGAAACACACTGAATGGAATATGTGACTTTAATATTTGAGTTTGAAAACTTAACAGTATTTCTTACTATTCTGCAACTGTGCAGAGTACACAGAATAGGCTGCTAAACGGCGGTGAAACACACTGAATGGAATATGTGACTTTAATATTTGAGTTTGAAAACTTAACAGTATTTCTTACTATTCTGCAACTGTGCAGAGTACACAGAATAGGCTGCTAAACTGCGGTGACACACACTGAATGGAAAATGTGACTTAATATTTGAGTTTGAAAACTTAACAGTATTTCTTACTATTCTGCAACTCTGCAGAGTACACAGAATAGGCTGCTAAACGGCGGTGACACACACTGAATGGAATATGTGACTTTAATATTTGAGTTTGAAAACTTAACAGTATTTCTTACTATTCTGCAACTGTGCAGAGTACACAGAATAGGCTGCTAAACGGCGGTGAAACACACTGAATGGAATATGTGACTTTAATATTTGAGTTTGAAAACTTAACAGTATTTCTTACTATTCTGCAACTCTGCAGAGTACACAGAATAGGCTGCTAAACGGCGGTGAAACACACTGAATGGAATATGTGACTTTAATATTTGAGTTTGAAAACTTAACAGTATTTCTTACTATTCTGCAACTCTGCAGAGTACACAGAATAGGCTGCTAAACGGCGGTGACACACACTGAATGGAATATGTGACTTTAATATTTGAGTTTGAAAACTTAACAGTATTTCTTACTATTCTGCAACTCTGCAGAGTACACAGAATAGGCTGCTAAACGGCGGTGACACACACTGAATGGAATATGTGACTTTAATATTTGAGTTTGAAAACTTAACAGTATTTCTTACTATTCTGCAACTGTGCAGAGTACACAGAATAGGCTGCTAAACGGCGGTGAAACACACTGAATGGAATATGTGACTTTAATATTTGAGTTTGAAAACTTAACAGTATTTCTTACTATTCTGCAACTCTGCAGAGTACACAGAATAGGCTGCTAAACGGCGGTGACACACACTGAATGGAATATGTGACTTTAATATTTGAGTTTGAAAACTTAACAGTATTTCTTACTATTCTGCAACTGTGCAGAGTACACAGAATAGGCTGCTAAACGGCGGTGAAACACACTGAATGGAATATGTGACTTTAATATTTGAGTTTGAAAACTTAACAGTATTTCTTACTATTCTGCAACTCTGCAGAGTACACAGAATAGGCTGCTAAACGGCGGTGACACACACTGAATGGAATATGTGACTTTAATATTTGAGTTTGAAAACTTAACAGTATTTCTTACTATTCTGCAACTGTGCAGAGTACACAGAATAGGCTGCTAAACGGCGGTGAAACACACTGAATGGAATATGTGACTTTAATATTTGAGTTTGAAAACTTAACAGTATTTCTTACTATTCTGCAACTCTGCAGAGTACACAGAATAGGCTGCTAAACGGCGGTGACACACACTGAATGGAATATGTGACTTTAATATTTGAGTTTGAAAACTTAACAGTATTTCTTACTATTCTGCAACTGTGCAGAGTACACAGAATAGGCTGCTAAACGGCGGTGACACACACTGAATGGAATATGTGACTTTAATATTTGAGTTTGAAAACTTAACAGTATTTCTTACTATTCTGCAACTGTGCAGAGTACACAGAATAGGCTGCTAAACGGCGGTGAAACACACTGAATGGAATATGTGACTTTAATATTTGAGTTTGAAAACTTAACAGTATTTCTTACTATTCTGCAACTCTGCAGAGTACACAGAATAGGCTGCTAAACGGCGGTGAAACACACTGAATGGAATATGTGACTTTAATATTTGAGTTTGAAAACTTAACAGTATTTCTTAGTATTCTGCAACTCTGCAGAGTACACAGAATAGGCTGCTAAACGGCGGTGACACACACTGAATGGAATATGTGACTTTAATATTTGAGTTTGAAAACTTAACAGTATTTCTTACTATTCTGCAACTGTGCAGAGTACACAGAATAGGCTGCTAAACGGCGGTGAAACACACTGAATGGAATATGTGACTTTAATATTTGAGTTTGAAAACTTAACAGTATTTCTTACTATTCTGCAACTCTGCAGAGTACACAGAATAGGCTGCTAAACGGCGGTGACACACACTGAATGGAATATGTGACTTTAATATTTGAGTTTGAAAACTTAACAGTATTTCTTACTATTCTGCAACTGTGCAGAGTACACAGAATAGGCTGCTAAACGGCGGTGAAACACACTGAATGGAATATGTGACTTTAATATTTGAGTTTGAAAACTTAACAGTATTTCTTACTATTCTGCAACTCTGCAGAGTACACAGAATAGGCTGCTAAACGGCGGTGACACACACTGAATGGAATATGTGACTTTAATATTTGAGTTTGAAAACTTAACAGTATTTCTTACTATTCTGCAACTCTGCAGAGTACACAGAATAGGCTGCTAAACGGCGGTGAAACACACTGAATGGAATATGTGACTTTAATATTTGAGTTTGAAAACTTAACAGTATTTCTTACTATTCTGCAACTCTGCAGAGTACACAGAATAGGCTGCTAAACGGCGGTGACACACACTGAATGGAATATGTGACTTTAATATTTGAGTTTGAAAACTTAACAGTATTTCTTACTATTCTGCAACTGTGCAGAGTACACAGAATAGGCTGCTAAACGGCGGTGAAACACACTGAATGGAATATGTGACTTTAATATTTGAGTTTGAAAACTTAACAGTATTTCTTACTATTCTGCAACTCTGCAGAGTACACAGAATAGGCTGCTAAACGGCGGTGACACACACTGAATGGAATATGTGACTTTAATATTTGAGTTTGAAAACTTAACAGTATTTCTTACTATTCTGCAACTCTGCAGAGTACACAGAATAGGCTGCTAAACGGCGGTGAAACACACTGAATGGAATATGTGACTTTAATATTTGAGTTTGAAAACTTAACAGTATTTCTTACTATTCTGCAACTCTGCAGAGTACACAGAATAGGCTGCTAAACGGCGGTGACACACACTGAATGGAATATGTGACTTTAATATTTGAGTTTGAAAACTTAACAGTATTTCTTACTATTCTGCAACTGTGCAGAGTACACAGAATAGGCTGCTAAACGGCGGTGAAACACACTGAATGGAATATGTGACTTTAATATTTGAGTTTGAAAACTTAACAGTATTTCTTACTATTCTGCAACTCTGCAGAGTACACAGAATAGGCTGCTAAACGGCGGTGACACACACTGAATGGAATATGTGACTTTAATATTTGAGTTTGAAAACTTAACAGTATTTCTTACTATTCTGCAACTCTGCAGAGTACACAGAATAGGCTGCTAAACGGCGGTGAAACACACTGAATGGAATATGTGACTTTAATATTTGAGTTTGAAAACTTAACAGTATTTCTTACTATTCTGCAACTCTGCAGAGTACACAGAATAGGCTGCTAAACGGCGGTGACACACACTGAATGGAATATGTGACTTTAATATTTGAGTTTGAAAACTTAACAGTATTTCTTACTATTCTGCAACTGTGCAGAGTACACAGAATAGGCTGCTAAACGGCGGTGACACACACTGAATGGAATATGTGACTTTAATATTTGAGTTTGAAAACTTAACAGTATTTCTTACTATTCTGCAACTCTGCAGAGTACACAGAATAGGCTGCTAAACGGCGGTGAAACACACTGAATGGAATATGTGACTTTAATATTTGAGTTTGAAAACTTAACAGTATTTCTTACTATTCTGCAACTCTGCAGAGTACACAGAATAGGCTGCTAAACGGCGGTGACACACACTGAATGGAATATGTGACTTTAATATTTGAGTTTGAAAACTTAACAGTATTTCTTACTATTCTGCAACTGTGCAGAGTACACAGAATAGGCTGCTAAACGGCGGTGAAACACACTGAATGGAATATGTGACTTTAATATTTGAGTTTGAAAACTTAACAGTATTTCTTACTATTCTGCAACTCTGCAGAGTACACAGAATAGGCTGCTAAACGGCGGTGACACACACTGAATGGAATATGTGACTTTAATATTTGAGTTTGAAAACTTAACAGTATTTCTTACTATTCTGCAACTGTGCAGAGTACACAGAATAGGCTGCTAAACGGCGGTGAAACACACTGAATGGAATATGTGACTTTAATATTTGAGTTTGAAAACTTAACAGTATTTCTTACTATTCTGCAACTCTGCAGAGTACACAGAATAGGCTGCTAAACGGCGGTGACACACACTGAATGGAATATGTGACTTTAATATTTGAGTTTGAAAACTTAACAGTATTTCTTACTATTCTGCAACTGTGCAGAGTACACAGAATAGGCTGCTAAACGGCGGTGAAACACACTGAATGGAATATGTGACTTTAATATTTGAGTTTGAAAACTTAACAGTATTTCTTACTATTCTGCAACTCTGCAGAGTACACAGAATAGGCTGCTAAACGGCGGTGACACACACTGAATGGAATATGTGACTTTAATATTTGAGTTTGAAAACTTAACAGTATTTCTTACTATTCTGCAACTGTGCAGAGTACACAGAATAGGCTGCTAAACGGCGGTGAAACACACTGAATGGAATATGTGACTTTAATATTTGAGTTTGAAAACTTAACAGTATTTCTTACTATTCTGCAACTCTGCAGAGTACACAGAATAGGCTGCTAAACGGCGGTGACACACACTGAATGGAATATGTGACTTTAATATTTGAGTTTGAAAACTTAACAGTATTTCTTACTATTCTGCAACTCTGCAGAGTACACAGAATAGGCTGCTAAACGGCGGTGAAACACACTGAATGGAATATGTGACTTTAATATTTGAGTTTGAAAACTTAACAGTATTTCTTACTATTCTGCAACTCTGCAGAGTACACAGAATAGGCTGCTAAACGGCGGTGACACACACTGAATGGAATATGTGACTTTAATATTTGAGTTTGAAAACTTAACAGTATTTCTTACTATTCTGCAACTGTGCAGAGTACACAGAATAGGCTGCTAAACGGCGGTGAAACACACTGAATGGAATATGTGACTTTAATATTTGAGTTTGAAAACTTAACAGTATTTCTTACTATTCTGCAACTCTGCAGAGTACACAGAATAGGCTGCTAAACGGCGGTGACACACACTGAATGGAATATGTGACTTTAATATTTGAGTTTGAAAACTTAACAGTATTTCTTACTATTCTGCAACTGTGCAGAGTACACAGAATAGGCTGCTAAACGGCGGTGACACACACTGAATGGAATATGTGACTTTAATATTTGAGTTTGAAAACTTAACA